>CM062818.1:1767677260-1768277260 GCA_031772625.1 Pinus tabuliformis
GATTCTTATTACATAACCATGACATTGATCACTTGGAAAGGCTACTATCCTAGTATATATGGACCCTATGAGGATAGAGTTGTTTACTGGTAAAGGCTACCATTCCAGGAGAAATTCAAAAAAAAATATATACTAAGTTAAGCCCTAAATTTTACAATTAACATAGGTAATTTCTACAACATGAAAATATACCCAAGTTGATTACTTTCTGAACAAAATGGAGGAATCTAAATTGGTAGAATATGAAAACCATCGGGTTATCCCCCACTCGAGGAACCATATAATCTAGTGAAGAAAGAGTGGCAAAGAGGCTAGATAAATTTTATGTTTCTCAATCATAGTAACAAATCAAGTCAGGATCAAAACATGGGTGGAATTAGGAGCAAATCAGACCTTCATCCAGGGTTTCTTTAGTTAGAAAAGGAAAAAATCAAGCCTTCATATCCTTTCAAATTCACCTCTAGATTTTACAGGAAGGTTTAATGTCTCTAGTCAAATATATCTGGAAGCAAGACAATTCCACTGCAAGAGAATCTACAAGCATTCAAGAGCTAAAAAAGGTCGTACTGCCCCAGGTCTATAAAAAGAGAATAAAAAAAAAAAAATTCCTAACAAAAATAAAGGTCAATGTGGCAGATATTTACAAAGAGGATTGTGCAAGCTACATAGATGAAGAAACCAATGCTAAACTAAAATCCTTAAATCAAAGAAGCAGAAAAATCAAGTTAGAAAACTAAGTAAGTTGGCTCTTTAATATGTTTTGGCACAAAGAGACAAGAATGGATTTTGTTTTATAATTTTGTTAACCATGGTGGAATATCAAAACCATATGGGAAAATTAGCAAGAAAAGAGGATCAATAGCTACCTCATTCCAAGATATTGCCGATTTACAAGTGGTCTATTTTGAGGGAATTTATAAAGAGGATGATAGAATAAATTTCAGAGAGATAGTTAAAGATGACTTAATATTTCCCCAGTTTTGTAGGTGAGGTGTGTAATGAGGCACTGATGGATCCAATATCAAAGGAATAATTACAAACAATTATGCAATGTTTCCAAAAGGATAAGACCCTCAACCACCTAGCAGGACAATATAATTCTTCCATGGGTTTTATGACTTCCTTCAAACAAACCAACTAATAATTGCTGAAAAATTAAAATACACAAGTAGGAATTGGGAGCTTTCAATTCAACATTTTAGGCCTTAATCCAAAAGATTAGACAAGAATGAAACCTTTGATGATTTTAGACCCATATCACAATGTAATTTCATCTACAAAATCATTGCAAAAATTATTGCATGTAGGGTCAAAAGCCACTAAGTTGATTCCATGTCATTAGAACAATTTGGCATATTTCCTGGGAAACAAATCTATTATGGAATAGGAGTAGCTCAAGAAGGAATTTATAACATCAAACCAAGAAATTATAAGCAATGTTAGTGAGTTTATCTTTCCAAAGCATATGATAGAGAAAAATGGCTTTATTTAGGGCTACTCATCCATATAGGGTTCCATGTGCAATTGGTTAACTCGATAATGAATTGTATTTCCTCAATATCTTTACAATTCTAATTAATGGCTCAACCTATTATTCTATCATGCCCTCAAGAGACCATGAGTAGGTATGTCTAGTGGCTCTTGTGTTATTTTTTACTGTAGAGTAGGTGGTATTAACAAAGCTATAATAGAGTAAAAAAGAACTATAATCTTGACAACTATACAAATAGGAAGAGCCCTAAACCTGACATATTTACTCTTTGTTGATTATGTTTTTCTTTTGGGTGATAGGACCAAGACAGATGCAATTAAACTGAAGGACCCTACCCTTGAAGAACCAAAATTCCTACCTTAAAAACTACCACCGACTGAGGAACTACAAGAATCAACACCATCTTTGATTTGAACCTAAATAGTCTTATTATCTCTGATTCTTTCCGTAGTCACAATGACCAGTAGATGCTTCTCATGGATTATTTCTCTCATTCTATCTATTAGTAAAATCTACAAATGCATCCCTACATTTGAATCTCGGGAAAAAAACACATGATTGTTATCATTTAAATTATCCATATCTCTTGGAGCCCAAATCCACTTGCTTTGGATAAGCATTATTTATAACCTCAAAAAAAATCTATTATAAGCTAAAGGACCATTATGTCCTCTTGAGTCTTGACAAATTATGATGGAATGAAAGTGGGTAAGGACTAGATCTAGAGTTACCATGTTAGAACCTAGGTTCATTAAGATGACGACCTTGGTTTGAAGATATCCACCATACAAACTAGGATCACCCATACTTATCATTGTCATCTCTCTTTCATCATCAAGACTAACATACTGAGGAGCTGTAACCTGTGGAGGCCCATGGTAGTCATTGCAATGCAATTTATTAGAATACATGCCATGTCCACAAGTTTTTATATTTAATCTCTGCATCCAATGTGGACATTTCTTATTATGAGATTTACCACATCTGAAAATGGCATCATTCACATCATTTTGAAGAAGTCTACAAAGGTCAACATATTTTTTTCACATTTACAACTTCCCTCACATTTTTTGGTTCCTGAAGCTCGAGCACTTTCATAACAAAAATAGGCAAAGTCAAGCGGCAAAAATGGTCCACTCTCTTTTCATTTGCTGATATTAGAATGAAGTTTTATTAGAGACACTATTTGTTTGTTTGTTTTGGTTAGAAAAGGGTTTTCTCTTGGTTTTATGTGACTTTTAATTTATCATATGTAGCATGTTGAGAAATGGGAAAGAATAATGTGTGACATTTATCTTGCAGAAATTGATGTTGAATGAAAGGATACCGAGTTTAACCAAGCTACAGTTCGCTTTGGTAAAGGTAGAGGAACATCTTAAAAAGTTTCCTAAGAATACACCATATACAGAGTTTGAACATAAGTAATATATGGATTTTTCTTTTGCATATATGTTCTTTTTTATACCCAAGATATCATAGCAAGAAAAATATATTGTAGAAATTGTTTGAGGACCTCATTGAGGTCGATTTTTCTGATGTCATGCTTGATTGGTACCTTCTCATATGTCAGGAAGACTTTAAATATGAATCAATGTCTTCTTGAAATAAATCAGATTCAAATTTTATAGATATAAAAGATAAAAACAAATTTCAATGCCTTTGTTTCATTGTTACTTGACTCTGTTGTGGGCAGGTTACAAGAAATGTGATTGGAAAAAGGATGGGGAGACAATGCAGAGCATGTATTGGATATGATTCATTTGCTATTAGAGGTCCTTCAGGCACTTGAGCCATCGACTTTGGAAATGTTTCTAGTATGGATTCCTATGGTTTTAATCTTGTGATTCTTTCACCTCATGGTTATTTTGGGAAAGAAAATGTTTTAAGAATGGCAGACAAGACATCGATGGATAGGTACATAGATTTTTTATAATTGCAATTTCATTCATGATATCCTCTCTTTATTCTTTGATTGTATTTTGAAAGTTTCTTATGATTTTGTTTTGTATTTTAACTATGAAATTGAAAAATTATACTTGGTATTATGTCAATTTAAACAACAGCCAAAGCTTGAAGATGAAATTAGTATTACACAATATTGATTGGAATCCTTATAACTATTTTGTGTTAGAAGATTTTCATGACTATCATAAAAGTTTACTTTCATGTTGTTATTTGAGAACATGTTGTTTATACACTTGACCAAGTTCATGCATTAGAAAATGAAATGTTGTTGCTAATAAAATGACAAGGATTAAACATCACACCTCAAATTATTTGTTTTCACAAGTTATCTACAACTTGAACTTTTTAGTATGTAACTTAGTTGGCATGATTGTGCCTAAGATTTCCCTAAAGGTTGAATACTAAGTTACTAAGGTGTTACTTTATATGGTAGAATTTTATTTTCTTTGTTTATACAGGTCATCTGACCACATTGTAGTGGCCACTATCACCCAACTAAAGAAAACTTGTTCGAGTTTCTTTCTTTTATGGGAAAAAATGGATTTCACATTAGTAATTTTGAGGTATATGTCGTATAAACTTTTTATAGTCTACTTTAGTTTATATTCTATTGTTCATTGTATTTCATGTCTTACACTCTGTCATATAAACTTTTTATAGTCTACTTTAGTTTATATTCTATTGTTCATTGTATTTCATGTCTTACACTCTGCATTGTATCTTCTTCTTCTTCTCTCTTCTTTTTTTTTTTTTTTAGAAAATAAACTCATTTTTGATGATAAGAAGTAGGAATTGAAGAAAGAGGCTGAGAGCAATAACACTGGAGCAACAAATGCAAAAAAGAGAGAGAGAACAGAACCGGTCTAGTGATACTCTTAGATTTAATATCCCACATAAGACATAGACATAAAGACTGATGGTCAAGCCTTCAGAGTTGGTGAAGTCACTTGTAATGCCTTGGTAACCCAATGATAATGTTTTGAAGTGATGAAACATCATTTCATGTTTAAATTGTAGTTCAACCAATATTAAGTTGGAAACCCATATTGTAATACTTTAACATTTCATATAATATAATTTATTTCGTTGAAATTATTTATAGATGCACTTGATATTGTTTAGTACTGTAATTAACATATGAAACTGTGTGTTTTCATATTAGATGAACATGCACATTGTATGACATTTTTTAAATTTAGTTGCAAAATCATACTAATTAATTTATGTTGATTAATAATGAACACATAAAATCAATCTAAAACTACTAAATTAGTAGTTTATATTGATTAATGATGAACACAAATAAAATGAATATATGACTAAATTAGAAATTTATAATGATTATTAGTGAAAGTAAATGAAACAAATATAAACTACTAAATTGGTCGTTTATATAATGAATGTGAAACTACCAAAAAAAATAAATGACTACTGCAAATGATAAATTTGTGATTCCCAAGGAAGACTAAATTTTGCATATATATGACCATTAGTAGCTAATTTACAATATCTTATAACACAACCAAAATGTAGTCATATTTCTTTGGTCATTAATTGGTTTGAAACAATGACTAAAATTTTCATATATATGACTATTAGTAGCTAATTTACAGTATCTTATAACACGACCAACATTTTGATCATATTTCTTTGGTCATTAATTGTTTTTCTTGGGTGATCATATAGTAATATATTTTGTTGCATATTTTGTCATTAATTGTGGCAATTAATGACTAAATCAATGACCAAATTTATGACTAACTATACTACTAGACTATAAAATTGAGAAAACCAATTAATGACTAAGCTAAAAATGACTAAAAGTTGGTCACATTATAAGATACTGTAAATTAGCTACTACTATCACCGACTGAAAAATGGTTGTTTATATGAAAATTTTAGTCATTTTTTTAGTAATTAATTAGCCATTTTGTACTAGTGCTGGTTGAGGTGGTCTCAGTAAAATCCCCAATGGTTGAGGGTGGAGATGGTTTTCTCCTATAACTCTTGATAGGTCAGTGGAGACAGGAAATGTTCCTTTGGGTATGGTGAAAAAAGTTTGAGGCATCCAATCTTGTTTGGTTTTGGTGATTTATGGACCAGTTTAAGTGAAATGACTATTATTAAGGGTTCAGGTAGTTTAGCTTCTAGATGCTCTAGTTGGTTTTGTTTTGGTTTATCCCATGTGATCCAACATTCATGCTTGGAATATGACATGGGTGTTTGGATGAAAGAGAGATTTGGTTAAGCTTAATCTATGGTATGGTGGTATGTGGAAGTCCCTTAATTGGTTAGCTTTGTGCATATATTATTATGTGTTATTTCTTATTGAGATCAATGAGCACATGTAATGGTTATTCTAATGGTTGTATGACTAGTTTGTCAAGGATTCATTCTAGTTAGATGTTGGTTATAGGCATGGTTAAATGATGTGTTCTTGTTATGGATCTTGTTCATGATTCGATAAGTTATTGAATGGTTATATGAATGCATGAGTTGACAAGTGTTGTAGCAACTAGCTTGAGAGAGTAGTAAGCCTTCTTGGGGATTCTCTGATGAAATTAAGGAAATAGTGAGCATATGTGCATTCATGACCTAGTTACCATGTTTACCATACTTTTATATGTTTATCATGTTTTTGGAAAGTTTGGGAAATATTTAAGCCTAAGTGTAGGTTATGCAGAGTTGTGATTATCTTAGACTTGATTTTGGAAAGTTTCAGGAAATTACGAGCTATGGCCTATAGGCTAGCCCTAAAATTATGGCATTGAATCTAGGGTCACAAGCACAGAATTGGGGATTTTCATTTGTAGTCGCATAAAGGATGGATTGTGCATGTGATTAGAGACTTCTGGCCTCATGGATTAGAATGCATGCACACATATAGGCTATAAATATTGGTAAAAATTTAGTTCCATCTTATGGAAAGAACATAAGTGGATGTTGTCTAACATCTAGGTGATCAAGTGTCCCTCGGAGGTTGCAATAAGTTTAGGATGTTAGACCGCACTTCCATAACTGGAACTTGGATGTTGGGTCATGCATAGTAACTCTTGTCTCATGTTTACCCTAGTGAGATTATAACTACGGGTAAATGTGGTGTGGGGTGTTACAGATTGGTATTAGAGAGAGGTTGCAACATTGGACCTCAGGGTAAATGTTGATCTGTATGGATGAGATGCATGCACTATTTTATTGTTTTGGTGACACATCAGTTGTCTATATGTTTTACATTCCTGAATGTTAATTACTTATTGATATTGTTATTATATCATGCATATGATATGTTTTATCATACTAATCCAGATTGGCCTGTGTAGATGAAATAGTCTCACTAGCAATAAGTTGAGGTATGATTTTCATTATGCTTTTATTTAGCTAAAAATTGTGTATTGCAAGAAATATAAGGCCAAGAAAGTAAGAGAATAATAGTTGAGTATAACTCATATGACTCCTCTTATAGGTCGAAAGAGATATTGGTGGAGTGGGATAGATCAGTTGAGAAGCAGGTAGAGGGAGATTCTCCTGATTTAGAAGTTACATTGAGAAGTTTGAGGGTAGAGATAATAAGTTGCAAGATAGATAATGAGAGGTTGATTGAAGCACATGAAAGGCTTGTGAAAGCTCAAAAAAAGCAAGTTGAGGTTAATGCAGTAATCCTCCAAAGCCTTTCAAATTTGCAGAAGGTGGTCTCAGAAAAGGTATAGGTTGGATAGGGATGTGTTGTCACTAATAAAACACCCTCCAAAATGTTAGCCTACATCCAATTCAGATCTTACTTGACTCTACATGTTGTCATATCTAGTAGTAAGAGTATTTCCATATGTTTTTCTAAGTTCCTTTTGGAAGAAAACCGAAGTGTCATCTTTTGGCATGGAAAGTGTCACATATTGCGTAAACATAGTTTTGGTTCATTTCAAGGGGTAACTTTGGTGTTAATAAGTTCCTATATATATATATATATATATATATATATATATATATATATATATATATATATATATATATATATATATATATACATGCATTATACTCATTGCCAAAGTTTCAAGTGTTTTCACATAAGTGTTGTCATTGTCGTCGCAAAGTATACCTTTAGTGTCGCACTTGGGGAAAGTTGTCTCATTGTTGTCACATTGGGGGTATTATGTTTTCATGTGTTATAAGTGATCAATGTTGTGCTATCAACTATTCTGAGTGTGTTATCATGCTTAAGTTTTGTCCTTGTTCACTTTGGCCTTACTGATCCCACACTTAGCAAAATCTGAAAAAGTTCCTTCCCGAGCAACTTGACCTCACTCAGCCTTCCTAAAAGGCACATTGTGCAGTATCAATCCTCAATCTCATACCTTGACTCTTGGAAATTCATAATGCATGGATCCTACCTCCCAGAATTGTGCACTGCACAGCCTTAGTGCTTAGCCTTGACCCTTGAGCTCTTAAACTATGCAACCCTGCATCCTAGTCAACTTCTTTTGTGCACTGCGTAGTCTCAAGCATCAAGCCTCCAACTTGACCCCTTGAAATATGCAACTATGCAAGCCCTAGGCCTTTTTCCTTCCAAAAATGCACAATGGGAAACCTCAAGCCTCAAGCCTCAAGCCTACCTCCTTGATCTCCTAAATTGCATAGTCACATTTCCCAGGCCTGCTTGAACTATGCACTGTGCAGTCTCAAGCCTCATTCCTACCCCTCTCATCCCAACACCCAGTGCCATCTCAGTCAGTGATTGTCATGAAGAGTGTTAGACTAGGGGTTTTCGTACTGATGTCATATTGTCATGAATGGATTTCAATTGTAGGTATTATATCTTATTATGACAAGATGATGATGAAGGAGATGAAGGGGGAGACCTTGTCAGAAGACACCTTCATAGTTTAAAATTAAAACTGATCTCTGAACAAAAAAAAGAAGGGACACCAGATTGCGACAATAATAGGAGACAAAGATCATATTGTAGACTCCCTATCTTCAAGCCTTATGGAGGAAGAAGACTAACTTATAAAATCTTTCAAGAAGACACAAAGATAGTAGAAAAAAGAATATCTTCACATTTCCATATCAACATGTAGTTCATGTCATTAATGTCATGTCATGTCTTGTCGAAGTGTCATGTCAAGATGTATATAAGTCATCATTTTCCACATCATTTGTGGATTATGTAATTTTCAATATGTAAAAAATGTAATTTATAGTGGAAGTCCAAGAGTTGTCTATAGAATGCGAAGAGTCATGAAGGAGTCAAAATGTCATGGAGAAGTCAAACAATCATGAGGGTAGTCCATGAGTCATAATGGAGGTGAATATTCACCCAATGTGTTATATATACACCCTCATAGCTCATGCAAATGAATTTTCACCTTGGCTCCTCCTACCAAGCATTGGAGAGGAATATATTTCTTTTGGAGGAGCAAGTGGTTGCTCTAATTCTCCACTAATGGATCTAGTGGTGTTCATTGTACTGATGTATCTTGGAAATTTTTCTTAATTTTTGAAGCTCATTGACCCAACACACTTTCATGCATGTTGTAAATATTGTAAGACTATTTTTTTAACGTTTGCGATGTATCTTGTTTTCATTTGTACTAAATAATTTGAACTATTTTGGTGGCTTTGGTACTTATCTTGTCAAATGTGTGTTATATGTGTTTTAAGAATCATTGCTTCTATGTGACCTATTTTGCTAGTTGATCAACGATTCATCCATATGTATATGCTCATGTGTATTTGCTAGATTAGTAATATTACTTTTCTTTTAAAGGCTCACTTTTATCTCCCCTTCGGTAGAAAAATATTGATACATTCTATGACTAAACATTCCACAATAAATACTCACTTGTTCATCCGAAAATACGTGTACAATACTCTCTTGTGATAACCATCATAGCCAAGGAAAATCCCTAAGAACATATGGCAATCGGGCCTTATTTCCAAAAGGGCTCCCACACCAAATTATGTGAAGTCTAATTGGGAGTTTTCATTGGGGATACCTTCCTGTATGTTAGCAACATCCAATATCATCAACATTATAGCATTAGAAGCATGGAAACCACCTTTTTATGGTTGAAAACTCACCACATCCTAACAATCATACTTTTGCACAACGCTGTAACATTCCCATTTTCACTCCCACTCGTACTATTGAAAATGAAGAAACTGTTCAGTCTAGTTTGGGAAAATCCTTTGAGGTTACTTCGGACCAACTATAGACTATTTGACCCATCACTCTTCAATTTGTGAGAGCTCTTGGTTTACTCCTTGTTGCTGCTACTCTACATCACAAGCCTGTAAAGAAAGAAACAACCCCTAGTGGTGTATTTGCTTCTTTGATGCGAGATTTTTTTATCACCACCCTTGAAGAGCTAGTTGAACTTATAGAAATAAAAGGGAACTTCCACCCATTGCAGAGAATCTAGACAATGAAGGGGAATATTTTCAGTTTTCTAATGAGGAGCATCCTTATTATAATGTAGATATGAAAGGTGAAGGACTTCTTCATATTTAGAAAAAGAGGATAAGGAAAAAATGAATAGATGGCTAATGTAGATTTGGATTGGATGGCCCAAGGGCCACTCTCTCTTCTGGAAAATCTTCACAAGATGTCGAAACATCCAAAAATGTTATTTTCAAAGCTTTACTCGAACAAGAAGACCAAATTTGAAGACCATCTAGAAGAGCCCTACATGCATTTGTGAATGCTTGAGGTACGTTTTAATAATGTTGCTTGCAGACTCTTTCCATACACTTTAGAAGGTAGAGCATCTATATGGTATCATAGTCGTCTAGCCAATTCAATCCATAGTTAGAGGGAGTTTAAGAAGTTATTGATGGAAAAGATTGTTGATGGTAAGACTCTCGCCATCTTATTGAAAGAACCTAGGAACTTGAACATGGGGAACAATGAATGAGTTAAAGATTTTAACCATATATTTACTCGCTTATTTAACAAGTTCCCCACTTATGTACAACTTCATGATGATATCACTAAGGCTTATTACACATCTGCCTTGCCAACTGACATTTCCATATTTGTTAAAAGAGCTATAAAGAATACCTTATCCTTAAACTTTGCAAAATCACTTGATGTTGAAAAATAATTGTGATCTATTAGAGTCATTGAAGATTAAAATGGTCCTAAAGGCTCCAAAGAATTTGGTAAGGAAGACCAAGCCTCTTCCAGCAAAACTAAAGGAAAATATTCTTTCGATAGGGAAAGCTTGACCAAGTCTTTGAAGCTGCTTACAAATGAAGTATCAAAGTTGAAGAGGAGGTCAAGCGAGGAATCTACCACCAATAGAAAGTCTTTCAGGATGCCATTCTTCAAAAGGAACAACAACTCTCAACCAATCAAATCTACTAAGAGTTCTAACGTAGTTTTCAATATCGAAAGTTTGGGCATAGATAATTTCTACACATTTCACGAAGAAAAACATTTAGAGAAGAAATGCCTATAGTGGAATCACAATATGAACGCTATGATGGCTAATATCATTGACACTCTATTAGTGGAAGAAAAACCTGAGAAGAGTGAAGAAACAACCAAACCAGTTGCAGCCAAATAAATTTTGGGTGTTGGATATTTAGTGAATATGTTCAACGTTATATACAATGTTGACAAACGTAGTGCTTACCAATTATCAGGGAGTGAAGTTCCTCCCAACTAGTTGATTGATCATTGCAACTTGAGGAGAAAAGAACCTAATTCTGAGTAGGAAATTAAGAATCAATTGTTGCGTAGAATCCTACCACCTTCCAATCCAGCTCATAGTTCATAGATAAAGTCTGGAAGTGCACCCTCTATTGAGAACACTTCCAGTAGTAGCAAGAACAAGTACACCACTCCTACTACAAGAAATAAAGTTACACCCTTAACTCATTTGCGTTATAAGATAAAGAATTGCAAATTGCTGAAGAATGAAAAAGCTTAGGCCAAGAAACTATAGCAAGTGTTCCAAAATGCATTATCTATATGCTTTATCACACATAAAAGAAATACTGTGTATTCAACTAGCCTAATATCATTTCTATTGAATTATCTTCTAAGTTAACCAATTTATCCAAGACCAATAAGTTCTTCATTATGGCATATCTCATAATAGTTTTGATTTCTAGTATGGATTTAGTGGCTTTCCATGCATCCTAAATTCAATGAAAATCAAGAACCAATGCAATTATGGTATCCTATACTATGGAATAATAATGCTTCTTTAAAAAAATTTCAAATTCAATATTTTTTTGGGAAAAGAGCCTCATTGTATATCTAGACAAGCACAAGTTTTTCTATGGGGA
The DNA here is from genome assembly GCA_031772625.1 of Pinus tabuliformis. Lineage (NCBI taxonomy): Eukaryota > Viridiplantae > Streptophyta > Pinopsida > Pinales > Pinaceae > Pinus > Pinus tabuliformis. Next base: position 1,767,689,007 of record CM062818.1, read on the forward strand.
AAAGATATGCATGAAGAAAGAGAAAGTAATACACTAATTCAAATATATTGATTTCAAGGTAGGACATTGTTATTACAAAAATTTGTTATAGACAGGTACTTTGTTGTTGAAGTCTGTAAGAAATATCTTGACTGGCTAAATATACTTCAAAGAAAAAAGACAAAAAAATTCATTCCTTTGTCATTTACTATTGAAGAAATCACATTGAAAACTATGGCTTGTGTTACAGAGCTATTAGATACTTTTCATTCTTTTAACTTAAGTGAAGCTAAGGAAATTAAAGCATTTGATGATGAGGGCCTATTTGGCACACATTTGGAAACAATTGGATATGGAAACTTGTTTCCAAAATATAGAGATCATAACTGTGAATAATATCAAAATGCATTGACAAAATAATAAAAACTAATCATAAATGCTGAAGAAATCATGGAAGAATCAAGTATCAGTACTTATGAAGATCAATTTGTATGTTTCATAAACGATATTCCTGGAAATCAAGGACTAATCATAGATGCTGAAGAAATCACGAAAGAATCAGGTATCAGTGTTTCGTTATAGCAATCTGTATTTTGGATAAACGATACTTATGCAAGTTCATCATTGAGTGAAAATAGGACAAAAGATATTGCAACTAAGGAATTGATTCATGAAAAGTTATAGTTAGCAGGAATCTATGGGGGATTCACTCAATGAAGCTCTAACATATCATGTGCATTCATGGTAAACTAAAAAATACCCTTAATTTGACTACATATTGGAAAATACCTCTAACAATAACATTGTTTAACCCCTTACCAATACGAACCCAATACACCTTCCCAATTTAAAAAGCCCCTAGTTTCACTAGATATTGTAGGTATACATTTTTTCATTACATTGTTTTATACTAGTTTATATTTTTTCACTATGAGTTCCATTTTTTATACCTGCCAATGCAAAAACCCTTTATCCCCTTTTATATGCTCAATATATTAAGTCATTTTTCCTCAATATATATTCCCCAATATGCACCCATGTTGTATGGTGTTTCTCCCCCAGTGAATCCCCCATGAAGGAAGCACAAAGAGCCTGATCGAAGTTTTATTTCAAAACAAGTGTATACTAGTGAATCAACCAATTCCAAAATTCCTATGAAAATATGAAGTGTTGAAGAAGATATAAATCTAGAAGTTGATAGCAGTGTTCTACCTTATTGGATTAGTGTTTGCATTGCGAAAAATCAGGAAACAATGGCACAAATTTCCAAGGAATCTATTATTTTTTATGACGGTTTTATCACATTGCAAAATGAAAAGTATGACAGTAACAGTAAAAAAATGTAGATTGAGAAGGTAAAGCTTCACAACAATAAAGTTTTAGACCAAACAAAAATGCGTGTTGATCTATCTAGAGTTGCAAACATGTTAGTCATGGAGCTGCATCAAGTTACTAGTAACATGTTTGTAGACTCTCTTAGTCAATAGGAAGTAAAAACTTGAGACTAAAAAAAAGAACAAAGGACCTAGAAGATGCTCTAAATCTGGCTCCTTTTTTGATGGCTTCATTGGAAATATGGACAATAGTGTCAGAAGTTACTACTCATAGCACATCGAATAGATTTGCTAAATTTATCAATTTCCTTAATGCGGTGAAAACATACATTATTATCAATAAATAATTGAAAATCATTGAACATGCATGGCAAGCAACTTCTAATTTGGAGCATTTGGGACAAAGAACTAAGTCATTTTTCAAGTGCATTCAATGTGATCTCAAAGGAGACAAGTATTTCATGAACAATGACTTATTTGCTTTCATCTAGGGACATGATTTAATTTTTGATGTAGAGAAAAAATGGTAAGAACTGCCAAATGCTAATCAAATGAAGCAACTCAAAGTTTCATGGTCTTAGAGAATTAGAAGAATGGAGAGCATTATTTATGAATATGAAAACATAAAGAATCAAAGAGAAAATGCATGTGTCAAAGTTGTATTGATTGTGTAGAATCAGAATGGTCCATGTATCACATGTGACTCTAGATTAATCTTAAGACAAATGTTAATAGCTCAATTGGATAAGATGAAATAATCAAAGGAAACATAATTTGGCGATATAGTTTATTTTAGTACACATGAAAATAGGGAATGGATAATTAGATTTGTTAGTGTTAATGAACAAAACTCAGCTTTAGCTACATAAATGCAAGGAGAATCCAGGAAAATTGAGGAGATATTTAGTCAAGGTGTCAAACTCCGAATTACAATTACTGATGGGCCTCTAAATTAGACATAAATTAAGGCCCATGCCTTTGAAATAAACAAAATTAAGGCCTATTTGACTATCATTCAGCACATTAAACCTCTCTTTTTGCATTAGATAATGTATTTTTAACTTTAATATATTCATTAGAAAGGCTTATGAATAATTGCATATTTGTGCCTAATATTATTTATTTTTGTGGAATATTATGAGAATATTGGGCAGATTATGAAGATTTGGAGGAGATAATTTAGGGACATGCTCCCTACTACAGGAGGATCAATATTACATAATAAATCAACAAGATATTATTGAATTATGGCACAAATTGTGGAACTCCAACGATTGAGAAAATCTAGGAATGTGTTCCCTACCATTTAATGCAGATTCCTAGTATTGGGAGCCAAATCCACTAATAAAGGGATTTTGGCGGGGAAAGTTTCCTCCTTTCATGGGGAATGATTACTAATAATTTTGTATAAGTAACAAGTCGAATTTGCCTCTAGGGGTAGATTTTTATTAGTGTTCTGTTGTGGCCACCAACAACCCCCCTTCTTATTTAGTATTAGCAATAACACTATGTAAGTGGGGACCCTTAGTCAAAAAATTTTAAAAAATCATTTAACGCTTATATGTCACTCCTTAAAAAAATATCGCATCGCGCCAAGAACGATAGGGCATTTTCTTATGGGTCAAAATGATAAAATGCGAGATTGCGACGCGAACTCCATCGCATCGCATGTATTAATAAACAATCATGTTAGAAAACCTTAAAATCACAGATACACGATATCGCATATCGCATGTCGCAAAATCGCATAGAATGCATATAACAATTAAACGATTAAGCAATCTGCGATCTTGTGATATTACGATCCGCGATCTTGCGATATTGCGATCAGCGATCTTTGCGATAGAACAACACGATGAAATTACGGTAATGCGATACAGAGAAATGTGATACTGTGATGCAGATCAGAGATTTTCCTGGCTCAATATTCAAGAAAAAGTTTTTCCATAAACCAAGAACTGGATACGCGCTTTAATGATAATTAATGAATTACACACCAGTTGTTAATAAAGTATGGTTTTGTGTTTTTCAAAGAGCCAGTTCACGTCAGATGGCATGTTTTTGCATATCCATGGCATTTAAAGCTTTACTGTCATTATTTATTATCATTACTCTCTCCTCACTTGTGAACTACAGGAACAAAGAACAAAAGTTGCACAAAGCAATGTGCAGGAAGCTATGAGGAAAAAGGGTAGAGATCCAATGTTCAAAGACAGAGAAAAGATGCCCTCATAAACCACATGTGACAAAGCCGCAGATTCACAAAATTCTGTTGATCCATCCATTACAGGTCTTTCATATACAACCATGGTTAAATGGGTACTGAACGATGCTGATATCAACAGGCAGTTTAATGCTCAGGGTCAAGAGCTCACGAGGTCATTATTTTTACAAATTTTGAAGCTTTATACCCGATAAAGATGAAGAGGTGCAAAAGGCGAAAAACACATCAGAGAAGCCCAGACCAAAGAACGGAGGCAATTTCCGATGCACGATTAGCGCCTAGTGCTAATCGCGAATCACTGAGAAAATTGCTCGAGAAGGAAAGCCTCTAACTGCTCAGTCACTTGTAAGCCCGAAAAATGAAAGAAAGCAATGGTAAAAAACAATCTGGAAACAGAAAGCTAAAGAAAAGGAAAAAGCAATCCAAAGGGTTAACCAAGTTGAACTGAGATTATTACTGGGCATACGCTGTAAAGCCACATAGTCAGTGGATGACTCTCGAGTATATCATTGATTCTGTTGAGAAGATGGTGCCAGCTCTTACCAATTCTATTTTCTTAGCTCAACCAAAAGAGGAAGACAGTCAGCTGACTCTACTCAGGAAAATACTGAATGCTTGCGACGTTAAGGAGCAAATGCAGAAATAGTTAGATATTAGATTTAATTTTTAGAAATAGTTTTGTTTTATTTTTTATTAGAAAAAGGGCGGTCATTTAAACCGTATCCTGAATCTGTGTAATTAAGTTATTTAGTTAGTAGTATTTAAACCCTTCTCATGCATTTAGAGAAGGGTCCAAAATTTATCAAAAACTTGTCCTCAGAACATGCACTTTTGCACCCTCAGAGGAGGTTTTGGTGAATGAATGGAACAGGATTTGTTGATGTTTGCATTTGATATCTGCTACTGATGTTGCACTTCTGTACTCTTAGTGGATGTTAGAGCAAAGAGAGATAAATCATTGTCGCTTGAAGCTCATGAGTAGGACTAGTCATAAATGGTACTTTTATCTCTTGACCATTTCTGCTTATGTGTTAAAGTGATATACAGTTTTTAGTTGTTTATGTATTATTGCATGAATTCCTGAGTTATCATTTGGCACTTTTGCATGGTGATAGCTATTTATTTATGCTTAATGTATGAATAGCTCGTTATGCGATATGTTTTTCACAACTGTTTCGTCTAACTTTTTATGCGAAGTGGTTCATCCTTATTGATTTCTTTTCTCATAATAGCTGAATGATATTTATTACCAGTTGTTATTTGAAATCTTTCTAGATCGCATAATAGAAGAATTACATCCCGGGTTAGTATAGACTTATATTTTGCTGCTTATTAGATTACAATAGCATAGCATTAGATTAAAGTTAGAATTAGATTATCTCAATTAGGAACTGTTAAATCAAGAACATCAAAATCTACACACACACACTCATAGTTTGGGAAACTGGTCCCATATCCCTAGTCAGACCTGCTATACCAAACGGATAAGGAGCTGCCAACCAAGGTCCGGACCAGGTGGGTATCTCCCTTGTTGTAGACCTGATTTTTGGGGCTTCAACATATTTGGCGCTAGAAGGAGGGCATGAGCTATGAATGGCAAGTAAATCTAAATATGAATACCATTCTGAGAGTAAATCACTCTCACCATCTCCCCTGACTTCTCCATTACACATAAATCCAGAGTTAGAAGTCGCTGGAGTATCAACCGCTGCTATGCACCCTGACATTTCAGAACAATCTACCGTTGAACTTCCTGAAGTTGAATCTCTTATTCACAAACTTCAGCGATTTTCCATTTCTCCTCAAGGGTTTGATAAATCTCAAGGCAGCGTGACTTCGCAATATAACCCTGCTCATCCCTTGACTAGATTAAAGAGTGAAAAGTTTGGTGTTCAACCAACCGAATTACCTCTTCCCACAAGGAAAAGAGAAAGGAAATCACCAAAGGAGTCTGATAGCGAGACTCTTTCATCATCATCATCCATTTCAACCTCTTCACCACGAAGTCAACCATCCACTCCGCCACTTTAGATCATCGTCCATCTGTCTACTGGAACCCCCACAACTCTTCCTCAATCATCTACAATCGTAGTATCCTCATCTTCCCAACCACAGGGGTCATCTTCTGCACTTTCCTCTGTTAGTAGTACAGTGATGGCTCAGTCTCCATGGAATAACCCTGGGACAGTCTTAATGCCTGCACCCTTGAGTCAAATACCAGCCCATCCTGAGAAATGGCTGCCTAAATTTAATCCCGAGGCAGGCATGCTAGCAAAAGAGCACATAAACAACTTTATGCTATCCATTAATCTCAATGGGGTTACTAATGAAGATGCTGTTGTTCGACTCTTTCCTTATACTCTGTAAGGAACAGCGGGATCATGGTATTTTTCATTACCCTTTGGATCTATCACTAGTTGGGATATCTTCTAGGAGCAATTCCTGACCAAGTTTGGTGATGACAGGTCTACGGCAACGTTAATCAATGACCTATCCAACCTTAGGGCTAAATCTAGAGAGCCTATCAAAGATTTCAATTTACGTTTCAATAAAGTCCTAAACAAAATTCCTACTGCTTCCCAACCCAGTGAAGAAGTACGAAGTGAATGGTATATCACTGCTCTACCATCAAACATAGCAATCTTCGTGGATAGGGCTAATAAAACAACCTTAGCCGAAAACATGAAAGAAGCAATAGCAGTAGAGAAATGTATAATAGCCCTAGAAAAGAAATCCACGATAGAGGAATGTAAATCCAAGAAAGTCACCTTCAAGGAAGACTCCAAGAAGAAACAAGCAAAAGATCCATTCGATTTGGAAGGATTGCAAAAAGTTCTAAAGACCATGTCCAATGAAATGGTCTACATCAAAAAGAAAGTAGCAGAAACTTCTTCAAAAAATCCCTACAGAGCTTTTAAAAGAGGCCCTTCAATGGATTCAAAGCCACCCAATGCTATTTCAAATGCTAAATCCGAAGAAGAGGAAGAGGAAATTTCCACTGAAAGGCAAACTGATGAAGAAGAAGTTGTGGAATTACAAGGAATGTGGGATTTCATCCTCCCACAAGAAGAAGATCAAGAAGTATTCCTAGTTAGCACACAAAGTAAAAATCAGCTTGATCCTCCCCAAACTATCCCTAAGCCAAAGAGTGCAAGCTCTGCAATAAAGGATAAAGTCGCAACAAAGAAAACGACATCTAAAACGACTCAAACTAGCCCAGTCCAAACAGATGCATTAAATCCATCTAAAACACTGATCATGTCGGATGAAATGAAGTACAATATTATAGAAGATATGAAAAAGACTAGGGCCAATATCACCCTTTACGAACTGAGCAAGTTAAAGCATCAACAGAAGATAATGATGAAAGAATTACATGTTGTGCCAGTTGCACCTTTGCCTACCACTGTACTTTCACAAGCTTCTCATAACATGGGAAGACCTCCAACTAATGAGATCAATAAGATTGATCCAAATGACATCGCTCTAATTGGAGGAAGATCGAGATCTCATACTCCCCCGTTTCTCCTTACTTATGAAATTTTCAATTAAAATGTGCACAATTGTTTGGTAGATTCTAGTGCTTCATCGAATATTTTACCAAAGTCCATATGTGCCAAGTTAAATGCTCAACCACAGAAATCCGTTGTGCGCATAGTTCAGCTAGATCGATCTCAAGTCGAAGTGATTGGCGAACTAAATCAAGTAACCATAAGGCTGTCATCCAACCCGAAGGTATGTCAAGTTATTGACATTTTAGTTGCTGATATTCTAGAATTTTATGGCTTAATTCTTAGCAGGGATTGGTTAGAAAAAATTCATTGATACTTTGCAACCGACTGGTCGTACATGTGGCTGCCCTACAATGGTAAACCAAATCAAATAAAAGTTGAACGAGAACTACATTAGAAATACATAGTAACGGAGCTAGAGGGGGAAAATGAACCAGTAGCATTATTGGCAATTACTCGGTAGATTCTTTCCTCGACAATTTCAATGCTCATGCGTCACCCTATTTAGAACACTCTATTTTGTCCCAAGTCGAAAATTTTTCTCGAACTGATAGTTCGGAATGTATCAATTTTTTTAGATAGTCCTGTAAATAAATCTTTGTTTTGGAAATTATTTTTTGATGGTTCTAAATCTAATGAAGGAGCATGAGCAAGATGCGTTCTAATTAGTCTAGAAGGAGATAAAATCATGCTAACATGCAGACTCGAATTTGATTGCACCAACAATACAACAGAATATGAGGCTTTGGTCCAAGGGTTGTACAAAGCAATCGGGTTAGATGTCAAGTACCTTCAAGTTTTTGGAGACTCTGAGATTGTGGTCAGACAGGTACGTAATACTATACATTGCTTATCAGGTCATTTAAAACATTATCAATCCTTAGTTCAAGATCTAACTGAGCATTTTATAGCATTTAATATCTCTTCAATTCCTAGACTCCAAAATGCAAGTGTAGACCTTTTGGCTAACATAGCTTCTAAGCTTATTCCTTCAGAAGATTTTAGTCCAGATAGATTCTCGATAGAATTAATCTTTAGACCATCCATTCCTCATAACATCACAAATTGGAGAGTATTCAATGACGATCCTGATATTGTAAATTTCCTCACATCTGAAGGATCCTACTCCAATCAAATAATTGACGAAGACCAACATGATCGATAATTGCAACAAGATAGCACTAACAATGCTATACCTAAGTCGGTAGTCAAGTTAGAAGACTTGTACGATTCGAAGGATCGGTTTAAAAGGTCTACCAATTCAAAACTCCAAAGTTCAACCTTGAACTACGAATTAGTAAACCTAGGAACCGATGCCAAACCACAAAACATTAATCTAGGTCTCGGCCTAGCCCCTGAAGAAAAATTAGTGTATATTCGTCTTTTGAGACAATATAGAAATGTTTTTTCCTGGAATTATGATGAGCTCAAAACATACGACACTTCCATCATCCAACATACTATTCCCATGATCAATAATGAAAAACTTGTCCAACAAAAGCTGAGAAAGATCCATCCCAATTTAGAAAATCAGATAAAAACTGAGCTCAATAAGTTATTGAAAGCCAGAATAATCTTTCTCGTCAGACATTCTAAATGGGTCTCCAATGTGGTACCTATTAGAAAGAAAAACAGAGATATTAGGATTTGCATTGACTTTCGAAACCTTAACAAGGCCTGTCAAAAAGATAATTTTCCTTTACCACCTATGGAACAGATATTGCAGGCAGTGGCGGGCTCAGAATTAATGTCTTTCTTGGATGGATTTTCAGGATACAATCAAGTGTTGGTACATCCTAATGATCAATTGAAAACCACATTCAGAACTAAATGGGGCACATATGCATATTGAAAGATGCCATTTGGTTTGATTAATGCTGGTGCCACATTTCAGAGAGCCATGGACATCGCATTCAAAGGTTTAGTCAATAAATCTGTAGTAATTTATTTGGATGATATAACATTGTATTCCAAGAAACGAAGCGACCATCTTAGAGACTTAAAACAAATCTTCCAACGGTGTTTAAGGTATGGAATTTCACTTAACCCGAAGAAATCTTTTTTCGCATTAAGTGAAGGGAAACTTCTAGGATTCATAGTGTCAAAATCCGGTATTCACATTGATTCCAACAGAATCAAAGAGATTTTTGAAATATCCTTACCTCACAACAAAAAAGCCATGCAATCTTTCCTTGGTCAGATCAAATTTGTAAAGAGATTCGTTCCAGATTTTTCACGAATCGTGTCTCCTTTGCAAGCCATGATTAAAAAGAACTCAAATTTTAAATGGGGCCAAGATGAACATGAAGCATTCAACCTGATCAAACAAGCTATTATTAATGCTCCATCGTTAGCAACTCTAAATTTTTCAGAGACTTTGATTTTATATACATTTGCCTCAGATAGGTCATATGCTGCGATACTCACTCAAGCAAATCAAGAAAAAGCGGAAGCCCCAATTGCATTTTTCAGTTCAAATTTACAGGGCGCTGAATTAAATTATTTAGACGTGGAGAAACAGGCTTATGCTGTTTTCAAAGCGGTCAAATACTTCAAACCTTTCTTACTCAAAACCCATACTAAAATTATAGTACCGTTTCCAGCGGTAAGGAATCTTCTAGTACAGAAGGATGTGGGTGAGAAAAGGGCCAATTGGGTTACTGCCTTACAGGAATATGACATTGAGATTAAACCAACAAACATTGTAAGAGGCCAAGGCTTTTGAAAAATGCTGGCTGGAGCATTGCAAATTTCTGAAATTCCATCTGCAGAGGTATAAGTGTGCGAGGTAAGCCTAAATGATGCAGAGTCATTATACGTTGATATCATTTATTATCTTAAGAACGAGTATGCTCCTTCACACCTCGATCATACTAAGAAAAGAGCTCTAAGGTTGAAAGCCAAACAATATCAGCTCATAAATGATATTCTTTTTAGAATAAATTATGATTCTATTCTTCTTAGGTGTCTTGAGAAATCTGAAGCTGAAAAAGTTTTGCAGGAACTCCATGATGGGCCAGTAGGCGGACACTATGCTGGAGATGCTACTGCACATAAAATCTTGCGCGCAGGATATTACTGGCCCACGTTATTTAAAGACTCGCACAGTTACGTGAGGAAATGTCAAGTCTGCCAAACTACTGCTAGAAGACAAAAGAAGCCATCCTTGCCACTACAGCCGGTTAACATTGAGCAACCTTTTAGTCAGTGGGGATTGGACATAATAGGTGAGATCATTCCTCACTCTTCTAAGCAGCATAGATATATCCTTACAGCAACAGATTATTTTACTAAGTGGGTAGAAGCAGTTCCACTCAAGACGGCTAATGCTGAAAATATCATTGAGTTCATAGATCAATTTATAATCACCAGGTTTGGATTTCCTTCCACTTTAATGTTTGATAATGCATCATACTTTTTTGGAAATGCAATGACTAAATTTGCACTTAAAAGAGGATTCAAACTTAAATATTCAGACAATTATTACCCACAAGGCAATGGGTTAGCTGAGTCCACAAATAAAAACCTAATCAGGATTATCAAAAGAATAGTTGACCAAAATCATAAAAATTGGCATAAGGCTTTGATATATGCTTTATGGGCAGACCGAATAACGCAAAAAGCTTCTATCGGCACTTATCCCTTTAATTTAGGTAATGGAAAAGAAGTGGTTCTTCCGACTCATTTGGCAATTCCCTCTTTGTCTCTAGTTCAATACATTGATGAAGTACCCACTTCCTCCTTACAGCTAAGACAAATGAAAATAATCAAATTAGAAGAACAACGAGAACAGGCTAAGAAAACGCATGCTCATCATCAAGCACTAGTAAAATCCTCTTTTGATTCAAACATAATGACCATAAAAGATTTTTAGATGGGAGACTTAGTTTTAAAATGGGACAAGGCTCATGAAGAGAAAGGCAAACATACAAAATTTCAAAGAATGTGGCTTGGTCCTTTTAAAATAGTAGAAGTCGTAGGTCCATCAACGTTTGTGTTACAAGATTTAGCAGGTAAGAGAGACTCTTTGCCTGTTAACGGACAAATTCTCAAGAAATATTTTCCATAGAATATTATTCTTCTATTTTTGTAGAGTAGTTGTTTTTCTTTTCATAATAAAACCAACTGTGAGTGGTTACATTAGGCATTTATACACAAGATACCAATTCTCTTTCAGATTTTGATTTTTCGCTTGTATAAATAGCAAGTCTTTTGGAAAATTGATTTTTATTATTGATAGATACAGTTAAAGACTCTAGCCTAGATATGATACTAGTTTCAACTCCATAAAGTTTGATGAAGACAACCTTTAGTGAAGAAATTGTTTTATCTCAGTACAATGAAAGGTATCAATAACAAAATAAAGATTCTCTGTAGAATAGTTGTTTCCAAAAATTCTACTATTGTCATCCAGAGCTATCTTAAGGAAACAATGACTTCCTCCCTACTAAGGAGATCACAACTTTTAGAGGAACGATCCAAAGATACACTTCATCTTGAAGAATAAGAGGTCTCATCACGAGCCGAATTATCATAATCACAGATCTTATAACTTGCTGACTTTGCCAAATACTGTACACCACAGCAGGGCAATGACTCAAGATTTTTACAATCAAAAGACAAGGGGTCTCATCACGAGCCAGCTTGTTCAACAAAGTTATAAATCAAGTGAATGACTATGTCATAAAATTGGCTACCAAACCAAGACATTGTTCTTTAAGAGTAAAAAGAAAATCAAAGCAATAAGTGTGGATGTGGATTCTTTTTTTTATAGTTGTAGGTTTCCTTAAGTAGGATACAGGATCATTGCTGGGTAACAGGTAACCCTGTCGAGGCTATAAACGCCTGCTGGCAGCAGAGGCTCTACCTACGACAAATGAGCATATTTAAAACTGGTTTACAGAGAAGACTTTGTTTTATCTTTACAAGACCAAGTAATGACTGATGTAAACACAAGGGCTAGCTTGAGGGAGCAAGTAATCAAAGTTGAAAATAGTTGAAACAAAATGTCATTGACAGGTTAGAGCATAATGTACTTTATCTTTCCATAATAAAGTTTAACTTTCTGAAAAATTTTCTGTTTTGGAAGTTTAGAAAATTCAATAGAAAAGACAGAGATAACTGGTTCTTCCAAGTAAATCACCAATTGTTGTGGCCACCAACAACCCCCCTCCTTATTTAGTATTAGCAATAACACTATGTAAGTGGGGACCCTTAGTCAAAAAATTTTAAAAAATCAATTAACACTTATATGTCACTCCTTAAAAAAATATCGCATCACGCCAAGAACGATAGGGCATTTTCTTATGGGTCAAAATGATAAAATGTGAGATTGCGACGCGAACATCATCACATCGCATGTATTAATAAACACTCACGTTAGAAAACCTTAAAATCACAGATACGCGATATTGCATATCGCATGTCGCAAAATCACATAGAATGCATATAACAATTAAACGATTAAGCAATCCGCGATCTTGCGATATTACGAACCGCGATCGGCGATCTTTGCGATAGAACAGCACGATGAAATTGCGGTAATGTGATACAACGAAATGTGATACTGCGATGCAGATTGTAGATTTTCCTAGCTCAATATTCAAGAATTTTTTTTCCATAAACCAAGAACTGGATACGCGCTTTAATGATAATTAATGAATTACACGCTAGTTGTTAATAAATTATGGTTTTGTGTTTTTCAAAGAACCAGTTCACGTCAGATGGCATGTTTTTGCATATTCGTGGCATTTAAAGCTTTCCTGTCATTATTTATTATCATTACTCTCTCCTCACTTGTGAACTGCAGGAACGAAGAACAAAAGTTACATAAAGCAATGTGCAAGAAGCTATGAGGAAAAAGGGTAGAGCTCCAATGTTCAAAGACAGAGAAAAGATGCCCTCATAAATAGATACTGCATGTGACAGAGCCGCATATTCACAAAATGCTGCTGATCCATCCATTACAGGTCTTTCATATACAGCCATGGTTAAATGGGTACTGAACGATGCTGATATCAACAGGCAGTTTAATGCTCAGGGTCAAGAGCTCACGAGGTCATTATTTTTACAAATTTTGAAGCTTTATACCCGATAAAGATGAAGAGGTGTAAAAGGCGAAAAACGCATCAGAGAAGCCCGGATCAAAGAACGGAGGCAGTTTCCGATGCGCGATTAGCACCAAGTGCTAATCGCACATCGCTGAGAAAATTGCTCGAGAAGGAAAGCCTCTAACTGCTCAGTCATGTGTAAGCCCGAAAAATGCAAGAAAGTAATGGTAAAAAACAAACTGGAAATAGAAAGCTAAAGAAAAGGCAGAAGCAATCCAAAGGGTTAACCAAGTTGAACTGAGATTATTATTGGGCATATGCGGTAAAGCCACATGGTCAGTGGATGAATCTCGAGTATATCATCGATTCTACTGAGAATATGGTGCCAGCTCTTAGCAATTCTGTTTGCTTAGCTCAACCAAAAGCGGAAGACAGTCAGCCGACTCTACTCAGGCAAATACTAAATGCTTGTGACGTTAAGGAGCAAATGCAGAAATAGTTAGATATTAGATTTAATTTTTAGAAATAGTTTTGTTTTATTTTTTATTAGAAAAAGGGCGGTCATTTAAACTGTATCCTGAATCTGTGTAATTAAGTTATTTAGTTAGTAGTATTTAAACCCTTCTCATGCATTTAGAGAAGGGTCCAGAAATTTATCAAAAACTTGTCCTCAGAACATGCACTTTTGCACCCTCAGAGGAGGTTTTGGTGAATGAATGGAACAGGATTTGTTGATGTTTGCATTTGATATCTTCTATTGATGTTGCACTTATGTAATCTTAGTGGATGTTAGAGCAAAGAGAGATAAATCATTGTCACTTGAAGCTCATGAGTAGGACTAGTCATAAATGGTACTTTTATCTCTTGACCATTTCTGCTTATGTGTTAAAGTGATATACACTTTTTAGTTGTTTATGTATTATTGCATGAATGCCTGAGTTATCATTTGACACTTTTGTATGGTGATAGCTATTTATTTATGCTTAATGTATGAATAGCTCGTTATGTGATATGTTTTTCACAATTGTTTCGTCTAACTTTTTATGCGAAGTGGTTCATCCTTATTGATTTCTTTTCTCATAATAGCTAAATGATCTTTATTACCAGTTGTTATTTGAAATCTTTCTAGATCGCATAATAGAAGAATTACATCCCGGGTTAGTATAGAATTAGATGTTGCTACTTATTAGATTACAATAGCATAGCATTAGATTAAAGTTAGAATTAGAATATCTCAATTAGGAACTGTTAAATCAGGAACATCAAAATCTACACACACACACTCATAGATTGGGAAACTGGTCCCATATCCCCAGTCAGACCCGCTATACCAAACGGATAAGGAGTTGCTAACCAAGGTCCAGACCGGGTGGGTATCCCCCTTGTTGTAGACCCATTTTTCGGGGCTTCAATATGTTCTTGTGGAGAGGACTCACATTTTTGCAGCTCCATTGTATTTTCTTGCAGGGATGTAATTGTATTGATGAAAATAATGAAGATTGGTGTCATGTTCAGCTTCTAAATCTTGTTCTCATCCATAGGTCTCTTAATTTCCTTGGGCTTGGCTATCCCATGAGTCTTAGAGCCCTTTTGTGTCATTTTCTTTCCTTCTTTTCACTTCTTATTCACATGCATATCTTGTTTTTATTTCTTTATATTTCTTCATTTAGTATTAATGATTTCTTCGTGTAGGATTGGGTTAAATGGTTGATGTAAGTTCTTTTGAAGGATCACAAGCATCATTTAATGCTTGGAAAATATTTGGAAGGTCATAGTAATCATTGAGCTACTTGGGATTAGATTTCTTATTCCCAAATCTAGATTTCTGGAACTACTTTCTAGCAAAGAACAATAAATTTCTTCTATTTTTTAGAGCATGCTAACAAGCTTCAATAAAATTGATTCCACTTGAATTAGATAAAAAAACATTCTAGTTTATAACAAAATTTACCCATTTCATTTTCACTTTATTAGATTAGGCATTTGATAGATTTACTAGCTCACTAGTTCTCGAATTTCTGATTTTTTTTAGTAAGTTAATAAATCTTTTCCATGTATTTATGAATTTGAGGATAGATGCAAACAATAATGTGTGTTGTGGGAGATTCTACATTGCAGGCAGACCTCATATCGTTTGCCTCATCCAAGCCTCATACACCCATGTCGCCAAAATCCACTAAAGTCTCAATCTGAATTCTTGTTTTATGAGCAAAAAATGACATTTCCATTGAGTAAATCTACCCATCTTGAAGCCCTTGCTTGAGTTTTTGGTAGTGTCCACCACCTCCATGCCTTATTCTTCCATTATTCACCCTTCCCAAGCTCCATTCCACCTTATAGACCATTTCCTAAGCTTTCGGCTTGCTTTTTGTAATGAAACAGGGGAACTTGTAGACCTCGTGTAGGAACTAGTACTTCCTATAGACATCTTGTAGGAAAACCTGTAGTGGCTTGTTTTGAGCCCAAATTGAGAAAAATCATCACTAGAAGCTAGGATTTATAGGACCCTACTTGCCCTCCAAGCCTTCTGAACCATTGTACTCCTATTCCTCCACACCTGTCTCCCTTGCCAAAGAACCAAGCAAGATTAACATTTACATTTTTCAAGTAAAAAGATAAAAAGGAAAAAGTTATTTTATATTTATTCATGCACACAACAGTTAGCGCTCTCTAGATCATATTTCATGCTCAGTTAATTTAGATAATCACATGTGATAAATAAGGTTAAGTTAGGTTTATTTTACATTTAGTTCATGATCTTTATGCAGTTAGAATATGTTTCTTTCCTTGTACTTTATTTCTTGTGATCGGTTAGGGTTTCCATTTCAATTCATTTTCTGCAATTAGTTTAGGGTTTGATTTCAGTACATACACTTCATTACATCATGTGTTGAGATTGCAACAAGATGATGGAGCTTAGTGAAAAGAGTCGCCTTCACTAAGTGGGCTCGCAGGCTATTTTTGGCGCAAGTCTATTTTTAGACTATGTCTATTTTTAGACATATGGATCATGTCTATGGATTGCAGGTTGCTGTTTATGGATGATTGATCAAGTTGGGAAAAAATAGATGGACTTCTATTTTTGATGAAAGTGTGAGTGATCACAGTGTGAGTGATCAAAGTCTATTTTTAGACTGGCTGTCAAAAATAGAAAAGTCAAATATTATTATCTCACAATAATATTTGGACTATAAACTTAATCTTATTCTCTTGGAGCACTTTAGTTTGAGCTACAGAGGTGGCACATGCAGCTGTCAGAAGGAAATACACTTTTCTTATGAGTCAGTTGAGTTGTTGCATGCATGACTTCAGTTAGAACTCAATCAGTTGAGTTTGGTGGAGTTGATTGTGGAGTTGATGGAGTTGTGTTCAGTTTAGCTTTGTTAAACTGGTTGTATTTAGTCTAACTGGCAAATAGACTAGAGATGAGTTGGGTGAATTAGTTATTAATTAATTCACAAGTTATTAACTCATAATACAACTAATGAATACATCAGTTAACTCAGTTGCATGTCAGTGCATGTTCAGTTCAATAGGGACAGGTGGTAGAGAATAAGATTGCTATTAGTTGTGACTATAGTTGTGCACCAGATATTGCACAATCAAGGGATTGAGTATGCCAATGAGTTTGCTCACGTATTTGCCCATATTATAGCTTGTGCTCACGTCCAACAAAGTGTGAGTGACTATTTTGCAGGTGAAAAACGAGTTTGGTGAGCCATTCTCATCAGTTCTTGAGCAGGTATTGAGCAGTGGAGGCAGGCAAGCAGTGGAAGAGATTTGGAGATCAGATCTGAGCTGTATTGTGTGTAACAGAGGTGGAGATACTTGTGAGAAGTATTATGCTGTGTAATGTTACATGACTCAATCATTAATATACAGATAGTGTGGGGTTTTTAGCGAGATGCTTTCCCCGGGATACATACTGTGTTAATGTGTGAATGCTCTTGATGTTTTATTGTTATTGATGCTGCTATATTGATGTTCAACGTAGAGGAGCTTATGTATTGTGTATGTTTTCGGCAATAGTACATGATCAGGATAATCTCCATTGAATATGTGTTAAATTATTCAAAATTTCTACATGGTATCAGAGCAAGCTAGATAATTGTAGAAAAAGTTTCTACATGGTATCAGAGTTGTTGATCATCAGATCTACTTTCAAGAAGTGTTTACATTCTATTTCTTCAGGCAGAGTCTGTAATCGGGCCAGGTAGCCTCTGGATTCATCCTTCCTTTGGAAGGTGAAATATCTGGTAAAAGGCCATATAGTCAATCTCTGTACGAGAAATATTTTGTTCTCACGAATCTTAGATCCGAGGCGGTTGAGTTGGAGCTGGTGGAAAATCGAATTTGCAGCAGTGTTGTTGAAATGTCTTTCAACGGATTGCGAATGTTATTCTAAAGCAAGAGCGACCTAGCGCTCAAGGATAAACTCAGTAACAATAAAGGTGAGAATGGATCTTCATCAAAGGTATCTGATGAAGAGAATTGTGCTTTGGCTACCAAAGCAAAGAAAGGGAAGAGCAAGAAAGCTTCTCAGTTTGGTGCGAAAGGCAAGAAGCAGGATATGTCCAAGGTGAAGTGTTTTCACTGTCACCAGCACGGACACTATGCCACAAATTGTCCGCAGAAGAAGAAGAACAAGCAAGCTGCTGGATCTGCAGGGGGAGAGGCCTTAGCTTCTCAGTTTGAGCTTGATTTTTCATTGATCGCATGCTTGGTTTCAAGTGTGATGGGATCAGTGTGGTTCTTGGACAGTGGTGCGTCTTTTCACATGACGGGAGATAGAGATTTGTTCTCTGATCTGGAGGACAAAGATCTTGGAGTGCACATCGAGATGGGCGATGATGGTAGATACAGTGCGACCGGTATCGGTACCATTTCCTTTGAGAGGGAGTCTGGTAAACCCTTTGTATTGAAGGAAGTCATGCATGTTCCAGGATTGAAGAAGAATCTCATCTCAGTGGCGATGTTAGAAGACAAGGGGTATGATGTTGTTTTCAGCGAGGGAAAGGCCTTCCTGCGCAGCAAGACAACTGGTGAGACCCGGAAGATAGGGGTTCGAGTGAGGAACCTTTATCAGTTGCATGTAGATGGATGCGTAGAAATGGCAGGAAAGGCAGAAGGATTGGTGAGCCGGGATGATGGCGAGTTGTGGCACAGGAGATTGGGTCACCTTCACCATGGAGCCTTGAAGATACTGCAGCAGATCACTACAGGGCTTCCTAAAAGCACACTTGCGCAGTCAGATCAGTGCAAGGGGTGTACTTTGGGGAAGTTTGTGAAAGCCACCTTTCACGAGAAGGATAGTCGCACCACGACGATCCTTGAGAGAATTCACACAGACGTGTGTGGACCTTTCTCAGTTGCTTTGACAACAAAACACAGGTATTATGTGATTTTTGTTGATGATTTCTCTCGTAAGTGCTGGATCTTCTTCATGTAGAAGAAGAGCGAGACATATTCAAAGTTTTGTGAATTCAAAGCACTGGTCGAGAAGGAGTTGGGGAAGAAGGTGAAGGCTCTTAGGAGCGATAATGGTGGTGAATACATCTCAGACGAGTTCAAGGATTTCTGCAAGACAGAAGGGATTCTTAGAGAGCTCATAGCTCCCCATAACCCACAACAGAACGGGGTAGCTGAGTGGAAGAACAGAACGATTGTGGGTGTTGCACGGGCAATGTTGCATGATCAGGGCCTACCCCTTCACTTGTGGGCGGAAGCATGCAATACAGCAGTTTATGTGCAGAACCGTTGTCCTCATAGGATACTTGGCATGAGTACACCTGAGGAGACTTATTCTGGTAAGAAGCCTGATCTTTCTCATTTGAGGATTTTTGGTGCTAACATTTACATGCATGTGACGAAGGATGCCAGGAAGAAGTTGGAGCCGACCGCAGAGGTTGGGATATTTGTGGGGTACACTGATACGCCCCACAACTATCGTGTGTATTTGCCAGAAAATGGTAAAACTGTTGTGCGACGGGATATAAAATTTCAGGAGGAGAAAGCCATGAAGTGTTCGCTTGAGAGGGAGCTACACTTGCATGTAGATGAGGAGCTATTAGTTCCTAAGGATGAGCTTCAGGACGTGGATCAGCCACAGGACGAGGTTCATGGAGTGGAAGAGACCACTCATGCAGCGCCAACCATCAGAGGGCGAAAGCGCTTGACAGAAGCTGAGCGACTGGCTCAAGATGCAGAGAAAGTTGTAGGACCACCTACAGCCCAAGGCAGGCAGAGACAGTCACCTGATCGGTACACTGGATACATGGCTCTTATGAGCAAGTGTGTTGTGACTGAGCCATCCTCTTTCGAGGAAGCTGTGGAGGATCCTGCATGGGTAGACGCCATGGTGGAAGAGTATGATTCTATTGTCAGAAACAGTGCATGGGAGATTGTTCCTAGACCGGAAGGGAAATCAGTGGTGGGTTCGAGATGGATCTACAAGGTTAAGCAGGCAGCTGACGGGAGTGTGGAGAAGTACAAGGCAAGATTTGTTGCCCGAGGCTTTTCACAGATTGAGGGGATCGATTATGAGGAGATCTTTGCACCTGTCGCAAGGTATTCTTCCATACGGACGATTCTTGCTCTCTCAGCGTAGATGGGATGGCACATTCATCAGATGGATGTGAAGACTGCGTTCCTCAACGGAGTCATTGAGGAGGAGGTGTACATTGAGCAACCCGAAGGCTTTGAAGTCTTCAGCAGCGAGTCGCATGTGTACAGGCTCAAGAGAGCGCTGTATGGGTTGAAGCAAGCACCACGTGCTTGGTACACACAGATAGACAACTATTTCACAGGACTTGGATTCTCCAAGAGCGAGGCGGATCCGAACCTATACCAGATTGTGGTGGAGGGTAAGTTGCTTATCATTGTACTGTATGTTGATGATTTGATTCTAACGGGTGATGAGCTGTTGATACTGTCATGCAAGAAGGATCTTGCTACAGAGTTTGAGATGAAGGATTTGGGCCTCCTTCACTATTTCCTGGGATTGGAAATATGGCAGCGCAGTGGTGGACTGTTTGTTTCTCAGGGCAAGTATGCTCGGGATATACTGGAGAAGTTCAACATGCATGGCTGCAAGCCTGTTGATACTCCTCTTCCTGGAGGTTGGAGGAAGGAGGATGCCACTTCGGGAGAAGAAGTGGATGCCACTGTTTATCGACAGTTGGTGGGGTCGCTGATGTATTTGGTCAATACACGACCTGATATATGCTATGCAGTTAACCAGCTTTCACAAGCTATGGTTAAGCCTACCAATCTCTTCTGGAAGGCGGGCAAGCATGTATTGCGCTACTTGAGAGGCACATCGGGATATGGTTTGTGGTACAGATAGGAGGATGAGGTGAAGCTATGTGGCTTCACGGATGCAGATTGGGCAGGGAGCCCAATGGACAGAAAGAGCACATCAGGAGGGGTCTTCAGTATTGGATCGACAACAGTTTCTTGGTACAGCAGGAAGCAGGGATCCGTGGCACTCAGTTCAGCGGAGGCCGAGTATATGGCAGCAAGTTTGGCTGCATGCGAGGCTATATGGATGAGGAAGATCCTGGTTGGTTTGTTCGGTTCTCATTTGGATCCTACTATGATTTACTGTGATAACCAGAGTTGCATTAAACTCTCGGCTAATCTTGTATTTCATGATAGATATAAACATATTGACATCAGGTACCATCATATCAGAGATTGTGTGCAACGGAGGATCATGTTACTTTTGTACATTCCAACGGAGGATCAGGATGCTGATATTCTGATGAAGGCTCTCACTAGGAGCAAATTCGAGTACCACCGAGGCAGGATAGGGGTTGCTGATAATCCATATCTTGTCGAGAGGGAATGTTGAGATTGCAACAAGATGATGGAGCTTAGTGAAAAGAGTCGCCTTCACTAAGTGGGCCCGCAGGCTATTTTTGGCGCAAGTCTATTTTTAGACTATGTCTATTTTTAGACATATGGATCATGTCTATGGATTGCAGGTTGCTATTTATGGATGATTGATCAAGTTGGGAAAAAATAGATGGACTTCTATTTTTGATGAAAGTGTGAGTGATCACAGTGTGAGTGATCAAAGTCTATTTTTAGACTGGCTGTCAAAGATAGAAAAGTCAAATATTATTATCTCACAATAATATTTGGACTATAAACTTAATCTTATTCTCTTGGAGCACTTCAGTTTGAGCTACAAAGGTGGCACATGCAGTTGTCAGAAGGAAATATGCTTTTCTTATGAGTCAGTTGAGTTGTTGCATGCATGACTTCAGTTAGAACTCAATCAATTGAGTTTGGTGGAGTTGATGGAGTTGTGTTCAGTTTAGCTTTGTTAAACTGGTTGTATTTAGTCTAACTGGCAAATAGACTAGAGATGAGTTGGGTGAATTAGTTATTAATTAATTCACAAGTTATTAACTCATAATACAACTAATGAATACATCAGTTAACTCAGTTGCATGTCAGTGCATGTTCAGTTCAACAGGGACAGGTGGTAGAGAATCAGATTGCTATCAGTTGTGACTATAGTTGTGCACCAGATCTTGCACAATCAAGGGATTGAGTATGCCAATGAGTTTGCTCACGTATTTGCCCACATTATAGCTTGTGCTCACGTCCAACAAAGTGTGAGTGACTATTTTGCAGGTGAAAAACGAGTTTGGTGAGCCATTCTCATCAGTTCTTGAGCAGGTATTGAGCAGTGGAGGCAGGCAAGCAGTGGAAGAGATTTGAAGATCAGATCTGAGCTGTATTGTGTGTAACAGAGGTGGAGATACTTGTGAGAAGTATTATGCTGTGTAATGTTACATGACTCAATCATTAATATACAGATAGTGTGGGGTTTTTAGCGAGATGCTTTCCCCGGGATACATATTGTGTTAATGTGTGAATGCTCTTGATGTTTTATTGTTATTGATGCTGCTATATTGATGTTCAAAGTAGAGGAGCTTATGTATTGTGTATGTTTTCCACAATAGTACATGATCAGGATAATCTCCATTGAATATGTGTTAAATTATTCAAAATTTCTACATCATGACAGCAAAGGAAGGACATATTGTATGTTGCAAATATAATGCCGATACTTCTTAAGTTTGTACGAACCCCGAGTTGATAATTAAAATTTGTTAGCCTTGGGAGTTGTAGCATTCTTGTTACAATACTGAGGCTTATCACTTTTTGGTGCCATTCCCGAGGAGGTGTCAAAATATGCATTGTTTTCTTCCCTAGTTGATTCATTTATTTTTAATTTTCGCAAAAACAAAAAATAATTGTATTAGGCATATTTGATTTCAAAAATAGAAAAGTGCATTGCATTAGTGTTTTCATTCAATCATAAAAACAAAACAAAAAACTCTCCAACACCAACCCACCCCTCAATTTGATCACGTGGTGCAGTAAGAGCCACATCACCATTCACTTTTGCAGGTAGAAGAAGAAGATGACAAAGAATTTAGAAGAAATGGATGGAGATGATGACAATGAGGAAGATCCTCT
Organism: Pinus tabuliformis; assembly: GCA_031772625.1. Classification (NCBI taxonomy): domain Eukaryota; kingdom Viridiplantae; phylum Streptophyta; class Pinopsida; order Pinales; family Pinaceae; genus Pinus; species Pinus tabuliformis. The sequence goes on from CM062818.1 coordinate 1,767,711,601, forward strand.
CGGATTTCCCATTCAAGATACTGATGGTAGTGTGCACATGAAGAACATCCCTCTATCTTTTCTTCCAAAATTTCATGGTCTAAGGTTAAAGGATCTGGAAACCTTTCTCTTTGAATTTGAAATTATTTGTAGATATTATGTTACTTATTAAAAACTCATAAATTGAGATTTTTCTGGCAACATTGAAGGATATTGCTCTTAAATGGTTGAGACTAATTCAATAAGATCATGGAATGATATGAAAAATATATTTCTAGAAAAATATAAAGATCATGATCTTAAAGAAGAAAAGTTTAGAATGAATCAAAAGGAAGATGAGAGTCTAGAGGATATAATAGAGAGGTTAATGTATAATGTTAAGAGGGAAAGACTACATCATTTAGGATCGACACACTAAAAATCTCTTACTTAGAACAATTAGGGATGAATGGATTAGTCTCCTTAATCTCATGAGTAGAGGTGATATATACCAATTATCATTTGAAGAAATTTGTGAAACATGCAAACATGTATCAAGAGGAAGGGAAATAGTAGGTAAATCAACATCAAGATCGGTAAGTCAAGTTAAACTTGGAAATTTGTTTGATGATTTTAAAACAGAAATTCTTAGCAATCTAACCAAATAAGCAGAAATGTTAAGAATGCAAGATGAAGAAAAAGAAGATGTTGATATTTGTGTTGTCCATGGAGAATCACATGATGTTAAACATTTTCCATCATTACCAAGGTTGAAGTAAGTTTACGAAGAGGACAATGGATCAAGTCATTCACCAAAGAAATTATGTTATCTAGCTCCAAGAGGACCATGGAAGCCTAGTCAACCTAGTATGATGTAAGAGCCTAATTCAAAATTTTAAGGTTATGCATATCCACTTCAAAGTAATTGGAACACACCCTTTCCTTGGAAACATTGGCCATCTCAACCCCAAAACCAATCTTGGCAACAAGGTTTGCAAGGAAATTATGGGAGCCATCCACAATATCCTCAATATCCTCCATACCCAACTCCATGTTATCCCTACCATTCATCTCCACCACAACCACAACCCCAACCACATCCATCTCAAATATCCACTCCCACTCAACTACCTATACCACCATTTCCAAACCCACACATTGAAGTAGCTCAGCCCACTTACAATGTTGAGGTACAACACTTCCAAACATCTCCTCTTGAGATAAATGGTATTCACCATAGCTCAGGAAGAGTATTGCAAAAAAGAGATTATCTTGATATCATTGAAGGACCACATCCAGAAGAAGAAGATTCAAATGAGAAGACCACAGAATCATGGGCTGCACTTGATGAAGAGCAAACATCAAAATCAAAGATTGAGAAAGCTCCCTCATGGTTACCATCAAATCCTCCATGTATTCAAGAGAACAATCAGCAAAAAGAGGAAGATTTGAAGGTCATGGTAGAAGAAGACATGAAGAATGATCCAGATAAGCAATCAAACCAAGGGCATAAAAGTTATATTGAGTTTTGGTTCCAAACAGTCGCTAAGGTGCATCAATACTCTCTTCTTCAATCATGCTTGATATCATCAAATTCAAAGCATTTGATCACTCAAACTCAGGTACATGTCAAAGCATACATTTCAAGCCTACACATCAGATTTTCTATCATCTTGATGTGCACATGGATCCATTGGAAGTATTCTTATACTTGAAAGTGATCTTGTTTTTCAAGTAGGGTAGGGTAGGGAAAATAAAAAATAAAAAAATCTCAGGTGAAAACCTCCTTTGAGGTGCCTTAGATTGGCTCATTGGTTGAAAACCTCCATGAGGTGGTCAATGGGTTGGGAAAAAATAAAAAAAAAAAGAGAAAAAGAGAAAATATCCTAGGTGAAAACCTCATTTGAGGCACCTAGGTAGACCTACTAGTTGAAACCTCATTAAGGCAGATAGTAGGCCTAAAAAAAAATAAATCTTTGCTCCATGTATCTCTCTAATGAATGCATGTACTCTCCAACGTCTGCAAGCAAAACAAGTTGGCACCAACAAAAGAAAAAATTGGTCAAGCCTAGTCAAAAGAAGTCAAATTTTGACTTTCTCCTCCTTTGCTCAAATACTCCAACAAGGCCAAGGCCATGCCAATCCATCACCCTCATCTATTTCCACCATCCACCCATCATTCTCAAGCTTTTCCCATTCAATTTGCTTGTTGTCCAAAAAACTACAGGAATGCTCTATTTTACTACAGGAAACAAAAATACATAGAGCATAAATTTATTTTTTCCATAACTTGAAAACCATGCATCCATTTTCCAAGATGTTTCATGGGGAGATGCATATGGATGATGGTAACATTCTCAAGAAATTTCAGCAAATTCTAGTACACGATTTCCAAGAAATCGGCCTCCATCACCTACAGCCATTTTTGAATTTTCTCGATATCCGTGCATCCATTTAAAAATTTGTTTCATGGGGAGATGCATATGGATGATGGTAACATTCCTAGGAAATTTCAGCAAATTCCAGTGCATGGTTTCCCAGAAATTGTCCTCCATCACCTTCAGTCATTTTTTGGTTTTTCTCGAGATTCATGTATCCATTGGCCAAATGTTTTTATGGGAAGGTGAATAATGATGATGACAACATGCAAAAAGAGTTTCAGGTCAATCCATTCTACCATTTTGGATATATGGACAAATCAATTTTGCTACAAGAGGCTACCCTGAATTACTATAGGATCTCTATAGGAAGTTCTGAACTACTACAGGATCTCTACAAGAAGGCCGAGAAGAAGCTACAAGGGGCAATATGATGGAGAAATGGGTCAAAAGGTCGGGTATTATTTAGGGAAGGTTGATATAGGTCCCCAACATCTACACATCAATAGCAACTCAGCAACAGCACGCATGTCTCTCTAATAACCATCAGGTAGGTACAGGTATGCAATATTCTTGACCTCTTCTCTTGAGCATATTATAGTTAGAAATTTTTTGTCAATGCATAAGAGACGAGGTTTTATAAGCTAAGGATGGGTCAATAGTATCATCCGCCTTCAACTAGTTAATTGCAACTCACTTCTTCACTCATGCAATGTTGAAAAGTCAAATTATGAAGGGTGATGATTTTGAGGAATGAGGACAATAGTTAAAAGAAGAAATTTTTGCAAAGGCCAAGTCACCACAACACTCCAAGCCCTCCATCCACTTCATATTCACTATCTATCCATCATTCATCCATCCCATTTCATAATTTCAAAAACAAACCCTACACTCTGTCTCACCCTGAAAATTTCTTGAAAAACAAATAGAGCATCCTCTCCATTTTCACAAACCTAAATCATTTATCATCACTCCCATACAATTAGAAGACTTTTGAGGAAGAAGGAATCATTGCTATAGGAAGGCAGAATGTTGCTACAAGAAGGAAGAAAGAAACAAATTGTGTTGAAACCCAAAATGGTAGTGCTTAAGAGAGACCTAATCAAAACATAGAACTCCAAGGCCATTAGGCAATCACCTAGGCCACAAAAGAGAAGAAGGCAACAAAATTAAATAAGGCATTGACCATCAAAATAGAACTCAAACTACATTGATGAAAAGAGGTTTTCCAAAAGGTCACCAATCTCTTTCTAGCTTTTGTCGAAGGCCTAAGAATGGGAGAAATGCATGGGAGTCAATTTGAGGGCTTGTCCTACGCTCATACTATAATTTATGCTCAAAAAGGGTTTCCTGTAGTTTTGAGAGGAATTACTACAGGATGTCCTAGTTCTCATCTAAATACATTTTGAAGGTTTCAGAGGTGTCCAAATGGTGGAACAAGGTAGCAGAAGGTTGATAAGGATGTGGAAGACCTTGATAAACTGAAAAATATTCAAGAGCCATCTTGAGTAAGGGGAAGAAGACAAACTAATGGTCTCAAGAAACATGGATTTTTCTTTGCACAAATATGTTTTTGGGCTTGTCCTTGTAGAACTTATATCCAAGATTATTAATGCACAAAAGAGAGGCCACTAGGGCCATGAATGAGGCATAATGAGGTCACTGAGTTGCTTAGAAGATGAGCAACACTTTCAGCAAGGGGCTATGATGGGCCTCTAAATTAGACATAAACTAAGGCCCATGCCTCCGAACTAAACATAAATTAAGGCCCATCTGACTATCCTTCAGCACGTTAAAACTCTCTTTTTTCATTAGATAATGTATTTTTAACTTTAATATATTCATTAGGATGGTTTATGAATAATTTCATATTTGTGCCTAATATTATTTATTTTTGTGGAATATTATGAGAATATTGGGCAGATTATGAAGATTTGGAGGAGGAGATAATTTAGGGACTTGCTCCCTACTACAAGAGGATCAATATTGAATAATAAATCAACAAGATATTATGGAATTATGGCACATATTGTGGAATTCCAATGATTAAGAAAATCTAGGAATGTGTTCCCTGCCATTTAATGCAGATTCCTAGTATTGGGAACCAAATCTACTAATCAAGGGATTTTTGTGGGGAAAGCTTCCTCTCTTCATGGGGAATGATTCGTAATCATTTTTTATAAGCACTAAGTCAAATTTTCCTCTAGGGGTATATTTTTATTAGTGTTCTTGTGGAGAGAACTCGTATTTCTGCAACTCCAATGTATTTTCTTGCAGGGATGTAATTGTATTGATGAAAATAATGAAGATTAGTGTCATGTTCAGCTTCTAAATATTGTTCTCCTCCATAGGTCTCTTATTTTCCTTGGGCTTGTCCATCCCAGGTGTCTCAGAGCCCTTTTGTATCATTTTCTTTCCTTCTTTTCACTTTTTATTCACATGCATCTCTTGTTTTTATTTCTTTATATTTCTGCATTTAGTATTAATGATTTATTGTTGTATGATTGGGTTAAATGGTTGATGTAAGTTCTTTTGCAGTACCACAAGCATTATTTCATTCTTGGAAAATATTTGGAAGCAAGGATAATTTTAGGGGCGAATGTTCGCCCTTTGGCGAAATTAAGGGGTTTTACATTTTTAGTGGGCGAATATTTTGTATCATAGTACATTTTTACAAATCACCTCAAATAGCCCACCTTATTTTAAGGGAGAGGGTAAAAAAGGTAAATTTAGCCCTTGAAATTAGGACTTACAACCTTCCATTCGCCCATTTTTAAGAATAGGTTTTATTTAAATGAATCCATTCGCCCATTTTCAAGAATAGGTTTTATTTAAGTGAATCCTATGGGCCAAATACCATATTTACAAAAGAGGTATGGTAAATTAATAAAAATATAAATAAATGAGAGGTATGGTAAATAAATAAACGTTTTTTATATTTACTCCATAAGTCACCTTATATACATGTAAGGGTGTAAACAAATAAAAATATAAGTAAAGTGGAGGTATGGTAAATAAATAAAACGTCTTTTTATACTTACTCAAAAGGTATGGTAAATAAATAAAAATATAAATAAACTAGACGTATCGTAAATAAATAAAACCTCTTTTTATATTTAGTCCATAACCCTCGTTTTATTTATGAAGGCTCAAGAAAGAGGTTTTATTTAAGTGAATCCTATGGGTCAAATACCATATTTGTAAAAGAGGTATGGTATCGTAAATAAATAAAACCTCTTTTTATATTTAGTCCATAACCCTCGTTTTATTTATGAAGGCTCAAGAAAGAGGTTTTATTTAAGTGAATCCTATGGGTCAAATACCATATTTGTAAAAGAGGTATGGTAAATTAATAAAAATATAAATAAACGAGAGGTATGGTAAACAAATAAAACATTTTTTTATATTTATAAGTCACCTTATATTTACGAACACTCAAAAAATGGGTTATATTTAGGTGAAACCTATGGCCAAAATACTATGGGACAAATACCATGGACTAGATTGTTATTAATACCATGCAAAAAACCATTATTAACCCTAATATTAGAATTAATAAAAATAAAAATGGCACATGGTATTGACCCATGGTATTCACCAAAATGGCACATGGTATTGACCCATGGTATTCACCTGGAATGTAGCCTATTTAAATGGGGGAATTAAACCATCATGTAGCCTATGCTAAGATTCACTAGGACTTTACAAAGTTTTATTATTTAGTGAAAGACTCGCCAAGATCTTACAAGATTTTATAATTGAGTAAAATATTCGCCATGCCTGGTGAGAGATTCGCCAAAAAATTATATATACATATTATATTATTGATAAAATCGCCTTCCATTTTTCCTATGTACCATGGAGATTCGCCCATTTATTATATTTATAAATTTAGGGGGGTTCTTAAAATTTTCCCTGTTTGGAAGGTCATAGTAATCATTGAGCTACTTGGATTAGCTTTCTTATTCCCAAATCTAGATTTCTGGAACTCCTTTCTCGCAAAGAATAATAAAATTCTGCTATTTTTTAGAACATGCTAATGAGATTCAGTCAAGTTGATTCCACTTGCATTAGATCACAAAAATATTCTAGTTAACAACAAAATTTACCCCATTGCATTTGCACTTGATTAGGCTAGGCATTTGATAGATTTACTAGCTCACTAAAATTCTGCTATTTTTTAGAGCATGCTAATGAGATTCAGTCAAGTTGATTCCACTTGCATTAGATCACAAAAATATTCTAGTTAACAACAAAATTTACCCCATTGCATTTGCACTTGATTAGGCTAGGCATTTGATAGATTTACTAGCTCACTAGTTCTCGAACTTCTGATTTTTTTTAGTAATTTAATAAATATTTCCCATGTATATATGAAGTTGAGGATATATGCAGACAATAATGTGTGTTTCGGAAGATTCTACACTGCAGGAAGACCTCATATCATTCGCCTCATCCAAGCCTCATCCACCCATGTCGCTAAAATCCACTAAAGTCTCAATCTGAATTCTTGTTTTATGAGCAAAAATTGACATTTCCATTGAGTAAATCTACCCATATTGAAGCCTTTGCTTGAGTTCTGGGTAGTTTCCACCACCTCCATGCCTTATTCTTCCATTATCCACCCTTCCCAAGCTCCATTACACCTTCTAGACTACTTCCTAAGCTTTCGACTTGATTTTTGTAATGAAACAGGCGATCCTGTAGACATCCTGTAGGAACTAGTACTTCCTATAGACATCCTGTAGAAAAATCTGTAGTGGCATGTTTTGAGACTAAATTGAGAAAATTCATCACTAGAAGCTAGGATTATTCCCCTGCCAAAGAACTAAGCAAGATTAGCATTTACATTTTTCAAGTAAAAAGATAAAAAGGAAAAAGTTATTTTATATTTATTCCCGCACACAATAGTTAGCACTCTCTAGATCAGATTCCATGCTCAGTTAGTTTAAATCATCACATGTGATAAATAGGGTTAAGTTAGGTTTATTTTACATTTAGTTCATGATCTTTATGCAATTAGAATATGTTTCTTTCCTTATACTTTATTTCTTGCGATAGCTTAGGGTTTCCATTATAGTTCATTTTCTGCAATTAGTTTACGGTTTGATTTCAGTGCATATACTCCATTACATCATGACAACAAAGGAAGCACACATTGTATGTTGTGCATATAGTGTTGATACCTCTTAAGTTTGTATGAACCCTGGGTTGATAATTAAAAGTCGGTAGCCTTGGGAGTTGCAACATTCTTGCAGCAATACCAAGGCTCATCAGTTACTCCTATGAAAGATTGCATACAGGAAAATTTAAATCATTTTCTTCAAGAATATGGAAACTCTAAATATAGTTAATAGTTAAACAATTAGCACATATGCTTTTACAAATTGTAGATTTTCTTAAATCTTAGAATATTCATTTTTCTTTTTACTAGTGATTAAATGTTCATATTTTTATATATGTTATTATGAATTTAGTCAATCTTTAGATGCAGTTTTCCTCTTTTCATTGCAAGTGAATTTTTCATAGAACAATTCACAGGAGTCCAATTCATTTAATTTTGCATCTAGGCATAAATATTTTGATAAACTCTTTAGAAATCGAGTGTTATTTTATGTAGCCAAAACTTTTGAGGTGGTTTACATTTGCACATGTTTTTTTTTTTCACATAGCTTTGTTTCAAAGTTGCATTATCATTTATATATGTATTTAATTGATTACGAAACAATTGTTTCTATTTTTCTAAAATGCATGAGTGCAAAATTACAGAGACAAAAAAATTGAAATGGCAGTCGTGAATATGCTAGTCAATTGGGATACAGAAAAAAGTCTTACTACAGAAAGAATAACTATTATGAGTAGCTATATAGTATTATTGTTACTCCGATTAGATATGTTATTGTTAAAATTTGATTGCTTTGTGCAAATTTTGATATTGATTACCAATTTTTTGAATAATTCAAAGATGATTGCTCTTTTGTTGATCAAAATAAAATGAATATTCAATAACTATTTTTGTTTGTTGGAAATATATTTTGACTTTGATGTTTATTTTAATCATACCTATGGTAATTACAATTTGAATCTAGATACATTAACAAATTTCTTTCATAGACAACATGTGACATCTAATGTCTGAAATCATTTTGTACTCTATATAATGAAAGCTCTTCTTTCAACCCTCCACCTCCCCTGTTTTTGCAAAGAACCTGCAACTACCTTAATCATACCATAATTGAGTACAACATCTATGAAATGAAATTTAACTACTATTGATTTTAACCATATGAAATTGCATTTAAATAATAGCGATTATAATGGTATTTATTAACCAGTGATCATCATCAATTTTGCTAGTACTAGTTTTCCTGATGTTGTCAGAAAATACTATTGTAAAATAACTTACTTTAAATCATATATATTTTACTTAAATTCGAATTCAAAATAGATACGATTACATTTTATGATGAATATTTTTCACATGTTTTAGAAATAGATATCAGGATACTATTTTAAAAATATCCTAGATCACATTCTATTTTGATTAACTAGATCTCTCTTGTCAATAAATACAAGTTTTTTTTGGCCATTTATTCACTAAACTAACGTGTATTCAGGACATTCACTATGTAAAATTATTTTGTTATTTTCTAATTCTAGATTAGATAATTTCACATTTGGCAATTGTACTCGTATTATTCAATATTAAACGAACTTAGTTCTTCAGATAAATAATAATAATTTCATTTTGTATAGATTCTTTTGACAAAGTAGAAAGGCACTTCCAATTGTGGAATTGCAATTTATCATATTCTCTTCTTTGTAGTTTTTATGATGTTCTTCAATATAAGTGCAGTGAAAATAAGGGTTCCAACTAGTAGTCCCAACAACTAAAAGAATTCATACGTCGATATTCTGTCCATGTTTAAGATCTACAGTAAACCATCCAAGCAAAGGGATAAGTATTAATAATTTCATTCTATAAAGGTTACAATGAGAGCTTTGTAGAATGAAGTTCTCGTATCAAAAATCATGAGTATCAAAATCAAATTGCAAAAGGTTTCTATTCCAAATGGTTTAGACATTAGCAATTCTAAAACTGAACATTATAGCTATAATTAACATTGTTACTTGGGCATGTTTATCGAAGTTTGTAATTATGGAATATGCAAAGATTTTTATGTTTATACACATGAATTTGTTCTCCATGCACACTTCCTCCAGAGAACTAGCTCCGCACACCTACTCTGACACAAATTTCTTCGCATAGCTATTTTCGTAGTTGTGAAATACGTTCATAAATAATAATTTAGAAAAAAAACAACATGAAAAAAATGCATAGGTATGGAACTGTAGAGAAAGATCATAATGTGCAAAAAACTCTTGAGGTTTCATTGTACTCACCTTCACACTTCGCGCAACCACTGGCCTTGTACACGCACAACTACCACCACACAACTTTTGTCAGGAAGTTAACATAAAATAATACTCCACAACTGCAACTCAAAAAAAAAGCTAACCATCCATATCCATATTTCATCCTCATATTAGCACAGTGTAATAGAAATTATTCTCAAACTATTTAGTTGATAAATATTCTGGGAAATAGGGTTAATCTGTGATGCAAGGAATGGAAGCAGGTCCATTCGCATAAGCACCATTTGGTCTCCAACAAATTTTCTAATTCATTAACTGTACTTTCTCCACATGTCCTTTGCCTATGACTAACTTCTATCACTAATCACTTATAGATACAATCTACTCATTAATACATGAAAAACACGAGCACCAATTACTCCAGCAAGATGCACACTAGCAACAACACCAGCAACACTTCTAGCTGAAACTCATAGCTTTTTCTCCAATACAGGACAATTCAATCAAATGTTAAATACCATTCTTCTAAAATAAGTATATATACTTGAATTCACTAAATAGATATCGAAAAGAGTATTTTATAATATCGATAGATACAACCTTATCAATATCTTTACAACTAGTTGTGATATTGTGATTGCATGTATATTTATTGAACGGATATTAATAGTAGCACTTAGCATTGATCAATTCTTGCATGCTAAGTGTGAATACCAAGTTTTTGCATTGGGAATGTGGAGAATTCTTTCAAAAGTTTGTATGTTGCCTGCTATCATTATAATGATTACGAGATATAATATGTTACAAACATGAATATTATTTTCGCTAAAAATTGCTACAATACGCAACACTAAGATTGATCAATGAGATTTGATATTGTATATGGCTTTGATCTTTCCGCACTTACTCTATGCATCCAAACAAAGGTTTTCACTTATGTACGTGTTCAGATAAAAAATATAGAGTGCAAAGTACTTGGTGCGGAAGAAGATGATTTTGCAAGAATGTGGAGAAACCACTATTGTGCAGTTCCATAGATTCTAACATTGCTAATTATAACATTAAACCAACTTTCTATAATTAAATAAACTAGAAAATATATTCGATAATAGTCAAATTCTTCAACCAAATAATAAAGGGTAATGTTAAGTTTTCTTTGTGCGTGCTTCCATGCTTTTGCATACCCATCTTTCCAATTATAACATTAAAAATCGTATTGCCACAAGAGATTTAGTTAACCAAAATAGAATGAGTTTTAGGATATCAATAAAATACTATGCTGATATCAATTTCTAAAGCGTCTTAAACCAAGAAATCATATCTAGTATTCATGTTTTAAACATTTTGATCTATGTCCTTTGATTAATAGAAAGAATTGTCATGAGTAAATACCATCCCTCTCAGCATTTAATTCATCGACTACACACATCTGTGCTGGAGAACGAAAGTTGAAAAGATGACTTTATTATGAAGAGACATAATTAATTTTAAATATATGCAAGAGACAAGATATGTGTCATAGCACATGAAGGTTGTACAAAAGGATATTTTAATAGTAATGCATTTTAACTTTGGGACTACAAAAATGAATTTATTATGCATAAATGAAATTCATTTTAAACTCCTTTCTACATAAAATTTTTATAGAAGATTTCATTGTTATAGTCAACCTCTAATTCCTAAAACTTTATAGCAAATGATATCATAATTTTGAATGTCCATTTTCAATTAATAATTTAATATATTGAAATAGAATTGATTTATGGGATGGTGAATGTGCAACTGAACAATTAATGAGATAAATTATAAGGTTTATTGGTTTTTAGTTGTGAATTTATGTAGAATGAAGTATGTGTGAAAATATCTTTTAATTGTAATATGTTTTCTAGTTTTTACTCTATTATTAATAGATTGTGAAAAGTGTGGACGTTTGCACAATGAAAACTTGGGACCTTGTTTCGCGTAATGGATTTCCTCTTCAGTCCCGCATATATGCACTTATGTTATTTGTTTTGAAATTTAACCTTAAACTAATATTTTAATGCTTTGAAAATCATGGTTATTATTAATATATTGTGTGAAGTGTAGAGGTTTGGATAGTGAAAGCTTCAAAACTTATTCCACACAATCAATTTTTCTCTACAGTTCCACACTTCTGCGTTTATTGTTATTTGGTGTCAAACCAGGAGGTAACTCATCAAACAAAATTGTGTTATTCATTTAGGTTGTTCATTATTATATACAAGAGGGAGTGACTATTCAGTTCATCTCCCAATGACTCTCCATTTCCTCTATTATTTATTTACACTAGTTACAGTTGTTCGCCAAATCCCTATGATTAGGTGTCAACGAGTCCAAGCATCGTTCTGAATCTTTCAAGCTTTTCTCTTCCAAGCGCTTTGGTGAAGATGTCTGCAATCTGCTCATTAGTGCAACAATGGAAAAGATGGATTGTTTTGGCCTCAACATGATGTCGAATCAGATGATATTTTGTATTGATTTTCTTCGTTCGATCATGGAACTTTGGGTTCTTCGCCAACTTTATAGCCAAGGTATTGTCAATCATGAGTGGAGTCGATTGTACTTGTTTTACTTGCAAATCTTCTAGAGTTTTCCTGATCCACACAATTCCTTTTGTTGCCTCAACTACTGCCACATATTCTACCTCTGTTGTGGAATCTGTTGGAACTAATTGTTTGCGTGATCTCTAGGAGACAGCTCCTTATCTAGGACTCATAACATAACCCAAAGTAGATACCCCAGTTTCTTTGTCTCCATCGAAGTTTGAATCAGAGTATACAATCAAGCTAAAGTCACCCACCTGTGTATACTTGATTCCAAACTCTTGAGTTCCCTTCAAGTACTTTAGAACTCTTTTTGCAACAAACCAATGTCCCTCACAAGGCTTTTGCATAAACTTGGAGAGGATTCCAATAGCAAACAAAATGTCTGGTCTGGTAGTAGTCAAGTAGTTGAGACTTCCTACAAGCTGTCTATACTTTGTTGCATCCTCAAATTCTTTTCCTTCAATGGATGTGAGCTTTAAGTTTTTTTCCATTGGAGTAGCTAGAGGATTGCATTCAATCATACCAAACCTATTCAATAGATCTCCAATGTACTTCTTTTGAGAAAGGAATATGGACTTCGGATGTTGAGTTACTTCAATACTAAGATAGTAATGAACATAGCCCAAATCAGTCATTTCAAAACCTTTCCTCAATTCATTCTTTATGGATGCAATGTAGCTCTCATTGTTCCCTGTCATCAAAAGATCATCTACATGTACCTCAAGATATACAACTGTTTTGCCAACTTTCTTGACAAACAAAGTTGCATCATTAAGATCATAATGTTTGAAATTGAGTTTCAAAAGATGATCAGTTAGGTTTTCATACCAGGCTCGCGGTGCTCGTTTAAGGCCATATAAGGATTTCAAAAGTTTGCATACTTTATGTTCATTTCCTTTTACAGAAAATCCTTCAGGCTGGGACATAAAAACATTCTCTTTTAGATCTACATTCAAGAAAGCAGTTTTTACATCCATTTGATGGATTTTCCAACCGTTCTGAGCTGCTAGGGAAAAGAGTGTTCGAATGGTAGCCGATTTTGTTGTGGGGGAAAAATTCTCCTCATAATTGACCCCTTCCTTCTGTTCAAAACATTTTGCCACAATCCTGGCTTTATGCTTGTCAAGTGAGCCATCAGCTTTATACTTGTTCTTGTATACCCACTTGTAGCCAATTGGTTTGGTTCCCAATGGAGGATCAACCAGCTTCCAAGTGCGATTCTTTATCAAGGCATCATACTCCTTTTTCATTTCTTCCTTCCATCCATCATGAGAAGCAACTTCTTTGAAGGAAGTTGGCTCAAAATCTGTAGACAAATTCAATTCACAATCATAAGAAACATCCATATCAACAAGTGAATTAGGGTCATCTACATCACCTCCATTTTGCCAGGTTGAATTTCTAGTTCCTGTATTTCCAACCTCATCAGGATGAACACTTTCAAGTGTCTTTGTCAGCCACTCTGCGGGACCTTTCTGAGATGGTCCAAGTTGCTCTGTTGATTGAGTTGGGACTGAATCAAGATTGATTCTCCCAATTCTGTCAATCACATCACTCAAAGTATCATCCGTTGTTGGATTTTCATATGGGGGAGAGAGTGCTTCAGAAGAATATTCTAGAGGTTGATATAGTATATGAATCCCCCCTTCAAGATGTGGAATCTAATTATCAAATTCTTGAAATGATTTTGGATTTGCGAATTTATCCAAGCAATCAAGTCGTCGCTCAACAACATTGTCAGTTTTGGATGATTCAAGAAAGATTACATCTCTAGATACAACAAAATTTTTATTGACTTCATCATAGAGACAGTATGCTTTGAAGGTGTTTGAATACCCCAAGAAGGTACACTTATGACTTCTTGCACCAAGTTTGTTTCTATGTACCTTTGGTATCAAGGCATAACATGTGGAACCAAAGACCCTGAGATGATTTACCGAAGGAATATGCCTATACCACATTTCATAAGGAGTCTCATTTCTAATAGCATTAGATGGACATCTATTCTTTACATATACAACACATAGAACTGCATCAGCCCAAAACATCAATTTTACATTTTTGAAAAACATCATGGAGTGCACCATGTTTAAGATTGTCCTATTCATTCTTTTAGCTACTCAGTTCTGTTGGGGATTATAAGGCACAGTTGTTTGATGTTTGATCCCATGTTGGCGAAGATAGTTTTCAAATTCATTTGAAGTGTATTCTTTTCCATTATCAATGCGAATAGAGCCAATATGAGATTGTGCATCATTTTCAATCCATGTATGAAAGTTCTTGAATGTTTGAAAAGCATCAGATTTTTTCTTCAATAAATAAACCCAACACATTCTGGTGTAGTCATCAATAAATGTCATCATATATTTATTTCCATTTGCAGAAGGAACAGGCATTAGACCACATAAATCTGAATGAATGAGTTCAATTTTTCTATGTGCTCTGGAATGTGAATCATGAAAAGACTGTTTGCTATGCTTTCCTAGAATGCAAGCATCACATTGCTTAAGTTTCCTAGGAATTGTAGGCAAACCAGTAACACCATTTTTCTTCAACAAGCAGAGGCTTTCATAGTTCAAGTGTCCAAATATAGCAAGTTATAATAAACTTGATGGAAATGTACCTTCTTCATAATGAGAATTGTATGAGAAATTTTGTGCACGAGCAGAGGTACCCTGTAGCTTGATAAGCCTTTCTTCTTCTATGCCCGTCATGACAAGTGAATTCTCTGATGCTTTTCTCACCTCAATCTTCCCATTAAACATATGAATGGAGTTTCCTTGTTGGCGAATGTGGACCAAGGACAACAAGTTTCTCCTCAGCTGTGGGAGATATAAAACATGATGTAGAAGAAAGTCTGGAAGACCAGGCAATTTAAGCTTGATTGTACCTAACCCTAATGGCTTGAGTTTTGATTTGTCTGCAAAGTATACTGCTCCATCAACATTGTCAGTAAATTCTTCAAAAAAATCTCTTCTAAAATTCATGTGGCAAGTTGCTCCTGAATCACGCAACCAATCATTTTTCCAAGAAGCAAGTGAAGCATTAAATAATTATTCATTACTCCAATATTACAATGTGCCACAACATAGTGAGTGGATTCAGGTGCTTTAACTTTCTCTTTGTCATTAGTTTTACCTTTGGGTTGGTTCTTCCCTGCTCTATTCTATCCCAAGGCAACTTGCATGTGGATGCATCATGTGATCCATATCTTTTGCATCATATGCAGTACAAATTTGACTTTTCTCCTTAGGAGTGTCTGCCCCCCCTGCCTCTGAAATTTCTTTCTCTTCCTCTTCGACCACCTCTTCCTCTAGAAGAATCTTGAGCAAGATTATTCTCTCTATGTGCAAGGCCCACAACAACTTCACAAGACTGAGGAGCTGTCTTCTTCCCAAAAGCTTTCTCTCTTTCAACAAACGTTTTCACAAGGGATTCAAAGGTAATATCTTTGAGGTTTCCATTTGCTTGCAATAACTCAAGATAGTTTGAGTAAGTGGGATAAAGTGCCTTGAGAAAAGATATCAGAGGAATGTCCAGTTCAACATTAGTGACTTTGATATCATGCATAATAGATTTTACTTATGATGCAAGAGCAAGAGGATCATCATTTTGTAATTCAAGGGTCAACAATTTAATCATGAGTTGAACAACTTCAAGTGTAGAGTGTGAGTCATAGAGTTCCTTCAGTTTTTGTAAGGCTTCAAAAGCATTTGAAATTGGCGAAATATGGCAACTCACCTCTTCATTTACTGATGCTGCAATCAATGCATAAGCCTTGTTGTTCTTATTTTCCCAAATGGTGAATTCCTTGTCTGAGGTAGGCTATTCTGGCTCTGTCTCTGTCTCCAACACACACTCCTTTCCACAGCTCATTAAAAATGAGAGTGTGTTTGATTTTCCGAGACCACTCATGATAATTTTCCTTCCCATTGAGGACCGTGACTCCCACAATAGACATTAATGAATGCATTTTAAAAATAGATATATATATATATATATATATATATATACTTGTATTGCCAATATGCTGTAAGAAATTGCACTTCTGCTTGTAAAACAAAACTACAATTTTAATGTATATAATAGAGATATGGACATGCTCACAAAACCCAATAAGTGGTACATAATAGTACCCATTCCACACAGTAATATATAAAACAGGCCTGCGTTATATCCAAAACACCTGTATTAAAAAAAAAATGCAGAGAGAACATAGACACCGTATATGATAATGCGTATACTTGGCAGATGCCCTAGCAAACCACGGAATCGTCAACAAACTTGTAGATGAGCGTACTGACCAAATCTTTCAGTGCTACATTATTCCACTATACAGAAGGCTATTACACTATTTCTTGCATAGACATCATCATCATATCAGCAAGGGATGTCGTCATTCTGACTAGTGGGCCTTTGTGGGTAGTGTTTCTGGGCAGAAGAGACAGCCTGACTGTCAGCCTTGAAGATTCAAACGTGATAATGTCCAGTCCTCGAGCCAATGCCACAACTCTCATCCAACTATTCAAATGCTTCGACCTCTCTATCAAAGATTTGGTGGCTCTCTCGGGCTCTCATACTATTGGGAAAGCACAGTGCTTTTCCATAGTCCACAGGCTTTATAACCAGAGTGGGATAGGCCAGGCTATCCCTACCATGGAGCTGACATATAAGGAGCAATGTATGTAAGGGAGAAGCTATATGTATTGAAGAAGCTGTATGTATGAGGGAGCATCGTATGTGTGAGAACCGTAATATGCAGCGTGGAGATGGCAGGGGAGGGAGGGAGCGCTTAATGGAGTAGCATATGTAACTGTTGGTTGCTCTAAAGAGTCAGGAATAGAAACGCATATGACAATGCACTATTTAAGCCTCTGGAGCATGAAAAGGGTGTTAGTTTTGTAAAATAGGTAGAACATAGGCTAGGAGGGAGGTACAAGGGCAAACTGTGATGCCAAAGATAGAGCTGGCTCTGATACCATGTCAGGCCTGGAGGTAACTCCTCAAATGAAATTGTGTTAATTCATTTAGGTTGTTCATTATTATATACAAGAGGGAGTGATTGTTCAATTCATCTCCTGATGACTCTCCATTTCCAATATTATTTATTTACACTAATTACAGTTGTTCACCCAATCCCTATGATTAGGTGTCAACATATGGAAAGTATACGTTGGTATCAGCTATGTGGAATAGTAATTTCATAAGACTGTGCAAAGTACAAACATTCATATAATGAAATCTTGAGATCTTATTCAACTAGTTGTGCAAAAGAAGTTGTGTGCAAGTGGTTGTGCATTTACGAAGATGGTTGTGAAAAGGGAGTTGTGCAGAAGAGGTTGTGTGTGTATACAAAATAAGTTAATTGAACATGGTTGTGCATGTGCAGAGGTCGATGGTGGGACGAATATTTGACTGGGAAGATATTATCTCAAATGAACTATTTTTTCAATTAATGAAATTTTACATATTTAGTGTTGACGTGCATGAGTGCAAAAAAGTTCAAATCTAACATACAATGCAGCACAATCAACTTCTATTCATGATTTATGATTAAAACATTGCCAATAATACAGCCCTGGACGTATTCTTATTTCTTTAATCACTTGATTCCTTAAGTTGTGAGCACAAAAGAACTTGATTCTATTATAGTACGAGAAGTATTCGCTGAAAATTGTGCTTATGAAAAGAGTTTTCTACACATGTCAAAATAATGTTATTATGTTTTTAATGAATGTTGCCAAGAATATCATAGATATAGTGATAGGCCATGTCAAATTGTGGACGTATGTGAATGAAAAGGTTAATGTTCCTTGTTCCACACACCATCATTTAGCACATATTTGAAATCGTTATGTTGTCATTTTGAAGAAAGAGAATTGACTTATGACCCAATTATAACAATAATTATTTAATAATATTTAATCTAATGACTATCATGTGCAGAGGAATGTGTACAAAGGTGTCTTCATTCCCCCAAGATTACCACATGACCTAGGTTCTATTCAGAGGAAGCATGTGCAGAGAAGAAATGCACGTGCACATTTATTTGATTGTGTCCACTGAAGGACATTATTGAGTACGACAATAGTTGTATAGAGATGGTTATGCATATACAACAACAAATGTTGATACAATGAAACCGTGAGAGCTTTTTGCACACAATGGATTGTGTTGTTCAGAGGTAGCGTGTGTGGAAAACAAATGCTTTGTCCAACATTTATTAAAATAATAAATATAAAATTCTCTTTTTTAATTCTTATTTAGGAACATATTTCATAATGAATTCTTCCTTCACATGATATCTCATACCCAAATTTATTAATATTAGCTTCAAATTTCAATGACTGGTGGAAGGGCATTATTGAGTCCGGAAGTAGTTGTGCGAACGAATCTGTTTGGAGGTGGTTGTGCCTATGTATTAGTTATGTGGAGAACAAATGAATATGTAAAATGAGAGGTGTAGGATTTGAGCGGAATGAGGGAAGTGTAGAGGGATATTTTAATTACTTATTTAGCTTTAGAGTACATATGAATTTTTGTTTTTTTGAAAATATACATTAGTATTAACATTTTAATGCTTTGAAAATCATGTTTGTGATAGATTGTGTGAATTACAGAGGTTTGTACAATGAAAACTTGAGATAATTTTGCGCACAAATGAATTTTCTCTGCAGTTCCACACATATGCATTTTTGTTATGTTGAAAGTATACGAAAATCATATTTATAGATCTACTAAACTCCATAGAGCTTTGAATGTTCCAAATATTTTTCCAGTATTTTTTAATTATTATTTATTAACGTATTTCACAACATTGGTTCCTCCTCATAACATCTAGGACCCACATCAATTAATAATAGATTGAAACGTCAATGATTGATCACTATGCAAAGGAAGATGTATTTCAATGTTTAGCGACATGCTTTAGTGTCAATAAAACAATTAATTAAGGGTCTTCATGGAAAGATTAAATGTAAACCTTTTTAGCATTTTTTTGGTTGATCGATCTTTCATTTTTCATGCCTTTGCTTCTTAGCTAGTTGTAGTATTATCCATTTAATAGTTATAGGTAACTAGTGCTACGTATAGAACATTACCGGAGCCATAGAATCATTTTGTGTTAATGTTAATTGATCGTGTCTATACATGATATTTTTGTACCATTGTATTGAATACCTATACAATAATGTACATGATCACAATGAATTGTATTTTTTTTTTGTATATCGCTATTATTTAGTACATGTATATTGACAACATTAAAGCAATAATAGTTAGAAAAGTAAGATAGGAAATAATTTTCGATTTTCAACGTTTATTTTACCACCTACCATTAATGTTTGCTTTGGTATTTTCAATTGTTATTTAATGGAAGTGTTAAACATGTCAATAAATATATAAATCAAAACTGAATCTGGTAATGGATAAGAAAAAATGGTGGTAAGAACTACTAGCATTGGACTATTAAGTCATGATTAATATCTTTTGTAAATGAAACTTTTGTTAGAAATCATGAGAAAATGTGTACACAACCAATTGGAATGCGTTATGGAAATTATCTTTGTTAGTGATCTTGAAAATCGTGTATCAAAGAATTCGTGAATCAAGTTTCCTTCAACATTTTTCATATTAGGACAATATGGGTCAACTCAGTAACTGAAACAATTTGTGATATAAATAGTCGAGCAAGTCTATGCAGAATATTTAATTATGATTGTTTATAGTTATTGTTGGTAGTTTCAAAGCTAATTGTCATAATTGTCATGAGCTTTGTTATCACCAAAAGATGATCACCTAGCCATTTCTCACTAGGTGGATCAAAATACACAATGTAAGATTAATTTTACCATAGTAAAATCACTTTCACCATGGGAAATAATTTAGTAAACCATTTTTATTGAATTATTTTTTGATTAAAAAAAAAAAAAAAAAAACCATGAAAATAATTGAATAAATCATTATTTCTATATTCAGGCTTCTGTGATCCATAATGAATAAGAAAAGTCTTTCGGTAGAAATCACTTTAATTTTCTCTAGGAATAATTATTAAATCATTGTTTGATAATTATTCCTTGTCACATTTGACTAAATCTCCTAGGAATAACTAAATAAATCACTATTTATTTATTATTCCATATTTCTCTTATTGGAATAATTTCTAAATCATTATGTAATTATTACAATTTCACACCATTCTTAATCCTCGCAAAATAATTAATAAATCATTTTATTTGTTAATTATTTATAAATAAAGATATTTGAACATTTTGATTATGTTTTCTTTCTCCAAAAAATATAATAAAGTATTCCTAACAGTTAGATCTTGATTTGGTCAATATTATTTTATTATTCTCCATTTTTTAGATTAAATCAGAACTTTGTTATAAATAAGAGGGTTTTCATTCATTCTTCACCATGATCATTATCATTGTCCTCATTATCGTCTATTTTCACTTGAATTCCTATTTGAGTTCTCCACATTATTTTGGGTTTTTCCACACATTGAGAGATAGAATCGATTATAATGTTAAACATTTGATGGTATGAAGGTGGTCAGTTTTGTAAATGTTGGCATTGATGTCAAACAAGGCTCAGCCTAATGATAGGGCTTCACGCTTTGGTGGTTGTGATTCCAACTAGGTAGAGACTTTGGAGCCATCTTTTAAGGAAAAATATGGGCTTAGTGGCTAATCAAAATCTTTTCATTGGAAAGTGGTCTGGAAGAGCTTTCAAATGGTATGCGGAAGTCTAGAAATGGAATTGTGGTTCGAGAGTTATGGCCTACTGAAGTTTAGGATGATTCAGGCCTTCTACAGTGAGGAATATCGGAGGTCCCAACGAATCACAATTGAAAATTGGAGGATTAGTTGTGAAGTGTAGCAGCGTATACATTTCGCCGATTAGTGACTTGCGATATCGGAAGTCGGACGTTGCGTCATATCAGAGATCAGAGGGCATTCCATATCGGCAATCGCACATCGGTGATCTAGGCAAATCGGTGATCACAATTGGAGGTCCCGCATATCAAAACTGCAACAAATAAGAGATTTGAGCCTCTAGTATTAAATCGTCAGGAGAGACAAAAAGGAAAATACAAAGGAATTCATTACAAAACAAAGGTTGGTAGGCCTCTTTCTATCTCCTCCAGAAGAACATGTGGAGGCATCTTATTAGGTCTAATAAGGATAGAAGGCAACATTGGAGGAGCTCCGATGAGGACAAGTGGAAGGATCTTATTGGTTCCGATAAGGGACACATGGCTTCTTGCGTTAGCATGACATCATGATACGGAGGGATTCGTGGCAGGTTGTTTTGGTGTTTATGGGTGGCCTAATGGGCCATATCTAAGTGACATGTGTCCCTGGTTAGAAGATGCTATGTGGCATGAAATGACGTCACTTTGGTAATCAGTGATGAGAGGTTTGTAATGGTTGGCTCTTGTGCCACAATGAAATTTTGTAGGGATACGGGATAGTAGGTGGTCGCAAAGGCTCAAGGGAAACAAGGGCTAGGGTTGAACATAGGGGTTAATCGACAATAGTCGATCAACGATTTATGATGGACATCACATTGTCATAAAGTGGACATCATCGATAAGGGGCTCCAATGTGGTAAGTGCAAGGTTTAGAGGAAAGACAAGAAACCAAGGGTGTGATACTTTATAAAGGGAAAAAGGCTCCTAGATAGGAGTCTATAGGCCTTAGCACCTTGAGGATGAACCCTTAGTCATATCCCTTAGTCATATGGAGAAAAACTCGAAAAATGGGATTATACATAAGGGACTAAGGACTATCGGAGTTCGTTGTTTTGTATGACTTTTATGTGTAAAAGTGCCAATTTGAAAAAAGCTCGATAGTGTTCTGCAGTGTAAATTTGCTGATAGAATAGTAGTAAAAAGGTGTGTTAAAGATGTATGAATCGATAGGTCTGGCCTTGAATGCATAATAGAGAATCCATGATGATGTACATGTAGATATCTACGAATGATAGAGAAGCATGGGGAGCCTCTGTGAAATATGTAAGGGTGACTAAGAGTTAATACACAACATGGAGAGTCAATTGTATGATAGAGAAGTTATCATCACCCATCCTTATGAGTTTAATGCAACGAATGAACTAGAGTTAGCATAATTAGTAGAACAATGGGGTTCCATGTCTCGGGTACATGCGTGGAAATAATTGATGATGACAATGACTACATCGAGCCAAGAGTAGCACAGGAACAAAACTGTGAACCCCAATTGAGCTAATGGGGTGTGGGAGCATACTTGCAAGAGAGCATAGCAGTGAGCTGTGTATTGGAACCAAGAGTTACAAGGGTAGTGTTGTGGTGAAATAATGGAGAGCCCTGTGTATAGAAATCATAGCACATAACAAGTGTTGTAGCGGGAAGCAAGAGGAAGACTACTACAAGTGTTCAGAAAGCAGAGTGCAGAAGTTGAATCTGCAGATAACCATTAACTTGGTATTTTACTTCTAATTTTGTATGCCTTTGTTTTCAATATGAAAATTGTATGAAATAGTAAAATGGTGGCAGTGATAGGTTGGTGCCTGCACGCTTAAAAGGTTGGTTCCTCTAGGCAAGTTGGTGCTTGCTAAACAAAAGTGGTTGGTATCTCTAGGCAAGTTGGTGCTTGCTAAACAAAAGAGGTTGGTTCCTCTTGGCAAGTTGATGCTTGCTAAACAAAGGGGGTTGGTGCCTCTAGTGAGTGGGTGCTCACAAAAAAATGGATGTAATTAAGTTGGTGCTTAAATTACATCAAACAACAAATTAGTGGTTTTTTCCCTCTGGGTTTCCATGTGAAAACATTGTGTCAAATGTATGCTGATCATGAGATTTTTGTTTGAGTATGTGTTCTGAGATTTTATAGATTTACTACTTCATGAATGAATTCTTTCACATATGAAAGAACATAAGAAGGAACTATAAGCACAGTAAGAAAAGAAAATTAAGAGTTTCTTAAATTACTGATTCACTCCCCACACACAACAATTCCTTAATTCCAACATACTGAAGGATCAAGGACATTAAAGGACCCATCCCACGGAGGGGGATTTGCAAGCCCTTTCTGTAGATCTCCTTCACCATGTGTTATCAATAAATATTTTTTCATTTTAAAAGTCTTTCCATTTGGGCTATTACATTGGATATATATATTGTTGTTTGTTGTTTTGGATCACATATGATGTTTTGTTGTGGGTTTTCGAAGTTTTATTGCAAATATGAAGTGTTAGAAGCCATAAACTGTTGTTAGGGTAAAGTGTCACCTAGTGACTTAAATGAAGTATTTTTGGTACACCTTCCAAGAAATTTCACACTAACAAGATTTATTATTATTAATATATATATATGCACTTAACCAATTTGAAAACTTGTACGACAGTTAGATTGTGTATAAATTTCAACCCACAATCACGAATCCAAGAAATAATTGACATATTTTGAGCAATTTAAACCAAAAAACACACAAAAAGACCTTTTAGAATGTAGTATAGATAGACAATGGCCTTATATTGTATCACAAACTTCTATTTTGTATGACATGTATTTCAATGATATTAAATCAAGAACAAAATGTGTTGTAGGTGGACAAGATGGTTTTGCAATATCGATACCCACTTCCGTTACTTCTCGTAAATGTTGGATTTGATATTTTTTAATTTCATATTTATTAAGAGTGTCACACGTGGTAGTTTCGACATGAAGAATAGTAACAAATGGTAATTGGGACTGGAGCAGAAAATTGTGAATTTACATGACATTGGAAACAAATATAAATCCCAGATAAACGAAACAAGTTATTTTCATTTATATAATCAACAAAATAGTATTTGAATTTTCTAACGGGAAAGAAGAGAAACATAGAAATTTGTAGTAGTTAATACTTTCATGGGCTCATAACTAGGTGGATTCAACATTATTCAATAGTTCATTTTGTCAATTGCTAAGGTTCTTTCATAATTTTCTCTACAATGTATTTATTTTTGCGCACAATTGTGTAGGTATTTGTGTTTTCTCATTTCACACTTTATGAACACAGGAACTCAACAAATGTTTCAACACATGCACTAGTCATTACATCTTATTAAATCTATCACATGAAACACACATTTCATTTTATCAATTTACTATTTCTCTATCTTTTCCCTCTCGTATTTTCATTTTCTTTTCCCTAATAACCTAAATTTCGACCGAACAAAGAACCAATGCAATTTTTGCATCTCATAATGTGCAAGCAAATAGTGTCTCTAAATCTTTGTCTAATTCAAAATATGTTTACACACCACATAGTTTATAAAATTTGCAAACAATAAAGTATCAAATATCAACAATGGATTCACAAAAGGTAGCTCAAGAAATTAGTGTTTACAGGGAAGCAAGAAAAAAATAAAATCCCTTAAATCTTATACAAAAATCTTTAGCTTCCACACCAGCTCCTCGTGCAAACTTTGATCCACGAGTCTAGGAAAGAGAAAAAATCTTGGTTTTTGAAAATTGGTTTTTGGTGAGGCAACAAGTCATTGAGATGAGAAATATAAACTTCACAAATTATTTCTATACCAAACGTATACAATTAAAAAAACCAAGTCCAAAAGTGTCATAAATAGAGAAAGAATTCAATAGGTTATAGAAGTGGAAAGTGATAACAGTGTACCACCTAACTAGGTTTCTACAGTACCACCTAACTTGGTTTCTACAAATTTAGCAGAGAATCAAAAGATAATGGAGAAAATTGCAAAAGAGGAAATTACTTTTGATGAATGTCTTGTGACATTGCAAAATTCAAAATATGACAAAGCCAACAAAAAATTGAGAGTTGAAACAATAAAAGTTTAAAATAAAAAGGTTATTCGTCAAGAACAAGTGGATATTGATCTATCTGGCATTGACACTATGAGGCTCATGGTATTGCATCAATCTACCAATGATGCAATTACTCAGTCTGTTACCAACATGCTTGCAGAAAATCACACACTAAAAAGGAAATTAAAAGAACTACAATACATTGCAAATCCAGTTCCTTTGTTAATGACTCCACTAGCAATACAATCACCTTCATTGTCAATCTATGTTGCTGCAACACCATAGACATTTAAAAAGGATTTTAATCTTCATAATGCACTTAAGACATATATCCTCAACAACATATGCCAAATATTAGAGATTATTGGTGATGCATGGAAAGTATTTTTTGATTTAACACATTTGCAAGAGAAAATGGTGATATTTATAAACTTGGTTAAAAGTAATCTTTAAGAATATAGGAATTTTGTTAACAATGAATTAGTTACTTTTAAGTAGAGGCTAGAGCTATGTTGTAGCAGCTACAACACCCTCCAAATTTTATCCAATTTCTGAGCCTCCCTTGGGTTTTTACTTGATGTTTGCAAGCACTCAAGCTCACCTCGTGAGCTCGTGTTGAGTCTTTGCAACCTCCTCACTTGACCATTCAAAAAATATCCTTTTGCATGTTGGTCACAATGACATGCTTGCAGCGATGTTATGTTCACGCACAAGGTCCCTCTTAGTGTGTACAAGTTGTATTCGCTATGTAAACATCCGTCGCACTCACACACAAAGTTGTGTGCATTGTTGTGCAAGCATCATCTCGGTCATTCAATGATCTATCACAAGCGTCGCGCTTGTCGCTTGCACCGTCACTTAGTCACACTAAGTATATGTTGTCTTGATGGTTTGAGGCATCTTGTTGTCAAGTCATGTTGAGTGTGTGTTCGCAAGATCACATATGCACAAGTTCACTCACTCATACACAATCATTTTTTCTGAAGTTCTGAAGACTGGATCACCCTCCAACAACTGGACCCTTACTGAGCTGCATTGCGCAGTGTCATCACTCAGTGAACATGTACTGCTACCCAACATTGTGCAAAGCTTGAGGCTGTCTCCCAGGCAACCTACACTGCGTAATCTTGGAATCAACCAAACCAACTGTCACCCAAAACAACGCATAATTTTCTCAATAAGCCATCTCAATCTGTGCTACCTGCAAGTGAAGCAACCAACCCTCCAGCTGGTCAACCTTAGAGTTTGACCTGGCAGTGACCTTGACACTCACTCTGCAAATTTTTTTCACAAAAGTTGTAGACCTTCCCTACTTCGCTAACTAAATAAATTGCATTGACATGTCGGACAGACACCTTGTGTCTGTCCCTATCTCCCTCAAAAAATTGCACAGTTTTCTAGCCAGTCACCCAGACAGTCAGACTGTTGCTCAACCGGAAAACTGCGCAATTTTCATGAGTAGTCACCCAGCTGCTCGACATCCCGATCAACTAAAAAACTACGATGGGATGTCTAGTAGCCCAGCATCCTGCTCGGAATAAAAACCGCAATGGGATGTCTAGCAGCCCAGCATCTCGCTCAGCTAAAAAACTACGATGGCATGTCTAGCAGCCCAGTATCCCACTCATCTCAAAAATTGCCATGGGATGTCCAACAGGCCAGCCTCCCAGCATTTGCATATTTTTCACCAATAGCACTCTTGTAGCCCACTACCAGCCCCCTGAAAAAAATGTGCATTTTTTCCCGACAAGCCTCCCATAGCCCGCTGCCAGATCCCTTGAGGAATTGCATAGTTTTTTCTGCCAAGCCCCTCTGTTTCCCACACTGCTTCCCTCCAAAAATTGCGCATATCTACCCTCCACTCGAGCCAGATCCCATGGACAGTCACTGTGGATCCAAATTGTCCATCTCAATCTCCCAGTGACTTTTGCGCAATTTTCATGAGCAGTGTCGTGAGCTCTCTCTCGGTCACCTACATCCGAAAGCGAATGACAATGCATCATGGTAGACTTGGAGGTTTATGGATTTGATGTTGTCTTCTCATGAGTGATTGCAGATATAGGTACATGGATAGGACATGATGGGATAACAGACGAGATGAACAAGGAGAGCACATGCAAGGAGATGTGTTCATAAACAGACGAATAAATGATGCATTCTAGGAGAATTTTTTGAGAATGGACGATGGATGGGAGGATATTTCTTCGAAAATGGAAAAACATGCGAGGAGTTTTTTTCACGAACGAACGATTCATGCGAGGAGATTTTTTGTGAATGGATGAACATGCGAGGAGATTTTTTCATGAATGAACGAACATGTGAAGCATTCCAAAGCATAAGCAAAGGAGCGACATGCACATGCAACATCAAGTGAAAAACAATACCATCAAAGACTCTGCACACCTTGCCATGCGGAGGTGAAGCTATGATACACCAAGAGGACATCCATCATTCAGCAACACTGCAACTCGACATGGACACCACTAGTAACATGAACATACCAACATTGTCATGTCATGAGTCATGTTAGCCACATCACTATTGTGGGCCATACTTTTGTAAATCAATGTAATGTAACGTGGAAGTCCAAGAGTCCCACATGTAATGTGAAGAGTCGTGTAATCTAAAAATTCATGAAATTCAAACCGTCATGAGGGAAGTCGAACAATCACAAGGGCCAATTTTACCCTTGGCTATAAATAACCCTCATTTGTACATGGAAGGGGCTTTTCACCTTGGATCCTCCCACATAGCCTTGATAGTCTGTAGTCTTTTCTTTGAGGAGTGAGCAATGGCTCCAATGCCCCTTTCCTGGGTTTAGTGATGTATGGTGTATCGACGTGTCTTGGAACTTTCAATTAATTCATAAGCCTAATAATAGGCCAGCGTGTTTCCACACATGTATTGTAACTGTTTTTAAGACTGATCTTGAACACTTGTAATGCATGTTTCTTTAACCTGTGTTAAACAATTGAACCCTTTCGGTTTCTCTAATACATATATATTGATGAAAATGTGTTGTATAAGTTGTTAACATTGTCTTGCCCATGTGGGTGGCCTCACCAGACATCAGCGAAAACCTTTCCCATAAACTTGTTATAACTACCATCGCACTCACGCTGGATTCTACATTGGGTGTTGTGTGTGCTATCTCCTCTTGTGTCTTGTGAGTGTCACATCTATGTATACCACTCCTCCGGAAGCTGCGCATGTCCTGTTGTGTTGTGTGTCTCTCACAAAGTTGGGACTTCTTCCCTTTCGACTAGAGACTCACCTCCACCCTCTCCCTCTGCAGTGAAAGAACCTTGACACAAGTAACACTAGCACTCACTAGGCATGCAAACCTCGAAGACAAAGCATACCACTCTCATGTGCTGACAAGCAAGAGCTAAGACAAACATTTAAGATAATGGAAACTAGGCCATCATAGCAGCTGGAACTCCTACACCAAATGGTGTGAGGTCTAGTTGGGACTTCATACCGAGGAGATCTCCTAAATGTTGGTGGGTCCAACACTGTCAACAAGCTACTTTATGATATCGAAAAGTAAAACCAACAACTACCAGATGTTGATCGAATGCAGCAATTGGAAGTTGGATGAGCAGAGAGGATCAATACACTTGAGCATAGCAATTCTTTTTGTAGTGACCTATGTAATAAGAGAGGTTATTCCTATCTCAGGGCAATAGATATTATAAAATTCTTAGACAATCTATGTATCCTGCTAGGTTCTGAATTAATTTCAAACAACATGTTACAAATTGAATTGCAATAGAAAAAACAAAAAATGGTAGAAGATTTTGATAGCATCACTTATTTTACTGTAAAACATATTGACACATGGATAATACTTTTGCTAATGTCAATAAGTAGAACATTGAGTTGGTTTTCGAGGTGCACGAAGAAACTAGGGAAATTGAAAAATAGATTTTCACTAAAAATGTGAAAATGGAAGTTACAGTTTCCCCTGACAAGGATTACATTAAAAATATGTTGAACATGTTTCTTCAATGAGTCATGGACTTGTAATACATCTAATAGAAGCATAGTCATGGAAAACGATTTTGCATAGTGTGAGTCTTTTCAAATTATTTAACATTTGAGTTTATGTTATCTAATATAAGTGAATTTAGCTTTGTTGATTATGTTATGTTGATGTTTGCTAATTACTATATACAAAGTATTGTTTTTCTATAACAGATGTCTTAAAGGAAGTAGAACCACAATTTCCACTAGAACAAATGCATTTACTTTACAATTTTCTTTGCACAATTCTGACTCTGTTCAACAACTTTGACTGTTAAGACTGTGTTTTGAATATGATGTCATACATATCTGAATTATGGCTATGATCATTGAAATTTTATTTGGAATACAATTCTTACTAAATCTAATTTTGTATCAATGTTGTGACAGTGTTTTCTATAAATTTCTAAAGATATGCTTCCAGTTTTTCTATTATATTCAGTGTTGTGTTGTTTCTCTAAACGAAATTGAAAATTTGACAATGTTTTGCATCTTAGACATATATCTCTTAATAATAGAATACTTGTACAATGTCTTCAAACTACACATAATTCATTCTACATGATACATAAATTGAGAGAAACGTTTCATTATATTTTGTAGGCACTACAACATTCTACACAATCAAAGTTTGCTTTAACTGTGCCTATGCATATTAATTAATTAATTATGTTTATGATACACCCTTTTTACGTACAACGAAGTATCTCTTGGTATTACAGTTTGAACCCATTTGAGCTTCGTTTGCTAATTTTGTGTTATTTAAAACTTTTAATCAATTGGTAAGAAAAATTTTTACCTCTTATTTCCTTGTAATAGTTGTCATTGTGCGTAGATTACAATGAAATTTTTTGTTGTGCAGAGCAAGCTTCTTCCGCACCGTGAAATCTTTGCACAAGGAATATCATACTTAAAAAATTATAAACCCAAAAATCATAGATATAAATTAAATTAAATTAGTTTTGATCTTTTTGAGAAAATTTCTTTTTAATGTCTATGTCTTGAATCTAAACATGCTTTCAACTATTCACTATTTACAAATTGAATTGCAGTAACTATTTTCCATTTAAAACTATTTGACTCTATCGATTTTATAATAATAAAAAAATATATTTTTTTTAACACATGCTTTGAGACTTTGTTTTATATCTAATACCACGTTATTGATTAAAAAGAAAATTAACATTTGACAATAGTTTTGGATCTAAGACATAGATCTCTTAAGAATACAATTATTAATTGCAATTCATCTGAGTTAAGATTAGATTTTTTTTCATTACAACTTTTAATCAATTAATGAGGTTTGTTTGCTAATTCTATGTTAGTTAAAACATTTTAATCAATTGATAAGTAAATACTTTATTGCTTGGTTCCTTGTACAAAGTTGTCTTTTTCCAAAGGTTACAATGAAAAATTTCATTGTGCAGAACAAACTTTTTTGCATAGTAAAACCTGTGCACAAAGAATGTCTTACTTAAAAAACTATAGATTGTGTTATGTACCTATTGGATATGCAATCTTGTGTAAATATTGTATTGTGTGCATGATGAATATGCAATGTTGGGTGCATATGGTGTTGTGTGCATGTTGGATATGTGGTTTTGTGTACATATGGTGCTATGTACATGTTGTATATGCAATGTTATGTACATATGGTGTTGTGTGCATGTTGCACATGTGGTGCTATATACATATGGTGTTGTGTGCATGATTTTACATGTGGTGCTATGTGCATGTGGTGTTGTGTACTGTTGGGATGGGGTCCCCTAAGTTAGTTTTGGCGTTAAAATAACCCAAGTGTTGATGTATTTTTTGTAAGTAATGTAAAGTCTCTGTGATTTGTGGATGTAGAGCGTGTAGATGGTTAGAAGTCAAAAGGGTTTTAGCCCCTTGTTTATGTAAATGTTGAGTCAGTTTTGAGATCCACCCATGATCCGTAGACCATGGGATTGTATGTAAAAAGCTATAAATAGGTGTGTCTTAGAGAGTCTAAGGCATGCCATGATGGATAAAGAATGAAGTCTTGGAATTCTTAGCACAGAGAAGTGGGTCAGATAGGAGAGAAAGGCTATCCAGCTGAGTGCAGAGAGGCCTAGGTAGAGTCCACAGCTGAGTGCGTGGACCGCTGCAACTAAGTGCACAAGGTAGTTTTGAGTCTATAAACCCGATATGAAGATCAATAAAGAAGATTATTGAATAATTCTGCTGTATATCTATTTATTTTTGTTTACTTATGTTTACGATATATGCTTTGGATGGTTAATGTGTTTGTGAAATATTAATCTAATGATGCGCGATTCACTTGAATAAGTCTTAATAAATCTACACAATGCATGTTAAGTACTTTCACGAAGACTGGGATAAAATCAGTTATGTTTATTAAATACTTAAAGTAGATCTGCACGAGCTCCGATCTAGGGTTGCTTTTTGGTGTGCATAAGTGGATGAATAGACTGTTAGGGGTCTACAAAGACTGATCGTGGACCTTCACAAAGGTCAAAATGCTGTTTCTAACAAAGTTGCAATACTGAGCCCTAAGGGATTATACATCTACGCAAAGGAAGATCTAGGGCACTAAAAGACATCACATTGATCTCTAGATGCGGAAACTTGGTTCCAGCATCCCCCCATATTGCTTCAGGTGAGATTGCAACTTGCGCTACGCGAGTTGTTGCCGAAAGGGCCAGTAGTGTCGGGTTTTTTTATTTGGCGCAACTGACTTTGAACCTAGATCAGGACCCCCTAAGCCAACAAATGGTTCCATTTCTGGGACCGGGTTCTGCTTGAAGGAGATGTGTGATG
The DNA here is from genome assembly GCA_031772625.1 of Pinus tabuliformis. Lineage (NCBI taxonomy): Eukaryota > Viridiplantae > Streptophyta > Pinopsida > Pinales > Pinaceae > Pinus > Pinus tabuliformis. The sequence continues at coordinate 1,767,743,517 of CM062818.1, forward strand.
TCGCAACACTAGAACCTGACAAAGAAAGAAATTGAAAAGTGGCTAGATAGAAAAACTCACAAATTCGTGGCGTAAGAAAATAGGAATCCACGTCTGTCAAAGGAGTAGTGGTTGGATAGATATTTGTATATGGAGATACACTAAATTTTCTTCTGCACCTTCTTGATTGAATTATACGAGTGGTTATCTAATTTGGCAGATGGTCAAGGGAGGTGGAAGTATGATGATCCAATAGTGTGGACTCCATAACTGATACGACGATTAGAAGCCTCTGAAGACAAAATCATGCAGGCTGTTGATCACTAGCTCGATTAAATTATAGGTGGATTTGTTCCAGAATTCGCAGTTGATACCTCATTCAGCTACAACAAAGCAAAGCGGAGATTTTTCAAGGGACCGTGAGGTAAGTATTTAGGATCTTTGAATACTTGGATTAAGATTTTGTTATGTGAAAAATGGTTTATGCCATTTCCTTGATGTTCGAAGCTACGCAAAGTGGAAATATCTTTAGAGATCGAGAGATATCAGGTCCTAGAAATAGCCCATTGATTGGACCTCCTTCGAATGATGACGAGGGAGTGGTACAAGACTCACCATGGAGTGTTGTTTAGTTGATAAGACAGGGTTTTCCGTGGACACATCATCCATCCACTCCACCTCCACCTCCACCTCCACTGCATACACCTTCGCCCACACCTCCACCACCACCACCGTCATTCAACATGTCGAACACAATGAAGTTACCAATTTTCAAAGGCATAGGGGGTGAAGATACAAAGAAGTTTTGGTTTGTTTCAAATGTTGTATGGATAGCGTAGCTATTAGGTCCCTATACTACTAGTGTAACCCCTTATTTTTATAAGTGCAACCCCCTTATTATATTTTTTTTCCCATGTAGTACCCATATTGTTAGTATTTTGCCCCATAGAAGCCCACTATTGTGATTGTTGTGCGCTTACATTATTATTGTTATGTCAGCTCTGATTATATTATAACCCATTAGACTCCTATATATAGAAAGGAGGCATTGTCATTTGTATCATCAAAGAATTGTTCATTTGTGTGATGTAAAGGAGGTTTCCCCCTCAAAGACATTGATTTCTAAGGCGTTGATCTTTCTTTTCTATCTTTTTGTGAATTGGTTTCATAACAATTGGTATCAAAGCATTGGATTCAAGGGTTTCTCTGCCCCAAACAGGTCATCGTGGAATTTTCACTATAAATTTTTCTCTACAAAGTTTCAAAAGCTAAAAAAAAAACCCATTTGAGCCAAAATCGTTCTAAACCATGGATCTGAATTTCAAATCTTGTTATGCTATATTTTCAGAAATATGAGCTCAGGAATTTAGGGTTTTTACAACCTCCAAAATTCCATCTCAAACATGTCATCATGGAATTTTCATTATAAATTTGTTTCTACAAAGGTTCATAATATAAAATTAAAACCCATTTGAGTTGAAATCATTCTAAAGCTTGGGTCCACATTTCTAATCTTGTCTTTCTATATTTTCGGAGTTATGATCCAAGTTAGGGTTTTACAGGCTCCCAAATTACATCCCAAAAAGGTGACCTTGTAAAAATCATCATAACTTTCTCTCTGAGTATCAGAATAAAATTTAGTAAGAAATTATAGAAAGAGGATGGACTGTAGTTTTCTGTACATCGTTTTTAGGTCTAAAGGTCGAAAAAGTGACACATGGCACAGTGTACAAGTTCGCTCTACTAAAAAACTTATATAATTAGGTCATATTGGGAGATTGTGCATAACGCTTTCTTGGAGAATCCAATTTTGATCAGACTTGTGGGATTAGAAAGAGGACGCAGAGCGCTACTGTAGGTCGCAATTTCAGAATTTGGAGATTTGAAACTACAGAGTTACATTCGTTTCAAGATTGAGGTCCTAAAAGCAAGAAAAAGAAATATGATGAAGTTTGATGGGAAGGATCCAGTAACATGGATACTACAGAAGGAGAAATATTTTGATCTACATGATGTTCAACTATTACAAAAGGTACGTCTTGCATCTTTATATTTAGAACCGAATTAGCTTGTATGGTATAGAGGACTTTGTTCTCGTAAATCACTTGTCACCTGGTCAATTTTCACAAAGGAAATGATAACACATTATGAGGAGACAAAGATAAACACCTTCTTTAGCCAATTGATAAATCTCAAACAAAAGGGTTCAATGGTAGAGCACATTGAGGAATTCCAAAAATCAAATATAAAGGTAAATGATATTCCAAAGAATAGAGGATTGATATCTTCATAGGGACTTTAAAAGATAACATCCAACATGAGGTTCGCCTTTGGGAACCTGATTCATTGGAGAAGGCATACCGGTTGGCAAGAAAAGTGGAAAGTAAAATTATGACAACATGGAAGTATACCACTCACAACTATAAATATTGAAGTGTTGTTTCTCCTAGCCTTCCATAACCTACAAGGTTAACACCACAACAATTGGAAGAAAAAATAGCAAAAGGGCTTTGTTACAATTGTTATAGCAAATACATTAAAGGTCATAAGTGTGCTGAGAAGAAATTATTTTACATAGATTGTGAAGAGGAGGAAGAAAAGGTTCAAGAAATGTTAAAAGAAGAGGATATACACCAGGAGCCAACCTTAGAGAAATAAGAAATGAATCTAACCATATCTTGTACGCCATTTGCAGGAATTACCACTCCTCAAACTCTCAAGATAGAAGGACATATCAAGAAGAAGAAGGTTCAAGCAATGAAATATCAGGAAGAAAAGGATCAAGAAATGTCAAAAGAAAAGGATACTCACCAGGAACCAACCCCAGAGAAAGAAGAAATGAATCATACCATATATTGTAATGCATTGTACAGAATTACCACTCCTCAAACCATTGAGATAGAAGGACATATCTAGAAGAAAAAGGTAATAGTGTTGATTGATTCAGGCAGTACCCATAATTTTATTCATTGTAAGATAGCTAAGGAATTGAATTGTTTCCTATATCCAGCGTCAGAGTGCCAAGTGATGGTTGCAAGTACATAAACCATAAATTTCTTTGGAAAGTGCCATAATATCAAGCTATCCATGGGAGAATATGTGTTGAATAGCCCAATGGTTTCCATTCCAATGGGTGTTACTGATGTTGTACTATGAGTCCAATGGCTACAATCCTTGGGTACAATAGCTTTTAATTTTCAAGAAATTTTCATGAAATTTTCTTCGAAAGGAAAGGAAGTTGAATTAAGGGGTATTACAGGGAACCTGGGAAATATAATAAGCTCTAGTGGAATGAAAAAGCTTCTAAAGAAAGAACAATGAAGCGTAATTGCACAAGTATGTTTGTTAGAGGTTCCTACATCGAAATCATATATTTCTCTAGATCTCCAAAAAGTATTGGACAATCATTCCAAGGTATTTGAGACTCCCAAATGCCTCCCACCTATTTGTGATCATGATCATGCTATTCAAATGATTCCAAGAAGTGTTCCTCCAAACATTAGGCCTTACAGATATCCATATGCCCAAAGGAGTGAAATTGAACATATGGTTGGAGAAATGCTAGAGGTGGGTATAATTGTCCAACAAAATTAGATAAACGAAGCAAGGAATGAATGGAAGAATGATGAAGCAGGGTGGGAACTCATTCAAAAGTTGTAGAAGATCCCAGTTCAAACAATATTGCTAGAAATTGACAAGGAAGGAAAAATCATGTTGGAACCTGAAGCAGTCATAGAACCGAGAAATCGACAGCTACAAAATGGATCAATTTCAGAGTATCTCATCAAGTGGAAGAACTTACCCACTAAAGATTCCACATGGAAAGATGATAATTTTATACAAAAGCATCCAAAACTATTCAAGCGTTCAGGACAACACTTTTTTAAGGAGAGGGGCATGTTAGGTCCTTTTACAACTAGTGTAACCCCTTATTTTTATTATTGCAAACCCTTTATTATATTGTTGTGCCCATGTAGTACCCATATTGTTAGTATTGTGCCCCACAGTAGCCCACTATTGTGACTGTTGTTTCCTTACATTATTATTGTTATGTTGACTTTGATTATATTATGACCCCTTAGACTCTTATATATAGAAAAGAGGTCTTTTCGTTTGTATCATAAAAGAATTGTTCATTTTTGTGATGTAAATGAGGTTTCCCCCTCGAAGAGGCTGATTTCTAAGGCATTGATATTTATTTTCTATCTTTTTGTGACCTGGTTTCATAACAACAACAAATTATTGATGACAATGTAAAGAAGGCGCAGTTGGTTACTGCTCTGTAGGATCACGCACTGACCTGGTATATTAAGTACTATTCTGATAATCCTCTATCAACTCTAGTAGAGACTAAGGCTTCTTTGAACAAAGAGTTTAGTAATCCTAAGTCTGACTCACAGTCAGTAGTTTTATTTAAGGAGATCATTATGAGGGTTGATGAGACGCCTTGGAAGTTAGATCAAAGGTTGAAATGCGTAATTCGAGAGGCTAATATCCATCTCACAGATGGTCAGCACCGCGAGTGGTTTATAGCTTCACTTCTGCCCCACCTGAGGATTGTTCTGTCACAACAGAAGATAGGAACTCATGCATAATCCCTGGAAATCGCGATGAGGTTGCATGCGATGCCTATTCAGGATATGATCTTGGGTGTAGAGAAAATTCACTCTCAGTTACAGACCCTATGCTTAGAATTGCAGAGATTGAAGAAAGACAAGGAGACTAAGCTAGAGGTGCACGTGAAAGTCTGGTGTTTGAAGTGTAAGAGTCAGGGGCATGCTAAAGACCACTATCCCATATTCACGAACTATATTACACGGGGGGACAATTCCCCTGAGGCCAGAAGCTCCAACAGGACCAAGTGTCGGGGCTGCACTATGGTGTGTTATCTGCCAGGTTTTTGGACAACACGCAATGGATAACTTTCATTTGCTTCAAAATTTCATCCAGACACCACAACAGTTGTTTTGTAACTTCTGCAAATTAGTGGACCACAATGAGCATCATTGTCACAACTATGATCTGATGATGGAAAGAACATCTACCTACTGAATGCAAGCAGAAACTCAGCCTCCAAAGCAAGGTGTCGGAGGAGCGCATGGATGATATCAAGGATGAGGTCAAGGCCGAGGAGGAGGAGGGCTTGATAGAGGCTGGGGTTAGGTTATTTGTTACAACTGCAAAACACCAGGGAATTATACACGGGAGTGTTTGAATTAGACATGCTCGTCATGTCAATACTTCAACCAATTTTACCACACTATAGAAGAATGCCTAGTGCTAATAGCTAAGATGTAGGAGAAAAAGGCACAGCCTTAGCAATCTACCCAGAACTTATAGATGATGAGAGCTAAGCCCCGCGAGGAGGACCAGAGAATGAATATAGTGCTGAGAAGTGGGATAACCACTGGTGACGATAAAGTAAAATAGCCTGAAGAGGACGGATGGGTCCACAAGGCCCAGAAAAGGAAGTTGGTTTTGATTTGGCGCATGCTAAGGAAAATTTTATGGAAGCCAAGAAAAGCTTCACTGAGGTTTCCACCTCAAGAAGCTAGAACAAAGTGCAAGAAACCAGTGCACCTTAAGAGGTTGATCCCTCTGTCCTTACCATGTTCTTGGAGACCTGCATGAAACTTTTGCACAATAGCAAAGATGTGAAAGGCCTGTAGGAGTTAATAAACAAATGCACTGGCAAATAAAATGGCCTTGATGGACACTGCATAGTTAGAAAAATTGGCAAACATAAGGCTACAACGAGGTGAGAGATGAGGCTCACGTGCAGATAGAAGATTATGATATGGACCAGGTCATCATGGACATGGGGTCTGATGCAAACTTTTTTCCAAAACAAACATGGGAAAGAATGGGGAGACCTGCGCTGCAGTGGTCTCCGATTCAACTCAAAATGGCAAACCGGCAGAAGATCATTCCGATGGGATGATTATATGGATTAATAGTTGATATAGTAAGTGCGAGCGCAATGGCTGACTATGAAGCGATAGAGATTGTTCATGACAACAATCCATACCTAATGCTCCTTGGAATTAACTGGGCCATTGACATGAATCGAGTTATCAACTTGAAGAAGAGGACAATGTCATTTGAAAAGAAATTGCTTCAAGTTATAGTGTCGTTGGACCCTGCTGAAGGGGCATGCTACATTGAACTAGTCCGCTATTATGAAGAAAGTGAAGATGAGATGGATCATATTTACAAGATAACAATGCGAGACTAGGACTGGATCAATCTGACAATAGAGGGTAGGATTGCATGGGATCATGAGAGTTCCTACACCTCTAATTCAGATGAAGAGTTGGAGCATTGGCAGAATCGATTGCATCAAGTATCTATGTTGTGATGCAATATGATGACTAAATCATTGTGTTGTGTTTCGTTGAAGGTAAAGAAATTAACTTACTATGATGGTTTAACTAACATGGATAATTTTTTGGATGCATTTGAACATGAAGTCCCTGAGCATCACCACTTCCAAGCATCAGATTTGGCACTGCACACTATGCCCACATGATGGTGGGGTACACATAGGGATAGCTTTGATGTATGGTGGGAGTACAGAAGGATGATGAGGTTGCAATTTGGCCATCCTTGCACTCGATTGAGTGAGAAATATGATGGGAGAGATGATCCGCATGATTCGCTAGCAAAGTGGACTAAAGCTAATGGAACAAAACCGTAGCCAAAATGGGTACACTTATTTTTCCATACTTTGGATACAATCCCCATGAATTGGTATTTGGAAATAGAGCTCCGCCATGGCATCGCAGAGTGGGATATATTGAGGGAAGGATTCTTATTGACCATCAATTTTGAATATGGATTCGTGAGCATCGATCAAGCCTTACAAAAAATTAAGGCACTAATATTCAGAACACTGCAAGAACTTTTGTAATGGGTCCATCCAGATTGGGGCATCAATCTGTGCCAAGTGGTGGAATGTTATAATGTAACCATTGAGGAGGAGGATGAATATCCAAGAAATATCAATATTCCAGAGGTGGAAGGGCATTGAAAAATCAAGGGCCCACAAATAGACAACCTGGACATCACCATGTCATTGAAAACAAAGCAAGTAAACATTGGGACTGAAGCATAACCGAAGTTTGCAAAGATTAGAGATTACTAGGATAGTGTTGGAGACTTGGGCGTTATGAAAATCACTCTGAAGCTGGATGCGAAGCCTATTAAATAGAGGCCCTATCACCTTAATCCAAAATACAAGGAAAAGGTTCTCTTAGAGTTGGATAAGGTGCTGGAAGTAGGCATCATAGAACCAGTTAAAGAATCTAATTGGGTAAGCCCAATGGTGGTTCGAGAGAAGAAACAAAAGGGTGAAATAAGGATTTCGTGGATCTACGAAAGCTTAACGATGTGTGTGTCCATGATCCATTACTGACACCATTTACTAATGAGGTATTAGACAATGCTGGAGGGCAAGGGGCCTACTCATTCATTGATGGCTTTTCTGGATATCGCCAGATTAAGATCACGCCTGAGGATAGGAGCAAAACGACCTTCGCGATAGAATGGAGATGTTTTCAATACACTATAATGTTGTTTGGACTCAAGAATGTGCCACCAATATTTTCTCACGTAGTCATCACGACATTCAAGGAGTTTATTCATAAGTTCTTGGAAGTGTACTTTGATGACTAGATGGTGTTCGGGCTAGTAAAGTGTCACGTAGAAATTTTGCACTTGATGTTGGATACGTATCGCAGATACCAGATCGCACTGAATCTGAAGAAATGCATCTTTTTTGTTCCCTTTGGAATCCTGTTGGGTCATGTGGTGTGCAAGCAAGGGTTGATGGTGGACCTTGCGAAGATTGTGGTGCTAGTGAATCTGGAGGCCCCGAGGAACGTAAAGTAGCTGCACGCAATGTTGGGACATACAAGAGATTACAAAAACTTTATCAAGGCATATTCTTAGATTACCGCGCCTATGGAGAAGTTGTTGAAGAAGGATGCAACATTCTGTTGGGATCCAGAATGCCAGCGCAACTTAGATGTTTTGAAATATGGTCACTGCACTGATCCTGGTATTCCCAGATTAGAAGAAGGAATTTAACATACACGTTGATGCCTCTTACATTGCATTGGGTGTAGTGTTAATGTAGGCCGGTGAAGGAGAAATGGACCACCTTATAGACTTCACCAGTAGGAAATTATCGAAGGCCGAGAAGAATTACTCAACAACGGAGCGGGAAGGATTGGCCATGGTGTACACATTGTAGAAGTTTAGGAACTATCTATTAGGAGGGCATTTCAAGATGTACACTGATCATTTTGCCATGAAATACCTGGTCAATAAGCCTGTGTTGGGGATGATGATCTACCGATGGTTGCTGCTATTCTAGGAGTATGACTTTGAGGTCATTGTGAAGCAAGGGAGGTTGAGTGCAGGACCTAACCATCTGTCGCAGATCAAGACAAGAGAGGAGCCTAATAATTTGGAGGATGGGTTGTCAGATGTGCATCTCTTCACTGTACGTGTAGTGGATAACCATTTTGTAGATATCATTCATTTCTTAACTACGAGGATGGCACGAGAAGGTTATACAAGTCAGCAAAAGAAGGATCTAGTGGTGCGAGTGGTAGACTTTTCAGTGATTGCGGGACATCCGTATAAAATGGCTACTGATGAAATATTGTGAAGATATGTGCTCAATTTTGAGAGAAATAACATTCTCACTGAAGCTCATGGAGGGGTTGCGAGAGGACTTTATGCAAGAAAAGAAACTGCACAAAAAGAATTGTGCATAGGTCTATGGTGGCCAACATTGCACAAGAATTCTAAAGTGTATTGTAAGGCTTGTGATGCATGTCAAAGAACAGGAAGACCATTGTGAAGGGATGAATTTCCATTACAACCACAAGTATTGTTGCAACCATTTGAAAAATGGACGATTGATTTTGTTGGGCCAATTTAGCCCCCGGGAAAGAAGACAAGTGCGTGCTACATCATCATTGTGATGGAGTATCTAACCAGATGGGCAAGGGCACATCTGGTTAAGGATTGTACAGGGGCTATAGGAGAATGTTTTTGTTTGAGTATGTCTTAACCATATTTAGCTGCCCGAAAGTATTGATGAGTGACCGAGGTATGCACTTTCTGAATGAAATAATCAGCGTGTTAAAATAGGAATTCCAGGTCTACCATTAGAAAAGTACACCATATCACCCACAGGTGAATGGAACTATTGAGGCCTTCAACAAGATTTTGGATAATGTGCTGATGAAGATCTGCAACGCGCAATGAAATGATTGGATGTGCACGTACCTGCAGTACTATGGGCATATAGGACTACATTCAAGAAGCTGACAAGAGAAACACTAGATTGGTCTTTGGCATAGAAGTTGTGATGCCTATGGAATATATTGTGCCTGTTCTGCACATAGCAGCTCTCACAGGTATGGCAGATCCTGAAGCCCTGGAGGAATGGCTCTCGTAGCTGATGGAGCTTGAAGAGGACCGATTCTTGGTTGGATTCCATTAGCAAGTACAGAAGGAACATGAAAAATCATGGCACGGTTGACACATCAAGCTTTGCACATTCAAGATAAATGATATGGTCTTGTTATATGATAGTAAGTTTACTAAATTTCTGGGTAAATTTTAGATGCATTGGCTGGGGCCATATATTATCAAAGAAATTACAGATCAAGGTGTAGTTCAACTCGTGAAGTTGAATGGAGTACTTTTTCCTAGAAGAGTGAATAGGAGTTGATTGAAGCTATACACATGGGATCCTACGCAATGACTATATGGCGACATAACAGTCTTAGCGCTCCAGGCAATTTCAAGGGAGCACAGGACTATAAACTACAGAGTTACATTCATTTCAAGATCGAGCTCCTAAAAGCAAGAAAAAGAGATATGAGGAAGTTTGATGGCAAGGATCCGGTAACATGGATACTACAAAAGGAGAAATATTTTAATCTACATGATGTGCAACTATTACAAAAGGTATGTATTGCATATTTATATTTAGAACCAAATTAGATTGTATGGTATAGAGGACTTTGTTCTCATAAATCACTTGTCACCTGGTCAATTTTCATTTAGGAAATGATAACACATTATGAGGAGACAAAGAGCAACACCTTCTTTAGCCAATTGATAAATCTCAAACAAAAGGGTTCAATGGCAGAGCACATTGAGGAATTCCAAAAATTGAATATAAAGGTAAATGATATTCCAAAGAAGTAGAGGATTGATATCTTCATAGGGACTTTAAAAGATAACATCCAACAGGAGGTTCACCTTTGGGAACCTGATTCATTCAAGAAGGCATATAGGTTGGCAAGAAAAGTGGAAAGAAAAATTATGACAAGAAGTATACCACTCACAACTACAAATATGGAGGTGTTGTTTCTCCTAGCCTTCCATAACCTACAAGGTTGACACCACAACAATTGGAAGAAAAAATAGAAAAAGGGCTTTGTTACAATTGTGATAGAAAATACATTAAAGGTCATAAGTGTGCTGAGAAGAAATTATTTTACATAGATTGTGAAGAGGAGGAAGAAAAGGATCAAGAAATGTTAAAAGAAAAGGATATACACTAGGAACCAACCCTAAAGAAAGAAGAAATGAATCTAACCATATCTTGTACTACATTGGCAGGAATTACCACTCTTCAAACTCGCAAGATAGAAGGATATATCAAGAAGAAGAAGGTTCAAGCAATGAAATATCAGGAAGAAAAGGATCAAGAAATGCCAAAAGAAAAGGATACTCGCCAGGAACCAACCCCAAAGAAAGAAGAAATGAATCATACCATATATCGTAATGCATTGGCAAGAATTACCACTCCTCAAACTATCAAGATAGAAGGACATATCAATAAGAAAAACGTAATAGTGTTGATTGATTCGGGCAGTGCGCATAATTTTAGTCATTGTAAGATAGCTAAGGAATTGAATTGTTTCCTATATCCAGCATCAGAGTGCCAAGTGATGGTTGCAAGTACATGGACCATAAATTGCTCTGGAAAGTGCCATAATATCAAGATATCCATGGCAGAATATGTATTGAATAGCCCAATGGTTTCCATTCCAATGGGCGTTACTGATGCTGTACTAGGAGTCCAATGGCTACAATCCTTGGGTACAATAGCTTTTAATGTTCAAGAAATTTTCATGAAATTTTCTTCGAAAGGAAAGGAAGTTGAATTAAGGGGTATCATAGGGAAACCGGGAAATATAATCATCTCTAATGGAATGAAAAAGCTTCTAAAGAAAGAACAACGAAGCGTAATTGCACAATTACGTTCATTAGAGGTTCCTACATCGAAATCATCTATTTCTCTAGATCTCCAAAAAGTATTGGACAATCATTCCAAGGTATTTGTGACACCCAAATGCCTCCCACCCATTCTTGATCATGATCATGCTATTCATTTGATTCCAGGAAGTGTTCCTCCAAACATCGGGCCTTACAAATATCCATATGCCCAAAGGAGTGAAATTGAACGTATGGTTGGACAAATGCTAGAGGTGGGTATAATTGTCCAACCAAATTAGATAAACGAAGCAAGGAATGAATGGAAGAATGATGAAGCAGGGTGGGAAATCATTCAAAATTTGCAGAAGATCCCAGTTCAAACAATATTGCCAGAAATTGACAAGGAAGGAAAAGTCATATTGTAACCTGAAGCAGTCACAAAACCGAGAAATCGACAGCTACGAAATGGATCAATTTCAGAGTATCTCATCAAGTGGAAGAACTTACATGCTGAAGATTCCACATGGAAAGATGATGATTTTATATAGAAGCATCTCGAACTACTCAAGCGTTGATGACAACACTTTTTTAAGGAGAGGGGCATGTTAGGTCCCTATACAACTAGTGTAACCCCTTATTGTTATTATTGAAACCCCCTTATTATATTGTTGTGCCCATGTAGTACCCATATTGTTAGTATTGTGCCCCATATAAGCCCACTATTGTGACTTTTGTGTCCTTACATTATTATTGTTATGTCGGCTTTGATTATATTATGACCCCCTAGAGTCTTATATATAGAAAGGAGGTCTTGTCATTTGTATCATCAAAGAATTGTTCATTTTTGTGATGCAAAGGGGGTTTCCCCTCGAAGAGGATAATTTCTAAGGCATTGATATTTCTTTTCTATCTTTTTGTGAGCTGGTGTCATAACAACATCATATTATTGATGACAGTGTAAAGAAGGTGCAGTTGGTTACCGCTTTGTAGGATCGTGCACTAACCTGGTATATTAAGTACTATTCTGATAATCCTATGGCAACGTTAGTAGAGACTAAGGCTTCTTTGAACAAAGAGTTTTGTAGTCCTAAGTCTGAATCATAGTCAGTAGTTGGATTTAAAGAGATCATGCTGAGGGTTGATGAGATGCCTTGGGAGTTAGATCAAAGGCGGAAATGTGTAATTCGAGAAGCTAATATGCATCTCACAGATGGTTAGCACCACAAGTGGTTTATATCTTCACTTCTACACCACTTGAGGATTGCTTTATCACAACAAAAGATAGGAACTCAAGCATAAGCCCTGGAAATCATGATGAGGTTGCATGCGACGCCTATTCAGGTTGCAACCTTGGGGGTAGAGCAAATTCACTCTCAGTTATAGAGCCTATGCTCAGAATTGTAGAGATTGAAAAAATATAAGGAGACTAAGCTAGAGGTGTGCGTGAAAGTCTGGTTTCTGGAGTGTAAGAGTCAGGGACATGAAAAAGACCACTGCCCCGTATTCACGAACTATATTACACAGGAGGGATGATTCCCCTGAGGCTAGAAGCTCTAGCAGGACCGAGTGTTGGGGTTGTGCTATGGTGTGCTATCTGCCAGGTTGCTAGAAAACACGCAATGGATAACTTTCATTTGCTTCAAAATTTCGTCCAGACACCATAACAATTGTTTTGTAACTTCTGCAAATCAGTGGGCCACAATGAGTGCCATTGTCACAGCTATGATCTAATGATCGAAAGAACACCTATCTATTGAATGCAAGTAGAAACTCAGCCTCCAAAGTAGGGTGTCAGAGGAGCGCGCAGAGGATATCAGGGACGAGGACGAAGCCGAGGAGGAGGAGAGCTTGGTAGAGGCTGGGGTCAGGTTATTTGTTACAATTGCGGAACACGAGGGCACTATGCTCGGGAGCATCTGAATCAGATACGCTTGTCATGTCAATACTGCAACTAGTTTGACCACACTATAGAAGAATGCCTAGTGCTGATAGCTAAGATGTAGGAGAAAAAGGCACACCCTCACCAATCTACCCAGAACTTACAGATGATGAGAGCTAAGCCTCGCGAGGAGGACCGAAGCATGAATATAGTGCTGAGAAATGGGATAACCACTGATGATGATAAAGGAAAATAGCCTAAAGAGGATAGATGGGTCCACAAGGCCCTAGAAAAGGAAGTTGGTTTTGATTTGGTGTGCACTAATGAAAATTTTATGGAAGCCAAGAAAAGATTCGCTGAGGTTTCTACCTCAGGAAGCTAGAACAAAGTGCAAGAAACCAGCGTGCCTACATAGGTTGATCCCTTCATCCTTACCACGTTCTTGGAGACTTGCATGAAACTTTTATACAATAGCAAAGATGTGAAAGGACTTCAGGAGTTAATAAACAAATTATGTTATGAAACCAGCTCAAGAAAAGATAGAAAAGATAAATCAACGCCTTAGAATTCAGCCTCTTCAAGGGGGCAACCTCCTTTACATTACATAAATGAACAAGTCTTGGATGATTCAAATGACAAAACCTCCTTTCTATATATAGGAGTCTAAGGAGTCACAATATAATCCAGCCGACCTAACAATAATAATATAAAGCCACAAAAATAACAATAGATGGATTCTATGGGGCACAGTAATAACAATATGGGGGCAATAGGGGCACAACAATATTAATAAGGGGTATAACTACAATAGTAATGGGGTAATCACTAGTATTATGGGGACCCAACATGCCCCTCTCCTTCAAAAAAGTGTTGTCCTCAACGCTTGAGTAGTTCTGGATCCCTTTGCATAAAATTCTCATCCTCCCATGTGGAATCTTCAGCGGATAAGTTCTTCCACTTGATAAGATACTCTGAAATTGATTGATTTCGTAGCTGTCGAGTTCTTGTTTCTGTGACTGCTTCCAGTTCCAATATAATTTTTCCTTCCTCGTCAAGTTCTGGAAATATTGTTTGAACTGGGAGCTTGTCGCCTATAACCTTCTTTAAACATGAAACATGGAAAACTGGGTGTAATCGAGAAGCTGCAGGAAGCTCCAATTTGTATGCCATAGTACCAATCTTTTGCAACACCTTGTACGGACCATAATACTTTGGTGATAGTTTATTATCCTTCTTAGCTTGCTTGAGGGACATTTGCTTATATGGTTGTAGCCATAGGAATACCCAATCACCTACATCAAAACTTCTTTCACTGCAATGTTGATCTGCCTGTTGTTTCATTCTATTCTGTGCCAACACGAGGTTATCCTTTAAGAGTTGGAGGAATTGTTGTTGATGTTCAATGTGATGTTCCACATCCTGAACCTTAGAATTTTCTCTCAAATATGATGTGATGGATGGTGGTTGATACCCATAAAGTGCCATAAATGGGGTCATTTTTGTTGCTGTATGGAAGGAAGTGTTATACCACCATTCAGCCAGAGGCAACCATTTGACCCATTGTGTCTGTTTATCAGATACAAAGCAACGAAGATATCCTTCCAAACATTTGTTTACTATCTCAGTTTGCCCATCAGATTGAGGATGATAAGATGAGCTATGAGCTAACTGAGTACCAAGACAAGAAAATAATTCTGTCCAAAAATTTCCAGTGAAAATGGGATCTCTGTCACTTACAATAATCTTTGGGTTTCCATGTAGCTTTTGAATTGTTTCCATAAATGCAGTAGAAACTGTACTGGCTTTAAATGGATGTGATAATGCACAAAAGTGTGCATACTTGGTAAGTCTATCAACTACCACCATGATGACACTCTTTCCCTCAGACTTGGGTAAACCTGTGATAAAATCCATTGAAACCTCCTCCCAACGTTGGCTTGGAATGGATAAAGGTTGTAATAGACCCGGTGTCTTAATTGTTTCAACTTTATTTTGTTGGCAAACCAAACATTCCACCACAAAATTTTGAATATCTGATTTAAGGCCATCCCAAAAAAATTCCTTCTTAACCCTGTGGTAAGTTTTTAAAAATCCTGAGTGCCCTCCTAAGGGAGAAGTGTGCAATTCCATAAGAATCTTTTGTTTTAGCTGGGAATTCTTACAGAGGTATAAGCGATCTTTGTACCATAACGAATCATTTTGCCAGCTAAATGTATCAGACGTACTGGAATCTTGTTGTAACTTTCGAATAAGTGCCCACACTTCTTCGTCATTCTTCCATTCCTCCCTTGCTTCATTTATCCAATCTGGTTGGATAATAGAAATGGCGCACAACAATGCTTCCACATCCTCATCCTTTCTTGAGAGTGCATCTGCCACCACATTTTGCTTCCCTTTTTTGTAGATGATTTCAAAGTCATAACCCAACATCTTTGTGACCCACTTTTGTTGCTCTTCAGAGGATAATCTTTGTTCTAAAAAGTATTTAAGGCTATCATGATCCGTTTTTACCTTGAAGTGTCTTCCCATTAGGTAGGGTCGCCATTTCTTAAGTGCATGGAGTATTGCCAACATTTCCTTCTCATAAATAGCTTTGCTTAAAAACTTTCCCTTGATTGGACGACTTTCAAAAGCAATGGGTCTTTCATCTTGCATTAGAACAGCACCAATTCCATTTCCTGAAGCATCACATTCCACAATAAAGGTTTTTGTGAAGTCCGGTGTAGCTAAGACCGGTGCTTGGCACATTGCCTCTTTAAGATGTTCAAAGGCCTTTGTTGCTTCCGGAGTCCATGAAAATGCATCTTTCTTCAATAATGTTGTTAGAGGTGCTGCTATTCTCCCATAATTCTTAACAAACTTGCGATAATACCCTGTCAACCCGAGAAATCCTCGCAGATGCTTTATGGATGTGGGGATTTTCCATTCCTTAATGGCTTTAATTTTGCTAGGGTCTACCTTAACTCCTTCATGAGATACAATATGACCCAGATATTCCACCTCCTGGACTCCAAAGAAACATTTGGATCTTTTTGCATATAATTGTTTCTCCTCCAATAGTTGTAGCACCCTGTCAACATGTTCAACATGATCCTTCCAAGACTTGCTGTAGATTAGTATATCATCAAAAAATACTAACACAAATTTTCTAAGGAATGGTTTGAAAATTGAATTCATCAAACCTTGAAATGTTGAAGGTGCATTGGTAAGGCCAAAAGGCATGACCAAAAATTCATAATGACCCTCATGAGTTCTAAATGTTGTTTTCAGAATGTCTTCAATCTTCATTCTGATTTGATGATATCCTGAACGAAGATCCAACTTGGTGAAGTAAATTGATCCATGCAATTCATCCAGTAATTCATCAATGACAGGAATGGGGAACTTATCTTTAATAGTGAGCTTGTTGAGCTCCCTATAATCCGGACACATGCGCCATGATCCATCCTTCTTGTGCACCAATACTACTGGAGCAGAGAAAGAACTTTGACTTGGTTGAATTATACCAGCCTCTAGCATTTCTGCAACCATACGTTCAATTTCACTCTTTTGGACATAGGGATATCTGTACGGCCTGATGTTTGGAGGAACACTTCCTGGAATCAGATGAATAGCATGATCATGATCACGCATAGGTGGGAGACCTTTGGGAGTCTCAAATACCTTGGAATGATTGTCCGATGTGGAAACATCTAGCGAACATAATTGTGCAATTACACCTCTTTGCTCCTTTTTTAGAAGCTTTGTCATACCATTAGAGCTGATTATCTTTCCTGGTTTCCCTGCAATACCCCTTAATTCAACTTCCTTTCCTTCCGTAGAAAATTTGATGAAAAGTTCTTGAAAATTAAAAGCTATTGTACCCAAGGATTGTAGCCATTGGACTCCTAGTACAACATCAGCACCTCCCATTGGAATGGAAAGCATTGGGCTAGTCAATACATATTCTCCCATGGATAGCTTGATATTATGGCACTTTCCAGAGCAATTTATTGTTCCTCCATTTGCAATCATCACTTGACACTCTGGTGCTGGATATAGAAAGCAATTCAATTCTTTTGCTACCTTACAATGAATAAAATTGTGGGTGCTTCCTGAATCAATCAACACTATTACCTTTTTCTTCTTGATTTGTCCTTCTATCTTGATGGTTTGAGGAGTGGTAATTCCCGCCAATGCATTACAAGATATGGTCGGATTTATTTGTTCTTCATCTAGGCTTTGTTCCTGGAGTATATCCTCTTCTTTTGACCTTTCTTGCTCCTTTTCTTCTTCCTCTTCACAATCTATGTAGAATAATTTCTTCTCAGCACACTTATGACCTTTAGTGTATTTGCTATCACAACTGTAACAAAGCCCTTTTTCTCTTTTTTCTTCCAATTGTTGTGGTGTCAACCTTATAGGTTGTGGAAGACTAGGGGCAACAACACTTCCGTCTTTATAGTTGTGAGTGGTATGCTTCCTGGTTGCCATAATTTTGCTTTCCATTTTTCTTGCTAACCTGAATGCCTTCTCTAATGAATCAGGTTCCCAAAGGCAAACATCATGTTGGATATTATCCTTTAAAGACCCTATGAACACATCAATTCTATGCTCCTC
This sequence comes from Pinus tabuliformis, assembly GCA_031772625.1. NCBI lineage: Eukaryota > Viridiplantae > Streptophyta > Pinopsida > Pinales > Pinaceae > Pinus > Pinus tabuliformis. Next base: position 1,767,761,221 of record CM062818.1, read on the forward strand.
TGGAATATCTTTTACCCTTATGTTCAATTTTTGGAACTCCTCAATGTGCTCCATTATTGAACCCTTTTGTTTGAGACTTATCAATTGGCTAAAAAAAGTGTTGCTTTTTGTATCCTCATAATGTGCTATCAATTCTTCCATAAAAATTGCCCAAGTGATAAATTGTTTACGAGAGCAAAGCCATTGATACCATACAAATTGATTTGATTCCAAATATAAAGTTGCCATACGTACCTTTTGTGTGTTTTGCACATTATTGAGATCGAAGAATTGCTCCATCTGTAATATCCATGTTGCGGGATCCTTGCCATCAAACTTCCTCATATCGATTTTTGGAATATGGTGGGTCTTCGATCCAACATTAGAGTCTATGGAATCATGATTAACATTTCTTTTGTTCTCATCATGAGTTTCCTTTACTACCCTTTCACCATTAGTGACCCTTTCTTATAGCAACTTCTTCAATTCTTCCATGTCTGTCTTCAAATCTATCTTCAAATCGTCCATCTTAGCTTCTACGCCTTTCTTTAAACCATCCATCTTAGCTTCTACATCTTTCTTTAAACCATCCATCTTAGATTCTATTCCTTTTTGTGCAAGTGACATTTGTTGCACTTGGTCTCGTAATTTTGCTATATCATGTTGCATTTCTTCCTCTTCTTCATACGTCATGCTAGAGCTTTCAGGTTGCTTACTAGGTGTTTGCATTTTCTTTCCTCGAGGCATCAATTACCGATAATAATGCTTTACTATGCCATTTGAATTCCTTCAAACCAAGCTTACGCAAAAATTTAAAAAAAACTACACATCTTTTTTCACTTTGTAGAAGCCTGATATTGAATCTGATGTATATCTGTAATTTCAAATCATCCAGTTCTGAAATTGTGATTTGTAGTAGCCTTCTATGTCCTCTTTCCAATGCCACTAGTCTGATCCAAATTGGATTCTCCAAGAAAGAGTTATGCACAATCTCCCGCAGTGACCTGATTGTAGACTAGTTCAGTAGAGCGAACTTGTATGAAGTGCCACGTGTCACTGTTTCAACCTTTGACTCCGAAAAATATATACAAGAAAACTACAGTTCATCCTCTTTTTGTACCTTCTTGTGAAATTTCAATCCGATGCTCAGAAAGAAAGTTATGATTATTTTCCCCAGGTCACTTGTTTGGAATGTAATTCAGGAGTCTGCAAAAAGACCAACTTCCTCAGATCATATCTCCGCAAATATAGCGCGAAAAGCTCTGAAATTCAGATCCGAGGTTCAACGCGATTTCTTCTCAAATGGGTTTTTTTTTCAACTTCTGAAACGTCGCAGAAAAAAATTTATAGCGAAAATTCCAAAGCAACGAAACCCTAGAATCCAAAGCTCCGATACCAAATGTTATGAAACCAACTCAAGAAAAGATAGAAAAGATAGATCAACGCCTTAGAATTCAGCCTCTTCGAGGGGGCAACCTCCTTTACATTACATAAATGAACAATTCTTGGATGATTCAAATGACAAAACCTCCTTTCTATATATAGGAGTCTAAGGAGTCACAATATAATCCAGCCGACTTAACAATAATAATATAAAGCCACAAAAATAACAATAGAGGAATTCTATGGGGCACAGCAATAACAATATGGGGGCAATAAGGGCACAAAAATATTAATAAGGGGTATAACTACAATAGTAATGGGGTAATCACTAGTATTATGGGGACCCAACAAATTCACTGGCAAATAAAACAGCCCTGATGGACACTGTGTAGTTAGAAAAATTGGAAAACATAAGTCTAGAATGGGGTGAGAGATGAGCCTCGTGTGCAGATAGGAGATTATGAGATGGACCAAGTCATCTTGGAAATGGGATCTAATGTGAATGTTTTGCCAAAACAAACATGGGAAAGAATGGGGAGACCTACGCTGCAGTGGTCTCCGATTCAGCTCAAAATGGCAAACCAGCAGAAGATCATTCTGACGAGACAATTATATGGATTGATAGTTGATATAGTAAGTGTGAGCATGATGGTTGACTTTGAATTGATAGAGATCGTCTATGACAATAATACATACCTCAAGCTCCTTGGAATTGACTAGGCCATTGACATGAATGGAGTCATCAACTTGAAGAAGAGGACAATGTCATTTGAAAAGAAATCGCTTCAAGTTGTAGTGTCATTGGACCCTACTGAAGGGACACGCTACACTGAATCGGCACAACTTAGATGTTTTGAACAAAAATATGGTCACTGCGCTGATCCTGGTATTCCCAGATTGGAAGAAGGAATTTAACATACATGTTGATGCCTCTTGCATTGTGTTGGTTATAATGTTAACGCAGGTCGGTGAAGGAGAAATGGACCACCCTATAGCCTTCGCCAGTAGGAAATTATCGAAGGCCGAGAAGAATTACTCAACAACAGAGCGTGAAGGATTGGCCATGGTGTACATGTTGTAGAAGTTCAGGCACTATCTGTTATGAGGGCATTTCAAGATGTACACTGATCATTCTGCCTTGAAATACCTGATCAATAAGCATGTGTTGGGGGGGAAGATCTGTCAATGGTTGGTGCTATTCTAGGAGTATGACTTTGAGGTCATAGTGAAACCAAGGAGGTTGAATGCAGGACCTGACCATTTGTCGCGGATCGAGACAAGAGAGGAGCCTAATAATTTGGAGGATGGGTTGTCAAATGCACATATCTTCATGATGCATGTAGTGGATAACCATTTTTTAGATATCATTCATTTCTTAACTATGGGGATGGCACCAAAAGGGTATACAAGTCAGTAAAAGAAGGATCTAGTGGTGCGAGCGGTAGACTTTCTAGTGATTGCGGGACATCTATATAAGATGGCTACTGATGAAATATTGTGAAGATATGTGCTCGATTTTGAGAGAAATAGCATTCTCACTGAAGCTCATGGAGGGGTTGTGGGAGGACATTATGTAGAAAAAGAAACTACACAAAAAAAATTGCATGCAGGTCTCTGGTGGCCAACGTTGCACAAGAATTCTAAAGTGTATTGTAAGGAATGTGATGCATGTCAGAGAACAGGAAGACCATTGCGAAGGGATGAATTTCCATTATAACCTCAAGTATTGTTGCAGCGATTTGAAAAATGGGCTACTGATTTTGTTGGTCCAATTTAGCCCCCAGGAAAGAAGACAAATGTGTGCTACATCATCACTGGGATGGAGTATCTAACCAGATGGGCAAGGGCACATCTGGTTAAGGATTGTATAGGGTCTACAGGAACAAAGTTTTTGTTTGAGTATGTCTTAACCATATTTGGCCACTCGAAAGTATTGATGAGCAACCAAGGTATGCACTTTTTGAATGAAATAATCAATGTGTTAACATAAGAATTCTAGGTCTACCATCAGAAAAGTACGTCGTATCACCCATAGGTGAATGGAACTATTGAGGTCTTCAACAAGATTTTGGATAATGTGTTGATGAAGATCTGCAACGTGCAGTGAAATGATTGGGATGTGCACGTACCTATAGTACTATGGGCATATAGGATTACTTGCAAGAAGCTGACAGGACAAACACCGTTTAGATTGGTCTATGGCGTAGAAGTTGTGATGCCTATGGAATATATTGTGACTATTCTGCACATAGTAGCTCTCACAGGTATGGCAAATCATGAAGCCCTAGAGGAATGGCTCGCGTAGCTGATGGAGCTTGAAGAGGACTGATTCTTGGCTAGATTCCATCAGCAAGTATAGAAGGAACATGAAAAAGCATGGCATGATTGACATATCAAACTTTGCACGTTCAAGATAAACGATCTGGTCTTGTTATATGATAGTAAGTTTATTAAATTTTTGGGTAAATTTCAAATGCATTGGCTAGGGCCATATATTATCAAAGAAATTATAGATCGAGGCACAGTTCAGCTCGTGAAGTTGAATGGAGAACCTTTTTCCATGAAGAGTGACTAGGAGCTGATTGAAGCTGTATACATGGGATCCTACGCAATGACTATATGGCGGCAGAACAGTCTTAGTGCTCTAGGAAGTTACAAGGGAGCACAAGACTATAAACTACACTGCCAGGGTTGAAGGACTACGTAGCAGGCGGGCTGGGTGGAAAATGGTGAAGTTGGAACATATTAAGTTGCATGCAGGAAGCTGCGCTATGGAGGGAGGTGTTGCCCAACACAACAAAAAAAATGACCATTGGAGTCATTGTTCATGACTTGACAGATAGAATAAGGTTAAGAGGAGAGGACTAATGGAATTTAAGGAAAAAAATCTTTCAATATCTGTCGCCAAAACAACATTAATTGTCAGAATTTTGGGGGAACAATCGGGTTTGAATTCAAAAACCCCTATAAATTATGCATGTCAGTCCAACAGAGAACACTTTTCACCCTTGGAGTTTTTGCTGAAATTTGTTGTCTGTCGCTTATGAGCCGAGCATTTTGGGAGGAATTCTTTGCCCACACAGACGTTTCCCTAGAAGCCCATGAGCTATTTATAGAGAGGATGATTGGAACCAACCCCACTGAGGCTTTGAGTTTGGAAGTAGCTATATCTAACACCCTAGGACCTGAACTATCTAGTGTTGAATCTACGTTTGCGGTGCCCATGGTGCTGAGGTCGCTAAAACCAAAACAATCCATGGCGAAAGAAAAACAACCTTCTGCAAAGGAGAAGAAAAAAATGTCGGTGCATATACGTGCTTATCCAAGGAACCATACTATGACACTAGCCCAGAAGAAAGATAAACAAAAAGCAAAAGATAAGCAGAAGGTTGTAGACCTGGAGGTGGAAGAAGGCCAACAAACGAAGGATATCGACGTTGAAGAAACAGAGCCCATAACAAAGCTCCGTAGGTATATTCCACCAAGAAAGGGGAAGTCAAAGATCACCAAAGACTCTGACTTGGAGAAATTAACCATCTCCACACCCTTTCTACCTAAGCAAGTGCATTTTGAAGTTTCGCGACTCGCACGATTCCCGTTATTGAAGATGGAGGACTATGACCTAGAGGATCATGCTAAGTTCCCACACTTAGCGACGAATAACTTCATGAAACACGTGTATTATGAAGAAATGGGTGTGACAATGCTATAAACAGAGGAATGGGTTCATGTTGTTGAGAAATCTAGGTTTCTCAACTTGCTTTGGGTGCCACATTACCACCGCACCACCATTAACACAATTTGCATATGCCAGCTACTCACTCTGGTGCATGATGGGTGTTTATGGATAGGAGGGCCTATACCCATCACATATATGCTTATTCACAGGACTGCACACTTGTCGCATTAAGGCTTGAACCCAGCCAAGGAGTTTGGCAGAAAGACTGGGAGAAGGAACTTGTTGAGCGGATGAAGAAAGATTATGAACTTGTAACGAAGTCGTGTGAGTACTCAATTTTATCTATCTTAGACCCCGTAGTTCAGTTGGTTGCGCAGATATTGGCAGAAAAGTGATGAGGAAGTGCTGCATGGATGAAGCTCTGGTGCCTGTAGTGTCCCTAGCTTCTCAGTGTATGAAGGGCATCCTATTCAACTAGTCTAGATACCTGTGCTAGTAATTCCTCATGAATTTCCGTGAGGCCCAGGACGAGACCAATTCGTTTCATTATGCTTGGTTAATAATCTCGATTGTATTGGTTGCATGGGAATTGTTGGAGGATAGCCATTTTCCTTCGCTAGAAGAAGGATTACTAGAGGTAGCACAGTTTACCTCCTTGTGGGCTAAAAAGGACCCTGTGCAGATCACAGAAAATAAAATCTTTTGGGTCCTGATGGAATCAAGTCTTCGCATGGCGATTAACCCACGCCTAAGGTTGTCCCCAACCTTGTACATGGAGCTGTCAGCCTACGCAACCTTCAAGGTTGACTTTCATTAGGTATATATCCAGGCGCGGAAGGATCCAACACATAAGTGGCATGATTTTGCATACTTGGTGACAGAAACCGATGTGTAGGAGGTAGTGGTGTGTTGGCCAGCTGAATGGCATGCCCCTTTAGATCTAGCTATTGGGCCAAGCACAAGTGCGGAGAGTGTGGCCATGAAGAAAAGGAAGGAGGCAGCTAAGCAGGCTATGCAGAAAAAGAAGGATGTTATAGAGAAGGCTCAGGTTCAGAAGGAATGTGTTGCCAAGGAAAGGGCGAAACAGGAGCAGCACGAGACCCAGAAAGGTGACAAGTCACCTTCATCGGAAACAAAAATAAAAATAGGACAAGGTAGTGGAGGCGAGGAAGGGCAACACACCCCCTTCATTCTGAAAATATGTGAGCTGGAACAGCAAGGTGGATCACGGAAGAAGCAAAAAGCTCAAAAAACATAGGTTGATCCCATGGTTCTCACAGAAAGCGATCTGGATGAGATCAGTGATAAAGTCAGGGATGCTGCCACAGAATTATTGTAGTAGTTGGAATAGTAGTACATACAAACATTAGGAGGAGTCTAGAAGGATCTTCAAGAGTTGCAGCTCCAAGAAACCAAGATCCAAGAAGATCTTAGGAAGTGAGCGGCACAACAGGCAGTTCAACGTGAGGTCAAAGTATAGGCACAGAGATAATTTTGTGGTCGTCGCAGGATGTGCGAGTCTTCCCCTTGCCTGCAGGTGCAGTTCGCACTGACACTAAGGAGCAGGGTACCATCCTTGATAGAGTCTCGAAGATGGGCCTGAACCTTGTTGCGATGCAACTCGAGTCATTGCATGCACTATTACAAGGAGTCGTGGAGGAACTTCACATCTGGTAACAATGAGCACTCAGCGCTGTTAGTGAAATCGAGGTTAAGAATCAACAGTTATTCACTGAGAACATGCAAGTTCTGTAGGAAAAGGAGACACTCCAAGTGCACAGTTCATGACTGGATTCAGTAGTCACGGAGGCATGCAGAACAGTGCCTGAGCTTCATATTCCTGAGGACGCACATCCAAAAGCGGAGATTAGAAAATTAGTTGCTGGTGTGCGTGAGGCAAAAGCTAAGGTTAATCGAGTTCAATTTGAACTCAACATGAATATCATTGAGATTCAATTGAAGATGCAGCGCACAACTCCGCCAGAGGTCCAGGAACAGCGCGAAGCTACGATCAAGGAAGGACTGGCTACTTTGGATGCCATAGTTGCAGACTGCACAACAGTATTTGAGAAAGCCATGGAGTTGGTCACCAATCTACAGGAGGACCCAAAACTGTAGACACTGAATACAAAGATCATGGAGCTGTAGTGGCAGTATGATGAGGTTAGGGCAATGGCGCACACAATCGCACCAGAACAGTGCCTTGTAAAATTACAGGAGGGGAAGAAGTACCTAGTGTAGGTAGAGGTGGCATAGAAGAAGGAGGCCTTGCTAAAGGCCAAGCTGGAGCCATGGTTGGAAGAAGCTTACCAGATCATGACAACCATCCAGGATAAGTTGAAGGGCTTGCAGCAGACATAACAGACAATGAAGTTGGCCGCAGAAGGACCAGCTATAGAGAAGCTAATTGAGGAGATCAAGTAGGCAGCCACTTAGAGCGTTTGCAAAGTTGTTGTAGTTCAGGTGGAGCTAGGGGATCTTCACAACAAGATCGTAACGCCATCTGAGTGACTCAAGGGCAAGTCACGATCTTTATGTTGGTGGCCTATTGGGATGGGGTCCCTTGGGGTAGTTTTGGGATTAAAATAACCCAAGTGTTGATGTGTTTTTTGTAATTAATGTAAAGTCTCCGCAATTTGTGGATGAGGAGCATATAGATGGTTAGGATTCAAAGGGGCTTTAACCCCTTGTTTATGTAAAAGTTGAGTCATTTTTGAGATCCACCCATGGTCCGCAGACCATGGGATTGTATGTAAAAAGCTATAAATAGGTGTGTGTTAGAGAGTCTAAGGCATGTCATGATGGGTAACGAATGAAGTCTTGGAATTCTTAGAGTATAGAAGTGGGTCAGATAGGAGAGAAAGGCTCTGTAGTTGAGTACATAGAGGCTTGGGTAGAGTCTGCAGTTGAGTGCGCAGGGTAGTTTTGAATCTATAAACCCAATCTGAAGATCAATAAAGAATATTATTGAAGAATTATTGTGTATATCTATTTATTTTTGTTTACTTCTGTTTATGCTATATGTTGTGGATGGTTAATGTGTTTATGAAATATTGATCTAATGATGCGCGATTCACTTGAATAAGTCTTAATAAATGTACGAAATTCAGGTTAAGTATTTTCGGGAAGACTGGGATAAAATCAGTTATGTTTATTAAATACTTAGAGTAGATCAGCGCGAGATCTGATCTAGGGTGTTTTCTGGTACCCATAAGTGGATGAATAGATTGTTAAGGGTCCGCAAAGACCGATCGTGGATATTCACGAAGGTCTAAAGGCTTTTTTTTTAAAAGTTGTAGTACTGATCCCTAAGGGCTTATAAATATGAGCGAATGTAGATCTAGGGCACTAAAAGACATCACATTGATCTATGGATGCGAAAACTTGGTTCCAACATCCTCCCATACTACTTTGGGTGAGACTACAGCCTATGCTACACGGGTTGTTGCCGAAAGGGCCAATAGTGTAGGGTTTTGTTGGTTGGCCCAACTAACTTTAAACCTGGGTCAGGACCCCCTAAGACAACATGTACATTTTGTGCATGTGGTACTATGTGCGGGTGGTGTTGTGTACATGTCATGCATGTGGAATTGTGTACATGTAGTTTCGTGTACATCTCCTGCATGCAATGTTGTGTACATGTGGTATTTTGTACATGTGGCACATTGTACATGTGGCGTTGTGTACACGTTGTGCAGGTGGTGCCATGTACATGTGATGTTGTGCACACATTTTGTAGATGGTGTTGTGTGTAGGTGGTATTGTGTACATCTTATACATATGGTATTGGTGTACATGTGATATCGTGTGCATATCATACATGTTGTGTTTTGTACATGCGATACTATGTATGTGCATTGTGTAGTTGTGGTATCATGACATGTGTATCCGTTGTTTTGTACTATGTGTAGTACATGTATTGTGTTGTATTGTATGCCAGGTATAGGTACATGTATTGTGTAGTGTTGTACATCGAGTATAGATGTATGTGTTGTGTTGTACATTGGGTGTAGGTGTATGTATCGTGTGGTGTTGTACGCTGTGTGGATGTTTGTGTTGTGATGTACATTGTGTATGTGTATGTGATTGAAGAAAAGAAAAAGGAACTGGGTGCTTGTCGGGTGTGGCAACTAATTCGGTGTGCATATGGGAAGGACCAAGGATACAAGTAGAAGCAAAGGACCAATTAAAGGATAAGTATCAATATTTTATTTTAGCTTTATTATGCATAGCATCTATGATTCTGATATATGATGGTTACATGTTATTTATGATTATTGTTTATGACGATTTCATGTGATTCATGATTTTAATTTATGATGGTTGTGTTTTGAGCTAACTGGAAGTGATATGATTATACATACTGATTTGATCAAATAACTAGCTTGAATTGTTGTGGTAAGAAGTAAATAGGATTGCAAGTGTACCTTATTGATGAACTACCAATGAGGTATTATTTGAATTGATTTCAATTTATTTTAAATCTAATGGTAGTTATGTGCTTAGTATAGGAAAGCATGAAAATACCCGGTTTTGGTGGTTGAAATCGACTGGAAGAATTAGTGGCATCATTGAAAGAAATTGGAACAAGCAACAGTATGTTGGTAAAGCACTTTAGGAGCAGGGCCATTGTGGGACACTAGTACCCAATAGTGTCCATTAAATGCCATGAGCATGCTATGACCAGTGTGATGGTTTTGAGGCAGGGATATGCCTTGGTTTTTGGACCTTCCAATGCTAGGAAACCTTGCCAATGGATGGACTGCCCGGGATGAGGGTGCCAACGAAACTTGGAAGGTGTGTGACTGCACGCGAGGGGGTGACTAGATTTCCTTAGGGACTTTGTAGAAGAGAAGAGAAGGTTGAGAATGGATTTTTTTGGTCATTAGCATTGCCAGATGGAATCATATGCATATTGGGAGTGTGCCTGGAACAATAAGTTAGTAACTGTTCACTAAGAGGAAAAGTAGCATTGGATTGTAGCATTGGACATTAGATGCAGTTTTGACTTTGGCAATGGATTGTGGATTTCCTGGGAAGGAGGTGAATCCTGGTATTACTTGAGGGTGGAGGTGTGAGCCTCATGATTCCCTTTTTGCGGATGTTGGCCTTGTATCCTTTCATTTTCTAGTTGAGAAAATGTGCATATGTATATATGTGTACGTCATTGTAAATATTGTATCGAGGTGGATTTATAAAGCTCCATAGACAAAATGATTATTTGTTGGTTGAAGAAAATGTGTATGTGTATATGTGGATGTTATTGTAAATATCGTAATGAGTTGTGTTATAAATCTCCAGTAAATGGTATGTTTGTCATGTTTTAGTAGTGGTCATTGTAAATACTGTAATGAGTTGTGTTATAAAGTTCCATATGAAATATATTTTTTTTTTCAGTGGTTTTTTGGTTTATAGGTGTCATTGAACACCGAGGACAATGCTCCCCCAAGCGGGAGGGTTCTATAACAACCCTGGTTAAAAAATCATGTGAAAAAATATAAGACCAAGGTCAAGGGACATGTATTTCAAGTTGAATGGTGGGGAAAACATCCTAGTGGGGTGTCACTTCAGTTTATTAATGGCTAAGGAAAATGGCAAAGGCCTAGGCAAATGTTTTGAAAAGGAAAAGAGGCATTATTTGGAATTTATTTATGAAAATAATGGAAAATAGGAGAAAATTAAAGTGAAAGGTTATAGGTTACATGTGAGAAGGAAAATGAAAGAAAATAATGGAAAATTGAAGAAAAGAGAGGTCTCAATGATAAAAAGGCTTATGAGGATCAGTTCATAGACTTTTGTCAGTTCACTTATGACTCTCATTCTATTCTCTCTCTCAAACTCTTGGACTCTTAGAGTTATCTTGGAGCACCCTTGGAGGAGTGTGGCATACATTGGATTTGTAGAAAGAAGGAAAAGGAAGCAAGAAAGCACAAGGGGATAGCGGGATCAACAACTACATATGGATTTCTTTGCAGGTATCGAGTTGCATGCATGGTTTCATTGCTATTTTTGGCATGGAAGGTACATGCATATGTTTCTTGGTTATGAGTTGTCATTAGCATGGAGGATTGCTTGGATTGACAATGGTTTTTCCTAGCCTTTCCATTTCTTGGATAGCCATGGTGTTGTGGGTTTGAATTTTTCTTTCTTGTTGGTCCTCATATCCCTTTGGTTGTGGGTTGAGTTATTAGTTCCTAGAACCCTGATTGGAAAAATTCTCTAGAGCCTTGTAACAACTTGGATTGAGTTATTAGTCTTGAAGCCTTGGTTGGAAAAACACTCTTGAGCCCTTGGTGGGTTAAGTTACTAGTCCTGGAGCATTGATTGGACAAATTCTCTGGAGCCCGACAACAGCTGTGGGTTCAGTTACTAGTCCTAGAAACCTTGTTTGGAACAAATGCTCTGGAGCCCTTATAACTAGGTAGAGAGTGGCCTATTGATGGTTAGTGATGTCTGACCATGAGGTGGAATCACTGGCTAAAGGTTGAGGTGGTTTGGCCTCTGGAATCCCTAGTTTGTTTATATTGATGTGTTTCATGAGATCCCACATTCATGCTTGGAATATGGCATAAGGGTGACTGGTTGAAAGAAATATTTGGTTCAACCTAGTCTATGCACTAGTACAAAATGACTAATTAGTTACTAAAAAAACTACTAATTTTTTCATGTAAACGACCATTTTTCAGTCGGTGATCAATAGTAGCTAATTTACAGTATCTTATAACGCAACCAACTTGTAGTCATTTTTAGCTTAGTCATTAATTGGTTTCCTCAATTTTACCATCTAATAGTATATTTAGTCATAAATTTTTCATTGGTTTAGTCATTAATTGTCGCAATTAATGACCAAATATATAACAAAATATATTACTATATGAATCCTCGAGAAAACCAATTAATGACCAAAGAAATATGACCAAAATGTTGGTTTTGTTATAAGATACTGTAAATTAGCTACTAATAGTCATATATATGCAACTTTTAGTCATCATTTAAAACCAATTAATGACCAAAGAAATATGAGAAAATTTTAGTCATGTTATAAGATGCAATAAATTAGCTACTAATAGTTGTATATATGCAAAATTTAGTCATCATTTTAATAAAAAAATTATCATTTGTAGTAGTCATTTATCTTTTTTTGGTATTTTCATATTCAGTATATAAACGACTAATTTAGTAGTTTTTATTCATTTCATTCATAATCATTATAAATGACTAATTTAGTCATATATTCATTTTATTCGTGTTCATCATTAATTAATGTAAACTACTAATTTAGTAGTTTTAGATTGATTTTATGTGTTTATTATTAATCACCATAAATTAATTAGTACGATTTTGCAACTAAATTTTAAGAAAATGTTATACAATGTACATGTTTATCGAATATGATAACACAAAGTTACATATGTTAATTACAAGAATAAATAATATCAAGTGAAAATAAAAACAATTTCAACCATATAAATTTTATTATATAAAATATCAAGTATTACAATATGAGTTTCCAACTGTTGGCTGCATGGGGTCTGACCCAGGTTCAGTGTTAGTTAGCCAAACAAATACCTACACTATTGGTCCTTTCAGCATCATCCTATGGAGCACGAACTGAAGTCTCACCCAAAGCAGTATGGGGGGACGCTGGAACCAAGTTTCTGCACCATGATATGGTCATGATCTCGGTTTATTCCTTCTATTCCTGCTTTTGCGCAGGTTGTTGAGTTCTAGGGATCTGTCTGTCTAGCCCTTTACTCCACCCTTCGGTACCTCTGCGAAGGGGTACGATTGGCATTCGCCCAACCCTAACCTGCAGTTCTGGTAATTTCGCTCTACTAGGGCAGCGTATCATGCAGATTCCCAAACTAGCTTAAGTGTCTTGCTTATCTTATTAAACAATCATAGTTAGCGTCATGTAAATAGATATCCTTATTTGCATTCAATTATCCCAAGTAATTACATACATTCACGCCTCACATAAGCATTATAAATGAAATTCATACATAGTATGACAAGATGAATTAATAGGAAACAAAGACATAGAATTTGCAGAATGCTTCTATCTATTAATATCTTTAGATGATTAAAGACTCTATCTACCCTACGCACACAGCTATAGGGGTTCGTGCACTCAGCTATGGACTTCCACCCTAGGCCTCTGCGCACTCAGGTGCAGAGCCTTGAGCTACGCTAAGACCCGAAACTTAGACTTCTCCCCTTATCTCTCAAGACTTCTTACTTCTACCCTTTTCTTCTTATTCCTTAGAGCTTACATACTTAGTTGTTTTTATACAATCCCATGGTCCGCAGACCATGGGTAGGTATTTATAGTCGTTTTTACACTTTACAAAATAAGGGTGGACAACCATTTACGACTTATGACACCTTCACGCTCCATGACCACAAAATGCAGAGACTTTACAACTTTATTACAAAATTCAACACAAAAAGTGGACTTTTAGCCCCAAAACTATCGTTGGGGGATCACATTCCCAACAGGCCCCCAACACAAACATCATGGCTCGCCCTCGAGTCACTCGGCAAGCATGAAGATCTTAGCGCGAAGACCTACCATCTCGACCCATATGACCGCAACCTTGGCAGTGCATTGTGTGGTTGTCTGCTTCACGTCTTCAACCATCTGGTCGATCACTACTCCTAAACTATCGGCCTGAAGCTTTTTCTAAGTTTCTTGTAGAGTCGCAAGCTTTCCTTCAATAGAGACTGTGACCATGTAAGCCTCATCCAGCTAGGGCTTCATTCATGCATTCAGCACTGCTTCCTTGTGCAGCATTGCATCCACCTATTCTTTCAACTGCTTGGCTTCCTGCAGCTTTGCTAGTCTTTATGTGAGCGTGATGGTCCGCGTTGTGCCTTTGACCTCATCATAGCACTGCTGTAGCTCATGCACTTATGTCTCCAGTTGCTGTACATTATAGTCCTCCTGCAAGCTCATCAGGACCTCGAACAACTACTCAAAAAGTTGTGTGTAGTCTGCTACTACACTGTCAACCACCATTATTGCCTCTGTGACAGTGATTGCATGATTCTCCTTTACTTTTGGTGGGGTTGAAGGATAGGCCTTCAACTGTAACTCGGTGATCTGTAGGTTCAACTCCAACTGAACCCTAACCATTTATGTATGAACGTAGTGCACTCTTATAGCCATCTTGCAAATGAGCACCTCGATTGGTTCTTCCGTACGAATGGCCAACTCTGGGACCATTCGGCATGCCTCCTCCACGACCTAAAGTATACGCTTGTTCTAGTTAGTCGCCTCGATCATGGCGGTGATGGCAGATTTTCGGTGTAGTGCCATCTGCTCATTGTTAATCCACTACTCACTAATCACCTGGAGGGCACGGTGCTCACAGGCCTTCAACGTTGTAATCACTCCATCCTATAAGAGGTGGAGTGCTTCACCAGGGAGCACTGCCAGATTCAACCGTACTCCCTTGAGGGTGCTGACAGTGGGCCTGTCAGCTTCATTCTTCATTTTCAGTGCTCCATCAGGCAGCACTATCGTGCTGGAGGCCTTCGCATATAGCATCTCGGCAGCTTCTGAAGTGCCAATAGCAAGGCTGGTGGACACCGTGCCAGCCTGTGACATGCAGTTTTGCAACTCCTACAGACCTATCTAAATAGCCCCCAATATTAGTTGTTGTTGTTGCTCAAACTGTTGTAGGGCCTCCGTGGTGACATCCCGCACCATGTCACCGATGTCATGCAAATCGCCCTCTGTGAGGGTGATTGGGTCCAACGATGTTTTAGTGGCCTTAGATTTCTTCCTAGACCCTACTTTCTATTGCTCCCTTGGACATTTAATGCAAGGTGGATGTCACCTGTGGGTCCGCACTATGTTGTTCTATCTACTCGTCCATCTCTTCCTCTATCTCAGGTGAAGGCGACCTCGTGCCTTTGTCAGAGCCCTACTCTGTTCCACTTGTTTGCTTCATCATCTACTGAGTGGCATCGTACTCTGCCTGGATCTTGTCAGTGGCCTCCTTGTTCCCTTCCTCAGCCAGCTGCGTCATCTTGAGCTCGGCCTCCTCCTTCTTGTGCTACGCAGCGGACTTTCTCCCTCCCACCACCAAGTCTGTTGTAGTGCGCCATTTTGCCGGCCATTGATCAAGTACTGCATCAATGGCATCATATGTTGCCAGGTAAGGTAGGTCATACCATGTTTGCGTAGGGTCCTTACGTGCCCTAATGGACACATGGTGAAAATCTGCTTTAAATTCCGCGTAACTCTGCAGGTTCACAAACACCGTAGGTGACAACTGCGGTTTGCAATTGATGGCCATGCAGATGTTCATCTCCATCAAGATCTAGAATATCTTGTTGTCCTTGATGCGTGGCGCATCCTTGGTCGCCCACAACAAAGCGTACTTCGCTGCTTCTGGTAGGTCTAGTGCAACCGAAGGGAATTGATTGTCCTCTGGCAGCTCCCATGCTACCAGCACAATAGACAGCAAGAGCCACGCATAGTGGAATGTCTTGTTGAGCTCTTGTGCCTCACGGTAGTTCACAAGGAACTCACCGCAAAGATGGTCTGCCCAACTGAACTGAACTCCTTCAGTGCACTGGGCTACTAGCGCGACGACAGGCACTGACACCTCATCCACGCGACACTTCCTCATCACTTTCCTTGGAAAAATCTATGTAGCCACCTTTACAGCTGGGTCACATATGTTGGATATGGCTTATCCACGTGGCTTCTTTACCATCTTAAACTTCTCTTTCATGGCCTCCACGAGGGCCTGCTCACCACCTTTTCTGCCAAATATCATGGCCGGATTTTCTCCTGTGTAGGGAAACCACATGATCCTATGGATCAACCTGTCAGTGATGGGTATTTGCTCCTCCAGCCACAGACACCCATCATGCACCAAGCATAACAGTTGCTTGATGACCAATACTGTAATGGGGGTGCGGTTGTAGTGTGGCACCCATAACAGGTTGAGCAGACCTACCTTGTCTACTCCTCTGAGGCACCTCCGCCGCTCCAATGCGGTCATTTTGGTGGTTGTATTGATAATGCGGTGCATCAGTTACTCGGTCACCAGGTGTGGGAATTTCTCATGGTCAACCAAGTCCTAGCCTTCAATTTTTAATAGAGGAACCCGCCCCAAGTGTGGTCCTTCAAAAACAATTTCATTCGACAGCAGAGGGGTTTGCAAGGGGACCTTTCTCTCATCAATATCTTTCGAAACCTTGGTCTTGCCCTTGCGTGGAGGGACATACTTAGGAAACTGAGTGATAGGGTTAGCACAATGGGCTTCAACTTCCTCCATGTCTATTCCCACATCCTCATCATCCATCGAGATGTCTTCGACTTCTTCCTCCTCTGGCTCCAGATTGATGGTTTTTCCCTTTTCCTGTGCGATGGGCTTGTCCTTTAGTGGGTTTCTTCTCGATGTTGCATGCACCGGTATTGTAGGCTTCTTTCCCTTATTATCCTTCATGCTTTCCTTGGTTGGGGTGGGCTTTGGTCTCGACGTCCTTGGTGATTTGGGGACTTTTGCTAATACTTCGGCAACCTCTAGAGCAGCTTCTTCAGCCTCCATAACAATTTCTGGCATATCCTCCTTGGTTGTCACTACTTTGGTGTCCATGGTTGTGGTAGGTGTCAACATAACGCTAATGAGAAATGCTCGTGACATCTCTGGTAATTTCTCAAATGCTGAACTCGCTATCAGAGCCTCGAATAATTCTTGGTTCATGTGTGCTTGAGAGCTCAACAACTCAATTCTCAAAATGCCAAGTGTTTTTTGCTGCGCAACCACCTGCAATTTATAGGGCATTTTGAATTCAAATCCAACTGTTCCCCCAAAATTTAGTTCATTAATCTTGGATCGGAGGGAGATTTTCAAGGATTTGACCCATAAATTTTGTCTTAAATCTGGCCACCTACTCCATTTGGCCATATTTCTACCATCAAATCATGAACAGTGACTTTAACGGTCACTTTTCGATTGACCTACGCGATGTCTCCCTATGTAGCATAGCTTCCTTCGCACTGCCGTGAACCCTGTGGCACTTCCTTTCTTCGTACAATCCTCCAATCGCGTAGCTCCCCAACCCAAGTAGTGTAGTTTATAGTCCCACGCCTTCTTTTAGTTGCCTAGAGCGCTAAGACTGTGATACCTTCATATAGTCACATGGTCGAACCATCGGTGTATGGATTCAAGCAACTGCCATTCACCTTTCTTAAGAAGGGATCTCCATTCAATTTGACCAACTGAACCGTTCCTATGTCAGTAATCTCCTTAATGACATAGGGCCCTAACCAGGGCATTCTGAATTTCCCTGGAAATTTATCAAACTTGCTGTCATATAACAAAACCAAGTCATTTACCTTAAAGGTGCGCAGCTTAATGTGTCGATCATGCCATGCTTTTTCATGCTGCTTCTGGACCTATTAGTGAAATCCAACTAGAAATCTCTTTTCCTTAAGCTTAGACAGTTGTGCAAGCCTTTCTTCCAGGGCTCTGCAATCCATCATACCTATGAGTGTTGCTATGTGTAGACTAGGCACAATGTATTTCATGGGTATTGTTAGTGTTGGTATCTTCATCCCTCCATCAGTGATCAACATTCTATTGTTGCATGCATTCTTAGGTGTCTCATTCGATCAACTACATTCCATTAGGTCATGGATCATCTAATGGTAGTGGCTCATTATCAATTTTCCCTCATGATCTTTACCTGCAAGCCTATTTTCACAAATTCAGGTCATTTACAGTCATTTTCTGTCTTTACACTTGCAAAAGCCATTTTTAGGGTTTTAGGTCTCATTAGCTATGTTAGTGTCAGTCTTTGTAACCTTCCTCTAGTGATAAAACATGCTCTTACAAAGTAATTTTAAGGTGTCGAGGTCAAAATTTGTCATTTCAGTGAGTCTTCAAGCAAAATTTGGTCACTAGGTATTAGGTCTAGGGTTTTCTTTTACTCCTGTCAAAGTTGTCCAAATGTCGGTCCATGTCACTATTCATCTGAGTGTACAATCATTTAGAGGGATTTCATCATCATGTTAGGTTCCAATGGGTCATTTTACACCTTGTTCATGCTTCAGTTGCACCTAAGTAAGGTTCATTTCCCTCTCCCAGGGTTTTGAAGGTAATTTCTCTTGGATGGTCAAATCATCAGCAAAACTTGTATCCTGATATTCATACACCTTCCCCTATCCTTAATGTACCTTATTAAACACTTCCCATCACTGATATCCCTCAAATTCCTCATTTTCACACAAACCCTAGTTTCTTGCTACAACTTGACAATTTTCTAGGCTAGGCCTATTTTTTTCCCTTTTGGACCTCTTTCCCTCACTCAATCTCTTAAATTCCACTTTCCCCTGCTTCCTAACATCCCTCCCTACTTCCAAAAAATTTCTCAAGAATTTAGAAGCCCCTTCTCCCCTTCATTTCACTTCATTTCGAAAAATCTCCTGTTCCACACATCGGGATAGGTTTTACTTCAATGATATTTCTGAGCAAGAAAAGATGAATTTGGGAAAACCTCCTTCACTTTTTACATAGGTGTCATGGTTTTAGAGAAATTTCAAACATACAGTTGCCTCAGGAGAATTGTTGCACCTTTGAAGTGACCTTGGGCAATAAAAAAATTTCTCCTAGCTTGGTTGGCCAAATGACTTGCTTGATGAGTCAAATGATAACTAGAGACAAAGATATTTCCAATGAGCTATCATGAGCTCAATTTGGAGTTGAGGAATACCTTCAAAAGTTGACTACAACAGCACTCTGCCTTGAGGCAAACTCATTTTGCACATTTTGACCAATCTTGGGAGATTTGATTTTTGACAAGGCAAATGAACTCCAAATTGAAAAATTCAAGTTGGGTTGGAAAGTAGACTCAGTAATATTTCCAACGTACTATCCCGCGACCAATTTGGACACCCAAAAGGCCTCCCAAAGTCTCCTGCAAAAAGGTGCTATGCATTGAGCCGGCGCTATGCATTGGGCAGTGATTTACAATGTAATTTTATAACTGGCGCTACGCATTGGGGCAGCGCGGCGCATTGGGCTACAAAGCCTGAAATCCATTCAAATCTTCCACCAAAGCTCCCAAAATTGTAAATTCCTCATTTCCCAAGTAAGTTAACACTCCAATATGCTCAATGTATGAGTTTCCATCAGTGTTTATGGTGATTTAATAGGGAAATACTAAAACCCTAGCTCCTTGCACAGTTTCATTGAAAATCTACCTAGGGTTTGCAAAATTGTCATTTTTTTGTTGTCTTATTCCCCTCTACCACTATCACATCCCCTTCACTACATTTCACTAATTTCATTTCCCATTCACCCTTTCATTTCCACTCATCCTACTCCCCTCTCCCGAAAACCCTAAAACCCTAGCTTATAGGGTGAAACCCTAGTTTTCTTCATTGCACTAATGGTTGTATACCCTATCCCCTTAATCCCACTCCCCTCATACATTTTCCCCTTAATCCCATTCTCCACATATAATTTCCCAAACGCTACACTCCCCAAACCCTATCCATATCCCTAAACCCTACTCACATCCCTAAAACTCTTACTCCCATCCCTAAACTCTGTTCACACATACATTTTTACACTCTCTTCCATAAACTCTACCCATTTCATTCCTCCACCATATTTTCACACTGTTATCCACAAAACCATCCATATACAACCACATTTTTCAAAACCAAAGGAAAACAATGGAAAGAGATAGTGATCATGGGTATGAGCAAGAGATTGAACATGACCAGGAATCTTGGCTTGAGAGAAAAAACTTGCACTTGGGAAAGGATGCTAGAGAAGGCCAACAATGAGAAAACTATGTTGAGGCACATGGCCCATCATTACCTGGCAAGAAACAAGGTGTGCAAAGCAAGAATCAGGATTTTGAAGGCCAAGTTGAAGAAGGCATAGATGAAGCGAAAGAGCAAGATAGAATTCAGATCATGGCTGAGGCTTCCTTGGCCCAACATAGCATTTGATGAAAGAAACTCAGCCCAAATTTTGAGAAATTTGGAACACTTTTTGCAATTTTGAAATTTTTGGCCTAAAAAATAGGTTTTTCTGCCCGTTGCGCTGCGCCACCTGGCGCGCGCTTTTGCTAGGGACCTACTTTTGAGGGAAACTTAGCATCTTTGGATTTGTTATGGAAAAATATGAATGCCCACAAATGGCCAAGAAATATTGACAGGTTTTGAGGTTCCAAAAAGGTCAAAAACACCTCAAAAATGACCTTTCTGCCCATTTTTGGACACAAAGGAAGCATTGTTGGGAAAACTCAATTTTGGAGGGGCAAATGGAGGCCAAATTCAAAAATTCCACTTGTTCTAGAAAGAAGATAGGTATACCTTTCCAAAAATCCCACTTGGAGCAAACTTGGACATCGTGAAGGCCTCCAAAATCACCTACAAAAAGGCACTACGCATAGGGAAATCAGCGCGGCACATTGGAGAAAATTTGCTCATTTTGGCCAAAAAACTCTGTTTTTCGCCTAGTGTCTTCACAGTTTGACTTTTCGCTTTCTAAAAGTCAAACCCATGATGTAATTTAATGTGACTTGATGGATTTTGTTGTAATTATGCTAAATTTTCACTCATAGAGGTAGATTCATCTTGAAAAGGTAGTTTGCAACTGAATGAATCAGTTTCCTAGGTTTTAGAGGCATGTTGTTCCACTACCTACTTTTTAGTTCTTAGTTTAGATCTTGTTAAAATAGCTCCTAAACTCATGAGCTCGACCCCTAAAGCCTAGCATGAGTTTTTTTATGCCTATATCTAGCAGTTTTTCAGTCATTTGAGGGGGTTGGACTTTTGGAAAAGCTTGAAGCTTCATTATATATCCATTTCAGCAGTTTGGCAAAGGAATAGACCAGGGTTTGCAGCACTTTATGGGATTCATGTGGCATCTTGCTTTGGTATTGTGTTTTCTTCTGTAATTGTAAGTTTACATGTGTTTTATGTATGCCACTGTCTCTCTTTATTTCATCTTAACTAAATCAAACAAGGATAAAAGGTAGAATACATTGAAAGTGCAGTGCTCTACCTAGGGTTTGTTTAGTTATCTATGTTTTCAGCTGTTTGAAAAGGATCCCTGAGTTTTTCATGCCCTTTTCAACTCCTCACCTGTCTAAAAGCTCTCCATCTCACTCAAATTGAAGTACCAAATCATTTGCCTACCTTGTCCCATAGAGATATGTACAAAACTGAGCCTCATTCCCCGGACCCAAATCTGTCTTTCACATTTGAGCCAACAAAACATCATCAAATTCAATCAAACACCTCTGTACACATACCTAGCCTAAAATCAATCATTACATCAGTCATCTCAAGCTTCATAGGTCATCTTTTCTGAGATTGACAAGGAGCTAGGAGAGAGCCCTCTCCCAACCTGGTAGGGCTAGCTACCAGGTTAAGCATGGTTTGATGTTACCCTAGATCCTACCTTTCTCAGCTTGAGGTAGATTTAGGCCCTAACAAGGTCTAGGGTTTGTCATCATAGTCTTGTAAAAGCTCAATAATGGTCAGCAAGCACATGAGGAGGTCTCATAAGGTCTCAGCATCAAAAATTTCAATAATCACATGCTCAATGATTGATTTTTCCTCAAAACCCTGTTTTGCGGAAAAACGAAGTTTTTTTATGTTTTATGTATAAAATTTCATGTAATTTTAATTTTCCTATATGTAATAAGTCCGGAAATGAAGCCCTGGGTCACCTTGCCAAACTCCTGCACTCCAGCACCTGCAAAAGAGACAAGAAAGTCAAAGCATTAGTCCATCAAAGGTTGAAAAGAGAGCCAAACTACAAAACAAAGTTTTTAAAGGACAAAGTGAAAAAGCAAACATTAGAAAGTGGGTTTTTTGTAAATGAAAAATTAAATTCACTTGTATATAAAGTGTTTTTTGTGTTAAAGAGTTCATTTATGCCAAAAGAGAGAGTGAACAAAGCAAAATCGTGATTTGAGGCACAAAAAGAGAAAATCGTAGCAAAGTTTCCTACCGTGGCGCACCTGGGTAGTGGCACGATGCACCTGATCGGTGTAGTGCACAGAGCATAGGAAATACACAGAGAGTTCAACAGGCATAGCACATGTGTATCTTGGTGTGGTGCACCAGTCCTCGAAGCCTAAAATTCACCCAAACGATCTTGCCAAGCTCCAAAACTTTGCCAATACCATTCTACAAGTAAGTAAAACATCCCTAAGTGCCATTAAAAGAGATTTAGTCTTCCTTCATGATGTTTTGATAAGTGAAAGATCAAACCCTAATTTGTTGCACAGTTACACTAAAAAAACTGTCTAGGATTTTGAAAATTGTCATTGTTGTTGTTTTACTTGTTGGCATTATGGTTCAAGTGTTGTCCTTGATGGCAACTCACTCAGTGGATGGTACAGGTGCTCAAAGGTTAGTACAGGTGATGGCAACTCAATCAGAAGACAGATCTCAGTACAGCATGGCAAGAAAGCTCATACACGCTCTTTCGTTAAGCCCAAGTCGCGTGTACACGCAAGTTAGATTCAGAAAAAGCGCGTGTATGTGGAAAGGTTCCTTTGGTTGATGGTGGTTAGACCTTGGAAGTTGTGCCTATGATTTCGGACCATTATGTCTCGACGGGCGTGTCGATCCCTAGTTTTAAATTTGATGGTATTGTGTTACTATGGTTTTGGCTCTTGGTATTGAGAAAGGCCTAAGGCTATATAAGGAGAAGAAGATCATTAGGCAAATATCATCTTTCGACAAGGCATGAATATCTAAGAGAGAAAGAGATCTGATATGCAGGTTCTGAGTTGGTTGATCTGAGCTAAGGAGAGATCTCATCGGGTGATGGTGAACTAGATCTAAGGAGAGATCGGGATCAAATGGTTTGAAATGCACTATCATGTTGATTATGCGTATTTCTAGATCTGCATATTGTCGCAATGTTACGTTCTGAGTCTAACTAATATCTGGTACAGCTGCAAGTTGAGAAAGTTTATTTTTAGATCTGTACGCAGGTTGGCTTCGGTAAAAGCGCGTGTATACGCGGTTTCTGCTCATTAAAGTAGCGTATATCTTTTGAAGCTTGATTTGGGTTTACAGTGGGATCTGACTGTTATTACAGAGTTCTGTAGTCTGCTCTGTGTTCTGGTAACTGGTGATTGACAGGGTTCAGTGGTTCAGTGATTCAAAGTTGGTTGTTTTATGCTTCAATGATCTGTTGTGAAAATTGAATGAATTGTGGTCTTCAGATTGTAATGTTGTGCTTCAGGAATATCCAAGTCTGAAAATGTATGAAAAGTGATACCTGGAAGAAGTAAGATTGTAGGTCAGCACCTACATACTAGTATTTTGGCTAGTACAAAAGAAAAGGGGGTTGGAGCTCCCTTCCAAGGAAGTTTGGAGAACGAGAGAAGGTTGAAGCCTTCTGCAGGTTGTAGCCTGCGTACTGGTATAAGGCTGCACCAGTACAAAAGATTGTAAACTGAAGTTTCATATTAAGAAAGATAGAGACAACTTGCAGCAGGTGGTTTTCACCCACATTGGGTTTCCACCTTATATCTTGGTGTTCATGTGTGTGGCTTTTTATCTGTTCTGTTATACTGCACATGTTTACTGTTAATATGATGAATAATGTCCTGATGCACTTAATTGAAGAATAAGCCAACTAAATTGTGAGTTTTCTGCTTATACGCTGTTTTACTTCGTCACAGTAGCGTGTACACGCTGGTTCACTTAACTGAAGTAGCGTATATGTTTTGGGCATTTGAAAAGTTTGATTAATCTGATAATACTGATTCACCCCCCCTCTCAGTATTATTTCCAACAATTGGTATCGGAGCAGGTCCTTCAGAGAAGCTTGATCGCTTGAAGGAAGATCATTCATCATGAGCAACTACGAGAAAGAAGCATCAATCAGGCCACCGGTTTTTGATGGAACAAATTTCAATTATTGGAAGGTAAGAGTTACTGCATATCTTCAATCTCTTGGTACAGAAGTTTGGGACATTGTAGAAAAAGGTTATGCTTTTCCTTCAGCTACTCCTACAGATCCAGATGGAAAAAAGGCATATGAAACAAATGCAAAAGCAGTTGCTACCCTATTAGGAAGTATATCTCAAACAGAATTCATGAAGGTCATGCACTTCAAATCAGCAAAAGAAATATGGGACAAAATGATCACTAGCTATGAAGGAGATGAACAGGTAAAGGAAGCTAAACTTCAAACACTCAGGATTCAATATGAGACTCTCAGGATGTATAATGATGAAAGTGTGGCTAATTATTTTCTCCGGGTAGATGAGATTGTTAATTGTATGAAAAACTTGGGTGAAGAAATAAGAGAAACTATAGTAGTTCAAAAGGTTCTAAGATCTTTATCCCCCAAGTTTGAATCTAAAGTATCTGCAATAGAAGAAAAAGAAAATCTCCGTGTTCTCACTATGTCTCAGCTACATGGAATTCTAACCGCTTATGAAATGAGAAAGGGAGGTCCATCTGACAGAAGGGAAGCTGCTTTTAAGGCATCAGGAAAAGAAGATTACTATGAAGCAAGCCATGTTCCAGAAGAAGAGGAAGAAGAATCAAATTTTGTCAGAAATCTTCAAAGGGGTTCTGGAAGGTTCAGAGGTAAGCTACCTTTCAAATGTTTTGCTTGTGGGAAAGTAGGTCATTATGCTGCAAAATGTCCTTATAAGGATAAAGGAAAAGAACCTGCTAGATGGAACAAGAAACAAAGTGCAAATAGGAAAAGCTACTACACCCATGAAGATAGTGATGGCTTATCAAACAGTGATGAAGATGAACAAGGTAATAAATATAAGCTGTTAATGGCATTTGAAGATGATGATTATGAGGATGCTATAGATGTGGATAATCTCTATAATGAAATCACTAGACTCAAGAGAAGCATAGAAGAAAGGAATGTGATTATTGATACTTTGCAATTTCAAATTGATGAAAAGGAAAAACATCTTGAAAAACTAGAAGGTGAAATTGTTGGTCTCAGAAAAGAAATTGAGAAAACAAAAACTATTAATCTTAAATTTGTCAAAGGATCTGAAACCTTGGATGAGATTATTAGTGTGCAGCGGTCTCCTCTAAACAAAACAGGTTTGGGCTATAATGGAGAAACCTCTCAAGCATCCACCTCAAAAAGTTATCTTGATGCAGCAAAAGGAAATGAGCGGAAGAACAATGAAGATAATCAGGTAAAGCAGGGACGAGTTACAAACAGAAACTATCAGGGACAATCCTCCTTAAGGATGAACAAAAGCTACAACCAACCACAGGTAAAATCTTCTCAGTTTGGCTCAAGAATAGATGAAAATAGAAATTACAATCAGTTGGCTGGTAGATTCAATAACCGCAGAAGCTTCTTCAATGGACAATGCTTTTCTTGCCACAACTTTGGTCACAGAGCAGCTCAATGTGTTGCATATAAAACAATCATGACTAGGGAAGCTCAAAAACAAAGAAGTATGACAGGGATTACAAAAAGGACCTATAACAACTTTTCGGTGCTTGAAAATGAAGTTGAATGTTCTATTTGCAATAATTTTGGTCATAAAGACTCTGAATGCAGGAGCAGGTTTCAGGAGAAAAAGGAACAAGCCACAAGCACCAAAACATGGAGAATAAAGGAACCTCAAACAGAAAGATGTGGGATAGCATTTTATGCAGAAGGACAGGAAAATCTATGGTACATTGACAGTGGATGTTCGAAACATATGACAGGTGATAAAGAAAAACTTGAATCTTATTCTACTTTAGAAAAGGGAAAGAAAGTCTCTTTTGGAAATGATACTCCTGCAACTATAAAAGGAAAAGGTATTGCTCCTTTAAAAGAAAAGGTCAAGGCTGGAAATGTTTTGTATGTTGATGGATTGAAACATAATCTTCTAAGTGTCAGCCAGATGTGTGATCAAAAAACAGAGGTTATTTTCAGATCGAATGGATGTCTTGTTCGTGATCTTGATACAGGTAAAACAGTTCTCAAAGGCAAAAGAACTCCAAATAATCTGTACATATTTGAAGAAGAACAACAACAATGCTATCTTAGCAAGGATGAAGAGCACTGGTTATGGCATCGAAGGTTGGGACATCTAAGCTTCTCACAAATAAGGAAAGCATGCAAATATCAGGCAGTTCGCGATCTTCCAGATATCAAAATTCCAGACAACACCATATGCAAATCTTGTCAGTTTGGAAAGCAGACCAGAACTAACTTTCCAGAGAAGGAAGGATCAGCTAGCTTGCCTCTTGAGCTAGTCCATACAGATGTATGTGGTCCATTTAGGAAAAGGTCACCTCGAGGAGAAGAATATCTGATATTATTCATTGATGATTTCTCAAGGTTTGTTTGGTTAGGGCTTATGAAGCACAAAGATGAAGCATTCGAAAAATTCAAATCCTTCAAAGCATTGGCCGAAAATGAATCAGGACACAAAATCAAGTGCCTCAGATCTGACAGAGGTGGGGAGTTCACATCAAATGAATTTTTTGATTT
This sequence comes from Pinus tabuliformis, assembly GCA_031772625.1. Taxonomy (NCBI): domain Eukaryota; kingdom Viridiplantae; phylum Streptophyta; class Pinopsida; order Pinales; family Pinaceae; genus Pinus; species Pinus tabuliformis. The sequence continues at coordinate 1,767,787,744 of CM062818.1, forward strand.
CTGCGATGAACATGGGATAAGAAGAGAATTCTCTACAGCTAGAACTCCTCAGCAAAATGGGGTTGTGGAAAGAATGAACAGAACTATCCAACAAATGGCTCGTGCTATGCTCGATGAATCAGGTACTCCTGCAACCTTCTGGGGAGAAGCCGCACATGCTGCTGTTATCATTCTTAACAAAACAAATGTCCGAGTAAACAGCACTCAAACACCTCATGAGCTTTGGAGTGGTAAAACTCCTTCCGTGAAGCATTTCAAAATCTTTGGGAGCAAATGTTATATTAAGAACACTGATGAGCAACTTGGCAAACTTGAACCTAGAGCAGATGAGGGCATTCTTCTTGGTTATTCTCCACATAGCAAAGCATACAAGTGCTACAATAAAAGACTTGGCAGAATTGTTGACAGTATTGATATAGTGGTTGATGAGAAGGGATATATTCCTAGGCAAGTTCATCATGAAGAAGATGAAGGTTACTCTCAAAGGCGAAATGATGAAGAAGAAGAACCTCAAGAAGAAGAAGAATCTCAAGAAGAACCAGAGGAGCAGACAAGAATAGAAGAGAAGACTCCATCCAGATATGTCCAAAAGAATCATCCAGAAACTCAGATTGTGGGGCAGAAAGAAGCAGGAGTACAAACAAGAAGGACACTTGCAGAAGCTTCAAGCTACTTGGCTCTACTCTCCTCCATTGAACCACAAAATGTGAAAGAAGCATGCAAAGATGAATGTTGGGTCAAAGCAATGGATGAAGAACTTGAGCAAATCGAAAGGAACAACACTTGGGAATTGGTTCCTAGACCAAAAGATAAGAATGTAATAGGAACAAAATGGGTCTTCAAGAATAAGTTAAATGAAAATGGAGAAGTAATTAGAAACAAGGCCAGACTTGTTTGTAAAGGGTATGCACAGCAAGAAGGAATAGATTTTGAAGAGACCTTTGCTCCTGTGGCAAGACTAGAGGCCATCCGAATGTTCCTTGCTCTCTCAAGCTTTCAAAACTTCAAGGTATTTCAAATGGACGTGAAATCAGCCTTCCTGAATGGAGACTTAGAAGAAGAAGTATATATTGAGCAGCCAGATGGGTTCATTCTTGGGAATGATCCAAACCTTGTATGCAGATTGAAAAAGGCTCTCTATGGGCTCAAACAAGCCCCAAGGGCTTGGTACTATCGGTTGGACAAATATCTTCACCAACAAGGCTTTTCAAAAGGATCAGCAGATAGCAATCTCTATATAAAAATTGAAAATAACAAATTGCTAATTCTTGTTGTTTATGTAGATGATATTATTTTTGGCAGCAATGAAGAGACTATGAGTCAAAACTTTGCCTTGGTTATGCAGAAAGAATTCGAAATGTCACTTCTTGGAGAATTGACATATTTTCTTGGATTGCAAATCCAACAAAATGAAGGAGGTATCTTCTTGTCTCAAACCAAATACCTCAAGCAGATCTTGAAGAAGTATGGCATGGAAGAGTCAAAACCAGTATGTACACCCATGGTTACAGGATGCAGCCTCAGTGCAAATGATGAATCAGCAGCAGTCCACCAACCCACTTATAGATCCATGATTGGGAGTTTGCTTTATTTGACAGGTACTCGACCAGATATTACACATGCAGTAGGAATGGTTGGAAGATTTCAAGCCAACCCAAAGGAAACTCATCTTCAGGCAGTCAAAAGAATCTTCAAATATCTTCAAGGGACCCAAAACTATGGCTTATGGTATCCTAGAAATACTGATCTCACTCTTCATGCTTACACAGATGCAGATTGGGCTGGAAGTGTGGATGATAGGAAAAGCACAAGTGGAGGTGCTTTCTTCATGGGTTCCAGATTAGTATCTTGGTTCAGCAAGAAACAAAGTTCGATTGCCTTATCTACAGCTGAAGCAGAATATGTGGCTGCAGCATCTTGTTGCACACAACTTCTTTGGATGATGCAGACCTTGCAGGACTTTCAAATCACTTGCACTCCACCTGTCTCTATCTTATGTGATAATACAAGTGCAATCAGCATTTCAAAGAATCCAGTCATGCACTCAAAGACCAAGCACATACCAATCAAGTACCATTTTCTTCGGGAACAAGTGCTTGAACAGAAGGTCAAGTTGGAGTATGTTCCTTCTAAGGAACAAGTTGCTGATATTCTCACAAAACCACTGCCCAGGGAAACTTTTGAATATCTCAGACAAAAGCTGGGAGTAGTTAATGCTTCATCCTGTTGTTGAAATTTGTTTTACAGAAAAGTTGGTATACGCAGGTTACGGAAGTAATAGGAGCGTATACACGCGGATTCATGGTGGGAAAGTCGCGTGTATGCTGGACGCTTGTTGCAGAAAGAATATCCGCGTACATACGCTGTTTTATACAGGAGAAAACGCGTATATAAAGTTCTGAACAGCAAGGGAAAACTCTGAAGTTCTGAACAGCAATAGGAATGTCAGAATTATTCAGGCACAGTTTCAGGGAGTGCAACAGGCACAGGTTCAGGGGGAGCAGCTCAAAAGTCTCATAAAGCATTGTTGGCATTCAGATGTTTTTGGTTGTTGGTTTCAGGAGAAGGAGCTCAGAAAGAAATTCTAGTTGCTGATCTAACAAGATGTTTATCAGATGCTGCTGATGTCTTTCCTAAGTCTTGGTCTAGATCTGTTGTCTCTATGTCATGTATCTCTCTTGTCTCTTTTATGGTGTCAAGGTCATGTAACGGCCTTTGTTGGTTTCCCCACTATGCCTGGGATGAATGATGAAATGTTCATGTATTATCATGGTTAGGTGGATGAGTCAATATTGATGTATCCCCACTTGGTTGGGTGGATGAGTCATTTTTTTTTTGTATATCCTCACTTAGTTGAGAAATGGATGTATGTATGAGTCTTTGGTGATAGGAAGGTCTTTTATGATGTATAGAGTCATGTTCTTCTTGAAGAACATCTTTTGCAGATCTTGCCTACAGTCAAGGGGAGCATGAACAGCACTTGGTGAGCAGGATGGATAGATTGGTACTCTTTGGCATTCACAAAGGGGGAGCACACTTGGAGATTTCAGCATGTACTCAGGGGGAGTATGGACAGCAGTATGGACAGCAGAAGGATTACCAAGGAAGAGAATATCTTGGTCCTCCCTTTGCCCTTGATGTCAAAGGGGGAGAGTGACACTTGGTGTGGTGTGTGGTGGTTGCCATCAAGTCCAAAGGGGGAGATTGTTGGCATTATGGTTCAAGTGTTGTCCTTGATGGCAACTCACTCAGTGGATGGTACAGGTGCTCAAAGGTTAGTACAGGTGATGGCAACTCAATCAGAAGACAGATCTCAGTACAGCATGGCAAGAAAGCTCATACACGCTCTTTCGTTAAGCCCAAGTCGCGTGTACACGCAAGTTAGATTCAGAAAAAGCGCGTGTATGTGGAAAGGTTCCTTTGGTTCATGGTGGTTAGACCTTGGAAGTTGTGCCTATGATTTCGGACCATTATGTCTCGACGGGCGTGTCGATCCCTAGTTTTAAAGTTGATGGTATTGTGTTACTATGGTTTTGGCTCTTGGTATTGAGAAAGGCCTAAGGCTATATAAGGAGAAGAAGATCATTAGGCAAATATCATCTTTCGACAAGGCATGAATATCTAAGAGAGAAAGAGATCTGATATGCAGGTTCTGAGTTGGTTGATCTGAGCTAAGGAGAGATCTCATCGGGTGATGGTGAACTAGATCTAAGGAGAGATCGGGATCAAATGGTTTGAAATGCACTATCATGTTGATTATGCGTATTTCTAGATCTGCATATTGTCGCAATGTTACGTTCTGAGTCTAACTAATATCTGGTACAGCTGCAAGTTGAGAAAGTTTATTTTTAGATCTGTACGCAGGTTGGCTTCGGTAAAAGCGCGTGTATACGCGGTTTCTGCTCATTAAAGTAGCGTATATCTTTTGAAGCTTGATTTGGGTTTACAGTGGGATCTGACTGTTATTACAGAGTTCTGTAGTCTGCTCTGTGTTCTGGTAACTGGTGATTGACAGGGTTCAGTGGTTCAGTGATTCAAAGTTGGTTGTTTTATGCTTCAATGATCTGTTGTGAAAATTGAATGAATTGTGGTCTTCAGATTGTAATGTTGTGCTTCAGGAATATCCAAGTCTGAAAATGTATGAAAAGTGATACCTGGAAGAAGTAAGATTGTAGGTCAGCACCTACATACTAGTATTTTGGCTAGTACAAAAGAAAAGGGGGTTGGAGCTCCCTTCCAAGGAAGTTTGGAGAACGAGAGAAGGTTGAAGCCTTCTGCAGGTTGTAGCCTGCGTACTGGTATAAGGCTGCACCAGTACAAAAGATTGTAAACTGAAGTTTCATATTAAGAAAGATAGAGACAACTTGCAGCAGGTGGTTTTCACCCACATTGGGTTTCCACCTTATATCTTGGTGTTCATGTGTGTGGCTTTTTATCTGTTCTGTTATACTGCACATGTTTACTGTTAATATGATGAATAATGTCCTGATGCACTTAATTGAAGAATAAGCCAACTAAATTGTGAGTTTTCTGCTTATACGCTGTTTTACTTCGTCACAGTAGCGTGTACACGCTGGTTCACTTAACTGAAGTAGCGTATATGTTTTGGGCATTTGAAAAGTTTGATTAATCTGATAATACTGATTCACCCCCCCTCTCAGTATTATTTCCAACATTACTCCCCTGCATCATTTTCACATTCCCCTCCACTACATTTCCCAAATTTCATTTCCCTCTCCCTCTCTCATTTCCAGTCATCCTACCCCCTATCCCTAAAACTCTATCAAATTCCCACTATTCCCAAACCCTAATTTTCATTCCCAAGCCCTATTACTCCGTAATAACCCTACAGCTAGCATCAAAATCCTTCATTCATAAGTCCCACTCATCAATCCCATTCATCAAACAACAATCACCTATTCTTGATATAAAATCTCTTCATACTCATCATTGAACACCATATAGTGGCAAATATGGAAATAGATTCAGCTTATGAAAGGGATGAGGAAACTGTGAGTGATTCCTCCAAGAAATTCATGCACCAAGAAAACCAAATAAGGGAGGAAAACACATCCGGGAGGAGACCACTACATTCACAGAGCTATTGGCTTGTCCTCTTGTAGTAGCATGTTTCAAACATCAGTCTTGCTACCAGTTTTGTGAGGTGGTGGAAAGAGTGAAATACTACCATGAGCTTGCTAGACTATTTGTTCTTCATCTTCGCAATGGCCAGGTCAATTTAGCAGGTGTTACCTTCACTTTCACACCTGAAACTATAGCTAAAGCAACAGGTATTCCAAATGTGGGTGAACAGTGGAACAAAGGACAACTTGTGGACAAAGAGCATTATGAGCCTTATATCAAGGCTAGTTATCAGAATAAAATCAATAGGGTATTTCCTTTCAGATACCTATAGGACACATATGCTCCACTCATGAAGCTCATTATCAAATACTTCAGCTGTGAAGGGATATTTTCTCGCTTGTACACCTATCATGTTAGACTATTGATGCATTTCACTAGAGTGAGGATGATGAACCTCCCCTATTCCATATGCAGAAATATTGAGAAAATGACCACATTGGTATAGAGAAAACCTCCTCATCAATAGTACAACAACATTTATCACTTTGCATTGATCAAGATTGTTGTTTTGCATCAGCTGAGTTTGCTGAATGTTTCATGGGATGATTTCATTTCACATTGGGTTTTCAAAAGACCTCAAGTAACCCCATCAGTATTTCAAGAGAATGAAGGGCCTTCAAATCAGCAAGAAGTGCATGAGACTCAAACTAACAGTGTGCCAGTAATTATCACTTATCAAAAAGGCACAAGAAGATTATTTGCAGATGCCAAATGAGTACTATGTCCACCTGGGGTGGAAGGGGTCTCGTTTCCTTCATCAGATCATAGGAAAATGTTATCTTCACTCGGGGTGAAAGGGGCTTTGCCTTATTCTTCAGCAAAGTAGGTACAGGACAAAGGGAAACAACCATTGCATGATGAAGGACCTTCTGAAGGTCAAGAGAGAATTTTCATTTTGATTCAGGATGAGGACACTAATTTGGGCTCCCAAAGCTCAAAAGTCAAGGAGATTATCAAAGAACAAGAAGTTGACATTCATGACTTATCTCTTAACCTTGAAAGAGCTAAGTGGATCATAAACTACCTTGAGCAAAGGAACAAGTAGTTGGAAGACAAGCAGACAATCATGGAGCTACAAAACATAAGGGAAAACCGGCAAGCAGCAAAGAAGAGGAAAGTCAAATTGACACCGCTTGAGCAAGAGGTTGATGCTGACCGGGAATCTTGGCTAGAGAGGGAAAATATGCACTTGGAGAAGCTGCTTGAGAAATCCAACAAGGAGAAAAATATGTTGAGGCACATGTATTTTCATTATTTGGCAAGAAACAAGATTTGCAAAGCGAGAATAAGGAGCCTAAAAGCCAAGTTGAGGAAAACTTTGAGGAGAAAGAAAGAGAAAGATAAGCTCAAGATCTTGGCTGAAGCTTCCTTGGCCCAACATAGTACTTGATGCAGGTCACTCATGCCAAATTTCAAGAAATTTGGCACACTTTTTGACAATTTTGAAATTTTGAAGGAAAAACCAAGTTTTTCTGCCTAGTGTGTATCGCCACCCAGCGCTCGCTTTTGATAGAGACTTCCTCTGGAGGAAAACTCTACATTTTTGGATTACTTGTGAAAAATCATGCATACCCAGAAATTACTAGAAATTTTTGTCAAGTTTTGGGCCTCCAAAAGGGTCAAAAACACCTCAAAAATGCCCTCTTTGCCCCTTTTTGACGACACAGGAAGCAGTGTTGGGAGAACTGATTTTTGGAGGGAAAATGGACACCAAATTTAAAAATTCCACTTGTTATGAAAATTAGACAGAAAAATATTTCCAACAAGCCCACTTGGAGAAAATTTGGTGAAGGGGAAGGCCTCCAAAATCAGCTAGAAAAAAGCGCTACGCATAGGATGGAAAAGTGCCATTTTTGCCAAAAAAACTCTGTTTTTCGCCTAGTTTTTTCTCACTTTGACTTTTTCTCTCTCATGATAAAACTCATGATGTAAATTGATGAAAATTGATGGACTTTGATTTGAAAATGATAAAAATTGACTCATGGAGGTAGATACATCATGCATAGGTGGTTTTGAACTGAATGAATTAGTTTCCTAGGTTTTAGAGGCAAGTTGTTCCACTACCTATTTTTTAGTTCTTAGTTTAGATCTTGTTGAAACAGATCCTAAACTCATGCATTCGACCCCTAAAGCCTAGCATGAGTGGTTGGTTGCCTATATCTAGTACTTTTCCAGTCACTTGTAAAGGTTGGACTCTTGTGAATGCTTTGAGCATTATTGTAAATTCATCTCTGCAGTTTGGCAAGGAAATAGACCATGGTTTGCAACATTTTGCAGGATTCTTGTGGCAAGGTGATTTAGTATTTTTTTCCTTATGTGATTCAAGTTTACATGTGTCTATGTGTACCATCATCTCTCTCTTTTCAGCTTAACTAAATGAATCAAGGATAAAGGTAGAAATCATTGATGTTGTAGTGCTCTACCTACGGTTTGTTTAGCTATACATGTTTTCAATTGTTTGAAGAGGATTATTGATACTTTCATGCCCTCTCCATCTCCTCACCAGTCTTAAGACTCTCAATTTAACTCAATTTAAAGTACTAAAGCATTTGCCTACCTCGCCCGACATAAACCTCTGCAAGAATGAGTTCCTTCCCTGAACCCAAATCTGCCTTTCACATTTGATCCAGCGAACCAACATAAAATTCAATCAAACTCCTCTGAGCATATACCTAGCCTAAAATTAGTCTTTATATTAGTCATCTCAAGCTTTATTGACCATATTTTCATGAGATTGACAAGGAGAGAGCCCTCTCCCGACCTGGTAGGGCTAGCTACCAGGTTAAGCGTGGTTTGATGTTACCCTAGACCTGCCTTCCTTCAGCCTGAGGTAGATTTAGGCCATAACAGGCATCACTGCTTCAACACCATAGACAAGCCTAAATGGTGTTTGTCCAGTCAACTTCTTGCATGTTGTCCGATAGGCCCATAGTACTGCGGGTATGCGTAGATCCCAATCACTCCGCTGAGCATTGCAAACCTTGGTCAGTGCATTCTCCATCACTGTATTGAATGCTTCCACCATTCCATTAGCCTATAGGTGATAATGCATGCTCCTCTAGTGATATACCTAAAATTACTCCATCAGCGTGCTGACCGTCTCATTTAGAAAGTGCGTACCTTGATCACTCATCAAAATCTTTGGACACCCAAATCACATCAGTACATCCTCAAAGAGGAAATTTTTAGCCATCACGCCTATGCAATCCTTAACTGGTTGTGCCTCCTCCCATTGAGTCAAATAATCTTTCACAGTGATAATGTACCTCACTCCCGTCTTCTTCCCTTAGGGTTGAATAGGTCCCACAAAATCTATCACCCATTTTTCAAAGGGTTGTAACGTCATCTGTGGATTCAGAGGTAGCTCATCCCCCCACGATGGCCTGCCAGTCCTTTGAGATACATAACACACTTTGCAGTAAGATTTTGAATCCTAATGGAGGGTTGGCCACCACAACCCTGCGCATAGAATCTTCTGCATGGTTTCTCTTCCTGCATAATGTCCTCCCACGACGCCCCCATGAGCGTCCGTGAGGATACTGCTCCTTTCAAACTTTGTTACATATCATCGCAATATTTCATCAAACCCCGTTTTCTACAGATGCCCAACAATGACAGAAAAATCTACCCTGTGCACCACTAACTCCTTCTTGTAGTGCCTCGTCAATACAGTCAAACCCATCTTTAAAGTTGAATGTCATACTAAATCCTTCGCGTAGAATATCTCATTCACTTGTACCATGGCGGAGCTCCATTTCTAAGTACCAATTCATCGGGATGACATTCATGGTGTGATAGAACAAGTGCACCCATTCAGGTTGGGGCCTTGCTCCATAAGCCTCGACCCATTTGGCCAAGTGCATGCACGGATCATCCTTCCCATCATACTTGTCTATTATTCATAACTTCAGCTTCCCAAATCTTATTCTCATCATCCTCCTACACTCGCGCTAATCATCAAAGCTACCCTTGTGCGTATCCCACCATCTTTTGGGTGTAGCGCGCAGTGCCCAGTCCAAATCCTGGAAGCACTGCTTTTCTGGTACCTCCCTCCCAAATGCATCCAAAAATATATTTACATCATTCAAGCCATCATAAGTGTGCATATTTCTTACATATGATGACACACATCTCTACCGGGTCATCATGTTACAACTCAGTGTGGTTACTTCATGTAACCAATTCTGCTAGTGCTCTAATTTTTCATCAGAGTCCGAGGTGTAGGAACTCTCGTGATCCCATATATTTTGTCCATCCATGATTGGATTCACCCAATCTTGGTCTCACGTTGTTATCTTATAGATATAGTACAAATAGTCATCGCTCTCATCATCGCGGACTAGTTTAGTATAGCGCGATCCTTCAATAGAATCTAGGGGTACTATTACACAGAACGATTTCTTCTCAAATATCATCTTTCACTTCTTTAGGTTGATTACCCCATTCATGTGAGTAGCCCAATCAATGCCAAGGAGCGTAGGGTAGGGGTTGTTGTCACCTACAATTTCTATTACCTCAAAGTCAGCCAATGCACTTGCACCTTCAATATCTACAGTCACCCCTTGCAGCTGCCCTAGGGGGATGATCTTTTGCTGATTTGCCATTCTTAGCTGAATCGAAGACCACTGTAGCGTGGGTCTTCCCATCCATTCCCAACTTTGCTTTGTTAGGACGTTCACGTCTTATGCTAGCTCCAAAATAACCTGATCCATTTCATACTTTCCTATCTGTGTGGTCAGTCTCATCTCTCATCATGTCCTTCTTTTATGCTTACCAATCTTTTGTACCACGCACGGTTCACTCGGAGAGTTTTCAGTGCATCTATTTATAAGCTCCTGTAATCCCTTCACAGCCTTACTATCATGCAACAACTTCATGCAGGTCTCTAGGAATGTTGTAAGCATATAAGGGTCCATTTCCTGATCAGGCGTATCCTTGCTCCCTGAGGTGGAGGCCTCAACGAAGCTCTTTTTTGCTTCCATGAACGTTTTGCATGCGCACTCCAAATCAAATTCAGCTTCCTTCTCAGGAGATTTACGAACACATGTGTTATCTTTGGGTTGTTTCCCCTTATCATTACCTATTGCAATTCCACTCTAGAGCGCTATATTCACATTCGGATCCTCTTTGTGAGGCTCATACCTCATCATATACAAGTTTTGAGTCGGCTGAGGTGGTAGTGCCCCTTTATCGTGTATCCTTGCTATCAGCATAGGACAATTCTCTGTTTCATGATCAAATAGAGAGCAATATTTTCAAAACGGATGCGTGGGGTTAGTGCAATCGCGAGCATAGTGTCCTGGTCCTCCACAATTGTAATAGATTAGCTATCCTTGACCTCTGCCAGGTCCTCCTCCGCCTCAGCCTAGTCCTCTCCCCTAAAATCTGGTTCGCGCCATCCCCGCGCTCTCGTCAGGGGGCTGTGTTTCTACCTGAACCCTATAGGTGGGTGTTCTATCCATCATCAAATCATAGCTTCTTCAATTGCACTCATCATGCCCTAATGACCTACAGAAGTTGCAGAACAGTTTTTGTGGTGTTTGTACAAACTTCTGCAACAAATGACAATTATCTGTCGTACGTTTTCCTGCTACCTGACATATAGCGCACCACAATGTAGGCCCCACACTTGGCCCTGCTTGAGCTTCTGGCCTCAAGGGCATTGGTCCCCCTCATGTAATGTAGTTCACAAAGACTAGGCAATGGTCTTTGTCATGCCCCTAACCCTTGCATTTCAGGCACCGCACCTCTTCACGCACCTCTGGTCGAATTGTTTTGTCCTTCTTCAAAATTTGCATTTCAAGGAAAATATTTTGCAACTGCGCATGGATCTGTTGAACCCCCAGATTTGGATCTTGCATCAGAGTTTCATGCAGTCTCATTGCAATATCCAAGGCCTCTGCTTGATTTGTTATCTTCTGTTGTGACAGCGAAACCCTTAGGTGCAGCAAAAGTGAATCCACAAATCATTCGCGGTGTTTTCCATCTGTTAAGTTCATATTAGCTTCGCGGATTTTACACTTCAATCTTTGATCTAATTCCCAAGGTGTCTTGCCTGGTTTCACTGCAATTTCCTTGAACCCCACTATCGATTGTGCCTCAGATTTAGGCCTACTGAATTATTTATTTAGCACGGTCTAGATGTCTTCCACCCCAGTGTTTGGGTTATCATTAGAGTATTTAATGTACCAGGTTAGCGTGCAATCCTACGGAGCACTAACCTGTGTTTCCTTCTTCATGTGATCATTCGTGATGCCGTGATATTCCCATACAACTTTCGGGATGAACTAGAACTAGTCTGGGTCCTCATTTCCCAAGCCTTTGAACAAAGGCAGCTTCACTGAATTTGCCATACTAAACTACGATGGAGGTGGAGGCAGTATGGGTGAAGTCGTAGGTGATGGTGGTGAAGATGGAGGTGGTAGTCACAGGAATCCTTGTCTTATTAACTGAATCGCAGTTCACAAAGAAGCATGCGCTACTCCCTCTTTATCACCCAATGGAGGTGAAATTAATGGACTATATTCAGGACCCTTTCTCCCTTCATTCCTATAAGTTTTTCCACTTCGCATAGCTCTGTACATCAAGGTGGCTGCATAACCCATTCTTTTCACAATAACATCTTAATCCAGGTATTCAAAGACTTCAAGTACTTACCTTGTGGACCTTTGAAAAAGTGCCACTCCACCTCACTATAGCTGACTAAGGTATCGACTGCGAATTCAATCACAAATCCTCCTATGATGCGATCGAGCCAATGATCGACAGCTCAGGCAATCTTATCCTTAGAGGCTTCCAGTCTCTGTACTAACTCTGGGTCCAAACAATAGGATTTTCAAATCTCCACCCTCCTTGGCTATCTGCTAGCTTCGTGATCCACTCGTATAGCTCAATCGGAAAGGAATAGAAAAATATCTCATGTATTTCTGTATATGGGTACCTGTCTAGCCACTGTTCCTTTGTCAGTCGAAGATTTGTGTTCTCCTATGCCGCGAATTTGTGGATCTTCCTATCCATCCCATCTCCGATCTCTTTCTTAGTTGGATTCCAGTGATATGAAATCACACATAACTTATGCAGATTCTGGTCCTGGCAACGGAACCATTTGTTGGCTACATGGGACCTGACCCAGGTTCAGTGTGTGTTAGCCAAACAAATTCCTACACTGCTGGCCCTTTTCGGTTCAGGCCATGGAGCGCAGATCGAAGTCTCACCCGAAGTAGTATGGGGGGATGCTGGAACCAAGTTTCTGCACCCTGAGATGGTCGAGATGTCAGTTTGTTCCTTCTATTCCTGCTTTCACGCATGTCGCTGAGTTCTAGTGCTCTGTCTGTCTAGCCCTTTATTTCACCCTTCGATTGTTAGAAAATTATATATTACAGAGCAATGGAACACATAAAATATTGCAGAAATATAAACAAAGAAAACACATAAAACAAGAGAGACACAGATATACGTGGTTGACCTAGTTTGGGCTACGTCCATGGAGAAACAACCAGTCCTTCCTTTTATATTATCCAGCAAACTGAAGAGATACAACCTACAGCAGATCCGCTGTAACACCCTCTTCTCTCTCAATCTCCTCTTTCTTTCTCACTCAGAATACAAATCTACATAGATGCAATACAATTCCCTCATATATAGTGAGGGGTTGCCTTCTAGGGCAAAAAAAAAAAAACCCTAACTTAAACATAACTTCTATCATCAGATATCTGCCTAATGAACAACCCAGATTCAATGGAAATTACTATACTTTTACAAGGAAATTTTACATCTATTCTTAGCTTCGAGGGCGCTACCCCTGAAACCCCCCGCCAAGGGGGGGCTCCCCAAAGGTTGCAGTCGCCCCCCCTAGACCCCCCTGTAGCGAATATTTTTTGGGCGATGTTGCCACCCCATTTCGAACTGGGGTCCAATGTGGCGATACCTTTGAATACAGAAGATAATCAGGCTCCACACCCAACAATCTCCCGCTTGGAGACAGATTATAGCAACTCCACCATTGCTTCATTTGCGGGACAATGACTCCTCTTTGGACCTGGCTATTTCTCATCTTCTTCATCATACTTGAAGACCAATTGAAACTAAGCATATTCTCAGTTTCTCCCTGGTTACAACTTTTGTTAGCATATCTGGAGGATTCTGGCTAGTGTGTATCTTTTCCAGCTTCAACTCTCCATCTTCCAACATTGATCGTATGAAATGGTACTTGAGCTGTATGTGTTTAGTACTAGAATGAAATGCTGAGTTCTTTGCAAGACGAATGGAACTTTGGCTATCACTGTATAACGTGCCCATATCATGCTCCTTACCCAATTCACCCATAAACCTATGTAACCAAATCATTTCTTTACTAGCCTCTGTAGCAGCAACGTACTCTGCTTCTGTTGTTGAAAGTGCAACAACACTTTGCATTTTTGAAACCCAACTGACAGCTATTCCACCTATAGTAAATACATATCTTGTAGTGCTCCTCCTATTATCTCTATCACCTGCCATATCTGCATCAACATATCCCTGTAGAGAAATGTTTGAACCACCAAAGCATAATGCTTGATTTGTGGTACCTTTCAAATATCTGAGAATCCATTTCACTACCATCCAATGTTCCTTTCTTGGATTGTTCATGTACTTGCTTACAACTCCCACTGCATGTGTAATATCAGGCCTTGTGCAAACCATTGCGTACATTAATCTTCCAATTGATGATGCATATCGAACTTTAGACATATAGTCCATGTCTTCTTGGGTCTTTGGGCACATTTCCTTGCTAAGTTTAAAATGGCTAGAAAAAGGTGTACTAACTGGTTTTGCATTGTGCATATTAAATCTTTTTAACACCTTTTGTATGTACTCATTCTGAGACAATGTTAGTTTGCGATTTTTCCTGTCTCTAGTTATTCTCATACCAAGGATTTGTTTTGCAGCTCTCAAATCCTTCATTGCAAATGAATTTACCAATTTTCTTTTGAGCACATTTATTTCCTGCATGTTAGACCCTGCAACAAGCATGCCATCTACATACAATAACAATATACTATAGCTGCCATCATTTTTCTTTTTCAAATAGACACAATGATCAGAGTGACATCTAGTATAACCTTGTTCAGACATAAACTTGTCAAATTTTAGATACCACTACCTTGGAGCCTATTTTAAGCCATACAAGCTCTTCTTCAACCTGCACACTAGTTTCTCCTTCCCTGTTACCTCATATCCTTATGGCTACTGCATACATATCTCTTCCTCCAAATCCCCATGGAGAAAGGCTGTCTTTACATCTAACTACTTAAGATGCAAATCTTCAGCTGCTACTAGACTTAGAATAGTTCTGATTGAAGTCATTTTAACAACAGGAGAAAATATTTCATCAAAATTAATACCTTTCTTCTGTGAAAACCCCTTCACCACAAGTCTAGCTTTGTACCTCTGTTTTCCTCCATCTTCTTCCTTCAGCCTATAAACCCATTTATTCTGCAATGTAGTTTTACTTGCAGGCAACCTGACTAAGTCCCAAGTTTGGTTATGCATTAAGGAGTCCATTTCTTCTTCCATGGCTATCTCCCACTTCTTCCTGCTTTCAACCTGCATTGCTTCTTCATAACATTCGGGCTCACCAGAATCAGTCAACAATAAATAATATAATGAAGGAGAGTATCATTCAGGGGGTCTACTTATCCTGGTAGATCTTCTAACACCACTTTCATGTGTTTGGGGTGCCTGTTGTTGTTGTGGTTGTTGATTATTATTATTTTCAGGCACCTTTGCTTTTTCAGTGATCTCATCAAGAGCTGTGTATTCCTTGTTTTATTTTTCTTGTTTCTTTTCTTACAACTGATTCTTATACAAGACCTTTTCATTGAATATTACATCTCTGCTCCTAATGATTTTGTGATTTTCATAATCATATAAGCGATAACCAAAATCATTAACACCATATCCAATAAAGGTACATTTCTTTGATTTTGCCTCAAGCTTTGTTCTATTTTCTTTATTAATATGGACAAAGGCCTCACATCCAAAAGGCTTTAAAAAAGAGTAGTTTACCTTTTTACCTGTCCATGCTTCCTTTAGAACAACACCATCCAAGGAACTTGAAGGCCCTCTATTTATTAGATAAACAGCAGTATCTACAGCATCTGCCCAAAATTGTAAAGGCAATCTTGCATGCAATCTCATGCACCTTGCACGCTCCATGATTGTTCTGTTCATCCTTTCTGACACACCATTTTCTCGTGGTGTTCTTGGAACTGTCTTCTCTCTACGAATTCCATGCTCTGAACAATCCCTATCAAACTCGTTGCTGCAATATTCACCTGCATTGTCTGATCTAAGACACTTCAATTTCTTTCCTGTCTCAATCTCAACCAAAGCTTTCCATTTATTGAAAGTATCAAATACATCAAATTTATTCTTAATATAATAAATCCAAGTTTTTTCTAGTTGCATCATCAATAAAAGTAACATAATAATGAGATCCACTGAGAGATGATACCTGAGCAGATCTCCATACATCTATATGCACAAGCTCTAATTTTTCGCTCTTCTTTTCTTTCCCAACTCTAAGAAATTTGACTCTCTTCTGTTTTCTATAAATGCAATTCTCACAGAATTCCAAATCAACATTCTTCAAACTTGGCAACAAATTCCTTGAGTGAAGGATCTTCATCCCCTTCTCACTCATGTGTCCGAGCCTATGATGCCATAATCCTGCATCTTCTCCTTTGGAAGTTAAAGCATTAACAGAGTTAGAAATATCATTGCATAAATACAATGTACCAACCTTATCGCCTTTTGCTATTACTAGGGCTCCTTTGGTGACCTTCCAAGATTTATCTGTGAAAGTTATCACACAACCTTCACATCCTAACTACCCTGTTGAAATCAGATTTTTCTTCAGATCTAGAACATGCCTTACCTCCTTTAGTAGCCATTGGTTTCCATTCTACTATTTTACAAGAACCTTACCCATTCCAACAATTTTACAGGGTTTATCATCACCCAAATGAACTTGTCCAAAATCTCCTTGAACATAGTCATGAAAGTATTTCTTATCAGGTGTGGCATGGAATGAGGCCCCTGAATCTACCACCCAGGAATCAATAATATTTTCGAAAGAAAGAATCAAAGCATCTTGTAACACCTCACCTATCACATTTGCTTCATGATTGTTTTCTTGTTGTGCATCTCCTTCTTTTCCCTTCTGAGATCTACAGTCTTTCTTTAGGTGTCCTTTCTTTCCACATTTCTAGCAGACTATCCCTGATTTGGACTTGGATCTGCCTTTCCTTGATTTACTGCGATATCCTGAGCTCTTTCCTCTTTCCATTTTTCTTCCCCTAGACTCCGCACTTAAAGCATTACCTGATGTCTCACCAGAGCTTTTCTGTCGCATTTCCTTGCTAAGGATAGCACCGACAACATCATCAAACTTTAAAGTACTAGATCCAGAAACAGAGTTACTAATGGCCATTACTAAACCATTCCAACTTTCTGGCAATGAGCACAAGAATAACAGAGCTCTAACTTCATCATCAAAGTTTACCCCTACAAAACTTAACTCACTTGTAACAGTATTAAAATCATTTAAATGGTCTGCAACAGATCCACCTTCTGACATCTTCATATTAAATAAACGCTTCATAAGAAATACTTTATTTGAGGCCGAGGGTTTTTCATATAATTTCACCAACGCCTTAATCAAACCCACCATCGTTGTTTCCTTCGAAATGTTGAAGGCGACTAACACTGCGAGGCACAACCGTACTGTTTTGAGTGCCTTTCTATCGAGAATGTTCCATTCTTCATCTATCATACCCATTGGCATCTTTGTTTTTCTGCCCAATGGTAGGTACAGATCTTTCTGATACAGATACTCTTCCATCTGCATCTTCCACAACGATAAGTTTTGGCTGTTAAATTTCTTGACCCTAAACTTACCATCTTCCACCATTGCTCCCACTCAAACCAAGAATCCTTCTCTCCTGCCAGTTTGTCAGCCAAAAAAAAGACCTTCGGCTCTGATACCAGTTGTTAGAAAATTATATATTATGGAGCAATGGAACACATAAAATATTGTAGAAATATAAACACAGAAAATGTATAAAACAAGAGAGACACAGATATACGTGGTTCACCCAGTTTGGGCTACATCCACGGAGAAACAACCAGTCCTTTGTTTTATATTATCTAGCGAATTGAAGAGATACAACCTACAGCAGATCCACTGTAACACCCTCTTTGCTCTCAATCTCCTCTTTCTTTCTCACTCAGAATACAGATCTACATAGACACAATACAATTCCCTCATATATAGTGAGGGGTTGCATTCTAGGGCAAAAAAAACCCTAAATTAAACATAACTTCTATCATCAGATCTCCGCCTAATGAACGACCCAGATTCACTAGAAATTACTATACTTTTACAAGGCAATTTTACATCTATGCACCCCCAAAACCCCCCGCCAGGGGGAATGGCACTCCCCAAAGGTCGCAGCTCCCCCCCACCCCTTGGACCCCCCCTGCAGCGAATATTTTTCGGGCAACATTGTTGCCCCATTTCGAGTTGGGGTCCAATGTGGTGATACATTTGAATATAGAAGACAATCAGGCTCCACACCTAAGTATTAGAGCCGAAGGTATTTTTTTGGCTGACAAACTCGCAGGAGAGAAGGATTCCTGGTTCGAGTGGGAGAAATGGCAGAAGATCGTAAGTTTAGAGTCGAGAAATTTAATGGCCAAAACTTCTCACTATGGAAGATGCAGATGGAAGATTATCTATATCAGAAAGATCTGTATCTACCATTGGGCAGAAAAGCAAAGATGCCAATGGGTATGACATATGAAGAATGGAACCTTCTCGATAGAAAGGCACTCGCAACAGTATGGTTCAGTGTTAGTTAGCCAAACAAATCCCTACACTACTGGCCCTTTTGGCATCAGCCTGCGGAGCACGGATCGAAGTCTCACCCGAAGTAGTATGGGGGGATGCTGGAACCAAGTTTTTGCACCCTGAGATGGTCATGATGTTGGTTTATTCCTTCTATTCCTGCTTTCGCACATGTTGCTGAGTTCTAGGGCTCTATCTGTCTAGCCCTTTATTTTTCCCTTCGATACCTCCACGAAGAGGTATGATTGGCCTTCACGTAGCCCTAACCTACAATTCTGGTACTTTCGTGCTACTAGGGCAGCGTATCGTATAGATTCCCAAACTAGCTTAAGTGTCTTACTTATCTTATTAAACAATCATAGTTAGTGCCAAGTAAATGGATATCCTTACTTGCATTCAATTATCCCACATAATTACATACATTCACCCCTCACATAAGCATTATAAATGAAATTCATACACAATATGACAAGATGCATTTCAGGAAACAAAGACACAGAATTTGCAGAATGCTTCTCTTTATTAATATCTTCAGATGATTACAGACTCTATCCACCCTGTGCACATAGCTGCAAGGGTCTATGCACTCAGCTATAGACTTCCACCCTAGGCCTCTGCGCACTCAGCTGCAGAGCCTCTACCTACGCTAAGACTCGAAACTTAGCCTTCTCCCGTTATCGCTCAAGACTTCTTACTTCTACCCTTTTCTTCTTATTCCTTAGAGCTTACTTACTTAGCTTTGTTGGCATTATGTTTTCTGGTATGACTGTATGTTACAGATGTTGTACTTGATGGCAACTCCAGTGGCAAGGCTCTCAGTTTGTTGAAAATTAAGAAGGACGCAGGAAACCAGTTCAGGAGGTGCGTACCCGCAGGTACACCATGCAGGGTCCGCGTCCAGAGACGCCGGTCAGCCGTTCAGGGGGTGCGTCCACCCAGTGCACACATTTCAAGGCAGAGAAAAAGCATGTGGGGGTTTCTTGTGTGGTATCTAGCCGACGGTTTTGTGTTTCTATGGTGTCGGCTCGTGGTATTGTTCCATGTTTTGGGGAGGAGCTTGCCTATATAAAGCAAAGGAGTTCATTTGGATTGAGCATTGTCTTTGGTTGAATATCTTATTTGGTGAGATCTAGTCCAGATCTAAGAGGGCGAATCTTCTAATGGACTGTGATCTCTATGGCGCATGATCAGATCTGTAGATCTCACTGTTTGGGTTAGTCTTGAAGTCTTCATATCATTTATATCTGAAGGGACGCAGGTTCAGTGGAAGAAAAGTGCGCCGGGACACAGGTACTGTAAAGGGAAAGTGCGCCAATACGTAGCACAGTAG
The DNA here is from genome assembly GCA_031772625.1 of Pinus tabuliformis. Taxonomy (NCBI): domain Eukaryota; kingdom Viridiplantae; phylum Streptophyta; class Pinopsida; order Pinales; family Pinaceae; genus Pinus; species Pinus tabuliformis. The sequence goes on from CM062818.1 coordinate 1,767,807,108, forward strand.
AGAGAGACCTGCGTGGGGACGCAGGGCGATCAAGGTTCAGGTGCGTCTCTGAAGCAGAAGGACACGGCGCGATAGTGTTTTTAGGTGCGTCTCTGTAGCGAAAGACGCGGCGCGATAGTATCTTTGGGTGCGTCCCTGAAGCAACAGAACGCAGAGCAGTCAAAGGAACAGTGCGTGGGCACGCAGCAGAGCAGAAGGATATCTGCGTGTGGACGCAGAGTAGCAGAAGGTTAACGGCGTCTGGTCGCAGGCCACAGAAAGAAAAAACTGCGTCTCTGTTTTAAGATGTTCTGTTGATTGAATTTCTCTATTGATAAGGTGTTCTGGGTTAGTTCTGTTGTTGCTGATCTGATATCTGTAGTGATCTATATCTGTTATGTACTTGTTGATTATCTGATGCTTTATGAAAAGAAGTAGGGGGTTGTAGCTCCCTTCCAGGAGTAGACTGGAAAACGAGAGAGAGAGAGAGAGTTGTAGCTCTCTGCAGGTTGCAGCCTGCGTACTGGTAAAGGACTGCACCAGTACAAAATCATTGTAAAAGAAGTTTCTAAGTTGAAAGAAGATAGAGACATATTGCAGCAGGTGGTTTTCACCCACATTGGGTTTCCACCTTACATCTTGTGTTCTTTGGTGTGACTATCTGTTTTTCATGCTCATTATTTTATGGTACTGACATGCTAAAATAATTCAAAGATCAAATAAGGAAGATTTATTAAATTGCTAGATAATACTGATTCACCCCCCCCTCTCAGTATTATTTCCAACAATTGGTATCAGAGGAGGTCCTTCAGAGAAGCTTGATCGCTTGAAGGTAGATCGTTCATCATGAGCAACTACAAGAAAGAAGCATCAATCAGGCCACCGATTTTTGATGGGACAAAATTCAATTATTGGAAGGTAAGATTTACTGCATATCTTCAATCTCTTGGTACAGAAGTTTGGGACATTGTAGAAACAGGCTATGCTTTTCCTTCAGCTACTCCTACAGATCCAGCTGAGAAAAAGAAGTATGAAACAAATGCAAAAGCAGTCAGTACTCTATTAGGAAGTATATCCCAAATAGAATTCATGAAGGTAATGCACTTCAAATCAGCAAAAGAGATATGGGACAAAATGGTCACGAGCTATGAAGGAGATGAACAGGTAAAACAAGCTAAACTTCAAACTCTCAGGATTCAATATGAGACTCTCAAGATGTATAATGATGAAAGTGTTGCTAATTATTTTCTTCGGGTAGATGAGATTGTTAATTGTATGAAAATTTTGGGTGAAGAAATAAAAGAGGCTATAGTAGTTCAAAAGATTCTAAGATCATTATCCCCCAAGTTTGAATCTAAAGTATCTGCAATAGAAGAAAAGGAAAATCTCCGTGTTCTCACTATGTCTCAGCTACATGGAATTCTAACTGCTTATGAAATGAGAAAGGGAGGTCCATCAGACAGAAGGGAAGCTGCTTTTAAGGCATCAGGCAAAGAAGATTACTATGAAGCAAGCCATGTTCCAGAAGAAGAGGAAGAAGAATCAAATTTTGTCAGAAATCTTCAAAGGGGTTCTGGAAGGTTCAGAGGTAAGCTACCTTTCAAATGCTTTGCTTGTGGAAGAGTAGGTCATTATGCTGCAAAATGTCCTTATAAGGATAAAGGAAAGGAACCTGCTAGATGGAACAAGAAACAAAGTGCAAATAAGAAAAGCTACTACACCCATGAAGATAGTGATGGTTTATCAAACAGTGATGAAGATGAACAAGGTAATAAATATAAGTTGTTAATGGCATTTGAAGATGATGATTATGAGGATGCTGTAGATGTGAATAACCTCTATGATGAAATTACTAGACTCAAGAGATGTATAGAAGAAAAGAATGTGATCATTGATACTCTACAATTTCAAATTGATGAAAAAGAAAAACATCTTGAAAAACTAGAAGGTGAAATTGTTGGACTCAGAAAAGAAATTGAGAAAACAAAAGCTATTAATCTTAAGTTTGTCAAAGGATCTGAAACTTTGGATGAGATTATCAATGTGCAGCGGTCTCCTCTAAACAAGACAGGTTTGGGTTACAATGGAGAAACCTCTCAAGCATCCACCTCAAAAAGTTATCTTGATGCGGCAAGAAGAAATGAGCAGAAGAACAATGAAGATAATCAGGTAAAGCAGGGACAAAATACAAACAGAAACTATCAGGGGCAATCCATCTTAAGGGTGAACAAAAGCTACAACCAGCCACAGGTAAAATCTTCTCAGTTTGGTTCAAGAATAGATGAAAATAGAAATTACAATCAGTTGGCAGGTAGATTCAATAACCGCAGAAGCTTCTTCAATGGACAACGCTTTTCTTGCCATAATTTTGGTCACAAAGCAGCTCAATGTGTTGCATATAAAACAATCATGACTAGGGAAGCTCAAAAACAAAGAAGTATGACAGGGATAACAAAAAGGACCTATAACAACTTTTCGGTTCTTGAAAATGAAGTCGAATGTTCTATTTGCAATAACTTTGGTCATGAAGAATCTGAATGCAGGAGCAGGTTTCAGCAGAAAAAGGAGCAAGCCTCAAGCACCAAAACATGGAGAATAAAGGAACCTCAAACAGAAAGATGTGGAATAGCATTTTATGCAGAGGGACAGGAAAATCTATGGTACATTGACAGTGGATGTTCGAAGCATATGACAGGTGATAAAGAAAAACTTGAATCTTATTCTGTTCTAGAAAAAGGAAAGAAAGTCTCTTTTGGAAACGATACTCCTGCAATTATAAAAGGAAAAGGCATTGCTCAGTTAAAAGGAAAGGTCAAGGCTGGAAATGTTTTGTATGTTGATGGATTGAAGCATAATCTTCTAAGTGTCAGCCAGATGTGTGATCAAAGGACCGAGGTTATTTTCAGATCGAATGGATGTCTTGTTCGTGATCTTGATACAGGTAAAACAGTACTCAAAGGCAAAAGAACTCCAAATAATCTGTACATATTTGAAGAAGGACAACAACAATGCTATCTGAGCAAGGATGAAGAGCACTGGTTATGGCATCGAAGGTTGGGACATCTAAGCTTCTCACAAATAAGGAAAGCATGCAAATATTAGGCAGTTCGCGATCTTCCAGATATCAAAATTCCTGACAACACCATATGCAGATCATGTCAGTTTGGAAAACAAACCAGGACTAACTTTCCAGAGAAGGAAGGATCAGCTAGCATGCCTCTTGAGCTAGTACATACAGATACATGTGGTCCATTCAGGAAAAGAACACCTAGAGGAGAGGAATACTTGATATTATTTATTGACGATTTCTCCAGGTTTGTCTGGTTAGGACTTATGAAGCACAAAGATGAAGCTTTCGAAAAATTCAAATCCTTCAAAGCCTTGGTTGAAAATGAATCAGGTCATAAAATTAAGTGCCTCAGATCCGATAGAGGTGGGGAATTTACTTCAAATGAATTTTTCGATTTCTGTGATGAACATGGCATAAGGAGAGAATTCTCTACAGCTAGAACTCCTAAGCAAAATGGAGTTGTTGAAAGAATGAACAGAACAATCCAACAAATGGCTCGTGCTATGCTTGATGAATCAGGAACTCCCGCAACTTTCTGGGGTGAAGCTGCACATGCTGCAGTTATTATTCTCAACAAGACAAATGTCCGGGTAAACAGCACTCAAACTCCTCATGAGCTCTGGAGTGGTAAAACTCCTTCGGTAAAGCACTTCAAAATCTTTGGGAGCAAATGCTATATCAAGAATACTGATGAGCAGCTTGGCAAACTTGAACCTAGAGCAGATGAAGGCATTCTTCTTGGTTACTCTCCACATAGCAAAGCATACAAGTGCTACAATAAAAGACTTGGCAGAATTGTTGACAACATTGATGTGGTGGTTGATGAGAAGGGATACATTCCTAGGCAAGTACATCGGGAAGATATCGAAGAAGATGAAGGCTACCCTCAAAGACAGAATGATGAAGAAGAAGAACCTCAAGAAGAACCAGAGGAGCAGAAAAGAATAGAAGAGAAAACTCCATCTAGATATGTTCAGAAGAATCATCCAGAATCTCAGATTGTGGGGCAGAAAGAAGCAGGTGTACAAACAAGAAGAACAGTTGCAGAAGCCTCAAGCTATTTGGCATTACTATCCTCTACTGAACCACAAAATGTGAAAGAAGCATGCAAAGATGAATGTTGGGTAAAAGCAATGGATGAAGAACTTGAGCAAATCGAAAAGAACAACACTTGGGAGCTGGTTCCTAGACCAAAGGATAAGAATGTTATTGGAACAAAATGGGTCTTCAAAAATAAATTGAATGAAAATGGAGAAGTAATTAGAAACAAAGCCAGACTTGTTTGTAAAGGGTATGCGCAGCAAGAAGGAATAGACTTTGAAGAAACTTTTGCTCCTGTTGCAAGACTTGAGGCCATCCGAATGTTCCTTGCTCTCTCAAGTTTTCAAAACTTCAAAGTATTTCAAATGGACGTGAAATCAGCCTTTCTGAATGGAGACTTGGAAGAAGAAGTGTACGTTGAACAGCCAGATGGGTTCATTCTTGGAAATGATCCAAATCTTGTATGCCGATTGAAAAAGGCTCTCTATGGTTTCAAACAAGCTCCAAGGGCTTGGTACTACCGGTTGGACAAATATCTTCATCAACAAGGTTTTTCAAAAGGTTCAGCAGATAGCAATCTGTATATAAAAGTTGAAAATGACAAATTACTAATACTTGTTGTGTATGTAGATGACATTATTTTTGGCAGCAATGAAGAAGCTATGAGTCAAAGTTTTGCCTCGGTCATGCAGAAAGAATTTGAAATGTCCTTGCTAGGAGAACTGACATATTTCCTTGGTTTGCAAATCCAACAAAAGGAAGGAGGAATCTTTTTATCTCAAACCAAGTATCTCAAACAGATTTTGAAGAAATATGGCATGGAAGATGCAAAACCAGTATGTACACCCATGGTCACAGGATGTAGTCTCAGTGCAAATGATGAATCTGCAGCAGTACATCAACCAACCTACAGATCTATGATTGGAAGTTTACTATATTTGACAGGTACCCGACCGGACATCATGCATGCAGTTGGAATAGTTGGAAGATTTCAGGCAAATCCGAAGGAGACTCATCTTCAGGCAGTAAAGAGAATCTTCAAATATCTTCAAGGGACTCAAAATTATGGCTTATGGTATCCTAGAGATACAGATCTTTCTCTTCATGCTTATACAGATGCATATTGGGCCGGAAGTGTGGATGACAAGAAAAGCACAAGTGGTGGTGCGTTCTTTATGGGTTCCAGACTGGTATCTTGGTTCAGCAAGAAACAGAGTTCGATCGCCTTGTCTACAGCTGAAGCGGAATATGTTGCTGCTGCATCTTGTTGCACCCAACTTCTTTGGATGATGCAGACTTTGCAGGATTTTCAAATCACTTGTACACCACCAATCCCCATCTTATGTGATAATACAAGTGCAATCAGCATCTCAAAGAACCCTGTTATGCATTCAAAAACCAAGCACATACCAATCAAGTACCATTTTCTCCGGGAACAAGTGCTTGAACAGAAAGTCAAGTTGGAGTATGTTCCTTCCAAGGAACAAGTTGCTGATATTCTCACCAAACCATTGCCCAGGGACACGTTTGAATACCTCAGGCAAAAGCTGGGGGTTGTTGATGCATCATATTATTGTTGAACATCTTCTTATTGGTGGTACAGGCTCAGGGGGAGCACATAATGCATTGTTGGCATTATGGAGAAGGAGATCTTGGAAATAGCTGCAATATGTCTCTATCTCTTTCATGGTGGATCTCTGGTTATTTGTTGCAGATCTGGAGGAGCATGAGCTTAGGGGGAGCATACCCTTTGCCCTTGATGTCAAAGGGGGAGAATGAAGCTGAAGTTTGTAAGGTTGCCATCAAGTCCAAAGGGGGAGATTGTTGGCATTATGTTTTCTGGTATGACTGTATGTTACAGATGTTGTACTTGATGGCAACTCCAGTGGCAAGGCTCTCAGTTTGTTGAAAATTAAGAAGGACGCAGGAAACCAGTTCAGGAGGTGCGTACCCGCAGGTACACCATGCAGGGTCCGCGTCCAGAGATGCCGGTCAGCCGTTCAGGGGGTGCGTCCACCCAGTGCACACATTTCAAGGCAGAGAAAAAGCATGTGGGGGTTTCTTGTGTGGTATCTAGCCGACGGTTTTGTGTTTCTATGGTGTCGGCTCGTGGTATTGTTCCATGTTTTGGGGAGGAGCTTGCCTATATAAAGCAAAGGAGTTCATTTGGATTGAGCATTGTCTTTGGTTGAATATCTTATTTGGTGAGATCTAGTCCAGATCTAAGAGGGCGAATCTTCTAATGGACTGTGATCTCTATGGCACATGATCAGATCTGTAGATCTGACTGTTTGGGTTAGTCTTGAAGTCTTCATATCATTTATATCTGAAGGGACGCAGGTTCAGTGGAAGAAAAGTGCGCCGGGACGCAGGTACTGTAAAGGGCAAGTGCGCCGAGACGCAGCACAGTAGAGAGAGACCTGCGTGGGGACGCAGGGCGATCAAGGTTCAGGTGCGTCTCTGAAGCAGAAGGACGCAGCGCGATAATGTTTTCAGGTGCGTCTCTGTAGCGAAAGATGCGGCGCGATAGTATCTTTGGGTGCGTCCCTGAAGCAACAGAACGCAGAGCAGTCAAAGGAACAGTGCGTGGGCACGCAGCGGAGCAGAAGGATATCTGCGTGTGGACGCAGAGTAGCAGAAGGTTAACGGCGTCTGGTCGCAGGCCACAGAAAGAAAAAACTGCGTCTCTGTTTTAAGATGTTCTGTTGGTTGAATTTCTCTATTGATAAGGTGTTCTGGGTTAGTTCTGTTGTTGCTGATCTGATATCTGTAGTGATCTATATCTGTTATGTACTTGTTGATTATCTGATGCTTTATGAAAAGAAGTAGGGGGTTGTAGCTCCCTTCCAGGAGTAGACTGGAAAACGAGAGAGAGAGAGAGAGTTGTAGCTCTCTGCAGGTTGCAGCCTGCGTACTGGTAAAGGACTGCACCAGTACAAAATCATTGTAAAAGAATTTTCTAAGTTGAAAGAAGATAGAGACATATTGCAGCAGGTGGTTTTCACCCACATTGGGTTTCCACCTTACATCTTGTGTTCTTAGGTGTGACTATCTGTTTTTCATGCTCATTATTTTATGGTACTGACATGCTAAAATAATTCAAAGATCAAATAAGGAAGATTTATTAAATTGCTAGATAATACTGATTCACCCCCCCCTCTCAGTATTATTTCCAACAAGCTTTGCTTATATAATCCCATGGTCAGCGGACTATGGGTAGGTCTTTACAGCTGAATTTACACTTTACAAAATAAGGGTGGACAACCCTTTATGACTTATGACACCTTCGCACTCCGCGACCACAAAATGTGGAGACTTTATAACTTTATTACAAAATTTGACCCAAAACATGGGCTTTTAGCCCCAAAATTGTCCTTGGGGGATCCCATTCCCAGCACCAACTTAATATGGGTTGGACTACAATTTACACATGAATTATTGTTTCATCATTTCAAAACATTATCACTGTGTTTCAAAAGCATTGCAAGTGAATTCACCAACTCTGAAGGCTTGACCATCAGTCTCTATGAGTGTGTCTTATGCAATATATTGCCTCTAAGGGTATCACTAGACATATTCTCTTCTCTCTCCCATTTTGCATTTGTCACTCCAGTGTTACTGTTGTCCTCTTTCTTCAATTGTTGCTTCTTACCATCAATATTGAGTTCCTCTCCTGAAAATGAAAGAAGATAAAATGCAGAGTATAAGGCATGAAAGATGATGAATACTTGAATATAAAATAAATTAGACTATAAAATATTTATATGAAATATACCTCAACATTCAATAGTGGCCACTATGTGGCTAGATGACCTGTATAAATAAAGAAAATAAAATATCACTATAGAAAATAACACCTTAGGAACTTAGTATTCAACCCTCAACAAAACCTTAGGCAGAATCGTACCAACTAAATTACCTGTTAAAAATATCAAGCAATAGATAACTCGTGAAAAAAAATAGTGTAAAAAATATCCTTATTGCTTGTTCTAAAAGAGTCATGTTCCTTAAATCTGGATATTCTTTTGCCTAGAGTAAAAGTTCCTCGCTATTATGACCTATGTTTTTAGGATCATAAGATTGATCCAACATCATATTGGATTGTGGAGATAAAATTATTCAAATTTCCAAGATGAGTACCTCACTTGGTTGAATGAAGGTGCTAACTATGAGTAGTGTCAAAACCTTAGGGAAGTAGAACACTAAAGCCTACGAAAATATATCACCACTTTTCCATTGAAAGAAAAAATTTCAATCCCACAATGGCCTCTAGGAGTACATTTTGTTGGATGGATATCACACTCTGAGAGATGATTGTCTAATACAATGAGAAGTGTACATATATTGTCACAATACCCCTCACATTCAGACCCTATAGTTGTGTCCTATAATATTAATCATATTATACTATTTAATTATAAATTATGACTATCAAATAATTATTAGTTTGAATAATTAGTCTGAAATTGTGTTTTTAGTATTTATGTATACATGAAAATATTCAGAAAAACAAAAGGTACTTTTTGTGACTAGTTAATTCGAGTGAATCTAAATACACAAGAAATTATGGTGCATCGATGTTTCTCTAGTGGTTATCTACTCATTGTACCAATTTCTCCCATGTCCTCTACTACTTTTGGTGAATTTCTCTTTGATGATGTCCAATGCCAATGCAGTGGAAATTTACCCTCGATGTTCTTCCGAGCCAAAGGGAAGCTCCACAAGTAACAACCAAAAACTAGCCTCAAATATATTACTGGGGGTCGAAATACAGTAATTATATGACAAGCCAAGAAACACTGCACATTAATCATCTTCCCTTTAATATTGATTAATAATTTCTTTGCATGATAATGTAATACTAAAGTGTCAAGTAGGGACATTTAAAGTCAGTCATCCATCAATATCACCTTTTAGAGTTCTTAATAGTTAATAGTTCCTATTACACACACAGTAGATCACCAACTTCAAGGATAGCAATATAAACACAACAAAAATGAAATTAAAAGAAATGTTAGGAAGTCAAATGCGACTAATATTGAGCCAAGAAAATACCAATCCCTTCACATTAGCAAGGCATTCTTAGGCGCTAAAATAGAAAATCCTTCCATTGCATCATTTTCACCTTTTCTTTAATTTCTTTAATTGAGAACATAACTTTCGAATATTTAAAAAAAAAAAAATCATTGAAAAAGGTCTCAAAATCCTAACAAATGCTCTAAGTGATTGGTGTCTCAATTGAACAGAAAGGAAATCATTCGATATGCTTTAACTTGCGGAATATATTGAAGAATATGAAGCTTTCTCATCCCTTTCTCCTAATCAAATTGTAATCCATGGGTTCCAATCAAGTAATCAATTTCCCTCCAAGATAGTTAAGAGATCACTTTGGAGAAGGACATATAGAGGCATTGGGATAGTAGAAATGGAATTAACGAGGAGGAAAATGAAGCACTTTAGTGGGTACTCCAAAATATTTGAACGCAACTGAAAATGATTTTATACTCCCTCCACACATTTTAAAACATAAACCATTTAGCTGCATCTCATTTATTTTCCACCTTTCTGTAATATGTAATTCTTTGAGCAAGAATAGAGCATTCATAAATATTGTCATGAAAGAGGACTCTTCATAATCCTAATAAGTTGGGCTCTAAAAAATAAACAATTTCATGTAGTGAATAAATCTTACATGGTAGATTTCAGTGATTAAAACAAAAAATTTATTCTTAATCTCATTACAACAAAAATAAATTCAACCCTAACTAGTTGGGATCTAAGAAATCAAGAATTCCATGTAGTAAAGTAAACTTACATGGTAGATCCCAATTATTTGCAATGACAACTTTATTCTTGATCTTATTACAACATAGATAAATTCAAGAGTACATACATATTTCCTTATCTAAGACAAACTTTGAATACATTCCGATATTTCATAGAAATATAATGATACGATTTACCTGTTGGACAAGAGAAATCTATCTACATCTAGCACTCATCACTAGACAATAGTGTTATTGAGACACCATCTCATGGCATTAGAATTATGTAGATAGATAGTGTAATAGATATACCTTGCAACCCCTATTCAACACTACCTTCAAGCTTCCAATTCATCAATTGATTTACTTTACTAACAAATTCTAGTGGGATTTCATTAAATACAACCCGACAAAATCCATTTGAGAGTTGTCATTGCCTTCTCTGGATCTACCCCCCTCTAGAAATAAAGTAACTGATACTCCCCAATTTTTGAGGTACTTGCTTCATGTTCAACATGGACTATTTGGTTCTTCACGTGGAAAGGGTTGCAAATATAAGATGTATAATGGAAACAAGCATGAAATTCAAGGTTGCTCCTAAAGTCTCTTGAGTGAATTATAAAACACCATGTACTTAAAACATGATATATGGTAGTAACAAAAACCTACCCAAGATCCGACTTAAGAATTCAAAATGTTGGAAATAGGAGATGTCTTAAACAATATCAACTATTTATTTGTATAATCACACTAAAATAGACGAATCTTTAAAATGTTGAAAAGTGTCAAAAAAATGGAGTTGGAATATTATAGTTATGCCAGGGTAGATATAGCTATGTAAAATGTAACTTCTATAGCTACATGAAATATAACTTCTATACAAAAAAAGTGGAGTTGGAATATTATAGTTACGTAAGGGTAGATATAGCTACGTGAAATGTAACTTCTATATAACAATCTAAATATCATTTTTAGTCATTTAAGAGACTAAAATTTTCTTTATCTTTGGTTAATAACTTAATACTCCACCAAAAATAGCATTGAATTGGTTCTTCACCAACGAAGGGGAAATCTTAAAACAGTGTGGAAATGCTTACTCATTCCCATGCCATATTTATGATCTTTTATTTGTGTGCGGATTTAAGCTAGTGTAATGTAACTTCTACATAGTTGACAATTTAAATGTAAAACATTACCCAGGTTGAAGTTATACGGTTTAACATATGCACAATAAGATACAATATGCATGAGCTATAAGTAATATTATGTTTACATGTTATATCAAGACAAACTTTTACTCATCTCATTAACTCTTATCTTATAGTTGGTGATGGATATAGCCTTTAAAATTATGAGCCATCCTTGTCATATCTTATATTTAATTATGGATATAACTTTTAAAAGCATCAAACTTGTTTGTTATTTTATGTACGGTCAATTTAAATGGAAGTGCTCATAATTTTATTCAATACTATCTTGTACAACTGGAAATAAAATGATGTGGGGGTGGTGTTTCTAGTGATTTTCAAACTTCTCTAGTTACCTAAATTTAGGCTATTTAAAATAAACAGGGGTGGTACCCCGATCGTGGTGTGTGCCAGTGGATGGAAGTGTTTGCAACTAGTAATGAAACATACATATGATTTACATAGCACTACCCCCCACATGCTTAAAGCGATGGGTGCAGTGACCCTTGGCATGAGTACATGCAAGGGTGGTGGGAAAGGTAGCAAAGATGGCAGGGGAGAGGTAGGATGTATAGAAATTAAGGTGAGATAGACAGGTAAGGATTGTGATTTGGCTTGTGGAGTAAGGAGCTGGAACAGAAGAAAGGGAAGGTGATGGCACCGACGGCATCAACCTTGGAGCGACAATGGGTATGTATCTTGGCTCCTCACCTCCTTTGCAATGTCGACCTAGTTTTATTTTTGATGAGGGGAGAGGGAGATACTTGGGAAGGGTAATTGGGGGAAATGATGGGGGAAATGGAGGAGGCATCGAGCTACAATAGTATGGCTATGTCTCTTTGTTTTGAGCTTGCCGAGAATTGACCTTGCCTTTGGTTGTGTGGACCTTGCATTTAATGGCAACGGGAACCCGAGTGTTGCACACTGTGGGCTAAGTGGGGCTGGTCGCTGTGGTCTAGCAAGTAGAAGCTTGGCATTTGAGGCTGAGGGTAGTGAGGGTTAGCTAATATGTTGGGTAGAAGGATGGACCAGCTCCCATATCCATGGAAAATTCTACAGAACTAAGAGAAATTATTGTGCTAAGAGACTAGCTAGGACCCCTGTGGGTGATGTTGGGCATGATAAGGGCAGAGGAATTGGTCTGCCTTATTGGGCAGAGAGGAAAGGGACTGGAATTCATGGAGGGAAACTTGTCGGGCTGAGGCTAGGCTCACTCGCATGGCCTTGGCCTGGGATTGTCAAACACACTAAGTATGTGAGGTAATGGGGAGGGAGGAGTGAGAAGTTAGAAGCGAAATGGAGTTTGGCCCTTCCTAAGGACTAGCCCTCTGGCCATCTTGGCCCTTGTACTGTTAGCAAATGGAAAAAGGAAACGAACGGGGAGAATGACAGCAACGACAATTCTAGTCAGGACAGTAACCAATGCTATAATATGTTACAGTGCTCTCGGTTAACAAATATTTCCTGTGAACATGTATTGAATAGTGTTGATATGGCTTGGCCAATGAGAGGATGGGGACATGGAAGACGGGTCCGGAAGCCTGGAAAGGTTAAGGACGCGAGCACATCGAAGCCCCACAGAGGAAGGAAATCTGTAGAGAATCTTATCAGCAGAGCAGTTGTAGCATATCGGGAGGGAACAAATGAAGGCATCCATAATTTTCTAGAAGAATGGGAAGAGGAAATTAAGCAGGGCAGTGAGATAGAGGAGGATATGGAGAACTGGAGGACACTCATCCCGGACCCTGGGAATACCAAAGGAAGGATAAACCAATTCAAACAGACATTGTACCTCTACTGGATAATGAAAAGCTTGTTAGGTAAAGCCATGGAACAAATATTGGTGGGGATGGCAGTTTCTCTCCAAGGGTTTTCGAGTTACAAACAGGATCTACAGAAAATTCAGTTTAAGCTCCATAAGTAGGACATTAGACTGGATAGAATTGAAAGACACATTCCATGTATCCTTGAATTTTCTGAGATGCCCGAGCAACTGTCAAGGATCCTGCACCCGTGGAATCAGCATCGGAGGAGTAGAAGTGATAGTGAGTTTACCATGTTTAATTTTTTTATGTATGTGGTTAGCATTTACTTTTCATTATGCAAGTATAAGGATAGATAGATATATAGAGTCTGGTCATGAAATAGAGACATATATAGCTTGGATAGAGATATTTAAAAGCTATTGTGTTTGGATGGCTTACAATGAGGATAGGTGGCCAACAGAATTGGTTTCCCATTGGGAAAGTTGAGGCCACCTAACCAATCTATGTGGTGTAAATTTTTTTATTATAAATAGAAAATGAAAGGTCCTTACAAGCTTAACAAAAAAAAATAAACATGGGTGGTGTTTCTAGTGATTTTCAAACTTGTTTTAATTACCTAAATTTAGCCTATTTAAAGTAAATAGTTGCACTAACCATCTTATCTTCAAGTCAGTAACTTTTCTTGAGGGCATCTTCATGACATCAATCATCTCTTAAAATTATGAAATATTATTAGTATCTTGCAATAAATAAACAATGTTGTCTTAGAATATTTTATTGTGTTTTTTACTCCGTGTCACAAATTTATTGATATTTTTTTATTATTGGTTTCGATTTCCATGCTAAGACTGGATTCATCATGCATTCTAGGATTTTTAGTTGTGCACACTTCATATTTATCACATCTAATTGTATCAAAAACAAAGAGTATGCACAATGACATGTAGTGACATGTGGGTGTCTATTTTACTCAATGATATGCTTAATTTTTTAACCCATTCCAATCCTACCACAATTAAATTAAGAGAGACAAGGACACAAGAAGGACTATCAATAAATGAAATTAGATACTTTAGAATGCAACTCAATTGTATCTAAATGTAACGATGAGTATTTGCAGCTTCCTGGTCACCGATGACCATCAAATCACACTGTGAAAACTTCCTTGCATTATGATAATTTGGTTGCACCTACACTAATCCTCTGTAGTAGTCCCTTGACTTACCTATAGATGTAATTTTAGAAACAATCCTACTCCTGCAATTCTTCCCTATATGTATCATCTTTTTCCCCCCTATTGATAGTTATTTTTCAAGGCAACATAATAGAACTCTCCAATTGCATCATCGCCTTTCAAAATAATGCTTGAGTATTTCCAAGTAATTGTTGAACCAATCTCTACTCAGGTCCATGAAATCTTTGATTTGTCTCCATCGCACAAACCTCTTTTCGTAATAAAATTATAAATCCCACGTCTGCATTCCTCGTCCCCGACATACCAATTCTTTACAGTGGAATACTTTATCATTTCTCCCTCGGTGCAATAGAGATCCACTACTATGGCATGGAGATGATTTGTGTCATAAAATGGTACATTGCATCCTTCAATATATATCACAGAATTCCTCTCACTTCATAGAACTCCTCTCATCTACAAAAATAAGAGTCCTCTAAAAATTCTTGGTCTCCATCTCATTCATCCTGAAATAAGTGGATATTTCCATGGGTGACATAATGTGATTGGAGATTTAATAGAAGGAGCTATCACTAAAGAAATAAAAATACAATGCAGCGTAATATTTATCAGCAGGAGGAACAACCCTACCAAGCTACTTCCTAACTAGATAAAGATACTCCCGAATTACCTCTTATAACGAACAAAAGATAACCTCAACGATGTATAGAGTCTTCCTATGCATGGTAGCAATGAAATAACCGTCGAAAACAACATCTAAAACAACTTTGGTCAATCTCTTCTTCTAGTCAAGGGCATGCCCAACTTTTGAAAAGTATCAAGGAGGTTAGGGTCCACCTCATCCAGGCTCCTCTTCTTCTTCTACTCTCTCTGTTTAGGTTCATAATAATACCAAAGGTCTTGGAAATTGATGGGTGGGCAAAAGTTATCAGACCATTTGAGTTCTTGCATTTTTAATCATTGTCTGTAAGAATGAATCTAAATTGCAAAAGTCATTGAGGTTCCTTACTTTTAGCTGAAATTAACCTAAGCTTTGGAGAGTTGTTAGGTTTAATGGATCTAAGTATATTCTACTTAAAATATAGTAACATGGTTTAAAACTATAGGCATTGAGATCAGAATCTAAGGATGAAACTGAAAAGATTTTATGTTCATGATTACAAGAAATTTTAATTTCATGTAACAAAGTTTGAGGAAGGTCTAGCATTTGCATCCTACCAGAAAATTTTCTTGCATCACTTGAGCCCTTTTAATTTGGGTATGGTAGAGTCCATTACACAAACAATCAACCACTAAAAAAAAGGTTAAAAGAAAAAATAAAATTTCATGCATTTTGACCCTAGAAAAGTTAGGGAGGAGTGAACTGATCTATACAATAAGGACTTGCAAAATGCTTACTTGTCCATTGTCTTTTAATGAATTGTTGGTCGCAATCAATATCTACATTATCATAATCATTAAACCCTTTGTATAATAAGGACATGCAAAATGCTTACTTGTGCATTGTTTATCATAATCATTAAACCCTTTGTACAATAAGGACATGCAAAATGCTTACTTGTGCATTGATCTGGATTATCATAATCATTAAACCCTTTTTATAATAAGGACATGCAAAATGCTTACTTGTGCATTGTTTATCATAATCATTAAATCCTTTGTACAATAAGGACATGCAAAATGCTTACTTGTGCATTGTCTTTTGATGAATTGTTGGTCGCAATCAAGATCTAAATTACCATACTCTCAACTCTAGATAAAATTTATGATTTGATCATATAAACCCTCAAAATTATTTACCCATAAGAACAAAAATCCTCTTTAGTAAAAAGGAAGAACATAGTCCAAATTCATACCCATGTAAAAGTTACCAAAATATCATAATCATTAAAACCTCAACTCTAAATAAAATTTACGCTTTGATCACATAAATTATTTACCTGTAAGAACAAAAATCCTCTTTAGTAAAAAGGAAGAAAAGAGTCCAAATTCATACCCATGTACAAATAACCAAAATATCCACGCCCAATGACCTTGCCTTTATCATAATCATTAAACCCTCAACTCTAGATCAAATTTATGCTTTGATCATATAAACCCTCAAAATTATTTACCCATAAGAACAAAATTCCTCCCTTATCATAACCCTCAAAATTATTTACCCATAAGAACAAAATTCCTCTTTAGTAAAAAGGAAGAGCAGATTCCAAATTCATACCCATGTACAAATTACCAAAGCTTTGATCGTATAAACCCTCGAAATTATTTGCCCATAAGAACAAAAATCCTCTTTAGTAAAAAGGAAGAACAAAGTCCAAATTCATACCCATGTACAAATTACCAAAATTTCCACACTCAATGACTTTGCCCTTATCATAATCATTAAATCCTCAACTCTAGATAAAGTTTATGCTTTGGTCATATAAACCCTCAAAATTATTACCCATAAGAACAAAAATCCTCTTTAGTAAAAAGGAAGAACAAATTTCAAATTCATACCCATGTACAAATGACCAAAATATCGACGCTAGTGACCTTACCCTTCCTCCATCTAATCGTTGATATTCTCCTAAGGTGTTTCCCATGCAAACTCCATCTGGGTTTCGAATCCCATGAAATCCATAGATCACGTTGATGGTCTTCCTTCTTCTAGAATTTCCACGCAAATATAGACAAGGCAGAGACAGTGCTACAATGTGATGTAATCTATGAATATTTTATTTGAAGCGAGTGCTAAACTAAAATGAAAAAGAAAATAAATATCTATAATAGAAAAAATAAAAGAAATATTTATAATATAAAATAAAATATATAAATTGCAATTGGGTTAAATGATTTATTTTTAATAATAATTTATTGACGCTAAATTAAAAGGAAGAAGTAAAAAATGATATTGGGATGAGTGTAAACATTTAGATATGACCTCAATTAATAATAAAAAGTTAAATTAATAAAAATAATAAAATTTAATTTATTATATTTTGATTTTGTTATTAACTTGTGAATAGGATTTGTTACAATACCATGGGCCAATACCATGGCTTATCAATACTAGAATCCCAAAAACCACAACTTATTTCACAACCAAAATATTTTACAACAATATGACAAGATTCTTAACGTGGATATTCACCCCCACATTACAGTAGATATTATTAACTTGTAAAAAATAGCCTTCATTACAATACCATGGGTCAATACCATGGATTATCAATACCACATGCCCAAAAAACATAAATTATTTCACAATCAAATATTTTATAACAATATGACAAGATTTTTAACCATGGATATTCACCCTCACTCTACCATGGATATTAACTTGTAAATCTGATTTGTTACAATACCATGGACCAATACCATGGTTTATCAATACCACATGCCAAAAAACCATAACTTATTTCATAGTAAAAATATTTTATTTTAATATAATTTCACAACATTTTTTAAATTGAATCTAAAAGGGAAAATGTTACAATTTGAAATATATCTAAACCCTCTATCCTCACGGCTACCAAAAATATTCCCATAGAAATTAAATTAAGGTTTTAATAAAATTAAGCTAAGATGGATCGATATATATATATATATATATATATATATATATATATATATATATATATATATATATATATATATATATATATAAAGAACCGGCGTCGATCCATCTTAGCTAAGGATCCAAGGGATGAGAGCCAGAAAATTGACTAATTATAATAGATTAAAGTTTTTTATTATTTTATTTTCTTTGACATGATTGATCCAAAATATAGGTTTAATATTTTACAACCATTTAAAGTTTCTAACTTAGATCCATTTCTTAAACACAATACAATGTGATCAAATCTAAGAGAGAGTTTGCACCTCGAGAGATTGGACCCCTCTCAACGCTAGATAGATTTGGGGTTAAGATGGATGTAGGTCAGTTAATATGAAATTAAAGTAGTTTTTATTTGATATTATAGTCTGAAAAATTAAAATTTCCCTTTAAATTAATTTCAATTTGGAACTAGATCCAATTAGATTCAATGAATATATTTTTAGAAAATACATAAAATAATTTTTTTATTAAAAAATATATTTTTTAAATTACAAATCATTAGAGATACATAATGCAAAGTTGGCTCACCTATACACCATGTGAGGATGAAGAAGTGTTTAAGGAAGGATAACCTTTCAACCAATCCTTAACAGCGTTTCAATCCCCTATCACTTGTAAGTTTAAATTGCTTGACACAATTAAGATGACTAACTTAAAAAAATTGATTCATATTATTGTAGTACTTATTAGGTAGTTCTATTTTTGTTCTTAGACTAAATTTATCATTCATGTTAGGCATTTTTAGTTGTATTACTTATTAGCTAGTCACATATTTTAACCCGTGACTAAATTAGTGATTTATGTTAGTCGTTTTTAGTTCGGTCACTTAAAATTGTTCATTTTTGGTAGTATTTCACTTGGAAAAGCTGTGGTGACTAACCTTTTTAGTCACCTAGTCACTAATTGCTCATTTTCTACTAGTGATGGTTAGTTGGTACGCGGAAGTCCCTAAGTTGATTGGATTTGCATATGTTAATAAGAGCTATTTTTTCCTTAGTATGTTCATGAGTAAATGTACTTGATGTTATGGGGCTTTAATGGTTGTTTCTTGATTGGTATATATCTGGTTATTTGTTGGTTATAAACATGTTTTATGACAGTTATGATGTATGGCTCTCATCATGTTTTGATTAGTATGTGAAACAATAATGAATGGATGACCTAATAGATGATAATGCACCTAATGTGAGAAGGCATCAATCCTTCTTGAAGATTCTCATATAAGTATGAGACCCCTATGCTTAGATCTTTTGTTGAAACTTGTAGATTTCATATTTGTGATATGTTTGACGAAACGACTGTCAAGGTTGGGCTCGGTTAGGTTAATTCCTTGATCAAGTTGTGTGTTAGATCATTTGTGCTGGTGTCATTTATTGTCTCGTAAACTCTCATCAAGCTCTAGGTAGTGGTTTGGAGACTAGCCCTGAAAAGTGGCTTAAATCGCGCAGTGTCTGGCACAAAACTGGTTGAAAAATACTACAATCTCTCCCTTGCAGGTATTGTGGGAGCGACTAAAGGGTCCCAGTTGCATGCATGCCCATGTCATGGGACCGACTGGGGATTTAATTCATTGAAAGGCTAGGTTAAATCAGGGGTTGGACACCTGGAGTGGTGGATTATCCTGGGGGTCTTGCAGAGCCTGAGGGGGGTTTGTAAAGTGTTGGTTTGTCAGTTCCACTTCCTTAACTACACTTAGGGAGTTGAACAATATCATAGTAACTCTTCGTCACATGTTTACCCCGGTGGACCGGTTAGCTTAGGTAAATGTAGGAGGAGGGTGTTACAAATAGGCAAACGATTATCAGCTCATGTGTTCTTCTTTGTTGTGATCACCTTTAGATTTATGTTAATTTATTCATTAATTTTGAGTGTGTGTTTTGACGGTGTTTTGTGCATAGTGAGAACTCAAACAAAAATATGCACTCCCACATTTGTAAAAAAAAAACTAGTGTGCAAAATCTTTAGTGCAGTAGCATATGAACAATGCAGAGCATAAAAATGTAGATGATGGCTCATTGTGCGAAGAAGTGTAGATGCTCCATACTTTCACACAATGAGTTTCTTTTGCACTATATTACAAATTATTGTTATTTTAATAATGCACAACTTTAATTTTATTTGTTTTTAATGAGGTGTTATCTTTTAACATTAAAAAAATTATGAATGAGGGGCAAAACGGTTAGCAGTTAATAACGAATAAACGAAAAAATGACTACATGTGTGGTGGAAGTTGTGTAGAAGTGGAAGAAGATGTGTGTATCCTGTATGTGTCGAATTTTAGTGGAGTCAGAGAGCCAAAGCTTGTGGCCAAATAATCTGTGTAGGACAATAGGAAAAATGAGTATTGGCTCCTATGTTATTCTTTGTCATAACCTTTATATTTATGTTACTTTATTCATTAATTTTGGTTGCGTTTTGACGGTGTTTTGTGCGTAGTGAGAGCTCAAATGAAACTCAACACTCCCACACTTGTTCCCCCCAAAAAAAAACTAGGGTGCGAAATCTTTAGCGTGGAAGCATACGAACAATGCGGAGGATAACAATGCAAATGATGCCTCATTATAAGAAGAAGTGCAAATGCTCTACACTTGCATACAATGAGTTTCTTCTGCAATGTATTACGAATTATTGTTAGTTTAGTAATGCACAACTTTAATTTTATTTGTTTTTAGCAAGGTGTTATATTTTAGCGATAAAAATAATTATGAACAAGAGGCATAACAGTTAGTGGTTAATAACGAATAACTGACAAAATGACTACTTGTGCGGAGAAAGTTATGCAGAAAAAGAAAAAGATGTATAAAGATGGCATTTGTTGTGCATGTACAGAGACAAAAATAATGACATATTACAAGTGCAAAAAACTTTTTCAAATAAAAATAAAATGTAGACCCTACACTAATGATGAAATGTGGATCCCACACTAAGGCAAATAATTAGCGATAAAAGACAAAACTATACTCCCCTTGTTAATGATATTCCGTAATTAAAATCCACAATAAATACATTATCCTCTCCGTTAGAAATTATCATGTCGACATCAATCAATGTTAAATGAGTCAATAAATATATCGCTTTACCTTATTGTCTAATCTGAACAATGGTCGAGTGAGTCACCTAATTGACAAAGGGTACAAATCAAATCGGTTGGGTATTTTGTCTTTTAATTTTTATGTTATTTTTTAAAACAATAAATTTTATGAAACAATGATTCCCAAAAAATTATTTGTTAATATAAAAAAATTAAAAAAATTATTTATCGCTTGATTAACGGAATCGCATTATTAGATTTATTTCAACCATGGTGTGAAAATGAAATTCGGCCACCTATACTTTGGGTAATTAATTTATTTTTTTTACGTGAAACAAAATAGATTATAGCCCTCTAAAAACACCTTTAACACCTTACCCCAAAATCATAAGGAATAATAATGATACTAATCAATCGATTATTTTTAAATAATTTTTTTATATTGTATTGAATGTGTCATATATTTTATGATCAAAATAATGTTGTCTAGTTTACCTTTAACATCTTACCCCAAAATCATAACGAATAATAATGATACTAATCAATCGATTATTTTTAAATAATATTTTCATATTGTATTGAATGTGTCATATATTTTATGATCAAAATAATGTTGGCTAGTTTTTACTATTAATAAAGTTTAATTCACATATAAATGAGTTTAAATTAGAGATCTATTTTAATTTTGGCCTTAGGGAGATTTTATTTTTTTAGACTTGATAAGTCTAGGTTTAAAATGAATTTAGGCTAATTTAAATTATTTAAATATTTTTATTTTATTTTATATTTAAATTATTTTATATTTTATTTTTTATTATTATTTTTTTTTATATATAATGGATTACAACTTGTCAATTTGAATAAGGTAAATTAAATTATACACCCATTCATATTTTTAATAATGATCTAAATATAAACCATAATGAAATCGTCAAATAGAAATTATATATATATATATATATATATATATATTATCACATTTTAACTATAATATCTATTTATATAGTTTATTGTAACATTATTTTCCATTTAAAATTATATTATCTTTAAATATTTGTTTTGGCTTTATATATATATATATATAGTTTGTTAAAATTTACCTCTAAAAGAATTGTTTTATATATTTTTTTTCCCCCGGAAAAATCGTAATTTTATTCATATTGATTAAAATTACATGTTGTAGATGCTGAATCAGCATATGCTTTATCAAAACTTGTCCTGTGCTTCAGGATCTAGAAAAGATTTTCAGCCTAAACTATGCTTTTCTACCTTTCTTTTTTTCCACTTTCCGCCAACCTTCATTGTTGGGTGTGGGTATTACAATTGCCATGTGTGCTTCGTTTGAAATTTCTTTTTTAGAATCTGAGCTTTCTGTTGAGTGTGCTCACTTGTTGCCTCCAATTTCTTGTGCTGGGCTGTATTTCTCGCTTTGCTGCTGTGGATTGGTTTGCACTATTGCAGACCCCATCTGTTTTTCATCATTTTGTGGGTTGTGTTCTGTATTATTTCCTGTATATTCTGCTTCTTGAGACATGTTGATATCTTCTGTATTTTCTTCTTATGCTACGTCGTCTGTGGCTGAAAACTGCCATCCTTTCGGCTTTGGTGGATGTCTTCTTTTCTTGTCTTTTTTGTTTTGAGGGCATATACTTTGTAGATGGCCAGTTTGACGACATATGCGACATCTAAAAGTTGTGTTTTCATAATCAAGTGGCTGTGCCCATTGCTTTTCATTGTGTAGTAAGAGGATGTGGTCTGGTAATCCTTGGCTGAGATCCACCTCCACACAGATCCTGGCAAATGTGTAGATGTCCTTGGAGAGGCGGTCATTATCTGCTTTTAAAAATTCCCCCAATGTGTTGCCAATGTCTGCTAATACTTTGAAATGCCAAAAGTGTAGGGGTAGATTGTATAATTTTACCCACACAGGCATTTTGGTGACCACCATAGTATTCAGATCAAATTTTGGGAACCAGGGTGTCAAAAATAGTCCAGCATTGCCCCAGAACCATGGTCCCTCATTCAATGCATATTCTTTGTCATTTACTGTATCAAATTTGACAATAAAGAAACCTTTCAAAGATGGATGTCACAGTTTGCTGTCCATATGGAGTATATCCATTGACGAAGGGCTTCCGGCTTGGGCCAAAAACCATTGAACCTGCATATCACAGCTTTGGTTAAATAATCCTCATGTATTTCATTTACCTCAGGTGTAGAAATTGTTATTGCAGGGTTTTGAGCTGTTTGCTCGACAATGTAGGGTCCGGGTATTGTAACTTGCAGATTTGTATGTCTTGTGTTTCCTTCTTCCCTTTCACTGCATCTTTGAAGGAAACAGTTCCTTTTGAGCTGGTGCCTAGACTTCCTCCGTGGATTCTTGTGCTAAGGTAAATGGTTGAGCCTTTGCCTATGCCATATTTGTTTAGTTTGTGCTCCTCCTATAGTATTTCTCCTATGTAGATTAGGATTTGTTTGCAGGGTGGGATGCCTGTCCTTTCTTGTATCCTCTGTTTGAGCATTTTTATCTCCTCCCAGCTTCCTATCCTGATACATATTGTGTTCCCCTCCATGGATCTGATAAAGAGATTGTTTAGATTCTCCTTGGGCGCTTCAGGAGTAGAAGCTTCCAGATCTATCATGTGCAGATCTAACTCTGAGGTTCTATTATCCGTCTTTTGCTCTTCTCTAAACAGTGAGTAGGCTACCAGATCTGACCAGAGTGGGGGTCGTTCTAGAGTACAATGGTCTAGATCGAAGAGCCCATGGCTCGATCTGGGCGCTGTGCCACGGATCAAGAAAAATGATGCCCATTCTGGGCTCAATGGCGTTCGCTGGAATAGATGGGCAACAAGATTTGCAGCATAATGGAACAGATCCGAGGTCTGATATGAAAAAAGCTTAAGTTTACGCTCCCTTACCTCGGGATTGTGGTCACCATGGGCTTCTTGTCCTTGGATCTCAGCCAGCGTATAACTATATGCTTTTGGAGATGCCAAAACGATGAGATTAAAAGCCTTCCGCTCTGTTTTCGGGAGTGTTTCGTTGAATTTGACATTGCTACAGCCCCAGGGTGCCAGATTTGTCATGTTTGCATCAGATTGGGAGGGGAATGTGATCTGTAGAACGGCGGCATTTCTCCTGTATGCTCCAAAATCTTGATCCGCTGCACCATGTTCCAGATCTACAATATATCTCTTATCTTCCAGAAGAAGGTAACAATTCCCCCGTCGCTGATAAACTTCTTTTCCTATTTGCTTGTTCTGCAGCAGCTGCACAATGACCTTATTCTTGTCTATTCCAGCGGCGGAGGGGCGTGTTGCTGTTGCGGCGGCCATTTTCTTTAATCCCTCCTGCCAGTGTCTAATGTTATCGTTCTCGATAAAAGTTACCTCACATAAAAACATTTTAACTATAATATCAATTGTATTTGAAATATTTTTTGTTTTTTTACCTTAAGAAAAGTAAAAAACAATTTTCACTATCATATCAATTTACTCAATTTAATCATTTTTAACTTTGATAAAATTTTCCTCACACAAACTCGTTTTAGCTATGATGTCAATTTCCATCATTTTTGCATGCAACATTATAGTTTTGTAAATGCTCAAGTAATGAGAGTTGACTTGTGTTTATTCATTTTCACATTTTAACAAATATTCTTATATAGTTTCACATTTTAGTAAATAATCTTAAATGATTTTTTACATTATAGATAAAATCAAATCTAATAATTTTTGTGTAATGCCTTCAAAGCTAAGTGGAATGAGAAATGAGGTGTTAATAAGTTTTATAGCTGGGTGAGTTTGTTGTCTCAATGTGAAGATAGGTAGAATTATAATTTTCACTATCATATCAATTTACTCAATTTAATCATTTTTAACTTTGATAAAATTTGCCTCACACAAACAAGTTTTAGCTATGATGTCAATTTCTGTCATTTTTACATGCAACACTATAGTTTTGTAATGCTCATGAGTGTTGACTTGTGTTTATTCAGTTTCACATTTTAGCAAATATTCTTATATAGTTTCACATTTTAGTAAATAATCTTAAATGATTTTTTACATTATAGATAAAATCAAATCTAATCATTTTTGTGTAATGCCCTCAAAGCTAAGTGGAATGAGAAATGAGGTGTTAGTGAGTTTTATAGCTAGGTGAGTTTGTTGTCCAAATGTGAAGCTAGGTAGAATTACACAAAAATAATTTTATTTCATTACTATAGGTTCCAAATTATAGAGTTTAAGAACTTTTGAAGAACAAGCATACCTCAATTTAAGATTTCGGCACTCATCCTCCTTACCTAAATGAATTTTATATTCATTTTATTTTCTTGGATTTTGTCTACACTTTTGTGATCCATAATATTATTGTGTATATGTTCTTTTTGTTATAAAGTTTAATTAAACCAACATTTTGGCACTCATCCTCCTTACCTAAATGAATTTTATATTCATTTTATTTTCTTGGATTTTGTCTACACTTTTGTGATCCATAATATTATTGTGTCTATGTCCTTTTTGTTAAAAAGTTTAATTAAATCAACATATTCAATATTATTCCATAATATTATTGTGTCTATGTTCTTTTTGTTAAAAACTTTAATTAAACCAACATTTTGGCACTCATCCTCCTTACCTAAATGAATTTTATATTCATTTTATTTTGTTGGATTTTGTCTACACTTTTGTGATCCATAATATTATTGTGTATATGTCCTTTTTGTTAAAAAGTTTAATTAAATCAACATATTCAATATTATTTTTTATTTTTCATTAATTCGTTGACATATATTTATTATTCTTTATTTTTCATTAATTAGCCGACATATATTTATTATTCTTTATTTTTTATTAATTAGCCAACATATATTTTTTAAATTTTTTTAATGTAACTTTGACAATATCTCTATTGTAAAGCATCTCTTATACAACTATAAAAGATTTTATAATGTTATTTTTATATTTGAATATGATAAAAATGTAAAAAAAAATTATGGCTTAGTTCTGATTAATTGCTAGTGCAAAATAAAGTTTAACAAAAGAAAAATTTGTAAGGGGTATGAGACCTCTAACGCGTTCCTATGTGGTTCCACAAAAGCTTAAGTAAAAGGCGAAAGGGTTGCTCAAATATCCTTTGCACTTTCTTTCCTTGATCCTTTGCACTTTCTTTCCTTGTGCATGTCTCTAAAAACACACTCTCTTTCAGATGAGTTGGTTATAGGTAACAAATTCCGCAATATATTCTAAAATATTTTGTAACTACTCAATCTCATATATATATAAGAGTTAATTCGAAGTCATGAGTTGGTCTGTAACAACTCACAATTTAAATATACAACTGATTAGATCAATTATGTGATTTATAATCAATAAATCTCTACTTAGCTAATTAGCATAGAATTTTTAAGAAATATCAGCAAGGACAACTTACCTGTAGCGATGATATTCCTTACTCGTAATTTCGGAGTTGAACGCTATTTCAATCTTGCCAACCACAACAAAGTTTTGGGAACGACACTCCACCCAACTATAGGCTTAGCTGCACATAATCTTTCTACATATTACCACTCTCAAGCCCTCAATCAATGTACAACTTCTAGAGAATCCTTTGTCTCACAACACTTTTCTCCTAAGATAATGGATGAAGGAACAGATCAATTTCATCTTCCTCATCGTCCATTAAATAGACCAAAAAAATGGAAAGGGGACTGCTTGCACACATTCCATGTGTCAACATGCAACTTTTATTTCTTTATTTTAAGTTTTACTTAATTTAATATTTCTTTTAATTTAACTCTTTCTTATATTATCCTTTTTAACTTTTTGTCAACTTTACTTATTTTTACTATTTTTGTAGTTTACTTATATATATATATATATATATAACTCCAATTTATTATTTACCATTTAATTAATTTATTATTATTATATTATTCACATTATTATTTATTTATTTATTATTATTATCTTTTCTTTATTATTTATTATTTATTTACTATTATTATAATTTCTTTATTTATTTTTACTATTTATTTATTGATGGGACCAGCCCAACGCTTTACCCAAACTACCGTAGGAAAATGATGTTATAATGTTTAATTGTCACGCGGGAATGACTTTGCAATGTTTGTATGATTGATTAAATTATTTGATAGTGATGACACGTATATGCAATGCAATCGGATATTTTGGGCTTTGGTAGATATGGCATTCAATTTGGAAATAATGCAATGTACTTGCCTTGTTGTATGCGCTTCCCGCTCAACTCTTTGCCTGTTCCTTTTTTTCGTTGGTATTCTCGTTCGTTTGTTGTTGTCTATCAAGGGTTTGCTCCTCAATGTTCTGTAAGGTCTTCATGGCTGCCTGGGTAAGACTCCTGTGTGTTCTGGTTTTTCTTGCCGTGGTTTTATAGGCCATAGTTTGTTAGCTCATGTGCTGAAGTTTTCTATTCTGGTTGGCAACTCGTTGTCTACTGTCTCTAGGTTTGGCTCGATGGCTTCCTCTAGTCTCAGGCTTGATGCAAAGGTAATCTATCTGTCTCTGTTTCAACAGTTAATTTTTCTCTTACAGGCTCTGACCTAAATGTGCCTTGTTCTCCAGTCTAGCGACGTTGTTGGTGGAATGCCTATCTTCGTCCTCACAACAACTCTCAAGTAACGTTGGCAGTCTCAACATTTAAGTTCTGTTGCTTCCTAGTTCTAGTCTTCCACTTTGTTTACCTTGCATCCACTAACACTTGTAAATTCTTGGTTATGCAGATATCGAGGGTTTGCTGTTGGCAGATTTGGGGTTTTCCGTCATGGATTTGCATGGTAGGCTCTGCCTCCTCTAACTTATGTCAGCCCTTCGTTCTGGTCTTTTGAACTCTGTCTCTTTTCGAGTCAAATGGGTTTGTCAACGTTCTCTGTGAGCGATGCTCTGTTGTATTTGGAACCCCGATCTTACAATGTATGTCGACTGTCGTTTCCGGTTGTAATGGCGGTTCTTTTTCAAACCCTCACTTAGGGTTTAACGTCCAGGGTTTAGGAACTTATACTGGATTCGAATGCTTTGTTTGAAAACCCTCACCTAGGGTTCAGGTCTCAGGGTTTGAGCGTGCACGGCTTCGGCCTTACAATTCTCTTGTGTAATATTATTTCACTGAACTTTGCAATATTTTGAAAGTAATGTTTTTGGCATAAATGTGATAAGACTGGATTGGAATTACCTGGTTATATACGTTGTTTGTCTTCTCAGAATTTTGTGGTTTGAACTGCTATTGAGCACCTCTGTTTGCTTCAAGTAATTCGTGAGATTTTTTATATGAACCTTGTAATTTTGTTGGTACGTGATATGGTTGTCACTTGAATTGTAATTGGAAACTATTGCTCAATCTATCGATGGTTGGCCCATATGAAATCCCGGCTTCTCCCGTGATCTGCTTTAATGAATTTTCAAACCCTTGAATTTAAATCTGTTCTTTGGTCTTCGCTGCATGCACTAGTTCTCTACCTTCAAGAACGTGAGGAATTATTTGTTTACAAGAATTTATGAATGGTTAGCGGTGTATTCAATTTGGTCATAAATCGAAAAACTTAATGAAACACAATAGGTATACAGATTGGACAGAACTTCAATTTTCTCTATTGTTATTTCTTAACTGAGTGCGAGAGGTATTGGACTAAATTCCTTCTTTGGTTTGTCCTCTTACATTTATAGGTTCCCTGTTCCAGTTAATGAAACTGTACAGTTGCTTATTTTTCAGTTACCGACTCTTACAGTTACTTGTTATTAGACATTCGTTTATATTATGACAAGATTTCCTCTTCAACTACATTTGTCTTTTCCCTTTAAAATAAAAGGATAATCACAGTTTGTTAACAATAGATCAACACATGACTATAACTGTTCAACTACCCTTAACTAACATAAAATAAAATAATAAAAGTCCTATCTACTTTCCTATCAACCAACAGAAAGACTAAATAAAAGTAAATTCAACTTTCTTTGACTTGTCAGAGACTTCACCCGGTCATGGTGAGCTAGATGCTCTTGCATCAGGCTCCTGGGGAAAAAAGAAATCATGGCTCCGGTCCATGAGCTTCTCGACTGAAGAACCTGTCTGTTCAATCTGCTTGGTGTCAAGCCACAAACTGTCCTCAATAGGATGGTTTTTCCACTTGACCAGGTATTGTAGATATTCCTTCCGCCAAATTCCTTTAGCCACCTGAGTGTCGAGGATGCTCTCGATCTCGGGAGGTTGAACGTAAGGCATCTGTCTCTTCCAAGCTTCTCCTTCATTCTGGGTGTTCCGTGTGGGTCGCGTGATTCCTTCTTCTTCCTTCTCCTATGGGTCAGCCGTGTAGGGAAACAGGTCTGCTACATTAAAGATAGGCGAAATGCCTATCCCAGGTGGCAATTGGATCTCATAGGCATTTGCTGAAATTTTTGAAGGACTTTACAGGGTCCTATCTTCTTGTACTTCAATTTATTATAC
The DNA here is from genome assembly GCA_031772625.1 of Pinus tabuliformis. NCBI lineage: Eukaryota > Viridiplantae > Streptophyta > Pinopsida > Pinales > Pinaceae > Pinus > Pinus tabuliformis. The sequence goes on from CM062818.1 coordinate 1,767,836,224, forward strand.
GTACCTTTAGGGAAACATTCCTTGCGCAAATGCGTGAGGACTTCATCTCCTACATTAAACTGTACTTCCCTTCTCTTCAAATCTGCTTGCTGTTTGTACTTAAGGCTACTATCCTGTAATTTGAGTTTTACTTGTTCATGCAAATCCCTCATCATGTTAGTGAAATCTTCTCCATCTACGCTTCACCTTTCTTGCAGTCCAAGATCCCGCAGTTCATGCACTCCGCGAGGATGCATGCCGTATAGGATTTGAAAGGGCTCAAGCCTGTGCTGCGGTTAGGTGAACCGTTGTAAGCGAATTCCACCTGCGCCAGCACTCGATCCCACATCCACGAATTCTCTCCCACTAGACTTCGTAGCAGATTCCCTAAACTCCTGTTTGCAACTTCTGTTTGTCTGTCTATTTGTGGATGATAAGCAGAACTGTAACTCAGTTGTTTATCCATTTTCTTCCACAGGGTACGCCAAAAGTGTCCCGTGAACTTCACATCCCTGTCTGATAGAATGGACTTAGGCAACCCATGTAACCTGACAATCTCATCGAAAAACAAGTGGGTCACATGGGTGGCATCACTAGTTTTCCTGCAAGGGATGAAATGCACCATTTTTGAGAACCTATCCACTACTACCATTACTGAGTCATACCCTCTCTGTGTCTTAGGTAGACCTAAGACAAAGTCCAAGCTGACTGAGTCCCATGGTCTACCTGGAACAGGTAACGGTGTATACAGTCCCGTGTTCTGACTATGACCCTTTGCTAACTGGCACACTCTGCATCTGGCTACGAATCGCTGCACATCCCTCTGCATCTTTGGACAAAAGTAGAAATGTCTGAGTTGCTCGAGTGTCTTGTCTACGCCAAAATTTCTGGCCAAACCTCTGCTATGCTTCTCTCGAATAATATTCTCCCTCATCGAGCAGTTAGGTATGCATAACTGTCCTCCCTTAAACAACAACTTCTCCTGCAGATTGTAATCCAACCAAGGGCTGTTATTTCTCACTAAGGGATTCTAGCATGCCTCATAGGCCTCCTTAAAGTCTATATCAGCCTGGTATAAATCTCGTAAGTGCTCAAAACCCAACACTTGCATAGTGCTTTCCTGCAGAAGTAGAGCTTTCCTACTTAGCGCATCCGCTACTTTATTTGCTTTCCCGCTAATATGCTTCAATACAAAATTGAAACTCTACAAATACTCCATAGATTTGGCGTGTTTGTGGTTCAATTTGTGTTGTTGCATTACATACTGTAGTGCAGAGTTATCTGAGAACAGCACAAATTCGTTTCCCAACAGATAATGCCTCCAGTGTTTTAATGCCTGTATAACAGCATAGAACTCCTTATCATATGATGAATATTTCTGTCGAATTTCTTTCAGCTTTTTGTTGAAAAACGCTATAGGCTTATCCTCCTGACTGAGTACAGCTCCAATTGCTATCCCGCTGGCATCACAGCGAACCTGAAATAACTTCTTGAAATCTGGTAATCTCAGGATCAGCCTCTCAGTAATCTTCTTCTTTAACAACTGGAAACTTCTCTCCACTGCATCTATCCATCGAAAAGGTTGGCTGGCCTTTTTAATGGTGTCCAACATTGGTGCACAATTTTTTTTGAAATTCTTTATAAATTTCCTGTAAAAACTCGCTAATCCATGAAAGCTACATACCTCAAATAAATTTTTCGAAGATGGCCAATTCACTATCACTGCCACCTTCTCCGGATCCATCTTCAGTTCATTCTCTGCTATTACAAACCCCAAATAAATCAATTCCTTCTGCAAAAAAGTACATTTCTTCAAGTTTATTAGCAGTTCGTTCTGCTGTAATTTCTCCAGCACCTTATGCACATGTTGAAGGTGTTCTTCCCTTGTCCTACTGAAAATAAGTATGTCATCCAAATATACTATCACAAACTTCCCAATGTACTCCTTCAGCATCTCATTCATTAACCTCATGAATGTACTAGGTGCATTGCTCAGCCCGAATGGCATGACCAGCCATTCGTACAACCCCTCATTCGTCTTAAAGGCTGTCTTCCATTCGTCCCCCTCTCATATCCGAATCTGATGGTAACTGCTCTTCAAATCCATTTTAGAGAAATACGCTGCCCCGCTTAAACAATCCATCATGTCATCCATCTGCGGTAGCGGAAACCTATACCAGATGGTGATTTTATTGATGGCCCTTGAGTCGGTGCACATCCGCCACTCTCCTCCCTTCTTGGGGCAAGAACCGTTGGAACAACACAAGGGCTTAAGCTTTCCCTTATCAATCCCTTGTCCAACAGCTCTTGCACTTGCTTCCTGATTTCTTCATTATCTTTGGGGCTCATTTAGTATGCTGCTTTGTTCGGCAAACTGGCTCCGGGTATGAAGTCAATATGATGGCTTATGCTCCGTTTTGGGGATAATTTGTCTGGAAAGTCATCTACCACTATATCTGTAAACTCCTGCAACATCTCTTGGATTTCCAAAGGTAAATCCGATACCTCCATATGCAACAATACTATCCTTGCTTTCTTTACAACTGCATAACCTATCTCACTGTCCTCCACCTGTTTTAAAAACTGTTTTCCACTAATCAAAAATGATCTTGGTTCACTTGTCTCTACTGCCCCTTCTTCCTTGAGGGGTACAAGTGTATGCTTGATTCCATCCTTAACAAATTTATAACAGTTCGTCAATCCATCGTGTACCACTTTCCGGTCGTACTGCCAAGGCCTGCCCAGCAGTATGTGACATACATCCATTGGCATGATGTCACAAACAACTTTATCCTTTTATTTGCCTATTTGAAACTCCACCTCGCACTGTTCATCTACCAGCAACTAATGGCCTTTTTGCAGCCATGAAACTCTGTAAGGGTTTGGATGTTTCAGATGCTTCAACTCCATCTTTTCTACCATCTCTGTGGACACTAAATTGTCAGTACTACCGCTATTAATAATCACTTTACAGCACTTACTTTGTGACTTACAAATTGTTCTGAATAAAGCCTTCCATTGTGTTTGGTCAGTGATCTCCTTGACTGGTTTTAACAACACCTTGTGCAGCACTAATGCTTCCCCTGTCTCTGGAGCATTTTCTGCTTCTTGGGGAGGTGCTATCGCTTCTTCAGGCTGTGCCACATATGCACCCCGCTGTCCAACTTGTTCTACTTCCGGACATTCAAACGATCTATGTCCCCATTTATGACACCGATAACATTGGTAACCAGCCCCTCTTCCTCGGCTGTTACCTCTACCCCGCTGGGATGACCTATCGCCTCTTACATTATCTCCTCTGTCCGTTGATCCAGAAGCTCTGGAACTGCTACCTTCCTCATTATTACTTGCAGTCTGCCCTCTGCCATATGACTGGCCTTTCCCCCTGCTGGCTCCTCGTCATCTCTGGGCATTTTGCCTTCTGGTAATTTTCTCTTCGGCCTTCATCGCACTCTGATATGCTTCCTCAGTGTTGTTCGGAGACAAAATACTGATTTCATCCAAAATATCTAACCTTAATCCATTAACATACCTGGTTGTTCTTTCCACAGTATCCTCTGTATATCCGGCTCACAAATTCACTCGATAGAACTCCTCCGTGTATTCCCTTACCATCAGTCCTTTCTGTCTTTGATTCTACACCTGTCTGTGCAATGCAATCTGGTAGTCCTTTGGTAGAAATCTGCCCTTTAACTTGGCCACCATCCTTGACCAGGTTTTGATCGGCAACTTATTCAACCTTTTCCTCTCGTTCTGGACACTATCCCACCACAAGGCTACATGTCCCTTCAATTTAGTCGCAGTGAACCTAACTCTGCGGTCTTCGCTGATTTCCTCGCACTCAAAATACTTATCCATCTCGCTGATCCAATTCGATAAGACCTCAATAGACAGACTGTCGTCATAGGTTGGGAGTTCTGGTTTTGGTTTACTGCTTGCTACTAGAACAGATCTTAACAATCTCACTTCTGGACTCTCACCTTCTGGTCCATCTGCTACTGCTTCAGGTTCCTCCTCGCTTTCATCACCCATCTTCGGGTCTCGTCTTCTCCCTGCCTCCACTACCTCCAAACGGGCAGCAAGAATTTGAATCTCCTCTCTCAATCCTTCCTCTGCCAACCTTCGAGCGCCTCTACCATGACCCCGCCTTCCTACTTCCATATCTTCAATCAATTTTTCCTGCTCTGATACCACTTTGATGGGACCAGCCCAATGCTTTACCCAAACTACCATAGGAAAATGATGTTATAATGTTTAATTGTCATGCAGGAATGACTTTGAAATGTTTGTATGATTGATTAAATTATTTGATAGTGATGACACATATATGCAATGTAATTGAATATTTTGGGCTTTGGTAGATATGGCATTCAATTCGGAAATAATGCAATGTACTTGCCTTGTTGTCTACGCTTCCCGCTCAACTCTTTGCCTGTTCCTTTCGTTCGTTGGTATTCTCGGTCGTTTATTGTTGTCTGTCGAGGGTTTGCTCCTCAATGTTCTGCAAGGTCTTCGTGGCTGCCTAGGTAAGACTCCTGTGCGTTCTGGTTTTTTTTGTTGTGGTTCTACAGGTCACAGTTTGTTAGCTCATGCACTGAGGTTTTCTATTCTGGTTGGCAACTCGTTGTCAACTTGTCTCCAGGTTTGGATCGATGGCTTCCTCCGGTCTTAGGCTTGATGCAAAGGTAATCTATCTGTCTCTATTTCAACAGTTAAGTTTTCTCTTACAGGCTCTGACCTGAATGCGCCTTGTTCTCCAGTCTAGTGATGTTGTTGGTGGAACGTCTGTCTTCATCCTCACAGCAACTCTCAGGTAACGTTGGTAGTCTCAACGTTTCAGTTCTGTTGCTTCCTGGTTCTAGTCTTCCACTTTGTTTGCCTTGCATCCACTAACACCTGTAAATTCTTGGTTATGCATATATCGAGGGTTTGCTGTTGGCGGATTTGGGGTTTTCCATCACGGTTTTGCATGGTATGCTTTGCCTCCTCTAACTTATGTCAGCCCTTCGTTCTGGTCTTCTGAACTCTGTCTCTTTTTGAGTCAAATGGGTTTGTCAACGTTCTCTGTGAGCGATGCTCTGTTGTATTTGGAACCCTGGTCTTACAATGTATGTCGACTATCATTTCTGGTTGTAATGGCGGTTCTTTTTCAAACCCTCACTTAGGGTTTAACGTCCAGGGTTTAGGCACTTATACTGGATTCGAATGCTTTGTTTGAAAACCCTCACCTAGGGTTCATGGCTCAGGGTTTGAGCATGCACGACTTCGGCCTTACAGTTCTGTTGTGTAATATTATTTCACTAAACTTTGCAATATTTTGAAAGTAATGTTTCCAGCATAAATGTGATAAGACTGGATTGGAATTACCTAGTTATATATGTTGTTTGTCTTCTCATAATTTTGTGGTTTGAACTACTATTGAGCGCCTCTGTTTTCTTTAAGTAATTCGTGAGATTTTTTATATGAACCTTGTAATTCTATTGGTATGTGATATGGCTGTCACTTGAATTGTAATTGGAAACTATTGCTCAGTTTGTCGATGGTTGGCCTGTATGAAATCCTGGCTTCTCCCGTGATCTGCTTTAATGAATTTTCAAACCCTTGAATTTAAATCTGTTCTTTGGTCTTCACTGCATGCATTGGTTCTCTACCTTCAAGAATGTGAGGAATTATTTGTTTACAAGAATTTATGAATGGTTAGCGGTGTATTCAATTTGGTCATAAATCGAAAAACTTAATGAAACACAATAGGTATACAGATTGGACAGAACTTCAATTTTCTCTGTTGTTATTTCTTAATTGAGTGCGAGAGGTATTGGACTAAACCCCTTCTTTGGTTTGTCCTCTTACATTTATAGGTTCCCTGTTCCAGTTAATGAAACTGTACAGTTGCTTATTTTTCAGTTACCGACTCTTACAGTTACTTGTTATTAGACATTCATTTATATTATGACAAGAATTCCTCTTCAACTACATTTGTCTTTTCCCTTTAAATAAAAGGATAATCACAGTTTGTTAACAATAGATCAACAAATGACTATAATTGTTCAACTACCCTTAACTAACATAAAATAAAATAATAAAAGTCCTATCTACTTTCCTGTCAACCAACAGAAAAACTAAATAAAAGTAAATTCAACTTTCTTTGACCTGGCAGAGACTTCACCCAGTCAAGGTGAGCTAGATGCTCTTGCATCATTTATCATTATTATCCGTGTAGTCTAACGAGGCGGAGGAGTTGCCCGGAAATTTATGGAAATTCCTGTCATATTTAGAGAAAATTCGGCAAGGATTTTTGTAAATCTAAATTATAGTTGTTAAAATTCAAAATTTTAGGTTTCTTAGATGTTTTTGATGGTGCTGAATCCATTTCTACCATCAAAAACACGATTCAAACACTGCTTCTACAAGATTTTTTGAAATTTTTTTGCCTAGATTCCGGCCACTTTTGGTCATCCAGGCAATTCCTCCGCCTAGTTAGACGACTCCATTATTATCTTTTCTTTATTGTTTAATATTTATTTACTTATATTTTAATATTATATTATTTTATTTGTTTTTTATTATTTTTATTATTATTAGGGGACATTACCTACTCCCTCTCCTTAAGGAACTTCGTCCCGAAGTTAAGTTGAATCATTTCACATTTTATTTATTTATTACTTAACGTTTTCCCTACACCCTCCGTTGAACTAGTATAACCAGTAGGCATCGAAAGTTTCCACAATACTTGGGAAATCTCAAGGAATCTCTATCTTTTTTCCCACCTTTGGAACCAAGCATAAGCCTCATTGGTCTATACCATAGCCCAAGGGTCGCGCCGGGTTTAGACCTCATCTACCCCAAGGTAGGCATCTGGTCCTAGTACTTAATGACTCTGTGCATCTCGCAAGGTTGGCCCACTCCCTTCACACTCACTAAGGTGCATAGCCCCGGGCATTAAATTCCTTACACCCCCACTAGACTTCGGCATCCCAATCTAATATCAGGCACTTGGCCTCCAATATTAGGAACTTAGCCTCCTTAAGATGGTCCCACATCCCTTCAAGACTTGTCCATAAAGAGCTATACAAGATAAAGGAACCACTGGCATATGTAGTGTTGATTGAGTTTGTCCCCAGCCCATACGGTGTTACATATTCTCGCTCACAGGTATGGGTGCCCACTAGATCATGAAATAAACCAAACCTTGTTGTCTATTTGTACCTTTCCTGTCAATCACCACATCTCAACATACATCCAATGCATTAGTTATAATTATAACATCATAGAAGATAACCCACATGCCAACTCTTGCATGTCATCATGAGAACGCAACATCCTTGTTATCACAAAATTTTGTCTGTCATAAATCTATATACAGTTACCACGTGCTTCACATCATAATATCCTCCTAAGTTATAAAATCAACATATCAACATCAAAGACAACCCACAATTTAAATATGTTATGATACCATATGTAACAACCCACAATTTAAATATACAACTAATTAGATCAATTATGTGATTTATAATCAACACACATCTATTCAACTAATTAGCATAGATTTTTTAAGAAATATGAGCAAAGACATATCTTCACATAATAAATGCACATTTCAATATACCTCATATCATAACATCATGATCACTATGCATATCATATTCATCATAAACATACAATGTCATTATCATAACAAATAAATAAATAACCACCACATATGCATTATTAACCTCTAATCAGAACTATACCATTTACCACATACCATCACATTATGAAACATAATTAATATGAGAATCATCTCAATACTTATCAAATATAGAACAATAATACACTATAAAAATTCTTATCATAGTTCATCAAAATCAATTTCATTTGCTTGTATAAACAATGAATATCAACTAGGAAATAAGATTATTCAACATCCCTCTAGGTCATAGCCTATCTCACCAATACTATTAGTGTCATGTTTTCATCAATATACCGATTACTTTTAAATAATCATTTCCACTTCTGTCAACTAGGAAGTTTAACATTTACACCATAGGTATACTAATTTAAGTACGCCATTAAATTTCAAATGAGCCTCATTATCTAGAGACTTGATCTCTTGTCATGTAATCTTCCTTCCCCAAGGAAATTTTAGTGGAATTTATTGTTAAGATATTACCAATTGCACAATCATTCTCTAAATTATCAATATTAGTTAAAATTCCATGATCACTATACATATTTTTCTTATCCAAATGGAACATATACAATAGGTCATCATTATTTAAGTCTTATGGTGGTCCCTTGGAAATGTATCCGTCACACACGTAATTGTTATTGTACATCCTCAAATATATACCTATCCAATCGAGTTCCCATCTTAATACCACTTGAGCTTGCTTCATACTTAATGTTTTCTCATTAGTCTACATAGTTTGTTTCCTTTTTCCAAAAGCTAAACAATTGTTATCCTTGAAATGTTTCTCTACTTTATCACCTACTCATTTCTCACCAATTACAAGTATTCAAAAATTCCAACCTTGACACTTTCAAATTTTGTAGGTCATCACTATGACCCATACCAATCATGTTTTTCAATCCACTCATCAATATTCTTAAGAGAATTTTCCAGAGATAGACCCCATAATTTAGCCCTAGACATTATTACATTTTCACAGTCCCCTTCACACTTTAATTTTATGCACCTTAAGAAATGTATGAACTTTTTGGCTACTCCCATCTTAAAGTTTCATATTGTTGTTATTCACATTAGCACCATGCTCACTATCACTAATGTTGGACTTACCATGAAAACAATACCTTAATGCTAGGGCATTTTCCCAATTTTTGCTCGCAAAATCTTCTCAATTTCTAGTTTTAGCTTCTTTATTCCTATCATGCAAACATTCATGGATTATGTAATCATAGGTTACCATAATTCCTACAACTCTAATGAAATTCATAACCATAACAATCATTAAACTACATTAACTGTTATCAATGCCTACTGCAAAATCTTCCATCATATTCTAGGACAATTTATTACTTCTTGTTGATTTGTTACGCTTGTTTGTGAAACTTCCACTCATTCCCTTAAGTATCTATCCAATACTATTCTCTATTTATCTCATTATTCCAAGTTGGTCATGGTCACCATGACTACCATTCATTATCATTAATAATAATTTTTTAAGTTCCTCCATTGTCATTCCTTCTTATATAACTTCATTAAAAATATACCAGTAAGATTAAGGGGAAATCTTAGAACCCCTCTTTTTTCTAGTAATTTTTAATACCCTTATCTCCTTATACTTATTTTTCCACAATGCTAGTTGTTAGCACTATTATTTCAATGTTGTATCATTTTCTTTCCCCTTTTTAAGAGGAGATATCCTCGAAAAAAAGTCATGACATCTTGAATTCTATTCTATAAGAACTTTGTTAAAATTGGTAACTAGGGCCAAACTCCATGTGGGTCATCTTATTTATGGCAACTGATATTTTTCATGGATCCCTCTCATCGAGAGGTATAGGATTGATTGAAAGATCATCCGATTTCGATAATTATTTATGAAGATATGAATTTATTTTGATTATGGAGAAATTGTCAAGTCGGCCAGCAACTTATGTATGCTCAGAAGCCCAACAGTCATGTCTATTCAACCTCTACATTTTAGTATAAATAGAAGAGGACTTGAAGTCATTTTTGACACACACTCTTCATGTGATCTCCTCCTCTACACGTCTTTGGGTTTTGGTGAAGGAGAGACACTAAGAGTATACACTAGACTAAGTAGGATGATGCCCTAGTCGCAGTAAAGATATGCCCTAGCCGCAGGCATATGAGGATATCTACACGCAGCAAAGAGGAGACTTATATGCATCATAAATAAGCCCCTATACACTGTCTCAAGAGCCTCAATCCGAAGATGAAAGGAGGGCTAATATAGGCCCTAAATGAAGGCCTGAATCTGCTATCTATTGACCCTATACGCAACAAGAAAGAGACTCTTTATCCACATTCGAAAAGAGGACCTATACACAGTCCTACAGGAGATTATTTAGCCATTGTTCTAGCAAGGAGACTTAGCCATAGCTTAGCAGCAGTCATGAAGCCTAGACATAGTTGAAGGAAGCCCTTACAACTGACTTATGAGAAGGACCTATTCGTTGTCCGAGGGAGCTTCATACGCAGCGCTAATCTTAAGTCAAAGAAGATCCTCTAAACGTTGTTAATGGAGATCTTATTATGCTGTCTTGAAAAGCTCCTATCCACAACCCTATTCTGTTGTCCAAGAGGAGTCACCTAATTTTTTTTCTATAGAGATATCAAGCTGCAGCAAGGAGGCTCAAAGAGGCCCTAATCTCAGACATGAAGATGACCTCATACGCTGTCACATCTAGCCATAGCTACAACTATCTCACTGCTGGTCAAAAGCATGGATGATGTGTTTAGGAGCAGTTGTCATCATATTAGAAGTCAAAGGGCTAAGCTGCTACCTTGGGTCTAGTTTGGAATCTGGAACTATAGCCTAGCTACTTTGCTAGGCTGCAAGCCATAACAAGAAGCTAAGGCAGATATGCAGCAAAGTGGATGATGTATTAAGAGCATCATAAGTATTGTAGCAGAATGACATTAAGTAGTATATCCACAAGGTATTGCAACATGATAATGATATATTGTAGTATGCCTTGAGTATATGAATGGATATATCATAGTGATAGGTGCAACTGATGATGAAATGCATCATAGTAGGCATTGAGTGTAGATCAGCAATGAGTACAACATTAGATGCAGATCCATGATAAGAGCATCTCAATGAGTGGAGAAGAAAAGTGAGAAGAGTATCTACATGAAGTGCAGCATAGTGCAGCACAGCGAGGTGAAGCATGTAGACAAGAGCCAACACTATAGGTGAAGGAGTCACCTTGGAGAATCAATTGAAGCAATATGTCTTCAACTGATCTCATGTAGATATAAAAAGTCAAAGTGTTGACTACTATTGCAAATGTACTATTTCTCTCTCTCTTTCTTTGTTGAACTATTGAAGTACATAAAAGAAGAATTGATCAAGGGTTTCCCCACATTGGGGTTTGTCCCTGGCTAGCGCCACATCTTTTGTCCTCTTGTCTTGGCTTGTCTTCTGCAATTTATATATATGTTCTATCTGTAGTTTACTTTAATGTTGATGTGATTGATAATCTGGAAAATATATTGGGCTAATTATGAAAATTGAAATAAATTTCTCTAGCATAGAACATACCCATAATTTAACATGGTATCAGAGTTGAGGTGAAGACAATGCCTAAGCAAGAGTGAAAGAGAAATCACCAAAGACAGTTGGGAAATAATAAAAGGATCAGTGGATTCCTCATCCCTCTTCTAATTCACCAAAGGGTGAAGTTGAAGTAGAGAATATTATCAAAATGGCGCAGCAGAATATGGCCTACCTAAAGATCACTTCATTGGAAGACCAGATCTCAGGGTGGAAGGAAAGACAAATAACTAGTTTGGCCATTATGCGAAGGAGTTTCCGAATGGAAGGGATACATCACTTGATGATGATAACAATAGGGACATCTTCAATGATCAAAGGAATGACAGGTAATGTAGGTCATCAAGGAAATGGCAGACTCTTCATAGAAAGCAAGGAACCCCAGGTATGAAGAATCAAATGTTGTTTCTTATAAGATAAAGAAGCGTTATCTTTTATTGGCCCTCTCCTTCAGATTCTTTGGAAATCTAGCTTATTGATTGTAGTGCTTCAAGGCACTTCATCGGATAGATGGGTGCACTCTATAATTTGGTAGAGATGGAAACAATTGTGGGATTATACCTAGAGCCAATGCCACCTATCCTGGAAAGGGTGTAGGGAATGTTATCCCTCAATTGAATGAGGGTAACTCAATTCATTTACAGAATATCTTTTATGTACCCAATCGCAAAAAGAACCTGGTGTCCATTTCAGCAATGGAAGTCAAAAGTTTCAGGGTGGCACTCATTGATGGAAAGGTACGTGCCTGAAAATAGAATTTTCAAAGATGTTTTTGAGTTCAGGGTTGTGTCAAGTTGCAAGAAGTCCACTGGGGACCATGTCCATTGACACATAGCATCAAAGGTCTATGAGTCAGATGGCGATAGGGATGCCTGAATTCAAAAAGAGCATGAAGGTACATGTCTGAGATGTATGGAAGGAAAATATTTTAATGGGACTTTTCCCCTCATGCAATAGGTCCACAGGTTTGGAACAACCTGAGGAGTTTGAGATTCATAATCAGGAATCTCATGTATACAGGTGGAAGAAAGCCCTCTATGGCTTGAACTAAAACACCCTAGTTGTAGTATGAGAGGATTGATAATTGTCTGATGAAGCTGAGATTCACTAGGAGTGAAACCGATCCAAACCATTACCCGAAGGTTGTGGGTGATAGACCTCTCATATGGCACCTTATGAGGACGACCTATTTCTGACAGGTGCAAACCCTCTCATTTGTAGAAGTAAGAGGGAGTTGGATTCCAGATGTGGAATGATAAACTACAAGCCCATGACTACCTCAAGGATCTTAACTTTCAGAAATTATATGGTAGTGATGTCGGACCAGATTTGGGAAATGCCTCTAAGTTTCATAAACTCATTTGTGTTGATGTTCTTTGTGAACTTCCATCCAAACATATGTTTTTCTGTTAGCATGGTGAGCTCAAATTGGTTGAACCTCACTGGATTAGTGCAAAGAATCTTTTGAGATATCTTCAGGGCACAATCTCTCATGGATTGAGATATACTGTTGGAAATATGAAACTTCATGATTATTCGAATACTGACTGGGCATGCAGTGTGAAGGATCACTAGAGCACCTTTCAGTGTTGATTCTCTTTGGGTTCTGCTTCGATATCATGGATAAGCAGGAAGCAGAAATCGGTTGCTATAAGCATCACCAAGACCAAATACATAGCTACGAGTATGGTCTCGTATGAAGCTACTTGGTTGTGTAAACTCTTCAGTGAGCTATTTGTACATATGGTGAATAAAACTATGATTCTTTGTGACAACCAGAGGGGGAATTTGATTATTGAGAAATCCTGTATTCGATGATTGCTCCAACAGATAGACATAAAATACTGCCTTATCTAGGATATGGTAAGTCGATGAGCGAGGAGGCTTCATCACATTGAGACTGATGTACAGGTCACAGACATTTTGACAAAGCCCCTGGGAAAGGTAAAATTCTTGACTTTCTAAGAACGACTTGGTGTCGTTCAAAAACCCTCTTATAAGGTTCAAGTATGATGTATTAAGCTCTGGGAGCTCCAGGGGGGCACTGGGTACTTACTGGAGCAACATACGACCATAGGGCAACTCACCCTCCCCTAGTGGTGCACTATTTACATGATGACAGGTTCAACCTTCCCCTATGATACCCCGTGGCAACTATGGAACAAGATGATTAGTTCTCCTATGGGCCAGGATGATTCATTCTCCATGGCGACTGTGGAACAGGATGATTCGTTCTCTTGTAGGCCAGGATTATTAGTTCTCTGTGGCATCCACTAGACATGATGACTCATTCTCTTGTCGACAGGATGATTAGTTCTCCTGTCGAGGCATCCTACCCATCTAGTCTGGGACTCATGGGAAGTACCTCTCATCTGATCAATGAGCAGGGAAATGAGGATAGGGACCATAGTAGTTCTATCGATGGATGCATTGTTGTATCTACTGTACTCCCTATGCTAGGATGAACTCCATTGATCTGGGATCAATGATACTGGTCTAGGACTAGTGAGAGTGGTACACACTCTAAGACTGACTTTGGGTTAGTAAAGGACTAGTCCGGGACCAATGAAAGTGGTACACACTCTAAGACTAACTTCGGGTCAGTGGAGGATGGTATGATACATCCTCGATCACTTCTTCTTCTTCATAGTTAGAGCAGAGTAGACCTCAGTGAATCAGAGAAGAACAGAGAAGTGCAGGGCACTAATGGCAGAGATAGTACAGTCAGACATTTGGATCAATGGATGGAGTCCTCCCTAGTTGAGAGAGAGTGCTAAATTTGGCAACTAGGGCCAAACTCCACGTGGGTCATGCTGATATTTTTCTTGGATCACTCTCATCGAGAGGTGTAGGATTGATCCAAATATCATCCAATTCCGATAAGTATTTATGAAGATATGAATTTATTTTGATTATGGACAAATTGTCAAGTCAGCCAGCAAATTATGTAGGCTCAGAAGCCCAACAGTCATGTCTATTCAACCTCTACGTTTTAGTATAAATAGAAGAGGACTTGAAGTCATTTGTGACACACACTCTTCATGTGATCTCCTCCTCTCCACGTCTTTGGGTTTTGGTGAAGGAGAGACACTAAGAGTATACGCTAGACTAAGTAGGATGATGCCCTGACCGCAGTAAAGATATGCTCTAGCCGTAGGAATATGAGGAGATCTACATGTAGCAAAGAGGAGACTTATATGTAGCATAAATAAGCCCCTATACGCTGTCTCAAGAGGCTTAATCCGGAGATGAAAGGAGGGATAATATAGGCCCTAAATGAAGGCCTGAATCCATTGTTGATTGACCCTATACACAACAAGAAAGAGACTCTTTATCTGCAGTCAGAAAGAGGATCTATACACAGTCCTAGAGGTGATGATTTAGTTATTGTTCTAGCAAGGAGACTTAGCCATAGCTTAGCCGCAGTCATGAAGCCTAGACATAGTCGAAGGAAGCCCTTGTCACTGACATATGAGAAGGACCTATTCACTGTCCAAGGGAGCTTCATACGCAGCCCTAATCTGTAGTCAAAGAAGATCCTCTAAATGTTGTTAAAGGAGATCTTATTCCGCTGTCTTGAAAGGCTCCTATCCACAACCCTATTCTGTTGTCCAAGAGGAGCCACCTAATTCATTTTGTATAGAGATATCAAGCTGCAGCTATGAGGCTCAAAGAGGCCCTAATCTCAGACATGAAGATGATCTCATACGATGTCACATCTATCCATAGCTATAGCCATCTCACTGTTGGTAAAAAGCATGGATGAGATGCATTTAGGAGCAGCTGTCATCAGATTAGAAGTCAGAGGGCTAAGCTACTACCTTGGGTCTAGTTTAGAATCTGGAACTATAGCCTAGCTACTTTGCTAGGCTGCAAGCCATAGCAAGCAGCTAAGGCAGATATGCAGCAAAGTGGATGATGTATTAAGAGCATCATAAGTATTGCAGTAGCATGACATGAAGTAGTATAGCCACAAGGTATTGTAGCATGATAATGATATATTGCAATATGCCTTGAGTATATTAATGGATATATCACAGTGATAGGTGCAACTAACGATGAAATGCAACATAGCAGGCATTGAGTGCAGATCAGCAATGAGTACAACATTAGATGCAGATCCGTGATAAGAGCAGCTTAATGAGTGGAGCAGCAAAGTGACAAGAGCATCTACATGAAGTGCAACATGGTGCAGCATAGTTAGGTGAATCAAGTAGGCAAGATGCAACACTATAGGTGAAGGAGTCACCTTGGAGAATCAATTGAAGCAATATGTCTTCAACTGATCTCATGTAGATATAAAAAGTCAAAGTGTTGACTACTATTGTAAATGTACTATCTCTCTCTCTCTTTCTCTGTTGAACTAATGAAGAACAAAAAAGAAGAATTGATCAAGGGTTTCGCCACATTGGGGTTTGTCCCTGGCTAGTGCCACATCTTGTGTCCTCTTGTCTTGGCTTGTCTTCTGCTATTTATATTTATGTTCTATCTATAGTTTACCTTAATGATGATGTGATTGCTAATCTGGAAAATATATTGAGCTAACTATGAAAATTGAAATAAATTGCTCTAGCATAGAACATACCCATAATTTAACAAACTTTAAATATATTCCACATCCACTCTAAATACTTTCCACGTGAAACTCCCAATTCTTTATGGATTGTATATTGTACTAATATTTTCCCTTTGATAAGAAAACATGATAATTGATAAACATTACCTCCTTTCATTTATATCACTAAATTCTCACTTCCAAATTACATCATTCCTAGTAGGTTGTCATAGTAATCAACACACCATAGTTTCATCATAAATAAGTTTGAAAAGTTTTTTATGGATTGGTCCTCATCTCACTAGGATATAAAAACTTAAAACACTTCAACCTTCCCATGTTTCGTTAAGTTTCCACAATGCATCACTCTAAAAGGTGTGCTTCTTAAGAAGTGAAAACATGCATATCTTAGTGACAATGTAATTGCTATAGTTATTTTTTTAATTCAACCTCTTTAAGATACACACGACTTGCATTAATTTCAAAACAATAAATTTGTACATAATCCACCTTAATTCACTCAAATATGATTTTCCACACCTCGTTTGCACACGTAACTTGGAAAATTTAGCCTATTATTAGTCTTGAATGTTACTTCATATTGGATGACCTCTTCCTAATGTTCATAGTAAGGATTTCATTGCCATTATTTCCTTCTTCAGGAGGCTACATCCTTAGAGAAAGTCAACCAACAAACTACCAATATTCACCATGAATCCAAAATTCAATCACTCCATCTTAATTAACCAACTAATCCACATCATTATTACTGGGTTTTGGTTTATTCATTTCTCATCCAATGTAAGTAATCACTCCCTTGCATGGATGGACCTGGAGGACAAACCTCTCCATCAGGATTATGAAGCATTAAATATCATTGATAAATGAGTACGATTTTCTCTCAATAACGAGAATGCCTCTCAATCTCCAAAAAAGGAATGGTACAACCCTCACATCCCCTCACTATAAATTCCTCAGACTGCAGTCATCCCAACTTTTCGCATGAGGTAGGAAATAACCAGATTGCAACATTTCCTCAGAGCCATTGCCATCCTAACCCTTCAACCAGTACTGGTTTGTGCTCTCTCATGACTATGTTGTACCTATTACTAGTAGTAACCAATGCCTCTTTCATGAATACCTTTTTCTTCCCCAACTTGGCCGCCCACTCCACCTATGAATACCCCATCCATCTAGCTCTTCCCCATTTCTCTTCTCACCCTCGCGTAATCCCTCTCATCGCCTTTGCCCCAGATTTACTCCCTAATCCCACTCCCTTCCATAGCATGGCCTCTCATCGTAGCTCTGTCCCTATTCCCTGTCGCGGCCACGGCCACAATAACACCAAGTGGGACAACCCCAGCAAGCAGCCCAACACTAGAGCAGAGGAATTAGCAAGAAGATCAGTCCTCACTTACGCTGTCTCAGTCAACTCTGAAACCCAAGAACGAATTCATAATCTGGAGCTCCAGGCACGATACATTATATGGTGGGTGATTACGGAAGCGGTTGATGCTCAATTTGAATGGATACCAGACCCAGGCCTCACCTAGGCCAGGGAGAATTTATACAATCACAACATTGAGCTCTCATGATAGCTCAAGGCCATTCTCGGGCTTGCAATGCAGGAAAACTCAAAAACTAAAAAAGTTGCAGAGGAAAAGTTAGACATGTTGAATGATAAATTCACTTTCTATGTGGAATCAGTCCACCACCGCCACTTCGTCATGAGGGACTTACCTCATTATTCTCTGCTCAAGCATGATATGACTGCCATGCAAGCCAGCAGCGGGGGTTATCTAAGCATCAAGAAAGAGATTGTTGGTGCCTCCACCAATCACCAGGCCCTAACGGAAGCCCCTTCCAGCAGTACTCCCAAGAAACCCATCAGATTGGAAGACAAGCCCTTAGACAAAACTACTTAATGGTAAATTATCTATAGCTTTTTCTAGGTTCTTGGAAGGCTCCTCGTATCTACAGCACGCTTGACATCAATGCTACTCTCGACGATTTAGTTCCGCTAGTCACTCTTAGTTCTCACCCTCTCAGATTAATGGGCTATTTTGGAAATTTTTGCAGCACTCTATCTTTCTTCCATCTATCCTCTTAGCCCAGAAGAAGGAGCTTTTATGGCTACTCTTGTAAAATAAAATTCTGGAATTAGTGTAAGAGAGGCCTTTTTTGTAATTATTGTAAAAGGGAAGATTGGTTCTTGTGTTTGAGCATCCTACTCGCGCCACCCCACTCTGATTGTAAATACCATCTTTTGAATTAATAGAAACTTTCTTACTTAAAATAAAAATGCAAGTAATCAAATATGATCTCAATCCTCGCATCTTTTCTTATTTTATTTCATCTTTTTTTTTCTTTTTTCTTTTTTTTTTTAATATTCAAATAAATTCTTTATCAATTATTAATTTGCACTCAATTTTGTTATTAAATCAAATATCACACTCATAAATATTATAATTTTATAAACCTTCATACAATAAAATACTACAACGTACTTGTAATAAATAATAAAATAGATGAAGCCACATCTTATAAATTTCTTCCCAATCTTTAAAACTTATATTCATTTTTATACTATATATTAATATATATTCTACATAACACTCATTATTAATATTTAAACTATTTCATTTTTTATTTATTATATAACTAGACTCACCTTTCCAAACAACAAAATCTTTCATAAACGAAATTTTAGGCACAAAACTTTATTATCCCTAACCTTATTTAAACTTTTTTTTTTAGTATTTATTTTTTTTTTTAGTATAGCAAGAAAATTTTGTTGCTCATATAGTTTGGATTTGCTTTGAATGTTATTAAATCCCCAACTTTGAATTATTATGTTTTATCTTTATCCCATCCTTGTGGTTGATTCAAACGGAGAGAAGAGGGAGACAACTTTGGAGGCAGACTAACAATTTTCATAGATTTCTGATCTTGAATTTTTTTTTTTTACTACTTATTTGAATTTTCAAAGGACTCAAAATCTTGATTTCGTTCATTAAAAAATAATTTAAATAATAAAATTAGAAATAAATGAATATAAAAAAGATTGACATAACTAAAAGAAGGTATCATGTTCTACATTAAATAATTGATATGATTTTCATGAAAATCTATCCATAGTAAAAAGAAAAATCACTACCCTTTTACGATCCTCTAAACAAATTGAATTTGACATGTGTGGCTCAAAAATTAAAAATCATGTATATATATATATATATATATATATATATATAGATATAGATATGTATATGTATATATATATATGTATATGTATATGTATATAGATATAGATATAGATATAGATATAGATATAGATATAGATATAGATATAGATATAGATATATATGTATATGTATATGTATATGATATATATATATATATATATATATACATATATATATATATATATATATATAACTTGACCAAAATATAAACCTCTCTTAGAATGTTATTATATCATTATTATTCTATTTTTACAAATACATAACTTTTATATTATTAATAATTATGTATGTCATAACAAATTAACTAGAACTTCTCTTTAAGTTTTGTTTTGGTTTTGAGTTTAAGATATAACTTCAGTTAACTCTAATTAATTTACAATTTACAATATAAATTTTAATTATTTATAATTAGCTTTTATTTTAGCTATTTCCGATATATTTTTTTAATTTAAAAATAAATCATAAAGTTTAGATAACAATCAAATAACGTTTAGCTATTTATGACCAGTGATATATAACTAATTTAAGATAACTTTTAATTTAAATAAATATAATAATAATAATCAAGATACTTTTAGTTAATAACTAGTTTTCATTTTGAAATATAACTTCTAATTATCAATATCTAGTTTTCAATTTGAAATATAACTATTTTTAGTTTTTTTTTTTAAATGTCTTTTTACTTCACATGTAAATCACAAAATTTATAATAATAATTATATAAAGGATTAACTTAAAATATTTTTTAATTTATATAAACAAATAAAATAAAAATAAAATTTTAGTTTAAAAGACAAGTAATTCACTTTTATAGTTAATATGAAAAAATTATAATTTGAGATTTATAACATATGAATATATATTATTAAGAGTGCTTTTTTATTTTTTTGAAATAAAAAAAATTATAATAGTATATTTAGAGTATCCATATTACTATATTGTAGAGTATGTATATACATCCAAATATTATTAAATTTTTTTTTATCTACTTTCATAAAAGAAATGATATTTATTCAATAATGTTCATAACAATTATTGTAAAAATAATGATATTTATTTAATAACTTTCATAATAATTATTGTAAAAAAGATAAAAAAAAAATAAAATAAATTGTATTTATTTCTCAAATGTATTTTCATTAAATTTCTCCCCATCATCGCAAGCAAAATTATTGATGAATTCAATTAAGTAATTTTCTCAAACTTTTACCTGGAGGTCACATAGAGTAGAACTCGCTCTAATACCATATGTAACAACCCACAATTAAATATACAACAAATTAGATTAATTATGTGATTTATAATCAACACACCTCTATTCAACTAATTAGCATAGAATTTTTAAAAAATATGAGCAAAGACAACTTACCTAGAGTGATGATATTCATTACTTGTAATTTTAGAGTTGAACATTATTTGAATCTCGCTAACTGCAACAAAGTTTTGGGGACGACTCTCCACCCAACTGTAAGCTCAAATACACATAATATTTCTATAGCTGGCCACCCCCGAGCCCTCAATCAACGTACTACTACTAGGGAATCCTTTGTCTCACAACACTTTTCTCCCAAGAGAATGGATGAAGGAGTGGATGAATCTCATCATCCTCATCATCCATTAAATAGACCATAAAAATGGAAAGGAGACTGCGTGCACACATTCCATGTGTCAAATTGCAACTTTTATTTCTTTATTTTAAGTTTTACTTAATTTAATATTTCTCTTAATTTAACTCTTTCTTATATTATTCATTTTTATTTTTTGTTAACTTTACTTATTTTTACTATTTTTATAATTTACTTATATATATATTTATTTAGAACTCCAATTTATTATTTACAATTTTATTCATTTATTATTATTATATTCTCCTCATTATTTATTATTTATTTACTATTATTATCTTTTTTTTATTGTTTATCATTTATTTACTTATATTTTAATATTATATTATTTTATTTATTTTTTATTATTTTGATTATTGTTAGGTGACATTACATGGTGCTTCGTACTTGTTGGTTCCAAGTTTAGTTTTTCCATATGAATTATGTGCATAAACTATGTTGTATTGATCATTATGCTAATACAATGGAAATTGATTGTAAGCATGTGCCTATATCCATAAGATATATTACTAATTTATATATTAGTAACCTATATGTAATTGTGATTAATATGTATGTCGTTAGTTATGTTAGTTTAAATGGGTTTGATTAGACAATAAGTGAAGGAATGCACAACTTACTAAATATTTAATATTATGGACCTTTATCATATATAAATTATTATCTACGCTTAAGGTGAGACCTCTTTTCTT
The DNA here is from genome assembly GCA_031772625.1 of Pinus tabuliformis. Taxonomy (NCBI): domain Eukaryota; kingdom Viridiplantae; phylum Streptophyta; class Pinopsida; order Pinales; family Pinaceae; genus Pinus; species Pinus tabuliformis. The sequence goes on from CM062818.1 coordinate 1,767,857,566, forward strand.
TTGAAAGAATGAATATGCTAGCACACTAAATTTTATTGAGCTTATGTTCGACACCTTCCATGAACCCTGAGTTTAACATAGAAGCCAACAATATGGTACCATTTCTATGGCCTTAACCAATGCAAAGTAATAGAGATGTGATGGAGGCTCAAGAAGGCCGAGATTCAACATCAGCAAAAAATAAGGACTCATGAGTTTACTTATGAAGAAAGTGGTTATATCGTAGAGGGCACTACAATGTTTAAACATTGATACTTATTTGAGTGCTTGCATGAGATTTTTTGATAGAATTTTGTACAAACTTGCATGAATGACTAGAAAGGCTCACATAGAAGAATTATTGATGGCATCTTCCATCTAGGGTTTTTGCAAAGCCTTAAGAACCTCTTGAAGATCTAATTGTATGACCATATGTTAAATCAAGTGGTTTATTTTTGGTAATAAGGTGTAATGGAAGGTTAAGTTTGTAGTTTGCGGTAGAATTTCATCAGTGTTTAAGCAATATGCTCAAATTCTTTACGAAAGGGCCATGCATAAGAGTGATTGAAGAAATAGTGGTGTTAATAAACATGTTAACGGTGGATTGGGGTATGTTGTCAAACCTATCTAAGATGGAAGTGTAAGCCCTATGTGGGAGGGTGGAATGATAGGAGGACTTGATGGAAAATTTAGTCTCGTAAGTTTCTTGAAGGATTAGTGATGGTAACAGTAGTGGAATCTGAAAGAGAACAATAGAAACGACAAAAAAAATGTGCGAAGATAGCATAGAATAATGGTGGGGAGAAATATAAAATATATACACCACACAAGAGTTGTGAACAAAATGAGATGATTCTAAACAGCATCTAGAGTGTAAACCATAGTTATGAAATGTAGACCATAATGTAAAGAGAAACATCCTTTGATTCATTTAACAATGTTCAATTTCAATAGCATAACGTGTAACTAACAAGATAACATATATGTTGAGTCATATAATTGTGAATTGTTATTAAGATGTAGACTATAATATAAGGTGATAAATCTATTGAATCATACCAACCAATAAAAAAATCCATTATTTCATAGGGAATATAAGTCAACTTTGATTCAAGTTTTTGTAATATCATCATTTTACATAATGATTGAGTTATTCTTTTTAATATGAAATCTTACTTTTCAAATAGTTCTCTACAATACCACACAAAAAAAACTTCAAGTAGAGTTATCTACAACACCGAGCCTAAGTAATATGATATTCCATGAAAATATTAACTCTCTACAACACATAGATATTTCAAATTTCCACCTATTAAATACTTTCCTTTCTTATATTCATGTTTTGGTTCGTCTAGCTTCCTAGTAGAAACTATGGTCTTGTTCTTCAAAATATCTTCATGTATAAATTTGAATTTATCTAGCCTAAGAATTCTACTTAAGTTATCAATGGCTTCCTTTGAGCTCATGATAAGTGAACCTTGGTGGAAGCCCCAAGAGAGTTTTCACTTTGATTGTTAGATATATGATGCCTTCCTCCTCCATTTCCTGGGGATTGATCTCATCTTTGTTTGTCACGAAAATTTGTGTTCAAGTCCTTCACATGAATATGATCACTACCAGGCAAAGGAATAAATCCTAAGGTATTTTTTTGATGGTATATCACATTCAAGCTCGAGGCTATTTGACATGAAGGTAGGTTATTGTACCATATATCTTTTCTTTATATTTCCTCGTAAATTGCAGTATAAAAACCCTAAAAAGGTGGGCATGTTGGTAGTTACACCCTTCAAAAATAAAGAAGCTGGTGGGAGGCCCATGAGAGCAATGTTTGTCTAGGCAGAATAAAAAGGTGAGGTAGCTAATTTAGGGGGAGGAAAGGCGGTGACAACAACAAGAGGTGATAACTAGTTTTTTCCCTTCATTACTATCTATGTCCCCTTTCATCATATTACCATCCTCGAGACCAATTGGTTACAATAAGCATTGGTCCTAAAGAAAAGGAGACCAAATAGTTGTAATAAATAGTGTCCCTAAAGAAGAGGAAAGTGTTGGCCAAGTTCGAAAGTGATAATCATCATTGACTTGTCATTTGTTGCAAGTTTCCTTGCCACACTAGAAGATGTTAAACATGCATTCTTGTGTGTTTTCTTCCACTTCATACATGTATACATAGTTTTAACTCTCTCTCTTAGTTCCATGTATGAGAAGAAGGAGTCATGGTTTTGGAAGTAGCCCCATGTTTTTTTTTTCTATACTGAGGTTCTAATCACCTCTTGAACCTTTAAAAGTAGATAGTCTCCTAAGGAAAGGATAGTAACTCCTAAACTTAGATCATAGTTCCTTGTAAAATAATTATTTTCCAACTTATTTATATTTGTAAAAGGATTTTTATAAACCTAAAATATCATAAACATGTAGAGATAATGTTTCTTAATTAACATAGATAAGGGTTGTGTTTCCTAATTCACATGACCTTTCTCTCATTGGAGTTATTAGACAATGTTTTTCTCTTTTATTTCTAAGATTGGGAAATGGATGATGATAAAAAATGAGATATAACATCAGGTGAAGAGCCTTAGCCAAGGAATGGTAAGGAGTTTGGGTGGAGAGGAGTGTAGTGTTAGAATATAATAGTTCCATTCCATTGAAATTTGATTTAGGCTCTAGGATGTTATTAATTTCTATTCTCTTAAAAAGTGCATTGCTTCTTTATTTCAATTTCATGACACTAGTAGGGAATGAATTTCATAGGTGGTTGAAACTCGCATAGGAAATTAGGTGGTGAGGAGATGACAACAAAGTGGATAGGGGTAGGTTTGAGAAAATCATAGCATTGATTTAGAGCCTGCATGTCATATTGTGTCAAAGCACTTATGAGAACATGCATGTAGTTTGTGTCTATAAACTTGTGTTTTGTTAGCTATTAGAGCCTCATGTTACCTATTAGAGCCTCCAAAGAGTCCAATAATGTGTTTTTTTTTAGGACCAATAATGTGTTATGTTGCCAATCAAAACTTATAAATGGGTCAATAATATATTTTTTTATAATTTAGATTACTTAATTAATTTTTAATTATGATAAATAGTTGAAAAAAAAATCATCACAAAAAATGGAACCTTAAGAAACCAAGTATTTAGAAAGAAGACACATACTGACAGCTATCTATATGCAGGTTCTCATCACCATTGACATCAAGATATGGGGTTCATGATTACCCTTAGCACTAGATCCTTAAGAATATATGACCAAGAACATTTTGGGCAAGAACTAGACCATTTGTCTAAGATCTTCCAACACATGGGCTACACCAAGAAGGACCTTAATAGAACCATCAAAAGAACACAAAAAGGGAAACTTTCCTCCTCCCAAGGCTCACAACCTTGTAAAGGGAAAGGTTGCTTGCTTTAAATTCACAAGGTCACTGATAAGATAGCTAAGGTCCTAGAAAAAAAATTGTATCATCTTTCAAACAACTTGAAACTATTCATTAGAATATCAGATCCATTAAAGATATGATTGACCACCTCCAGCTTAAGGAAGTTCACAAAGTAGTTTTTTCATGTGGGAAATATTACATTGGAGAAATTGGTAGATCATTCAAATTCATATTGAAGGAACATGGAGCAAATATAAATAATGAAACCATGAGATCCTCTTCCTTACTTGAACATTCCTCTAAGACAAAGCACCATGTTGGCCTAGAAAGCGTTGAAATCCTTACTAAAGAAGGTCATGATTACAAAAGAAGATACAAGGAAGGCTTAGAAATAATGAAACACCCAAACAATCTCAATACAGACGATGGTATATAGGATAGGAACAGGTGACTCCCCTTACTTACGCAACTCCCATCTTGACAATTACTAATTTATTCTATCTCCATCTATATATTTATATATCCTTATGATATAACTCTCCTTCCCCCTTCGGTCCACCTACTTCATCCCTCTTTAATGTTCCTCACTTCCTACCTCCTTTTCCTTTTCTTCTCTTCATTTCTCTTCCTCTCCACCTCACCCCACCTTTCATCCAACTTTTTTTTGCTTCTACCCACCCCCCTCCACATCCTTCTTTTCATCATATTCCTTCCTCCTTTTTCATTTTTCATTATTCTTCCTTTCTTGTTCCAGTTCACTATCCCCCTACCCCTTTTTACTTGTTTTGTCCCCTATTCCTCCTATGTTGTTCCCCCTCTTTATAATATCTCTTTCTTTTGGGTCACTTCACTCTTCCTCCTTTCTCATTTTTGACTTTGTTAGTTCTCTTTGTTCTTTTTGTGGGTTCTTTATATTTTTAAGATTCATAATATTCATATAATACTAATTATTTTAATGTTTATAAATGTTAATGACATTACTAATATTAACATATATTTCATAAGCATATCTAATATTGATAATCAATTTTAATGTAATAGTATTAATTATATGAGATTACATTAATATAATATAATATAATATAATATTACTATTATATTAATATATCTTATTAATATAATACAATTATTATATTAGTATTGTACTAATATATCTAATTATTATTCCACTAAGGAGGGTGCCTAAGAACGGGTATTCCCTCCTTCCTTCATATGATGCCAACACACATAAAAGGGGGTTGTGGCCCCATTATACTTGGCACATTTCATGCTCTCCCATCACTTCATTGATCATAGCACAAAGTCGACATAAGGTTAAACATCATTTGAATACTACAAACAACACAAGGAGGTGCATGAGGACTCACTAGGAGAATTATATCATATTGGTAAACATGGAGGCAAAAATTGATAACATAGACTGCAAGCTAACCATTCTAGCTATGGGATCAACCAACATCTCCTTCTCCTAGGATGAGGGTAGTGACTAGACAATGCAGATGCCTCAAGATTATGCCCAATAGTTGTTTTGAATCATTGGTATTTTGCTTGTAGCACTAGTAGTCTTTTTTTCTTCTCGTGTTCATCTATATCAATGTTTTGCATAACCAACCTATTTTTTAAAGTTTTTATCTTTTAGATGCTCTTGTTATACAAGGTCTTAGCATCCTCAAGACTCTAAACTTATGTTACTAGTCTGGTTTCCATTCGGGAAGACCAAAAGAAAAAAAATTGGTCTATGATGTAATCTTCATTTGATTATAATATAATTATTATTATTATATAATATGTAATACATGAAATTATTTTTATTATATTATACTACAATACGCCAATTTAGACCTTTGAAATTAAACATAATTTTTACCCTTATTTTTCTAGGTTTTTGGAAGGTTTCTCCTCTCTTTTCACTTAGCTGATTTTTTTTAGGGTTCTTCCACTCTTCCCAACTAGTATATACATGTTCTCCTTGCATATCTTCAGTGAACAATCGATCTGGAGGATAAGACTTTATTCATATTCAAAATGTCAATAAAGAAATGATAGAAACTATGGGTTATTATCTGGCTCAAATTCCAACAAAAGATTTATGTCAAATATGGATGACATAAACCAATTAAAAATACAGTTAGAGAAAATGTGAAAAAAAAAATGTAATTTAATAATTTAAATAATAATAATGGCACTAAGCCCCCAAGGGGCAGCTTAACTAGTGATGGCAACGATATGATGTCTTATGTAAATTATGTGGTTCAATGTTCATATCCCCTCGATTTATGGTGTGCACTATGTGTAGGGGCATGTATGGTTCACCTAGAGGTTATGGTGGTTGTGGTTGAAATATACCCTGTATCATGCAAGTACTAGTCACAAGGACAAATAAAATTAATGGTATTGCATGGAAAGGAATCTCTATTTTAGGATAGGGCTTCCAAAATTTAATAAAGATGGTATATTCTTCCCGTCCTTACACATTAAAGGACAATATTAAAATCTAACCCTAATCTCAACAGTTAATCAATTTTTTGTTTGTTATTTTAATTCAATTATTTCAACAATAACACGGGTTCCCTTCATAATCATTATTATAAAAAAAAAAAAATTAGGATTAAATAAAATAAGATTAAAGTAGAAAGGAACCATTATTATAAAAAAAATAAGATTAAATAAATCTCACTTAATTGTAAGAGAATATAATTTAACTTCTTTAAGATTTAATCTATCAACATTAATCAATCATTTAACTTTTTTTTTTACAAGAATGAGTAGGATTTGTATTAAATTTGTGCCTGGTCACAACATATAGACAAGAAAATTTACAATATTCTCAGCATCTTGTATTTCCCTGTGACTAGAATTTTCTAGTGACATTCTTACTCAACTACATATTATGAGAAAATACAAAATAGCTTTGAAGGTTTAGATACGACAAAATTTGCCTAATAAGAAGCAGAATTTACAAGCCAACATATATCAGTTACCATTGTCTTGCTCCCCAATTGTACCAATTAAGGTCCAGGCATTGCCCCCTCTGGTTCCAGGAGTCATTGTCACTCTCATTGCGCTTGGTATTTAGGATGTTAATATGGCCCTAGAGGTTCATTAACTAGTTACAAAGGGCTTCCAACACGCTACCTTCCTAACCAATTTTACATTCAGAGACTAGTTTTCCTCTAGGACTTGCACACTAGTGTGCATTTGATCCTTGAGTTTGGATTTATGACAATTAGGTCCACTTGGAGTACATCGACCTTCAGCCTAAGTTGATCGATTATGTCCAAAAAATCACAAATGATTCTTCTTGAAGCATTATTGGTACCTAGTATTCCAGAGTAATTTATCCACCTTGTGCCACCTGCCATCCTCCTAATTTTTGGCACCTGCATCACTATATCAAATCCTGGCTCCTTGTAGGTATTATCCAAGGAACAAAGAACTGCCAGGGAAATAGTGACCCTGTGCACAGATAAAAGTGATTTTCATGCAACAAGGACCTCCTAATATGGCCCATCCACTCTTTATCAAAGAAATTCCTTTCTGGAAGGTGATTATAAATTCCTTACAGAGAGAAATTTTATGCATAATTCAAGACAAAGTTGACTGCGAGACCTATAATAAAAAACCAAGAACCACTTTCATGTCTTTGCCATGAAGACCATAGGATATTCCATAACCACCGATGTTTCCCTCATTGATATTTCCATATTCAACCCATTTTCCACCTTAGCTAACGTACGAGAAGTGTAAATTCCTTTGGGAGGACATTTAGAGTGCCTAATCAAAACCCATTTGGGAAAAAAATCCACAAGTGGAACCTTTACATTTACCTAAGGACACTAAAAGTGAACCTAGTGAAATGGTAATTAAATTTGTCCAACAAGAAGTTGATCCCGAACCTGTCACAGTTCAACCAAAAGTTGTTCAAGAAATTCATCCTCAACCCATTGTTCTTTTACCAAAACACTTGGATCTCAAATTTGAACAAACAAAAGTTGTTCCCGTACCAGAAGACGATCAACCGGTTTATCCTCAGACATCTTTAACTGTTGAGACTTCTCCTTTATTGCAGAGTCAAACATCGAAAATTTATTACAAACTTGACGTGAAATCCTTCCACTTGGTTTGATTTCTATTAAAGAGGAATCTGAAGAAGAAACTTCACCCAGAACTCCAACTTGTTTTGGACCAGGGGTTTATCTTTATCCTTCTTATCCTCAATTAAATGCTCCTTTTGATCCTATTTACTTTCAAACTCCCATAGATTCATTAGGACATTTATTGGGTCATTTGACTATGGCTGAAACAAAATCCTAGACTGTATCATCTGTTACAGCTGCAACAACATCTATTGTTGCTACTTCTTCAATGTTTACCACAACACCTGAGTCACATCTGTATGGTCATCCATCCATCCCACCAGGTTACCAATCATTATCTGGAACTCACTCCAGTGTTTCTTCTAGTCCATGGTCTTCACCCATGTCGTCCACAGTAATTTTACCTGGTTCATCACTTACAGATACTGAAGAATTTGATCCATCGATTCAATATCAAGTTGGTCCATCTGGTTACCATCCATTGTATCCACTGTACACTGGATTACCTCCATATGGAGAACAATATGCCCAATCTGCTTATCCTCCATTTTTTGGGGGGCAATCATATGGCAGTATACCATCATCTTTAGGTCCAACTTATTCTGGAATGATTTTTTGTCAATGGAAGCCTACAATGCCAGTTCAACCAAGGCTTGTGTATCCATCACAACCAATGAAACATGTTTCATCCATACCTACTACTGTCATTACGACTTTACCACAGTCGCAAGCTCAGTTGATTGAATCTGAACCTTTGCAAGATGATCCCTCAACCTCTTACCCTCAAGTTTCAGGTCTACAGACTTAGCCTTCTTAGGCCATTCTACAACAAATGTTTGTGTCTGGAATCCAACAACTTTAGGCCAGTTTACCATTAACTGGGATGACTCAGACTTATATTGGTTTAATTTATTCACAACCTAGTTAAACTTACATTGGTGGGCAACAACCATTACATCAACAACTGTGGCAGCCATAATATCAACAACAATAATTCCAACAGTACCAAACTTATCCTGGACTTGGTCAACAAGCCTATGTTGGGTTTGGTCAATAGCAAGCTTACCCAGGTCCTGGTCAACAAGCTTATGTTGGGTTTGGACAACAACAAATTTATCCTAGTGCCCAAAAACCACCTTATACTGGATATGCTCAAAAAACCTACCCCTATCAAGGTTACCAACAATAGATTCCTTATGCTAGTATGCAAAGGCCTATTGCCCAGGAAATTCCATCTTACCCTAGTTACGGTCAACCCAACCTAAACCAACAATTGCCTTTTGTTGAAACAATTGAATTACCAGATTTAAATTGGCTTACGAATGATCCCATTCTTTATGCATCTTGGTGGCCGGTGATTCCACACAAATTTCCTTATGATATTCCTAAGTTCAATGGAAACCCTGGAGAAGATCCGTCCAATCATGTCATGACTTTTAATTTATGGTGTTCATCCAACTCCCTAAATGATGATTCAGTAAGACTACATATTTTCCAGTGAACACTCACTAGTCTGGCTGCAAAGTGGTATATTGAATTACCATGAGCTTCATTTGACAACTTCACATCCTTAGCCACTATAGTTTTAACCCATTTCCAGTTACCCATCAGATATGAAACTAGAACAAAACTGTTGATCAACTTTAAATAGACCACTACTACTCACATTTCTGATCATATTCATGAGTGGTGTCGTCATCGTCGAATGATCAAAACTTTTGTTCCTGATTAGCTTTTAGCTGAGTGGTTTATTAAATCCTTGTTGCCATCTATCACTGAGGATGTGGCTAAAGGAGGAGTTGTTACTAAAGAGAAAGTAATTTCTCGTGCCCAATACTTAGACTTGATTTACACCTAGTCTGGCACGCTCTATGATAAGATTCCAAATGCACCTAGACCATATTTTACTATTCCACCACCTCCATCCAGTAAGGACTCTCATGCCAGTGATGGTGTGATAGGTTCTTCAAGCACTCAAAAAAAAAGTAGACCATCTAGTCAAACACTTTCTATTTCAAATCAAACTTCTAATGCACCTGATAATGCACTTGCTTCCGAAATAAATACCGTGTCATCTGACAAAGGTAAAAATGAAAAGTAACCTGGAAGCAAGAAAAGGGGGAAATCCAAAAGGAAACAAAATTCTCCCCCTTAAGAGAAATCATTTGATTCCTCTTCTCCAGCTAGGAAACCTCATTACCCATGTTTAATTTAAAATGATGAGCACTTTACTCGAGACTATCCTCACCGCTCTGAAGTCTCAAAAATTCTTAATACTTCTAGTACATTCATTGTGTTGACAGACCCTTTTCCGAACCTAGAGACTCATTTGGTTGTTGCAGATCATGCTTCCACTTCACAAGTGCTTATTTTATCCACCACTAAGCCTAAAATTGATGTTTTTGTGACTACACAAAGTAAAGATTACAGTAATCTGTTGGGTGTGGAGCATGATTATTTAGAGGACTTTGTTTCAGCTGGATGTACACCCCAGGAAGTTTGTACACCCCTCTATGCGGGGCGGGGGTGCGGGGGGGACTTGTCCTCCCCGCGAGGGTTCAAGGGGGTCCATCCCCCCAACTGGGGGGTTTGGGGCCAGCAGTCCCTCAGCGGGGGTTTCGAGGGTAGTGCCCCCAAAGCTAAAAACAGATGTAAGATTGCCTTGTAAAAGTATAGTAATTTCTATTCAATCTAGGCCATTCATTAGGTGGATGATCTGACGGCAGAACTTATGTTTATTTTAGGTTTTTTTCCCCAGAAGGCAACCCCTCTCTTTGTATGAGGGCATTGTATTGAGGTTGTGTAATAGATGTGTATTCTCCATGCGAAAAATAGAGAGGTGATACTGTGAGAGAAAACAAAGGATATTATAGAGGATCTACTGTAGGTTGTGTCTCTTCATTTTTGCTGGATAATAGAAAGGAAGGACTGGCTATTCACGGTGGACGTAGCCCAAACTGGGTGAACTACGTATATCTGTGTCTCTCTGGTTTTATGTGTTTATATTTATGCAATATTCTATGTGTTCCATTGCTCTGTAATATATAATTTTCAAACATAATCCACTATCATCGTCGAATAAATAGGCTATAGATCAACCCAATACTTCGACTTAGACTTCGTCTGACTCTATTCCACCACCCATTGCACTAGAGTTAACAATAAAACTGCCTAAGGGAGTTGTTCATAAATCTACATTCAACCCTCGAGCTCGAGAAATGCAAAATTATAACATAGTAGAAGATTTGGCTCAGTCACTTTCTGCTATGTCGACACTCGAGGTGCTTCAAAATTGTTCCTCCCAAAATCATGCTTTATTGTTAAAATTTGATGGAATTGATCCAACAAATTCCAATCTCGTGGTTTTTAACCATGCAGCTTATATGCCACAATTACCATCACAGTTAGCATTCTTGATCCAAGTAAATGCTTTGAATATACTCGTTCACTGAACCATTGTTGATGAGGGTGCATCTACTTGTATCATGTCAATGAGTTGTTGGAAAACACTTGGCTCATCGCCTTTGTCATGATCACCTACAACGTTAAAATATTTTGACGGTCGCAGTTATACACCTTGTGGAATTTTAAGTAACTTGCAGATAGAATTAGGAGGAAAAATTGTAACTGTTGAAGTTGAGGTCGTTGATGGACCCCTTGAATACAATATTTTACTAGGAAGACCATGGGTTTACGCTATGGCTGTTTTGGTTTCGACATACTTCTGTATGATCGCTTTCCCTCATAAAGGTAGAATCACAGTAATTGATCAACTTGCCTTCTTCACCTCTAGTTCACAGGAAACTAGAAGCGTTCCATTAGTTCACGGACTTCCGCTATCTCTTCAGAACATTGGAGTAGGTCTCTTCAAAGATTCTTCCCTAATGGGCACCTTTTCACTACCATCACCATCAAAAATGGCAGAAGTTGCAAAAGTTGAGTCCTGTAACATGATATCTTCCGCTTCATCTGACTCATGGAAGATTTCTAACATTTTGAAGTTGATATGCATAATGAAACCATGCCTCTAAGCCCAATTGAGCTCGCATAGAAATCAATCTTTTTGGCTTGTGTGGCAAATCCAAATCCATCATCACCAATTGTATGGGTTGATCGTTCGTTAGAATATGGTACTTCCTCTGATCCTTTTTCACGTACATTTTCTACTGATGAAGGAATCATCCAATTAATGATGATAGATGAAGAACCATGGGAAAATTATCATCATCGATCCCATCTTCCATATCACATAGAATATATTCCAAATGAACTAAATCACCCTTTAATCATTGATTTCCTTTCGAATTCTATATTTATAGACACATTCAATTCTGAACGAAACTTATCAAATATCAAAGAAACCATTTCTATCGATATTTCAACCAAACCTCGAATTGTGGAAAACATCCATGTTGGAAAATCTTCTTCTCCATCGGAACTTGAAACTTACTGTGCTCTTTTTCATGAATTTCACGATATATTTGCTTGGTCATATGAGGAAATGCCAGGCATTGATTCTAGTATAGTTGAACACGAGATTAAAATGTATCTTGATGTCAAGCTGGTACGATAGCACCTTCGTCCTGTTCATCCCAAGAAGGCTACTGCCATAAAAGAAGAAGTTGAAAAACTTTTTCATGCTGGTTTCATATACCCCATTCCTCTTACCGATTGGGTTTCCAATCTTGTTCCTATCATGAAGAAACAAGGAACAATATGAGTGTGTGTTGATTATAGGTATGTTAATCATGCTTGTCCAAAACACAACTATCCTACTCCCTTTATTGACCAGATAATTGATGAATGTGCTGGATGTGAAATATTTTAATTTATGAATTGCTTTTCCAGCTATAATCAGATCAATATCCGCCTAGAAGACCAATATAAAACTACCTTTATTTGTCCCTGGGGCACATTCACATATAGGAAAGTCCCTTTTGGTTTGAAGAACGATGGGGAAACTTTTCAAAGGGCAATGAATTATGCCTTCCAAGACATCAAACACAATGTTCAACCCTATCTAGATGACTTACCATCTCATTCATGGAAATGGACTGATCACCCGCAACATTTGAGAGCCATCTTTTCACAGTGCCGACACTACAAAATTCGACTCAATCCACATAAATGTGGGCTTTGTGTGGGTTCTGTTCATTTTCTTGGTTTCATAGTGTCTAAAGAAGGAATTTGACTCGACCCCTTGAAGGTTAAGGCAATTCTTGATCTGCCTCCACCTTCCAATTTACTTCAGTTATAAAGACTCCAAGGGAAGGCTAACTTTCTAAGGAGATTCATTCCCAACTATGCCGAAATGACTAAAGGATTCACTCGCCTTTTGAAAAGGGGAATTCCCTTCCATTGGGACGAGGTTGCGCAAGCTTCCTTTGATTCTCTCAAAGATACCTTGATCTGAGCACCATTAATGTATTCCCCTATTTATCAAAACGACTATTTCATGTATCTCGCCACTGCAGATACAACCATTGCTATGGTTTTAGTCCAAGAAGAAGATTGGATTCAACATTCGATCTATTATTTGAGTCGTAATCTCAATGATACAGAAGTTAAGTATTCTTACGTTGAGAAGCTAGCTTTGGCTTGTTAGAAAATTATATATTACAGAGCAATGGAATACAAAGAATATTGCATAAATATAAACACAAAAAATGCATAAAACCAGAGAGACACAGATATATGTCGTTCACCTAGTTTGGGCTATGTCCACCGCGAATAGCCAGTCCTTCCTTTCTATTATCCAACAAAATGAAGAGACACAACCTACAACAGATCCGTTGTAATATCCTCTATTTTCTCTCACAGCCTCACCTCTCTAATTCTCGCTCGGAGAATACACATCTATTACACAGCCTCAATACAATGCCCTCATACAAAGAGAGGGGTTGCCTTCTAGGGAAAAAAAACCCTAAACTAAACATAATTTCTAATGTTAGATCATCCGCCTAATGAACAGACCAAATTGACTAGAAATTACTATACTTTTACAAGGCAATTTTACATCTATTTTCAGCTTCAGAGGTGCTGCCCCTGAAACCCCCGCCAGGGGACTGCTGGCCCCAGACCCCCCACCCAGGGGGTATGGGCCCCCCTGAACCCCTGCAGGGGGGACAAGTCCCCCCGCACCCCCCCCACGTGGAGGGGTGTACAAACTTCCTGGGGTATACATCCGGCTGAAACAAAGACCTATAAATAATCATGCTCCACACCCAACAATCTCCCACTTGTAGAATGATTGTAGCAACTCCACCGCTGCTTCATTTGCTGGATAATGACTCCTCTTTGGACCTGGTTGTTTCTCATCTTCATCGTCATCCTTGAAGACCAATTGAAACTGAGCATATTCTCAGTTTCTCCCTGGTTACAACTTTTGTTAGCATATCTGGAGAATTCTAGCTAGTGTGTACCTTTTCCAGCTTCAACTCTCCATCTTCCAACACTGATCGTATGAAATGGTACTTGAGCTATATGTGTTTAGTCCTGGAATGAAATGCTGAGTTCTTTGCAAGATGAATGGCACTTTGGCAGTCACTGTATAATGTGCCCATATCATGCTTCTTACCTAATTCACCCATAAACCTTTGTAACCAAATCATTTCTTTACTAGCCTCTATAGCAGCAACATACTCTGCTTCTGTTGTTAAAAGTGCAACAACAATTTGGATTTTTGAAACCCAACTGACAGCTGTTCCACCTATAGTAAATACATATCTTGTAGTGCTCCTCCTGTTATCTCTGTCACCTTCCATATCTACATCAACCTATCCCTGTAGAGAAATTTTTGAACCACCAAGCATAAAGCTTGATTTGTGGTACCTTTCAAATATCTGAGAATCCATTTCACTGCCATCCAATGTTCCTTTCCTAGATTTTTCATGTACCTGCTTACAACTCCCACTGCATGTGCAATATCAGGCCTTGTGTAGATAATTGCATACATTAAGCTTCCAACTGCTGATGCATATTGAACTTTAGACATATAATCCATGTCTTCTTGGGTCTTTGGGCACATTTCCTTACTAAGTTTAAAATGGCTAGCAAAAGGTGTACTAACTGGTTTTGCATATTGCATATTAAATCTTTTCAACACCTTTTGTATGTACTCATTCTGAGACAATGTTAATTTGTGATTTTTCCTGTCTCTAGTTATTCTCATACCAAAGATTTGTTTTGCAGCTCCCAAATCCTTCATTGCAAATGAATTTGCCAATTTTCTTTTGAGCACATTTATTTCATGCATGTTAGACCCTACAACAAGCATGTCATCTACATACAATAACAATATAATATAGCTGCCATCATTTTTCTTTTTCAGATAAACACAATGATCAGAGTGACATCTAGTATAACCTTATTCAGACATAAACTTGTCAAATTTTAGATACCACTGCCTTGGAGCTTGTTTTAAGCCATACAAGCTCTTCTTCAACCTGCACACTAGTTTCTCCTTTCCTTTTACCTCATATCCTTGTGGCTGCTGCATATATATCTCTTCCTCCAAATCACCATGGAGAAAGGTTGTCTTTACATCTAACTGCTCAAAATGCAAATATTCAACTGCTACTAGACTTAAAATAGTTCTGATTGAAGTCATTTTAACAACAGGAGAAAATATTTCATCAAAATCAATACCTTTCTTCTGTGCAAACCCCTTCACCACAAGTCTAGCTTTGTACCTTTGTTTTCCTCCATCTTCTTCCTTCAGCTAGTAAACCCATTTATTCTTCAATGTAGTTTTTCCTGTAGGCAACCTGAATAAGTCCCAAGTTTGGTTATGCATTAAGGAGTCCATCTCTTCTTCCATGGCTACCTCCCACTTCTTCCTTCTTTCAACCTACATTGCTTCTTCATAACATTCAGGTTCACCAGAATCAATCAACAATAAATAATATAATGAAGGAGAGTATCATTCAGGGGGTATACTTATCCTTGTAGATCTTCTAACACCACTTTCAGGTGTTTGGGGTGCCTGTTGCTATTGATGTGGTTGTTGATTATTATTATTTTTAGGCACCTTCACTTTTTTAGTGATCTCATCAAGAACTGTGTATTCCTTGTTTTCTTTTTCCTGTTTCTTTTCCTACAAATGATTCTTATACAAGACCTTTTCATTGAATATTACATCTCTGCTCCTAATGATTTTGTGATTTTCATAATCATATAAGTGATAACCAAAATCATTAACACCATATCCAATAAAGGTACATTTCTTTGATTTTGCCTCAAGCTTTGTTCTATTTTCTTTATTAATATGGACAAAGGCCTCACAACCAAAAGGCTTTAAAAAAGAGTAGTTTACCCTTTTACCTGTCCATGCTTCCTTTGGAACATGACCATCCAAGGAACTTGAAGGCCCTTTGTTTATTAGATAAATAGCAGTATCTACAGCATCTGCTCAAAATTGTAAAGGCAATCCTGCATGCAATCTCATGCACCTTGCACGCTCCATGATTGTTCTATTCATCCTTTCTAACACACCATTTTCTTGTGGTGTTCTTGGAACTGTCTTCTCTCTACAAATTCCATGCTCTAAACAATACCTATCAAACTCTTTGCTGTAATATTCACCTCCATTGTCTGATCTGAGACACTTCAATTTCTTTCTTGTCTCAATCTCAACCAAAGCTTTCCATTTCTTGAAAATATCAAATACATCAGATTTATTCTCAATACAATAAATCCAGTTTTTTCTAGTTGCATCATCAATAAAAGTAACATAATAATGAGAGCCATCGAGAGATGATACCTGAGCAGGTCCCCATACATCTGTATGCACAAGCTCTAATTTTTCGCACTTCTTTTCTTTCCCAACTCTGAGAAATCTGACTCTCTTCTTTTTTCCATAAATGCAATTCTCACAGAAGTCCAAATCAACATTCTTCAAACCCGACAACAAATTCCTTGAGTGAAGAATATTCATCCCCTTCTCACTCATGTGTCCGAGCCTATGATGCCATAATGCTGCATTTGCTCCTTTGGAAGTTAAAGCATTAACAGAGTTAGAAATACCATTGCATAATTACAATGTACCAACCTTTTCGACTTTTGCTATTACCAGGGCTCCTTTGGTGACCTTCCAAGCTTTATCTGTGAAAGTTGTCACACAACCTTCACCGCCTAACTACCCTGTTGAAATCAGATTTTTCTTCAAATCTGGAAAATGCCTTATCTCTTTTAGTAGCCATTGGTTTCCATTCTACTGTTTTACAAGAACCTTACCCTTTCCAACAATTTTACAAAGTTTATCATCACCCAAATGGACTTGTCCAAAATCTCCTTGAACATAGTCATGAAAATATTTCTTATCAGGTGTGGCATGGAATGAGGCCCCTGAATCTACCACCCAGGAATCAGTGATATTTTTGAAAGAAAGAATCAAAGCATCTTGTAACACCTCACCTGTCACATTTGCTTCATGATTGTTTTCTTGCTGTGCATCTCCTTCTTTTCCCTTCCGAGATCTACAGTATTTCTTTAGGTGTCCTTTCTTTCCTCATTTCCAACACACTATCTCCGATCTGGACTTGGATCTACGTTTCCTTGATTTACTGTGATATCCTGAGCTCTTTCCTCTTTCCATTTTTCTTCCCCTAGACACTGCACTTAAATCATTACCCGATGTCTCACTGAAGCCTTTCCGTCGCATTTCCTCGCTAAGGATAGCACTGACAACATCATCAAACTTTAAAGTACTAGATCTAGAAACAGAGTTACTAATGGCCATTACTAAACCATTCCAACTTTCTGGCAATGAGCACAAGAATAACATAGCTCTAACTTCATCATCAAAGTTTACCCCTACAGAACTTAACTGACTTGTAACAGTATTAAAATCATTTAAATGGTCTGCAACAGATCCACCTTCCGACATCTTCATATTAAATAACCATTTCATAAGAAATACCTTGTTTGAGGCCGAGGGTTTTTCATATAGTTTCGCCAATGCCTTAATCAAACCCTCTGCCATTGTTTCCTTCGAAATGTTGAAAGCGACCAATGCTGCGAGGCACAACCGCACTATTCTGAGTGCCTTTCTATCGAGAAGGTTCCATTCTTCATCTATCATACCCATCGACATCTTTGTTTTTCTGCCCAATGGTAGGTACAGATCTTTCTGATATAGATAATCTTCCATCTGCATCTTCCACAGCGAGAAGTTTTGGTTGTTAAATTTCTTGACGCTAAACTTACCATCTTCTGCCATTTCTTCCACTCGAACGAGGAACCCTTCTTTCCTGCGAGTTTGTCAGCCAAATAAACCTTCGGCTTTGATACGAGTTGTTAGAAAATTATATATTACAGAGAAATGGAACAAACAGAATATTTCATAAATATAAACACAGAAAATGCATAAAACCAAAGAAACACAGATATACGTGGTTCACCCAGTTTGGGCTACATCCACCCTGAACATCCAGTCCTTCCTTTCTATTATCCAGCAAAATGAAGAGACACAACCTACAACAGATCCACTGTAATATCCTCTGTTTTCTCTCACAGTCTCACCTCTCTGTTTCTCGCTCGGAGAATACACATCTATTACACAGCCTCAATACAATGCTCTCATACAAAGAGAGGGGTTGCCTTCTAGGGAAAAAAACCCTAAACTAAACATAAGTTCTACCGTCAAATCATCTGCCTAATGAATGGCCCAGATTGACTAGAAATTACTATACTTTTACAAGGTAATTTTAACTCTGTTTTTAGCTTCAGGGGCACTGCCCTTGAAACCCCCGCCGGGGGATCACTAGCCCCCAGACCCCCCAGTCGGGGGGGATGGACCCCCCCGAACTCCTGTTGGGTGGACAAGTCCCCCCCGTACCCCCTGCGTGGAGGGGTGTATAAACTTCCTGGGGTATACATCCGACTGAAACAAAGTCCTCTAAATAATCATGCTCCACACCCAACATGGCTACCGTTCAAACTATACAGAGATTTCACCATTATATCCTGCTCTGAAAGACCACTGTCATTTTGGATTGCAACCCTATGACATACATCTTGTCACGTCAATTGTTGGGGGGCAAATATCCAAAATGGATCGTCACTTTGCAGGAATTTTATTTGGAATTCATCAAATCCAAGTCAAAGAAATCTCTAGCTTTTGCTGAGCTTCTTTGTGACCTTTCCTCTACCGCCATCAACTCAATAATGAAACCATCAATTCTAGATGAGTCTCTGTTTCTGATCTCGTCATCTAATGCTTTATATGGAGATATACCGATCTATCTCCAAACCCAAACTTTCCAGCCCAATACCTCTCGCTCACAACAATGACGTATTTGATATCAAGCCAGATATTATCTAATTATTGGTGAAATCCTTTACCGTCACAGTATCGATACAATTTTATGGAGGTGCCTCACACATGAGGAAGATGAGAAAGTTCTAAATGATTTCCATTTTGGTGCTTGTGGTGGACATTTATCTGGTTATGCTACCGCACATAATATTCTCCGTGCTGGTTACTTCTAGCCAACCATATTTAACGATTGCATTACTGCTATCAAAAGTTGTCGTGCATGCAGGATTTTTTACCGTAAAACTTGATTACCACCTACACCTCTGCATTATGTCATCGCTATTGGACCATTTGCAAAATGAGGCATTGATTTCATGACATGTAACCCTCCCTCAGCCGGGGGGCATGGGTATATTATTGTCGCTGTTGGCTATTTTACAAAATGGACTGAGGTGATGCCTACATTAAACAACAATGGTGAGACAGCTGTACTTTTTTTCTTCAACCATGTGGTTGCATGGTTTGGTGTACCACAAGCCATAGTCATAGATCATGGTTTGCATTTTCACAATCACATGATGACTAAATTAACTGCCAAGTTGGGACTTTCACATGATAGTTCTACTCCTTATTATCCACAAGCTAATGGACAAGTTGAATCCATCAACAAAATCCTTAAACAAATGCTTCAACGAATGATAGGAGTTCACAAACGAAACTGCCATTTGACCTTGTACTCAGTTTTGTGGGCTTACCGAACCTCGATAAGAAACGCAACTGGATTCACACCTTTCCAATTGGTGTATGGTCTCGAGGCAATCTTGCCAATACAATGTGAAATTTCATCACTAAAGCTCGCAATTAACTTATTACCTGACACTTCTGATGAGGAATCACGTTTCTTAGAACTCATCCATCTATATGAAACATGTCGTGAAGCCGCATTGGCCAATGAAGCACATAAGAAACAAATTAAGGCACAATATGACCGCAATGTCTAGCCTCAATAAATAAACTACAGTTTTTACCTATTTTTACCAATGAAACAGGTACGTTTAATCCGTTTGGTGGTTCTTTGAGTAGGTTTACAGCTGACATAGTCAATTTGACGAGCATGATCATAAATTGTACTTTTGACCACAGAGCATAATTTTATCTCTTTTTTAGCTCTATTAAACATCGAAAAAGGAACCCCCCTGGAGTCCTCTTTAAGCTCTTTTCAGACTCTCAAGATATGAAAGTTTTGCGAAGTTCTTATCATTTTTAGCTCTTAAATAGATTGGAAATGACATCTACTTAGTATAAGTTTAACTCTTTTCCGAATTGAGATAGACTACTTACAAAAAAGGAATACGTTGATCGAACATGGTAAATAGGTTCTCTCTTATATTATTTTACGATTTTTCAGACTTGAGAGACAAATTTACGAAAAAGAACTTGTGGAGTTTTCTTTTTGTCCCTTTTCAAACTCTCTAAACATGAAAAGGACTGAGTTCTCATTGTCATTAAACTCATTAAAGCATCAAATAGCGAAAAACTTGTCCATCATGACAAGAACAAGTTTCACCTTCGCTAGACTCATTAAAACCTCACATAGCAATGGATTCACCTGAAGGGTGGAATTATACTACAAGCTTATGTTATCCTCCACAAGCTTATTAAAAAATAAAGAGGTACTAGTCAGCAATGACTGGGGAAAATGGAAAAGGGATAAATGACTTTATGGTAGCAAGTCGCTCTTGAACATGACACTATCACTTCTTCTCTGTGACTATTTGGGTTTGGTTATCTGCTTGATGGTTATCATACCTATGGTCTATCACACCGTCCATCAATTTAGTTTTGGGTCTATTGTAGCTTATATTGTGTTTAAGCTTATTATTCATTTTTATCATAATTTGTGGTCTAAAAATAATTGCAGGGGTTAAACCTTAATGAGGCTCTCTTATCCGCAAAGTCTAAAAGAAATGAAGAATTTTATTTATTATATATTAGAATCAAAAAGGAAACAATTGTTAAAGAATAAGCCCATGTGATCAAGTCAAATCGCAATATAAATAGTTATATGGAGCGGGTCCAGTTATATATGTGTGTGTGTGTGTGTGTGTGTGTGTGTGCATATTGAAACAAGAAAGAAACAAAGAAATATATTGGATTCGCAAAATAAACAAGTGTTAGAGGGTTAAAGCCAGACCCAAAATACTATAAGTTGTGTTTCATAAAGTTCGGCGGGTCCGCAGTGATATGTATGATTGGTTCCACTGATAACGCTAATTGTGATTTGCGATTGTGGGCCGGACCCAAAACATATATACACTTTGTTTAAAAGTTTCGTCGGGTCCGCCACACCGCAGGGCTATAGAGGTTGGTTCCGTTGATTGCGATTGCAATGGCCGGATCCGAAAATATATATATTGCATTTATAATGTTGGTAGGTACGAAATAACATAGAGCACTTATTATATATGTATGTGATCCCGCCAATTGCGATCCATGATAAGGGCCGGACCTGAAATATATATATATATATATATATATATATATATATATATATATATATATATTTTGTTGTAAAGACCTGGCAGCTCTGCTATATCGAAAATCCCTACATTTTTATATGTATTTCTACTATAAAGGATTATAATAGAAATAAGCGTTGAACAAGCCGAACCTGAGGCATATATATATATATATATATATATATATATATATATATATATATATATATATATATATATATATATAGATATTATGTTTTATAAGCCCCGACAGGTCTACTAGGCGTACGAAAAGGCGGATTTAAAGTTAAAAGCGGGATTTTAGGCGGAGCAAAAATGGTAAGTGGTTTTAGTGGAGCTCACCCGATCCCACTTATCGTTTGACACATATCATCTGGCTATAGAGAGAAAACTACCCATTTCGGGTGGGTATTCTCTAGGCTTATGTCTCACCCGAAATCTTTGTAGACCGTCTGATCCACTAAGCACATATCTACGGTGGGGATCAATCGGGAAAATTTGTTGCCTAGAGAACTGTGCAGAGGCTTTGAAAAGTGCGGAAAAGGTATGTTATGCATGCTTTATGGGTATGTTCATTTGATGCAGGAGCATCCAGCTCAACATTATCAACGTATTCTAGTAGATATAGGGGGTCTTGTGTTTCAAGGAAGTTGGTTTCCTAAGCATTGAGTTAATGTAATTCTTTAATGTTTTGAGTGATTTTAATGAGAATAGGAATTAAATGAATATTGTGAGGCATAATTGTAAATTTTCTCGAATATAGGAGAACATGAGAGATTTAGGATATTTGAGTGATGAGAGGATTGAGAATTGATTGTAAAACCTATATTAGGAGTCAGTTCATGATTTTTTGGATTTGAGAGAATCCTTAGGGATGAGGAAGAGATTTTAGGAATGTTGTTGAGGAGTTTATGGATCTAAAGCAGAAATTGGTTTTAGAATCCCTTTGTATAAATGTAAGCCTGAAAGGCATGAACAGGTGTTATAGACATATTTGGGCACTGCAACCCCAATCAAATATGTCCATAAACCAAGGGCTTCTAAACCCATAAAAGTGTTGTCAGATACCCTAAAGGAATAAGGTTAGCTAATTACATCATCTCATAGAAGTTCTCCCTGAAAAACTACTCAGAACTGGTCAAAACTGGACCATACAGACTGCTCCATGCATAGGGTGCAATTCATCTCACCTATTACACACGGGGGGTGCGATGCATACTGGAAAGCCCTTCTGTAGGGTGCGATGAGCGAGAGCAGACAAATGGTAGAAGCAGTTTTCTAGGTGGAAACCCAGAGAATCTTCTAGAAACTGCTCATATGACACTTGCCTCTCTGAATTCTCCCAGGGATGAGTAAGAGATTTAAAAACTCCAAGTGGATCTAAGAACTATTAGTGAAATGACACTAATCAAAATCCCAGAATCTGACTCACTTTCCTGTAAACATCTATATATGAATCCCTCATCCTAGAGATCCAAAGGCTGGAATTTTGTAATTTGCAAGGAAGTGTTGTTGGTTTCTCTTTGAAGACATTGTTGGGTGATCTTGCTTTGTATGAGGTGAAGATGTCTTTCATGTTGGGAGGATGATGCTGGATTAGACAGCCTGGTTGTAATCCTCTCTTCTACTACTTCTATCAATAAAGTTATTTGAGTTTTCCTCTATATGCTTGTATATCTCAAAATCTTGTATTTGTATATGCATTTATATGGTTAATGTACATCTGATCCTACATTATTTATGGTCATAGATCTCTATGCTTTGATGGTATTTTGCTGCCTTGACTCTACAGGTGTTCTTTGAAGTGGGACAAGCGAGAAAGGAGTGGCGAAAGCTCTATCAAGGGAGAGAGGAAACAAGCAAGGAGACTAGCGAAAGACTGAGGTTGGTACTTTCTGCTTCTCTCTCACCTAACTCTCATAAAGGAAAACACAAGTAACTTTAGTTTGTTTGTTTCTAAGATAGCTACCCATCTTAGTGGGACTAGCAGCTTGGAATGGACACTAGTTTTCCCGATAACAAAATGGCGACTCCGCTAGGGAGAAAATAGTTTGTTTGTTTTGTTACTATTGTTTGCTTTATAAACCTCAAATGGAGCCTGAAGTTAATCCAGCTAGCCTTCGAACTACTTTTGCTATGCAACTGCAGAGTAGATCAACGTTTCTTCAGTCAATCTCCGGGTTGGTTTGTGAACTGAACATCTAGCTTGCAAACATCCTAAGTGCCCTGGTGGTAGCTCAAATAACCTCATTAGATCAGCCCCTATACTTTGTCTTTACTGACAATCATTAGCTCGGCCTAAATCCCTGAACTTAGCTGCAAACTGTGAGTGAAAACCAAGTTCAGTCTCGTCCCTGGTCCATCGCACTAAGTGCCCTGGTGGTATCTCAAATAACCTCATTAGATCAGCCCCTATACTTTGTGTTTACTGACAATCATTAGCTCAGCCTAAATCCCTGAACTTTGCTACAAACTGTGAGTGAAAACCAAGCTCAGTCTCGTCCCTGGTCCATCGCACTGTCTCTTCTTAGCAACCTGGATGCATCGCACCTCCCATGTGTTGCAGGTGAGATGCATCCCTGTTTCCCTGTGTTACAAGTGCGATGATTGAGTGACACTGTTTCTGCCTCCAGATTTTGGTTTTTTCTTCATTGTCTTCAGCATTATTCAATAGTTTTGTTGTCTATGATTAGTATATCTCTGTTGAAACCATCTTCCTTTGAATTATTCAGCCTCCATCAGAAGGAATTGTGAACTTTTTTTTATGTATTTTTCATCATTTACAGTTCTCCTTTGCAAATAGTAGCTTAATCGAACTGTTTTCCTTTGATTTGAAAGTGTCGCAAGTGTCATTTTTAGTCAAGAAAAAGAGTGTCACAAAGAATTCCTCTTTTAGATAGTTGATTACACTTTTGCCATTGTATTTGATTTGAATCATTAGTATTTAAAGTGTCGAAAGCAGTTTTAAATTCAAAATCGCAAAGTGTCGACTTGACCTTACGTTCGTTTTTTGAAAAGAAAATTGTTAGTACTTTCACTTTGAAAGAAGATAGTTCAGATCTATACTGAGTTTTCCTTTTGTCATTTTCACATTAAGGAAACTAAAAAACAATACATGCGTGTGCATTTTCATTAAGACTGCATGCTGAAGTTTATTTAGGAAAAGTGCATCTAGTGTGTGCTCTCTGCTCTATGTTGAAAGAATTTCATTTATCTTTCCTTAGTAGCTAGGATTTTCATTGCAAAAAGAAAGTAAACGACTATTTATCATCTTAGATTGCATATTTAGGAATTGTATATCTACATCACACAATGAACCTTAAAGGAAAACTTCTTAAGAAAGATCAACTATAAAATAAACTTCAATGAACATAAAAACACTTTGGAACCTAACGCACAACATTTAGAAGTCTAGACTAGAGACGTATCCCAGCGTCATAAATCCTGGTAACTATCACTTTCATCGTAGGTTGGGTGATTCCTCTTCTTCGAGATGACAAGTGCCAGTACGGACTTGTGTTCCCACATACCATCGAGTATATATTGGGAGACCACAATAGGCTACAAACTTTATCCTTAGGAAGCCATGTTTGTCGCCCTATTGATCGCAATGCACTAAACACAGCATTCGGGAAGATTGACTGTCGTACCGTAAAAAGTATTCTGCAGTTTTGTGATTGGTTTGGTATCCCCTCTGTCTAGATTTCCAAAGTAGTCAATTTTGTTCCTTTTCAGACTCCTTAAAAGAAAAGGTCCATCTGAGCACTTGTCACTTTAGGCTCATTAAAAATCGAAGGCGACTAGAGTCATCTTTAGCTTTTTCTCGACTCTTGAAAATTGAAAAAGCAAGTTGTGTCAAAAGTTCATAAAAATTATTTTAATCAGAATAACGTCATTGTTCCCTCATTGGTCTTAGGTTGAGAAAATGGAGTCAACCTATCAAGGATTTCCCCTTGGGGGAAATTCTAGTCCTTTCTCCTCTTGGGGGGATGTTGGTGCTCCACACATTGCTACATTGTCCCTTCCAAGACTCACAATCGGCCTGCCAGTATGGCTTTTCTCGACCTCTTTGGTTCAAAACACTGCAATTCCTCAGCAATCAAATCAGCAACCAAATTACCCTGAAGTCGCTCCCCCACCTTCTACTTCATTTGTTTCTCCCTCTCCTTCTTCCTATTCGCTTGGTGAAGCTAGTAACACTAAAAACCAAGTAACTAAGAAGAAGAAAAAAGGGTAGGAGAAGAAGAAGGAATCCAACAATGAAAGGGGGCAACTGTGCATCGTCTGGAAAAAATCCACACACTTCACCTTCCAAACCTAAATATCCATGTGTCATTTGCAAGGGATACCACTATCATCGAGATTGTCCCTGCATCCCACGAATCCTGAGGGACTGGTCTCCCCGCTTGCAGAATTCGGTGTCTTCAACCACCGACGATCATGTTGAAAGCACACCATCAACTAGCAAAAATGAAGCCAACGGAAAGAAAGGAAGATCTAAATTTCCTTGTAGACTGTGTGAAAGTGATCATGTCCTCCACCATTGTCCTTTCCTAGACAAAGCTAAAAGAGTCTTGGATAACCGTCCTGCGTCACCGCAGCAACTTCCTCCTGGATACAAGAAAATCTTGCCGAGTCCATCGCTAGTTGAAAATATGACTAACACACCATTGTTGTCAGTCAAAGCACCTATCATTGAAGATAAACCCTCTGAGTCCACACCAGACCAAAGTCAATAGGTCGAGACAACAGTCGACCCAATCTTGTCTTCAAAGGGTCCACCTTCAGATGATACTGTCACCAAGGAGAATGAGAATGACACCGTTGAAATTCTATTCGTAAACACAGACTCCAATGAACATGGGGGAAATCTACCCATTCCTTTACCGCAGGAAGGAAGTTCGTTAAAGATTCATCCAGCCGTTTATTCAGTCCCACCTCCAAGCAATCTAGTCATTTCCTTCGATTGGAATCTACTAGGTAAACCCTGCCTACCATCTAATGTACCATTTGAATCATAGTACAAGCTTACAGAATGATCATGGTTGGTAATATTATAGATGAAGGAGCTTCTATGAGTATCCTTTCCTCAACTGCTTGGAAAGTGCTTGGTTCGCCATCGCTTCTACCTGAGATTCGAAATATGACAGGCTTCAACAAAGGAACTAGTCGAGAGTTAGGGATCCTTCCAAATTTACCTATAACTTTGAGAAGGAAAACCATTCATCTAAACATGATGGTAGTCCAAGGACCTCTAGATTACAATCTACTCCTTGGGTGTGACAACATTTATAGCTTGGGAGCTATAGTTTCCTCACTCTGCTGAGTGATGTGTTTTCCACATGAAGGCAGAGTAGTCTACCTAGTTGATCAGCTTTCATTCCTTGGTTCAAACACAACTATTAGTCAAATGCCATCCATAATTGGTATTTTTACACAAGGAATGTCTAATCAATCTCCAGTCCGTCCACCTGATGATCGTGAGTGATTCGGTGATTGTGACTGAAACCCAGGAGGCATGTGCCCTGGTTTGCTTTAGTAGGAAAACCCTAGATATAAGGTAGGTTTCCATGTAGGAATATGACTAGTTTGATACCCCTATCCGTTTAGGAAAATGGATTTGGACTAGAAAAGGATTCCCCTATCAAAGGTTATGTGATTTGCACTGACAAAAGTCACCTTTGTCCATTTCGATGGACATCGCCAAGGAAGTGTTTTGTCTGCGACGCGGATGGAACAATCTTGCTAATGCAAAAACTTCCATATGGTGACCTGGAAACTCTACTTTATAACTGGGGGCATGCAAACCTTTTGGCATGCAAGTGAAAAGTGACCATTTATTTTCTTAGTTTGTAGAATCATAACCCTTTAAACTTGTAGGTTGGTCGTTCCTAGCTTGCATAACGAAAGGCTCATGAACAAAGTTGCGCATGGGACAAGCTCCCTAAAAAATGAACCTACTGATGATACATCCTTATTATACGACTGGCATGAGTAGTTTTACACAAAGTTCAAGCTCGTTAAAAAATAAACCTAGCCACGAGCAGTTTTACGCAAAGTTCAAGCGCGTTAAAAAATAAACCTATCCATGAGCAGTTTTACACGAAGTTCAAGCTCGTTAAAAAATAAACCTAGCAATGAGAAAATGTTCCCCCAGAGTTTAAGCTCATTAAAAAATGAACCCCACCTCCTGTAAATAACCATTGCGATTGCATAATTATCAGCTTTTGAACCTTGGTTGTGTTCTCACCATCACCTCCACTCTTTTTTAGCCGATCACATGCCTCCATTTGAATGTTTACCCTTTTGAGGAACAACTACAACGAGTGATTCTATTAGCCACCTTCTTTACACTGCTGTGATTGGAAAGTTCCAAACCTTACCTAGAACCAGTTGCTATCCAAAAACATCACTTGTTCCTCAAAAAACAAGTCTCCTTTAAGCTCTTTTCATCTGACTCGTAAAATATGAAAAGAATGCCAAGAAATTGGCCTCTCCAACTCGTTAAAGTGATTGGAAGTGCCATTCCTCCTCTAGATTTTAGTCTTTTTGGACTTGAGGGATTATTACACAAAAAGATCGAGCACTTGTCTTGTTTGGCTCGTTAAAACTATCGAAAAGTCATCCCTTTCGTATTATTTTACACTTTTTCAGACTTAAGGGATTATATTATGAAAAAGGACCACTGGAGTTGCCTTTACGTCTCTTTTTAGACTCTCTAAAATTGAAAAAGACCGAGTTATCTTTGTCGTGAAACTTGTTAAAACAATAGCGACAAACTTATCCATGCAGACAAGAGCGAGTTTCACTGTCGCTAGGCTCGTTAAAACATAGCGACAGGTTTGCCCGAAGGTCAAATTATAGAACAAGCATATGTTATCCTCCTCAATCTTGCCAAAAATAAAGAGCTACTGGTCAACGATGACTGGGGAAAAAGGGAAGAAAACTTGAATAGCTTCATTGGTAGCAAGTCACTCTTGAACATGACAGTTTCACTCCATCGCCATGATTGAGTTAGGTTGTGTTATTCCGTTCACTAGTCATACCACCATTGGTCCGCCGTACCATCCACCTTGGGGTTAACGCTACCAATCCATTTCAGTGTCACCAGTATGTTCAAGAGAAGTCGCTCAGAGAATTCACCAACCTAGCTAACACCTCATCTGCTGCAATACCTTCACTCTCCATTTTTCATGACCGCCACCCTGAACCTTATATCATCAGATCATTTTCACCTCCACAAGATAATTTGCTCCATTCCATGTCATAGATGTGGGATTCATTAAGGCCTTCCTACGACAAGTCATTTCTTGTCGACATCAGCTCATTATCCAAGAAGTTGACTTAGGAATAACCCTTTCAGTACTTTGAAGCTTGCATGCCTCAATGGCAAGTTTCTCACTTCCGGCGATAGGTTTGCCTCAATGGCCTTCGACCGAAAGATTTTACGTGGTGTTCGACATCAACTTATGTATTCACACCACGTGAATTGTACTGCAGTACCTTGAGGGTCATCATCATTATCGGTGATTCCTCTCGCGCCTGTTAACAACTTACATCGTTGGCTGGTAATCAGGAGATGTCTTTCCATGTTCGACATCAGAACATATTTTCACATGGATCGACTTGTACTTTGGGTGAAGATTGAATGAGTTTGAAGACCCAAAATCTAGTTTCATCCATCCGGGCTGCGATATATTCAGGAAAATAAAGACATCAAATGTACATCACAGCAGCACAGTTAATCATCCAAACTAAAGGATGATAGCTCTACCAGAATCATCAGTCTACCACACAGACGATTGTCTATCTTATATACATAAATATGAATTTATAAAGCTAAGCATGGGAATGCCCACCTTAGCTAGATCATGAAAATATTGTGAAGATAATGTATTGTATTGTATCTTATTACAGGTCGCCTTCCAGTTTGAAAAACCTCAGATCCTCATTATAAAGCATTTCACCCGACATCAAAAGATTCACGACCTCATGCTTTAGGGGGCAACTATTATAGACATATTTGGACACTGAAACCCCAATCACATATGTCCATAAACCAAGGGCTTATAAACCCATAAAAGTGTTGTTTCATACCCTAAAGGAACAAGGTCAGTTGATTACATCATCTCCCAGAAGTTCTCCATGAAAAGCTACTTAGAACTGGTCAAAACTGGACCATATAGACTACTCCATGCATAGGGTGCAATGCATCTCACCTATTACACACAGAGGGTGTGATGCATACTTGAAAGCCCTTCTGTAGGATGCGATGAGTGAGAGCAGACAAATGGCAGAAGCAGTTTGCTAGGTGGAAACCTAGAGAATCTTCTAGAAAATGCTCATATGACACTTGCCTCTTTGAATTTGCCCAGGGATGAGTAAGAGATCTGAAATCTCCAAGTGGATCCAAGAACTATCAATGAAATGAAACTAATCAAAATCCTAGAAGCTGACTCACTCTCCTATAAACATCTATATATGGATCCCTCATCCTAGAGATCCAAAGGCTGGAATTTTGTAATTTGCAAGGAAGTGCTATTGGTTTCTCTTTGAAGACATTGTTGGGTGATCTTGCTTTGTATGAGGTGAAGAGGGCTTTCATGTTGGGAGGATGATGCTGGATCAGACAGCCTGGTTGTAATCCTCTCTTCTACTACTTCTATCAATAAAGCTATTTGAGTTTTCCTTTATATGCTTGTATATCTCTAAATCTTGTATTTGTATATGCATTTATATGGTTAATGTACATCTAATACTACATTATTTATGGTTATAGATCTCTATGCTTTGATGGTATTTTGTTGCCTTGACTCTACAAGTGTTCTTTGAAGTGGGACAAGTGAGAAAGGAGTGGCGAAAGCTATATCAAGGGAGAGAGGAAACAAGCAAGGAGACTAGCGAAAGACTGAGATTGGTACTCTTTGCTTCTCTCTCATCTAACTCTCATAAAGGAAAACACAAGTAACTTTAGTTTGTTTGTTTCTAAGATAGCTACCCATCTTAGTGGGACTACCAGCTCTAAATGGACACTAGTTTTCCCAATAACAACAGGGGTTGGAAATGTTAGATAGGTAGATAGATAGCATATTAGAGTGTTTGTAAGCCTACGAGCAGATAATGGACAAAGGCCACCGACATTGAAAAATAGGCCTATGCGAGACAAAGAAGTCTCGAATGTAATCTCTGCTTTCACATATATATATATAGAGTTTATTTCTGACTGTGTCAAGTAATGTGATTCGAGTGTTATATATATATGTATATACAGAGTTTATTTCTGAATGTGTCAAGTAATGTGATTCGCGTGTTTTATGATCTATTATGATGTGAACTCATAGGTTCTGTAAAAGAGAATTGTAGACAAAGCTCTAAAGAATACATAAAGGAGAGAACGAGAAAATTGAGAATTCGCTGAGGAATCAAGCTCAAAAGGGAGTCGCGGTGAAAACAGTGAAGGAATCGAACCTTTTGAAGAGGAGTTAACCCATGGAAGATTTGAAGACTTAGCGTAAAAACTAAGCAAAAGGGAGAAGCATGAAGAGAAATATCGACTCTCAGCAACCGTTGGATCTGGAAGATCAACAGTCCAAATGATTTTGCTAAGGAGCAAGCAGAATATTGCATCAGCAGAGTAATCATGTAGTTTTGGGCCGCAAGCGAAAACCTCGATTTACACTAAAAATGAGTGAAAACTTAGTCAGAATCAAGTGTCGAACTTGAAATATTATGAAGGTTGGCCTAAACTGTTATCGGGTCTGGAAGTTTAATCGAATCGGTGATTATAGGTGAATTGTTCCAACCATAGAGGGGAGCAATAGCGATAATGCGATGGATCCTAGACCATCAGATTGAGAGCCCAGATCGAAGGCCCAGATCTAATCGCTAATCGCATTATCGGCGGTTTCAAGTGGAAGAGGTCGGTTAGTGTATATGTGATATGCTGATAGCAATAAAGCCGATCGGCGATCAGAGGTGTCGGTAGTCGGAGTTCGGGGAAGCGGAGATCGGAGGAATAGTGCAAAGGGGATGTGGACCCGATGGATCTATGGGGACGAATATATAATATTTGAAAACCGCTAACCGTGTTCGGAGCAGATTTCCTATGTATTCCATGTATTTGCATTAAAGTGTTTTAAGGCTAAAACATATGTTAACGTTCCAATATCGCATATCGAACCAGAAGGGGCGATGAAGACATGTATGTAATATGACCCATGGAGAACCCGATGACCGATTGTGATAAAGATATAACATCCATAAACGTGTGGAGGCCGTACCAAGGTGGAAAGGTGTGTTTGCAGGCATTTTCCTTTGTTAATGGGTTATATAAGGAAAGGTGCCGATAAAGCATTTATGCGAGAAACATATATATTAACCAAGGTTTTAAGAGGAAAGGTTATATATATGTGATTAAGGGTTTTATAAAGGTGGTGAAGTGGTTTTAAGTCCCGATAGGAGGTTTGGTGGAGTGATTGAGTTCTAATTCAATGGAACTGTGGTTAAAAGGGCCTTAACCATTGATAGTTAAAGATTTGACTCCTTAGGTGAGTTAAATTCCTGAGACAATGGATTTATACATATTTATATGCATACTGTGGATATGTGCGGGGTAACCCTGTGTCATTTTGGTATCAGAAAAGAATTATAAATGAACCATTTGGTATAAGGCAGAACAAAGCAATTATGTGTGAAGGTTTCTTTGAAAGAAATTAGAATAGAGATATCTGGAAAGATGTGTATGCAAGCAAGGGAGATCAGATTTTAATCTGACAGTTAAGCAACCAAAGTATAGCTGGGAGAATGGAGAAGAACAGTTAAGTTCTTAGAAGTAGGTAAGGAAAAATTAAGAAGAGATTGCAAGAATATAAAGAATCCACAGTGATGTTTTCAAGAATGGAGGTTCACTCGGATGTGAAGAGTGGATGGAGAAATCATGCAGGTATTGTTTTATTTAATTCTGATTTGAGTTTGCTAACAAAGAAATAGATTGAAGATTGATGGTGTTAGTGTCAGACTTTCCAGCCTTCCTCCAGTGATCAAACATGCTCTTACAAAGTGATTTTAAAGTGTCAAGGTCAAATTTTGTCATTTCAGTGAGTCTTCAAGTAAAATTTGGTCACTAGGCATTAGGTCTAGGGTTTGCTTTCACTTCTTTCAAAGTTGTCCAAATGTTGGTCCATGTCACCATTCAGATGAGTGTGCCATCATTCATAGGGTTTTCATCATCATGTCAGGTTCCAATGGGTCATTTTACACTTTGTTCATGCTTCAGTTGCGCCTAGGCAAGGTTCATTTCCCTCTCCTAGGGTTTTGAAGCTAATTTCTCTTGGACGGTCAAATCATTAGCAAAACTTGTATCCGGATGTTCATACACCTTCCCATATCCTTAAAGTACCTTATCAAACACTTCCCATAACTGAGGTCCCCCAAATTCCTCATTTTCGCACAAACCCTAGTTTCTTGCTACAACTTGGCAATTTTCTAGGTTGGGCCTGTGTTTTGCCCTTTTGGACCCCTTCCCCTCACTCAATCTTTGAGATTCCACTTTCCCTTGCTTCCTAACATCCCTCCCTACTTCCCAAAATTTCCTCAAGAATTTAGAAGCTCCCTATCTCCTTCATTTCACTTCATTTCGACAAATCTCTTGTTCCACACATCGGGGTAGGTTTTACTCAAATGATGTTTCTGAGCAATCAAAGATGAATTTAGGAAAACGGAGAGAGGTTTTTGTCCAAAACAGGCCAAGAACGATAAACCTCTTTCACTTTTTACACAGGTGTCATGGGTTTAGAGAAATGTCAAAAATACAATCGCCTCGGGAGAATTGATGAACCTTTGAAGTGACCTTGGAAAAATCCAGTTTTCTCCTAGCTTGGTTGGCCAAATAACTTTTTTGATGATTCAAAGGATAACTAGACACAAATCTCTTTCGAATGCGCTATCATGAGCTCAATTTGGAGTTGAGGAAGGCATTCTAAAGTTGACTGCAACAGCACTCTGCCTTGAGGCAGCCTCATTTGGCACATTTTGACCAGTCTTGGGAGATTTGACTTTTGATAGGGCCAATGAACTCCAAATTGACACATTCCAGTTGATTTGGAAATTAGACTCAAATACCTTTCTAACGCGCTATCCTGCACCCAATTTGGACACAGGGAAGGCCTCCAAAAGTCGCCTGGAAAAAGGCGCGGCGCATATAAAGAGCGCGACGCACTGGGAGAAAATTTCCAGTGTAAATTTACACTTGCACGGTGCATATAGAGTGTGCGGCGCATCTAGCCTCAAGCCCTAAAACTTGCTTGGAATTTCACCAATTCACCCATACCTTGCATGAATTCGCCAGGTAGGCCCTCATTCTTGCTGTTGCTTTGAATTTGGTGATAAGTGTGAGTGGTTTATGGGTGATAGCCGTTGAAACAAGAATCTAAACCCCCCCTTTAAAATACATTCAAAGGAAATTTGCTGTGGGGCCTTGAATTATTTCTTGGTCACCAAAGACTCTCTCCTTACCCATTTCCCTTTTGTTTCCTCATTTCCTACCCCCCCCGCCCATTAAGCTCATTAATCCTACATTGCATTCAAATCCTAAAACCCTAAAACCCTAGCCCTTATAACAATCTCCCAACCCTATACAACAATCCCAAACCCTAAACCCTATTCCTATACATAAATCCCCAAACCTCACACTCCTAAAACACAATCAAGTGATTGTCCTCACATTGCAGGCTTCAATTGATTGAACCATATCCTTACCCTCACTCCATTATACCCACTGTTTCATATTCCTCATAGCTCCTCATTTCCTTTGGCATATTTGGCACTTGGAGACAAAGACATCAAGCCTTCATTTCTCATTTTCAACAAATCAAACATATACTTTTCATAGACTTTCAACATCATGGAGGCGGGCATCGATACATCATATGACCAAGACAATGACTCTACAACTGAAACTGCATACACCAGGATGGTACTGAGGAGGCACAATACACATGATCGGCTCCAAGTCTTGACCGAAGCTTCTTTAGTTGAGCATGGCACTTGATGGGGGACCTACAGTCCAAATTTCAAGAAATTTGGAGAAATTTTTGACATTTTGGAATTTTTGCACTAAAAAACAGGGATTTTCTCCCTGTGCGCGGCGCACCTAGCGGCGACGCTTAGGATTGGGAGCTCCAAATCACAAATGGCTTGCAGTTTTGGATTTGTCATGAAAAATCATGAATTTTGGTACTTGGACAAAACATTTGGGAAAGTTTTGGGTCCCCAAAAGGTAAAAAAATATGCAAAAAATGACCTCACTGCCCCTATTTTGACACACATGAAGTAGTCTTGGGAGAATGCACTTTTGGAGGGGCAAATGGACACCAAATTGGAAAATTCCACTTGGGTTGGAAAGTAGACAGGAAGGGCTTTCCAACAAGCCAACTTGAGCTCAATTTGGACTTTAGAAAGTGTTTCAAAATCAGCATCAAAGTAGCACGACGCATATAGAAATCAGCGCAGCGCATAAAGGTTTTTTGCCCAATTTTTCATCTTTCAGCTCAGAAATTCGGCCAGTTTGACTAGTTTTTCTTTGTGATGTAATTTTTGACTTCTCTTAATGTAATTGAGTGAAAATGATGTAATATTGGCACTTAGTTATTTTTTCTAGAATATTCATTCACCAAAGAGTGAAAATTTAATGAATGAATCAGTTTCCTACCTTATAGAGGCAATTTGTTTTGACTGCCTAGATTGTAGTGCTTTGTTTAGAATTGGTTGAAACAGCTCCTAGAATGATGAGCTCGACCCCTAGAGGCAAGGGAAGAGGTTGGCTTGCTTATATTATGTAATTTCTAAGTCATTTTCATGGTTTGACTCTTGGGAAAAGCTTGACACTCTATTGTACATTCACTTCTGCATTTTTGGCAAAGGAAAGACCAGGGTTTTGCAACACTGTTTGGGATCCATGTGGCTTTATGTGTTGATGGTGTGCTTCTTTCAGTAATTGTAAGTTGTTATGTGTATCATTTTCCTTCTCTCATCTTCTGCAATTGAACAAATGAAGTGTTAAGGTAGAATCC
Source organism: Pinus tabuliformis (assembly GCA_031772625.1). Classification (NCBI taxonomy): domain Eukaryota; kingdom Viridiplantae; phylum Streptophyta; class Pinopsida; order Pinales; family Pinaceae; genus Pinus; species Pinus tabuliformis. Next base: position 1,767,892,864 of record CM062818.1, read on the forward strand.
ATAAATTGTTATGCTCTGCCTTTGAATTTGTTTGATTTTCCATGTTTTCATCTGTTTAAGGAGAATCCTTGAAAGCTTCTTACTCTCCTTAGCTTCTCACCAGTCAGATCTACCCATTCATTCTCCTTAAAAGTATCAAGACGATCACCTACCTTGCCCCAAATAGACCTCTGCAAAAACTGTGTCTCATCTCCGCACCCAAAATTGCCTTTCCCTTTGATTCAACAAAAACCTCAGAAAATCAACCTCAAACTCCTTGTACTTCATACCTAGCCTAAGATCAATTGCAAATTTAGTCATCTCGAGCCTCATCGATTACCTTTTTCCGAGATTGACCCGGAGAGAGCCCTCTCCTGTCCTCGTAGAGCTAGCTACGAGGTTGAGCGTGGTTTGATGTGGACCTAGAACCTTGTCTTTTCAGCCTGAGACAAATCTAGGCTCTAACATAGTGGTGACCATACCGGGGAAGAAAATGGTTTGCTTGTTGATGTCATTTTTTTTATAGCTATAGACGGAGCTTGAAGTTATGCCAGGTAGCCTTCGAAACGCTTTTGCTTTGCATTAGCAGAAGTAGATAAACGCTGCTTCAGTCAATCTCCGGTCTAGCTTGTAAACATGACATCTAACTTGTTAATTGCCCCAGTACATGTATCAAGTTCAGATCTGATGGTTGATGGTGAACAACGATCAGACACGGCAAGGCTGAAATCATTCACCTGGCAACTCTAAATTAGTTTTGAGATTAGATCCAAAGACTCCACTGGAGGATGATCCCGACCAGCATAAACATGAAAGGACAATATGATCAGATCAAATATTCAAGTTGGAATTTCATCCAAGAAATTTTGTTCTTTGTTATAAATTATTTCTTCTCTTTTCCCGAGAATGTCAAGAATGTTTTTCAAAGTATACTGTATTCGAGAAGAGATCCTCAGCCTGCAGTTGATTCTTTCCCTTTGAAGATTGTGAATACCAAAGATTTGCATACCTTTGAGCTTGATCAAGACCTTTCTTCTGAATCTTGTGATGACCATCTTCAAATTGATGAGCCCCAAGAGACCAAGACTGATTCTATACCTGCTGTACATACCCCTACACCTTGTAAAATTCCAGATTGGTATAAACCTCTTGTTTTATCTTTTGTTCTCCATGCTTTCCCCAAAAACTATGATCTATACTTGTCGAGGTTTGACGGTGAAAGTAAGAATGTCAATGCTGAGCAACATGTGCAGAATTTTGAGTCTTTTCTAGACCTTTTTGAAATTGATGAAGAAGATGTCAGTATTATGCTTTTTGCTCTTTCTTTGCAAGCTAAAGTGAAGAGTTGGTTCAAAACCCTGCCTGATACGAGCATCTCAGATTTTCGGCAGTTCGTCAAAGTTTTTCTCGATAGGTGGATGATCGGGCAGAACCTTTTCCTTATTATAGAAGAGTATATCCAGCTGAAAATATTTCCAGGGGAGACAGTACAATAGCTTTCAGCCAGATTTAACCAAGTTTATTATTCAATCCCGATTGATATAAGGCCTCCTCCTAGATCTGCTCTCTTACACTACCCGGGTGCCTTTGATCCGGAAATGGAGTTTCAGCTAAGAGAAAGGATTATTGCAACACTTCACAAGATGCAAAACAGTGCAGTAAATGTAGAGGCTCATCTACTGATCCGAAGGGCAAGGTTGAAAGAAGAAGAGATGAAAAACATAGCTTCGGAGGAATCAAAATCTCTAGAGGTAGAGCTTGACATTTTGGTAAGTGTAGTAGAAGAGATGATGCAGAGGATCACCACAAGGAATGATTATGATGTCCAAGCTCACGGCTCGCTGATTGAAGAAGAACAAGCTGCTGATCCAAAACATCTTATTTCTTATCCCAATTGTTATAGATCTGATAATGATTGTCTTATTAATCATCTTGGAGAAGAGAGATCTGTTGATATGACATGTATGCTTGATGATGTCTTTTATACTGATGATTTGCCTCAGTTTGATCAGTATGATGATGATTATGTTCTCCAAACAGAAGCTAATCTTGCAGACAAATCAACAGCTCGTTTGTGGGCGGAAGAAGTTCACTTACAGCAGCTCGAATACAGTGATCAACCGATGCATATCAGCTATGACAATGATGAGGAAAGTGCAGCAAATTTTGAAGTAAGTGAAGGATCTTTGCCTTTTTGTTTTGATTCATGTCAGTTCATCAGAGACAACTTCCATGCAATCAAAAATCAGCTGTCAACAAGTCTTGATCTGGACCATCTTGAAGGCAATAAAAACCTTGTTCAAGACTTCTCATATTTAGCTTTGCAGCCCCCGAATGCCATTGATTGTCAAGTTGCAGATGAAGACATGGAAGCTGGCACATATGATCAAATGATACGAGAAGATTTCATACCATTTTGTTTTGAATCATTTCAGCTTTTGAAGGGAAAATTGCATAGTACATCTTCAGTAAAGAATGAGCAGCATGTAGGCAATCATGTAATCACATTGGAACCAATAGAAAATGGGTTGCAGCAGTATTTTCAAGTTTTTCATGATCCAATAGCTGATGTTTTGGATGAGGTTTGCAGTCAAAGTCTTTCTCCATTGACTATATGTGAGCTTGAAACGTGTATTGATACAAACTTGATCCGGCAGCCGGTTTCTTTGTCATTTTCAGTAGGGGTCTCGTCACAAGGCTCAGATCAAAGTTTGCATTCATGGTATGAGGAAAAGAGAAGTAATCCATTGGATGAGCTAAGTTCCAGTGTGCTTGAATTTCAAGATCCTTATGCAGTGTTTTTGGAGGCGGATAGAGAATCCATATCATTCAACGGATCTGTTTCCAAGTTGTCATGGGAGTTGCCTTTCAGTAGTTCTCTCTTGTTGTTCATAAGCGAGCACTTGCGGAGAATTCAAATAGCAGACGGGATACTTACTTGGTTGCATTGGTTGTTTCATTTCACTTGATCAGGTGATGAATGAAACTGTTAGAGTAGGTTTTGATGAATAAGCTCCACTTTGAGCATCATTTCTAGTTTGTCGGTTGTGTTTAAGTATTGAGTCAGTTTTTAGTTGAGTGAGAGTCAATTTGTGTCGTCGAGTCATCATTTTTCAGTCATGCATTTTAGTTTGAGTTTTTGACTCCATTGCCCAATGGACGAAGGCACTGTCTGCTCTCACAAAGATCTGCCGTTCTTGGCACCTCCAAGGAGCTACCATCCCCATTGGAGCCAATGTTAGTGTCAGTCTTTCCAGCCTTCCTCCAGTGATCAAACATGCTCTTACAAAGTGATTTTAAAGTGTCAAGGTCAAATTTTGTCATTTCAGTGAGTCTTCAAGTAAAATTTGGTCACTAGGCATTAGGTCTAGGGTTTGCTTTCACTTCTTTCAAAGTTGTCCAAATTTCAGTCCATGTCACCATTCAGATGAGTGTGCCATCATTCAGATGGTTGTCATCATCATGTCAGGTTCCAATGGGTCATTTTACACCTTGTTCATGCTTCAGTTGCGCCTAGGCAAGGTTCATTTCCCTCTCCTAGCGTTTTGAAGCTAATTTCTCTTGGATGGTCAAATCATTAGCAAAACTTGTATCCGGATGTTCATACACCTTCCCCTATCCTTAAAGTACCTTATCAAACACTTCCCATCACTGAGATCCCCCAAATTCCTCATTTTTGCACAAACCCTAGTTTCTTGCTACAACCTGGCAATTTTCTAGGTTGGGCTTGTGTTTTGCCCTTTTGGACCCCTTTCCCTCACTCAATCTCTGATATTCCACTTTCCCCTACTCCCTCACATCCCTCCCTACTTCCCAAAATTTCCTCAAGAATTTAGAAGCTCCCTATCTCCTTCATTTCGCTTCATTTCGACAAATCTCTTGTTCCACACATCGGGGTAGGTTTTACTCGAATGATGTTTCTGAGCAATCAAAGATGAATTTTGGAAACCTGAAAGAGGTTTTTGTCCAAAACAGGCCAAGGAAGAAAAAAATCCTTCACTTTTTACACAGGTGTCATGGTTTTAGAGAAATGTCAAAAATACAATCGCCTCAGGAGAATTGGTGCACCTCTGAAGTGACCTTGGGAAAATCAAGTTTTCTCCTAGCTTGGTTGGCCAAATAACTTTTTTGATGAATCCAAGGGTAACTAGACACAAATATCTTTCCAATGAGCTATCATGAGCTCAATTTGGAGTTAAGGAAGGAATTCAAAAGTTGACTGCAACAGCACTCTGCCTTGAGGCAGCCTCATTTGGCACATTTTGACCAGTCTTGGGAGATTTGATTTTTGATAGGGAAAATGAACTCCAAATTGACAAATTCTAGTTGAGTTGGAAAGTAGACTAAAATACCTTTCCAGTGAGCTATCCTACACCCAATTTGGACACAGGGAAGGCCTCCAAAAGTCTCCTAGAAAAAGGCGCGGCGCATATAAAGAGCGCGGCGCACTGGGAGAAAATTTCCAGTGTAAATTTACACTGGCGCGACGCATATAGAGTGCGCGATGCATATAGCCTCAAGCCCTAAAACTTGCTTGGAATTTCACCAATTCACCCATACCTTGCATGAATTCGCCAGGTAGGCCCTCATTCTTGCTGTTGCTTTGAATTTGGTGATAAGTGTGAGTGGTTTATGGGTGATAGCCGTTGAAACAAGAATCTAAACCCTCCCTTTAAAATACATTCAAAGGAAATTTGCTATGGGGCCTTGAATTATTGCTTGGTCACCAAGGACTCTCCCCTTCTCCATTTCCCTTTTGTTTCCTCATTTCCTACCCCCCCCGCCCATCAAGCTCATTAATCCTACATTGCATTCAAATCCTAAAACCCCAAAACCCTAGCCCTTATAACAATCTCCCAACCCTATACAACAATCCCAAACCCTAAACCCTATTCCTATACATAAATCCCCAAACCTCACACTCCTAAAACACAATCAAGTGACTATCCTCACATTGCAGGCTTCAATTGATTGAACCATATCCTTACCCTCACTCCATTATACCTACTGTTTCATATTCCTCATAGCTCCTCATTTCCCTTGGCATATTTGGCACTTGGGGACAAAGACATCAAGCCTTCATTTCTCATTTTCAACAAATCAAACATACACTTTGCATAGACTTTCAACATCATGGAGGCGGGCACCGATACATCATATAACCAAGACAATGACTCTACAACTGAAACTGCATACACCAGGAGGGTACTGAGGAGGCACAAAACACATGATCGGCTCCAAGTCTTGACCGAAGCTTCTTTAGTTGAGCATGGCACTTGATGGGGGACCTACAGTCCAAATTTCAAGAAATTTGGAGAAATTTTTGACATTTTGGAATTTTTGCACTAAAAAATAGGGTTTTTCTCCCTGTGCGCCGCACACCTTGCACGACGCTTAGGATTGGGAGCTCCAAATCACAAATGGATTGTAGTTTTGGATTTGTCATGAAAAATCATGAATTTTGGTACTTGGACTGTTGTGGGGAAAAGTATCCGACTCGGATGACCCTATCCCTACTCTAAAGGTGACAGTCTTTAGCAACAACTGAAAGTAAAGCTTTGATGTTTTCCTTTATGAAAGTACAGAGAGAAGGAAGAAAAGATTAACCAACCTGGTGTCTTTCGCTTAGTCGATCCTTATCCTCTCTCTTTGTCTCTTGTTCCCAGCTCCTTTCTCTCTTTGCCGGCCCAGCTACACACAGATCCTGCACAAAACAAGAGAGGAAACTACAAGATACATGTACTCATAACTGATGCATGGATTAGAGTGAATCAAATATACAAGTAAATACAATACATCAATGCAATACAAGTATATAGGAGAACATGCAAAACTTTATTGATAGAAGTAACAGGGTTCTGAGAAGGTTACAACCATTGATGGCTCCAATCCAGCAACACCTCCCCAGCAGCAAGAACTCTCCTCTTCACCTCTAGTAAAACAATCACCCAATAGCTCTAACTGTAAACCAACAGCACCTCCTTGCTTTACACAAAATTCCAGCCTCCTTAGACCTCATAGAAGAGCTCTATATATAGGAAAGAAGAAGAGAGGATGAGTCAGCTTGAGACTGACATAAAGCTGCCTTGTGTCCTCTCCCTCTTCAGTTAATCTTCAGTTCTTGAGTCCACTTGGAGATCCTTGCTTACACATGGAGATCAAGTACCTCTTACTCATCACAGGGCGAATCTCATGAACCAAGTGTCAGTTTGGAAGCTTCCTGGGCAATTGACACCTTGCAGAATGACTGTGCCACTTGGCCAATCTCGCCCAGCGCAGGTAGCCTTCATTGCTTTTGACTTTCAGCGCAGGTACAAGGAGGAGCAGTTGACATTCAGCGCAGTTGCTCAGTGGAGCAGTTGACATGATCCAAAAATAGCCTGTTTTGAGTGTTTTTCAGGTGGAGAACTGATGGGAAGTGCTGTGGTTTGCTGACCTTGTTCTTCTAGGGGTAAGAACAACATGTTTAGGGACTGAGGATCCCTGTAATTATTGACATTTCATGCTCCATGCTGCGAGGCACAAAAATGTCTATAACAGTTGCCCCCTAAAGTATGAGGCCGTTTATCGGGTGAAATGCTTTATCTAGAGGGTCCGAAGTTCATTCCAGTGCTGAGGAGGCGCCCTGTAATACAATACAATACAATACATTAATTTTCATTCTGTTTTCATGATCTAGCTGAGGCGGGCATTCCCATGCTCAGCTTTATAAATACATTTTGGTACATAGAACAGACGACCGTCTGATGGTAGACCGATAATTCTCTGCTGGAATTATCATCCTTTGAGTAGGATGATCATCTGCTGCAATGATGTACATGACAAATGCTTTTATATTTCCTGAATATGTATCGCAGCCCGGATGGATGAAACTAGATCCGGGGTCTTCAAACTCGTTCGATCTTCACTCTAAGTACAAGTCAATCCATGTGAGAATTTCGCTGAAGTCGAACATGGAAAGACATCGCTTGATTACCGGTCAATGATGAAAACCGTTAACAAGCACGAGAGGAATCACCGATAATGATAATGACCCTCAAGGTACTGCAGTACAATTCACGTGGCGTGAATAAAGGACTTGGCGTCGAACGCCACGCAAAATCTTCTGGTCGAAGGTCATTGATGTATACCTGTCGCCGGAAGTGAGAAACTTGCCATTGAGGCATGCAAGCTTCAAAGTACTGATGGGGTTGTTCCTAGATCAACTTCTTGGATAATGAGCTGAAGTCGACAAGAAGCGATCCGTCAAAGGAGGGCCTTAATGAATCCCACATCAATGACACGGAACGGAGCTAATGATTTTAGTGGAGGTGAAAACAAACTGTGACATATGATTCAGGGTGGCGATCATGAATGGATGAAGGATAATGTATGGCAGTGGATGGGACACGGTTGACACTTTCAGAAAGACCCCTCTTGAACATATAACGAAACTGATGCGATGGATCGGTAGCATTACCCCAACTGTGGATGGTTTGGCGAGGACCATGGTGATGAGACCGGTGAATGAAACAACCCAACCCGATGTGGTACGGAAGAAAAGTGTCATGTTCAAGAGTGACTTGCTACCATTAAACTTTGAAGTTCTCCCAATTTTTCCCCAGTCATTTCTGACCAGTACCTCTTTATTTTTGTCAAGCTTGAGGAGGATAACATATGCTTGTTCTATAACCTGCCCTTCGGGCAAGCCCATCGCTATGATTTAACGAGCTTAGCGATAGGGAAACTCGTTCTCGTCTAAAGACAAGTTTGTCGCTATTTAATCATTTTAACGAGTCTAACGACAAGGATAACTCGGTCCTTTTCATTTTTAGAGAGTCTGAAAAGGTACAGAAAGTTAACTCCATAATTCCTTTTTCGTCATCTAATCCCTTAAGTCCGAAAAAGTATAAAACAATACAGAAGGGATGGGTGTTCGTTATTTTTAACGAGCCGAACAAGACAAGCGCTCGATCTTTTTGTGCAATAATCCCTCAGGTCCAAAAAGATTAAAATCTAGAGGAGGGATAGCTCTTCCGGTCGCTTTAACGAGCTGGAAGGCCAAAACTCGGCAAACTTTTCATATTTTACGAGTCAGTGAAAAGAGCTCAAAGAAGACTCGTCTTTTGAGGAACGAGTGATTAACAGGGATAGCAGTAGATTCCAGGTACAGGTTGGAATTTTCCAATCACGGCAATGTCACAAGGATGGCTAGGTGAAATCACTCTTCGCAGCTGTTTCTCAAAAGAGGTAAACACACAAATGGAGGTGAATGATCGGCCAAATGAACAGTGGAGGTGACGGTGCACAAACACGACCAAGGCTTTTATGGCTGATGAATTTACGATCTCAGAAGGGTATTTACCGGTTCATTTTTTCTGAATGAGCTTGAACTCTAAAGGAAAGCCTGCTCATAAACTTATGTTTATTTTTTAACGAGCATGAACTATGTGCTAAAACTGCTCGGATCTTGCGTTTATTTTTTAACGAGCATGAACTATGTGCTAAAACTGCTCGATATACCAGTCATAATAAGAATGCCTCCTATGAGATAACTATTTTTTAAGGAGCTTTATCTCACAAAGCTATGCTCCAATTTTGGCAAATTTTACCTTTGCCCCACAGGCTTTCTTCATGCAAGGTCGGAAACGGCTAATCCTACGAGTTTAAAGGGTTAGACCTACAGGTTTAAAGGGAGGACCTAAAAATTTAAAAAAATAAATAGTCGTCCCTTGCTTGCACTCCAAAAGTTTGCATGCCCTCAGGTATAGGATAGAATTTCGAGGCTGCCCCTCCTCTCCCCTACCTCTGCTTTTCTTTGGGTGTTCACAGTTATTTGTCATCTTGCTAATCTAATGTTAACGATACTTGTCTTCTCGTTATTTTAAGGGGTCTTACGCAGTACTCAGGCTTCCCGTCGGCCCACTTTTAACAAACAGCTATTTGTGACAAGAGAAGAACACTACTCAAAGACAAAACATTGGTATTATTGAGGGAGGCTTGCCTCTTTCTTATTATCCGAAGAGGGTTCTATTCGCTGCCGCAAATCAATCTCTTTCTTCGACGGTGTCTATCATTGGGTTGTCCAAAGATGGTTACCCTCTGTCACAACAATATAGTCCCCTACTTTGTAGGTTGCCCCTGCTTATCCTTCAAAACATATGTTTTAATGGGCGAGGCTTGAATTCAAAGATGGTTACTATTCGTTGCGATAAGGGAATTCCTACTTGGGCATTGCCCACCTATTTAGACAAAGGTGAATGACTCTTTTGCCAAACACATAACTTTAACAAAAGAACACTATTCCAGAACAACCCCACTTCCTTCCACGGACGGGGTACAGACTAGTCATATTCTTCTGCGGAAATTCTTCCTTATACCCGGGGTTTCTTCTGCCCAAAGCAGACCAGGGTGCATGCCCCCTGGGTCCTAGTCTTTCTTTCCGAATCACTCGCATTCATCGGGAAGGAGGACTGGGGGTGGAGGCGTATCTTGAGTGAACAGACCATTTAGGATTGGTATTTGACTATTTGCGATGCGAGATCCCGAAAATGAAAGTTGGTGTACGAGCTTGACCATCCTTCCTTCGTGTGGAAAACACATTACTCTAAAGAGTGAGGAGACTATCGCTCCCATGCAATAAATATAGTCGCGTCCAAGGAGTAGGTTATAATCCAAGGGTCCTTGGACGACCAACACGTTCATATTAACGGTCTTCCCTTTCAATGTAACAGGTACATTGGGGAGGATCCCTAATGGTCGACTGGTTCCTTTATCAAAACCTGAGAGATTTCTCAACTCAGGTAAAAGCGCTGGGGAACCCAGTGCTTTCCAAGCAATAGAGGAAAGGATACTCACAGACGCCCCTTCATCAATGATAGTACCAGCCATAATCATTCTATAGATTTGGACAATGATTCTGAATGGTATACTGGCTGGTAACCGGGGTCTGCCTAGTTGATTCCAATCAAAGGATACAACCAGGTTGCTTGGTGGTGGGACCGAATATACGGCCGGGTATGACCCTGACGATGTTCCTTCCTACGATAAAGGAATGGGCGCATTGCCCTGATGCTCATCAGAGTCGGTGCTGATGAAAAGAACCTGGATGGTGTCATCCTTATTCTCTTCAGTGAGGGTGTCGCATGAAGCTGACTCTTCGGCGACGGTGTCATTTGAAGACGGGTCTTCAATGACGGAGTCATTGGACGATAGAACCTCTGAAGGAAGAACCGGGTCAACTGCCGTTTCGACCTTTAGACTTTCGTCTGGTCTAGACTCAGTAGGTTCATTCTCAATGACCGACACTTCAGCTGACCACTTGAGCGGGTCAACTGGATTTTCAACTATCGAGGGATTAGGCGCGAGTTTTTGATATCCAGGAGGAAGTCGCAACGGTGAAACCGGGCAATCTTCCAAAACTCTCTTGGCCTCATCTAAGAATGGACATTTGTGGATGGCATGATTGCCTTCACACAATAGACAGGGTGATCTTGGTCCCCTCCTTCGTCCTTCACTCTCGTTAGTTGACGGAATGCAATCAACATGACAATCAGAGGTTGATGCTACCGGATTGTGCAACCTTGGGGACCAGTCCCTTAGTATCCGAGGAATACAAGGACAATCACGATGGAAGTGGATCCCTTTGCAAATGACACATGGCGATTTAGGCCCGGTCGGTGCAGTGTGTGGGTTTTTATCAGCTTTCTTCTGCTTGCCCCCAGCCGCCTTCGCCAGAGGCTCCTTCTGCTTCTTTTCTCTCTTCTTCTTTTCCTTCTTCTCCTTGGGAGGCTGACTTTTGCCAACTCTACCTTGCGAAGATGAAGGATCAGAGGGAGTATCATAAGAAGTGGAAGGCTGGTGGGTAGTTCTAGATTGTTCTGACTGTTGATTCGACTGCTCAGGATTAGTGGCGATCTGGACTACATTAGTTGAAAAGAGCCATACAGGTAGGCCGATTGTCAATCCTGGAAGTGACAATGTTGCCATATGAGGCGCACCAACATCTCCCCAAGAGGAGAAGGGATTTGGACTTCCGCCAAGGTTACTTCCTTGGTTGGTGGGCTCCATACTTTCCAACTGAAAGATCAACGTGGGAATAACAGGTGATTATGTTCCGCTTAAAATAAATTTTATTAACGACGCTTTTAGACACAAACTTGCTTTTTCATGTTTTAAGAGTCAAGAAAAAGCTAAAGATGACTCTAGTCGCCTTCGATGTATTAACGAGCCCGAAGTGACAAATGCTCGGTTGGACTTTTTCAATTATAGAGTTTGAAAAAGGCCAAAAGAAACTGCTCTGGAGATCTAGGCAGAGGGTGTGCCAAACCTTTCGCGAAACCACAGAATACATTTTACGGTACGGGTGGTCGATCTTCGTGAATGCTGTGTTCACTGCATCGCGATCAGTAGGGCGGCCGACACGGTTTCCTAAGGATAAAGGATAAAAGCCTATAGGGGTCTCCCAATATACGCGACGGTACGCAGGAGCACAAGTCCGTGTTAGTGCCACCGACTCTCAGGAGGAATCACCCACCTTCGTAGAGATCGACAGTCACTATGTTTAACGACGCCGGAACACGTCTCTACCTAGACCTCTAGATGTTTGCGTTATGTTACAAAGCGTTTTTATGTAAATTGAGTTTATTTTAATGTTGATCTTGCTTAACAGTTTGCCTTTCAGGGTCGCCACGAGATGTATATATACAACTTCCTATATGCAATCTAAGATGAGAAGCAAATCTTTTCAATCTTTCAACTTTGAAAACCTTAATCTACTGAGGGAAAAGAAAGACACAACTTTTTCCACAGATCATAGAACACACACTAAAATGCACCTTTTCCTAAATCGTCAAGCACACAGTCAAATGCAAAATGCACAATGCATGTATTTCTTTTCGTTATCCTTAATGTTGATGTAAGACAGAAAGGAAACTGTTGTATAATTTTGAATCTAATTTCAAGTAGAAATAAACAAGCTTGTCCAAAATCAAAAAGACACCTTATGATCGACTTGTTTAAACACAGGAAATGTATAGATTCAAACCATAAAATGAAAAACAAACAAACTCAAACAGCCATGAACAGTAATAAAACTAGCTCATAAGATCACAAAGACACTTTTACAGTTCAGGATCTAAGAGGCCACAGCTATACTGGTTCGCTTTTCACAATGGGAAACTGTAACTGAAACAAGAAATACTGAAAGAACATTCAAAGTTTCATCACACAACTGAGGCGGAATAATGTCAAGGAGAATGGTTTACAGCAAGTACAATGACCAGCAAGCAATTAGCAAAAAATCAGTGAAAACAGGGCTCAGACACAAAGGGAAACCTTAGCAAGACACTGGCTAACTGGACCAGCGCAGGCTCTGGTCTGTCAGTTTGATTCTCAGCGCAGTTCCCGAAGGGAGTACCTGCGCTGAAATGCAGATTGCCTGTGGACAGCCTGCACTGAGACACGAGAGTTGCGTTTACAAGGAATTCCGGGTCATAAAAAGCTCAAAAATGCACTGTTTTTGCTGAAATAAAAAGCTATAGGTCAAGTACAGGCTAAGGGATGATCAAGAGGATGAAAAGCTATCACTAAGAGTAAAGAGTCTTTTGTAGATCAGCTCTTCAAATCATGAATCTGCTCAAAAAATGAGCAAGAGTAGCAGCCCCTCTACTTCGCTTTTGATATAGTCAAAAGCTTTTCGATTTGGTACTCTTTGGTTCAGGAAATGAATAGCAAAGATACTACAAACACCAACAAGATACTAGGCTCCCCAGCGGAGTCGCCAGTTTGTTTTGGGGAAAAGTATCCGACTCGGATGACCCTATCCCTACTCTAAAGGTGACAGTCTTTAGCAACAACTGAAAGTAAAGCTTTGATGTTTTCCTTTATGAAAGTACAGAGAGAAGGAAGAAAAGATTAACCAACCTGGTGTCTTTCGCTTAGTCGATCCTTATCCTCTCTCTTTGTCTCTTGTTCCCAGCTCCTTGCTCTCTTTGCCGGGCCAGCTACACACAGATCCTGCACAAAACAAGAGAGGAAACTACAAGATACATGTACTCATAACTGATGCATGGATTAGAGTGAATCAAATATACAAGTAAATACAATACATCAATGCAATACAAGTATATAGGAGAACATGCAAAACTTTATTGATAGAAGTAACAGGGTTCTGAGAAGGTTACAACCATTGATGGCTCCAATCCAGCAGCACCTCCCTAGCAGCAAGAACTCTCCTCTTCACCTCTAGTAAAACAATCACCCAATAGCTCTAACTGTAAACCAACAGCACCTCCTTGCTTTACACAAAATTCCAGCCTCCTTAGACCTCATAGAAGAGCTCTATATATAGGAAAGAAGAAGAGAGGATGAGTCAGCTTGAGACTGACATAAAGCTGCCTTGTGTCCTCTCCCTCTTCAGTTAATCTTCAGTTCTTGAGTCCACTTGGAGATCCTTGCTTACACATGGAGATCAAGTACCTCTTACTCATCACAGGGCGAATCTCATGAACCAAGTGTCAGTCTGGAAGCTTCCTGGGCAATTGACACCTTGCAGAATGACTGTGCCACTTGGCCAATCTCGCCCAGCGCAGGTAGCCTTCATTGCTTTTGACTTTCAGCGCAGGTACAAGGAGGAGCAGTTGACATTCAGCGCAGTTGCTCAGTGGAGCAGTTGACATGATCCAAAAATAGCCTGTTTTGAGTGTTTTTCAGGTGGAGAACTGATGGGAAGTGCTGTGGTTTGCTGACCTTGTTCTTCTAGGGGTAAGAACAACATGTTTAGGGACTGAGGATCCCTGTAATTATTGACATTTCATGCTCCATGCTGCGAGGCACAAAAATGTCTATAACATGGACAAAAAATTTGGGAAAGTTTTGGCTCCCCAAAAGGTCAAAAAATAAGCAAACAATGACCTCACTGCCCCTATTTTGACACACAGGAAGCAATCTTGGGAGAATGCACTTTTGGAGGGGCAAATGGACACCAAATTGGAAAATTCCACTTCGGTTGGAAAGCAGACAAGAAGGGCTTTCCAACAAGCCAACTTGAGCTCAATTTTGACTTCAGAAAGTGCTTCAAAATCAGCAGCAAAGTAGCACGGCGCATATAGGTTTTTTGCCCAATTTTTCATCTTTCAGCTCAGAAATTCAGCCAGTTTGACTAGTTTTGCTTTGTGATGTAATTTTTTACTTCTCTTAATGTAATTGAGTGAACATGATGTAATATTGGCACTCATTTATTTGTTCTAGAATATTCATTCACCAAAGAGTGAAAATTTAATGAATGAATCAGTTTCCTACCTTATAGAGGCAATTTGTTTTGACTGCCTAGATTGTAGTGCTTTGTTTACAATTTGTTGAAACAGCTCCTAGAATGATGAGATTGACCCCTAGAGGCAAGGGAAGAGGTTGGCTTGCCTATATTATGTAATTTCTAAGTCATTTTCATGGTTGGACTCTTGGGAAAAGCTTGACACTCTATTGTACATTCACTTCTGCATTTTTGGCAAAGGAAAGACCAGGGTTTTGTAGCACTGTTTGGGATCCATGTGGCTTTATGTGTTGATGGTGTGCTTCTTTCAGTAATTGTAAGTTACTATGTGTATCATTTTCCTTCTCTCATCTTCTGCAATTTAACAAATGAAGTGTTAAGGTAGAATCCATAAATTGTTATGCTCTGCCTTTGAATTTGTTTGATTTTCCATGTTTTCATCTGTTTAAGGAGAATCCTTGAAAGCTTCTTGCTCTCCTTAGCTTCTCACAAATCAGATCTACCCATTCATTCTCTTTAAAAGTATCAAGACGATCTCCTACCTTGCCCCAAATAGACCTCTGCAAAAACTGTGTCTTATCCCCGCACCCAAAATTGCCTTTCCCTTTGATTCAACAAAAACCTCAAAAAATCAACCTCAAACTCCTTGTACTTCATACCTAGCCTAAGATCAATTACAAATTTAGTCATCTCGAGCCTCATCGATTACCTTTTGCCGAGATTGACCTAGAGAGAGCCCTCTCCTGTCCTCGTAGAGCTAGCTACGAGGCTGAGCGTAGTTTGATGTGGACCTAGAACCTTGTCTTTTCAGCCTGAGACAAATCTAGGCTCTAACAGATGGTTGCAACTAATGAAGCATCTCAGCAAAAGGAGGTCAAGCCTTAAGAAGCAGTAATGAATGAAATTGTTAAGTATTTTTTAGTAGAAGAAGACTTAGCAAAGGAGAAGTTGTTGCTGATAGTTAAGCTTTACCAAGATAAAGCCAGAGGATTGGAAGAAAGAATCAGATTCTAAATCTGATTGATAGAAGTTGAATATCGAAGATTTGTACAGTGGAGGCATAAATATTTGCTGAAACAGATTTGCAGGAATGGTGAGATCCTGAAGGTAGGTGATGGTATGCAAATTTGTCTAATGATTAGCATATATCGAATGAGTGAAAATTTATAGTAGGATTACAGTAGTTAAACTGTAAGAGGGATGTTTGTAAGTTTTTGAAGTAGTAGAGTTTGAAGATACAGCTGAAAGCTAGTGGAAAGGACAATCCATTCAAAATTGCAGGTGAATGGGGAGACAAGATCAGACAGAGATCTTGAAGGTAAGATGATATGGTTTATTTTAATTGGATTTGAAGATTAAAAAGTTGTAGTCTTTGCATTGAAGCAAAAGTATTGTTGCAACTCCCAAAAGGAAATTCCACAAAGGATGTGGGTAGAATTGCTAAGAGATAAAGGAAGCTGGTAAGAGTTTCTAAGTGGAAGCAGAAATGTGACAGAACCTTGAGGAATTCCAATAGAGATTGGATAAAGAGGATAATTGTGTTCTTAGAAGATGCAGATGAGTTGAAGCCCAGAAAGAGCAAAGAGAATTTCTCAAAGGAGGTTCCAAAGATAGAAGAACCAATTGCTTACCAAAATATTGAGTGAGGAAAGCTTAGTGAGGTAAGTGGCAGCAGGGAGGACTTGCTATTGTAGAGGCTTTAGTGCAACTCATAGTGGAGTGAGGAACTCATAGAGATGGAGAGGATCATGACTAGTGACAGTCATAGCAAAGGTTCTAAAAGAGATCACAACAGAGGACACAAGGAGAAGGATGCCAAGGAAAATGGCATGAGAATGAGTGTTGAAGAATATGAGAGGGAGAAGGCTGAGATATCAGTTCAGCTTGAAGTGTTAATGAAGATGTTGCAAAGAAATGAATCAGACCAGAAACATGGTTATGTCATGGGAAAGAAATTGAAGTGGCAGAGGCTACAAGAGAAGAGGGATTAGCAGGTGAACATGCAGATAATAAAGGAGCTAAGGGAACTTGAACAAATTACCGAGAAGCTCGAAAGAGTTGAGCTACAACAAAGGAAGATGTTGAAGAAGATGTTGAAGTTTCGATATGTGAACCAGAAAGTGGACCATTACTTTTTGAAAGTGATGAAGAGCCAAAGCAATTGAATCATATGAATGATGCAGAGCAGCCAAAAGACTTGATGACTGAAGCATCAAGTGAGACCAGAAGGTCTTGTATTTTTAAAATTAATGATTTGTGTATGATTGCAGGTTTGGAAGAAGATAGGCGGTCTTTTAAAGCTGTCAAAGATGTGAAAGAATACCTTCCAGGAGATGAAGGTTTTGAAGCAGAATATGACAAGGAGATTGGAAAAGAATCAGTTCACTACAGTGCACAAGTGTTGGAGGACATCATTGAAACAGATGATGGGAAGGAGAGACTAGCTGACAGTCTCAAGATTTCTTTGAGTTTGAATCAACATACTGATATGCTGACAGAAGAAGAGAGATCAGAGCAACATACTGAAGTGTTGCCAAAGGAAAAATAGGTACAGAGACCTTATATTTTTTATTATAATGATTGTCGTATAATTGAAGATGTTGTTGCACAAGCTAGGACATATTTGGCGTAGGTGGACAGCCAAATGAAGGAAGAAGAGGAAGAACATCTACTGAAGGATGTCAAGAAAGATTTAGTAGAGGAAGAAGGACCATGTGATGATGGATCAACAACAGATGAAGAATTGGGAGGTTATGTAAAATTTCCAAAGTTCACTCCACGTAAAATCATTGAGTTATATAGAGAATTAGACTTTCAAAGGAGAAAATTAGAAGAGCAGATGATAAATGTTCAGGACAAATTGCTGAAGAAGGATGACAAAATAGTTGTCATAAATAATAATCAAGAAGAAGTTGACAGGTGCGGAAAACAGAAGCAGGAGATTGTTCTTAAAGACAATATAGTAGCAGCAGAAAAGGCGCAGAACAAAAGTAAGGAAGAGAGTAAGGAAGAAAAGGAAGCAATCAGAATAAATGAAGAACAAGCAAGAATTAGAGTTCAGCAATCAAGAGATGAAAACAGTCAGTAGACAGAGGATATACTGGACAGGGAAATTGAACTGATAAGAAGGTTAATGATGAAAGTGTCTTAGAAGAAGATAACAGCAAGGAAGGAGAGGAGTGACACCAAGAGGAAGATAGTGGCAAACTGTGAAAGCAGAGAAAGTGGAGCATTGTAGCACAAGGTATGGAGACCTAGAGAACAACAACAATAGAACGATTGAAGTCTGGGATCCAGGAGGAAACAATTATCAAGACATATGACCAGGTGGTCATAGTTTTTCTTACATGGGGAGTCTGATGCAGGAGCATCCAGCTCAACATTATCAATGTATTCTAGTAGATATAGGGGGTCTTGTGTTTCAAGGAAGTTGGTTTCCTAAGCATTGAGTTAATGTAATTCTTTAATGTTTTGAGTGATCTTAATGAGAATAGGAATTAAATGAATATTGTGAGGCACACTTGTAAATGTTCTAGAATATATGAGAACATGAGAGATTTAGGATAGTTGAGTGATGAGAGGATTGAGAATTGATTGTAAATCCTAGATTAGGAGTCAGTTCATGATTTTGTGGATTTGAGAGAATCCTTAGGGATGAGGAAGAGATTTTAGGAATGTGGTTGAGGAGTTTATGGATCTAAACCAGAAATTGGTTTTAGAATTCCTTTATATAAATGTAAGCCTAAAAGGCATGAACAGGGGTTGGAGAGGTTAGATAGGTAGATAGATAGCATATTGGAGTGTTTGTAAGCCTACAAACATGTAATGGACAGAGGCCACTGACATTGAAAAATAGGCTTGTGCGAGATAGAGAAGTCTCGAATGTAATCTTTGCTTTCACACACACACACACACACACACATAGATATATATATATATATATATATATATATATATATATATATATATATATATATATATATATATATATAGATATACAAAGTTTATTTCTAACTGTGTTAGGTTGTGTGATTCCCGTGTTTTATGATCGATTATGATGTGAACTCATAGGTTACGTAAAAGATAATTGCAGACAGAGCTCTGAAGAATACACAGACGAAAGAATGATTTGGAGAAATCGTAAGGCATCTTAGAATCCAATTGAAGAAGTAGAGTAAAACTCTGGAGAGAAGGATCAAAGTGAGAATTTGCTAAGGAATCAAGCTCAGGAGGGAGTCGTGGTGAAAACAATGAAGGAATCGAACCTTTTGAAGAGGAGTTAACCCATGGAAGATTTGAAGACTTAGCGTAAAAACTAAGCAAAAGGGAGAAACATGAAGAGAAATATTGACGCTCAGCAACCGTTGGATCTGGAAAATCAATGGTCCAGATGATTTCACTAAGGAGCAAGTGGAATATCGCATCGACAAAGTAATCGTGTAGTTTTGGGCCGCAAGCAAAAACCTCGATTTACAAATAAAACGAGTGAAAACCTAGTTGGAATCAATTGTCGGACTTGAAATATTATGAAGGTTGGCCTAAACCCTTATCGGGTCTGGAAGTTTGATCAGATCGGTGATTATAGGTGAAGGGTTCCGACCATAGAGGGGAGCGAAAGCAATAATGCGATGGATCTTGGACCATCGGATCAAGAGTCCAAATTGACGGCCCAAATCTAATCACTAATCGCATTATCAGTGGTTTCAAGTGGAAGAGGTTGGTCAACATCTATGCGATATGCTAATAGCGATAAAGCCGATCGGCAATCAGAAGTGTCAGTGGTCGGAGGTCGGGGAAGGGGAGATCAAAGGAACGGTGCAAAGGGGATGTGGGCCCAACAAATCTATGGGGATGAATATATAATATTTGAAATCCATTGTTCGGAGCGGATTTCCTGTGTATTCCATGTATTTGCATTAAAGTGTTTTAAGGATAAAACATACATTAATGTTCTGATATCGCATATCAAAGTGGAAGGGGCGATGAAGACATGTATGTAATATGACCCATGGAGAACCCAATGGCTAATTGCGATAAAGGTACAACCTTGTTAAACGTGCAGAGGCCATACCAAGGTGGAAAGGTGTGTTTGCAGGCATTTTCCTTTGTTAATGGGTTTTATAAGGAAAGGCACTGATAAATAATTTATGTGATAAACATATATATTAACCAAGGTTTAAAGAGGACAGGTTATATATATGTGATTAAGGGTTTTATAGAGGTGGTGAAGTAGTTTTAAGTCCCGATAGGAGGTTTGGCTGGGTGATTGAGTTCTGATTCAAAGGAACTGTGGTTTAAAGGGCCTTAACCATTGATAGTTAAAGATTTGACTCCTTAGGTGAGTTAAATTCCCGCGACAATGGATTTATGCATATTTATATGCATACTGTGTGTTAGTGTAAGTGTCTTCACACTACCATCAGTGATCAAAATTCGCTCTTTTGCATTTCATAGCAGGAGTCCCATACTGATGAGTCATTTCATTAGGTCATGGATTCACTAATGGTAGGGTTTACATCCATTTTTTCTCCCCATAATTTGTACTTGCTGATCCTCTTTCATATTTTAGTCATGGTTCATGATTGACTCTGCAATTTATCTTATTAGGTCTCAAGGTTTGGTGTCTTTAGGTTTTAGGGTTTTATCATGGTCAAAATAAGTTATTTCATGCCAATAATGGTTAGTAAGGATATGAGGAGACTAATAATCATTGTTAAAGTCATGATTTATCAGTTTGAGAGCCAAATGTAGTTCTCACCTCAAAACATGTTTTGAGGTGAAAATAGAGTATTTTTTCTTTTTATCTTTCTTCATGATGTAATTTTATTGTTTCTATATGTAATATTTGTTCCCAAGCTCCTCCTAAGTTTGTGATGTTGCCAAGCATCTGCCACTTCCAAAAAATCAAAGTGATCTAGAGCATTAGTCCACTTGCAAGCAAAAGAGAAATACACTTGAAAAAAACAGAGCATTGAAAAAGACAAAAGACATTACAAAAATGGGTTTTCAAAAAGCAAAAATTAAAAGAGATCATATATAAACTCTTTCTTTCCTATTTTCATGCCATTGTGTTATTGAGAAAATCCAAAGAGCCAAGGAGAGAGGAAACACGATTTCTAAGTGTCATTGAGCGAAAAAGAGGAAAGTGTTGCACTTCTGGAAGTTTTGGACTGGTGCTGTGCTCCTAGAAGTTTCACACATTGCAAAATAACACTAGCGCTGCGCTCCTAGACTGGTGCTACACTTTGAACAGCAAAGCCCAAAAGTGCTCCAAGCATCCAAATTTCACCAAATTTCTTCCATGTTTGCTCTTAGCAAGTAAGTAACATCATTCCTCTTGTTGCTTAGTGTGCACATGTGAAAATATTCATGGTTTTTCATCCTCAAAATTAAAACCCTAATCTCTATGGTAAAACCCCAGTTTGCCTACCATTCATTTCATAAACTTGAACCCTTATTCCATCACTTCTATCACACTCTATTACTCTCTTATCACTCCCCAAACCCCTTCCCACATACATTTTTCCCACACCTTCATTTCCACCCATTCCTCCAATTCATTTACCATACCACCATCTATACACTACCACTCTACAAACTAAGGGAAAAATGGATAGAGACAATGATCAAGAATATGAGAAGGAAACATTGAATGATAGTTCTATGGAGAGGCACGGGCAATAGAGGAAGCCCCATAAAGGAGGAAAAATCATTAGAGAGGAGCCCACTAGTTTGAGGGAATTACAGGCTTGCCCACTTGCAGTTTCTTGTTTCAGACATCAAGCATGTTTTGAATTTTGTGAAATGGTGGAAAGAGTTCAGTTTCACCATGAGTTGGCCAGACTTTTTGTGACTCATCTACATAACAATGAGGTGACACTTGCTGGAGTAACCTTTACAATATCACCAGCTGTCATTTCAGAGGCCACTAGAATCCCTAATGTTGGTGAAAAATGGTACAAGGGTCATGATCTTGATGAGGATTACTATGAACCTTACATCAAGCCTCAATACAGAAACCAGGTGAAGAGGCTTTTCCCCTTTAAATTTTTGGAAAACAGGTATGTTCCTTTGATGAGGATTATTATCAAGTATTTCACTTGTGAAGGCAGATTCTCCCGGTTGTATGCTTACCATATCAGACTTTGTTGGACACAGATTGTCATTGATGTCAATATGGCAATATTCAAGAGGAGACAGAGCCATCAGAGGAGCAGACGGAGCCAAGAGGAGCAAATGGAGCCAAGAGGAGTAGACCAAACCAGAGGAGCCACATTGGAGCAAATGAAGCAATACAATAATATATGCATGCATCAACATTATCGGGAGTTGTTCGGGCAATGAAAACCCACATATGCATGTATTAATGTGTTTCGGCACATATGGACCCGATGGCATATATATATATATATATATATATATATATATATATATATATATATATATATATATATATATATATATATATATATATATATATATATATATATATATATTTTGCCATATCGGCGCAATGGACCCGATGGCATTTCATATTTGGTTTATAATATATCGCATCCGCAGCATAAAGGGCCGTCCACCCCAATCCTCCGATTGCGATAAGTGGTGGCAGACCCGATGGAAGCTTTAAAGGGAATATATATTAACATCGCATCCGCGGTAATCGCCGAAGGACCCGGAGCCGAAATCTTATAGAGCAAAATATATAGCCACATCGGGTCCGCAGAACCCTTACAGCGCATCGGAGCAGCGGAGGTAGCGATTAGCGAAATCGCCGAAATCATCCAGAGCCGAAATTATATAGGGGATGGTTGAATGGGAGATCGGGTCCGCGTTACATTGGAGGAATGGGTCTATTGTTTACAGCGAACGCCGATGTTCTACGAACCCGAAACAATATTAAAGGGAGTCTAAAGCCATATCGGGTCCGCTCCTCATCGGAGGTCAGGCCTTAAGAGTTTTACTGTGATCGCCGAAATCCAGACCCGCCGATAACTATAAAGGCGGGCGGATAAGATTTGAAATCCGCGAATGTTCATTTGAGCGGATTTACATGGGTTCCTGTGCAGTAATGTATATGTGACCGAAATCTTTATAAAGGGGTTTTATAACGTTTCCCATATATTATATGTGACTGTGGGTTTAAGCCTTAAGACATATATTGAAATGCTTATGTTGATTGTATGTGTGGACACGGTTGGGCGGTGGCTTCCGATAGACATAAAAGCGGCAATACAAGGGTGGCTCTAATTCTATAAGTGTGGCGGGTTGATTAAAGCGCTCGATGATGGTTGATTAAAGGCTCGGTTGGTGGCTTCCGATGGGTGATAAAACGCTTGGGTGGTGGCTTCTGATGGTTGATTTAAAGCGCTCGGGTGGTGGCTTCCTATGGTTGATAAAACGCTCGGGTGGTGGCTTCCGATTGTTGATTAAAACGCTCGGGTGGTGGCTTCTGATGGGTGATTAAAAGCATCGATAAAGCCTGTAAGAAAAAAAAGGGAAGTTGGAACGGTTGGATAAACAGAGGTAACTGACAGGGTAAACAAGCGCTAAGGAAGCCGAAAAGCCTACGGAGTAAGGAAGCTGAAGAGCCTGTGAAGAAAGGAAGTCAAAGAGCTAGTGAGAAAGAAGAAATGAAGGGACAGAGGCATGGAGCATATAAAAAGCAGTAGAAAACAGAGAATTGTTGTTGTTGGTAGATGGGATAACCTGAGTATGAGATAGTGGAAGCAGCAGAAGAAAAGGGGGCAGCAGAAGCAGTGGAAGCTGAAAAGAGTGCAGCAGCACACCAGTGTATACAAAAGAGGTTGGAGCCTCAGAATTGAATAGGATTGAAGTCATTGGGAGTTGGTGCTCCTAAGTCCAAGATTGGTGTCTTGGCGAAGTAGAGTTGGTGCTCTGGAGGTTGGAGCCTCACCAAAGTCCGAGTTGGAGCTTGGCAACCAATTATGACAATCTATTTATTGTATTTATTTTACTGCATAGTTATATTAATAAAAGCATTTATTCCTGCTGTTCATTTTGTGTTCTGAACATATATGTTTTAACTAGTAAAACAATAGTGAGAAAAAGAAATACTAATTCACCCCCCCTCTCAGTATTTCCAACAATTGGTATCAGAGCAGGCTTCTTCATACTAGCCTAACAGCTTGAAGAAGGATCAGCAGCCATGATGAGAAATCATGAAGCATCAGGAAAACCTCCTCTGTTCGATGGCACTAACTTTGGGTTCTGGAAGAAAAGAATGACTTACTACTTAATGTCCCTTGGACCTGAAGTCTGGAATTTTTGTCAAACTGAATACCAAGCGACTTCCACTCTTCCAACATACCAAGACGAGAGGAAAGCCTACATTGCAAATGCAAAGGCCATGAACTCTATCACTAGTGGAATCACTGATTCCGAATTTACAAAAATCATGCACTGTAACTCTGCCAAAGAAATGTGGGAGAAGCTAGTTGGCTTGTACGATGGAGACTCAAAAGTCAAAAAGGCAAAGCTTCAAACTCACAGAAGACAGTTTGAAAGCTTGAAGATGGAAGATGAAGAAGACATTGCCGCATGCCTCCTTTGAGTAGCTGAAGTGGTAAATTCCCTGAAAGGATTGGACGAAAAAGTTGAAGAAAGTACCATTGTTCAAAAGGTATTAAGGTCTCTTCCAGACAGATTTGACTCCAAAATAAGTGCTATAGAAGAATCAAAAGATCTTGACACCCTCAAAATACTCCATGGAATTCTCACTGCCTATGAAATGAGGAAAGGTGGTCCTAGCTCCAAAGATGTGGCATTCAAGGCCTCAAAGTCAAGGAAAGGGAAAGAAAGGAATGACTGTAGTGATGAGTCAGATGTGGAATCTGAATTGGCTCAATATGTATGAAAGCTGAAGAGAGGATCTAAGCTTAAAGGCAAGTATCCTCTTATCTGTTTTAAATGTGGTAAAATAGGTCATTATGCAGCGAAATGTCCTAATAAACATGACAGTGATGATGAAAGAAATGCTAAAAGAATGACATACAAAAAGAAAGGATTCATTAAGAAAAACCTTCTCTCCAAGCAAGATGAGTCTGATGAGGATGAGTTTATGGCCATCAAAACGAAATCAGACGAGGAAAGCGATCATGATGAAAGCCAAGAAGCATTATTCATGGCACTCACAGATGATGATGACTCGGGGCCAGAAGGAAATGTGGATGAACTATTAATAAGTGCCATTGAAGAGAATGAGAAACTACGGAACAAAATTATCTCTCTCAAAGTGGAAAACGAGGAAATAAGAAGGAGAGAAGATCTCTTGGAAACAAAGCTTAAGGAAAAAGAAGAGACTTGTGAAGAATGTGAGGCCGAAGTAGTATCTCTGAGAAAGGAGTTGGAGCAAATAAAAAAGGGCTGTAAAAGCTCTCAAATACTTGATACTATTCTGAAAAATCAAAAACCTCAACATGATAAGTCTGGAATAGGTTTCAAGGGAGAATCCTCAAGCACTAAGAATAGTGCGAAAAGCTATGCCGATGCACTTTCCTGCAACCCAAAAGATGAAAAAGTATCTTATCAAAAGTGCATCCCAGATTCCAAGAATAAAGAAAGAGTTACTCCAAAGAAGAATGTGGAGTCAAATCATGAACACTACAGCAAATACAGACCTGTACTCCACCAAGGGCCCATCAAAAATCCAAAGGACGAGGGAGGAGTAATTCTCAGAAAGGAAAGCGAATTAAACCGTGGTTGCTTCAAAACCATATTTCTTGGACACTGTTTTCACTGTAAAAACTTTGGTCACCAAGCTAGACACTGTATGGCTCACAGAAGTGAAAAGACAATGCAAAATGACCGAGTAATCAACTCATATGCTCCCAAAAGACAGGGACAAATCAAAACCTTCAATTCATTCGATCCCTTGACTAAATTTGATCTGACTTGCTCTTTTTGCTACAATAATGGACATTATGAACAAAACTGCCCACTCAAGGGAAGAAAGATGAATAACAAGATCTCTGCAATGGACAAATGCGGCCTGGCTCTATTTGCGCAAAATAATGGAAACCAGTGGTTTGTGGATAGTGGATGCTCCAGACACATGACAGGAGACAAAAGGAAATTTATCTCACTGAGCAAAAAGGAAGGGAATGTGTCCTTTGGAAGCGGAACTGGCAAAATTGCAGGAAGAGGAACAGTTACTCTGATCAATGGAAAAGGAAAAGCTCAAGATGCTCTGCTGGTTGACGGACTCAAACACAACCTTCTGAGTGTCAGCCAAATTGGTGATCAAGGACATAAGGTTGTTTTCAGCACCAAAGACTGTGAAATAAGGAACTCTGTCTCAGGGAAACTTGTGGCAAAAGGAGTGAGAACACCAAACAATATTTACGTTCTGAACAAAATTCAGGAAAACAAGTGCTACTTGAGTCAGGCAGATGAGAGTTGGTTGTGGCACAAGAGACTTGGACATACCAGCTTCGAAAATCTGGTCAATATCAGCAAGATCAAAGCTGTACAAGACATCCCAAGGTTGTCCAAACCAAAGCAAGCAGTGTGTGGTCCATGTCAACATGGAAAACAGACCAGAACCAGCCACAAGACAAAGGAACACTGTACATCAAAGCCCTTGGAGATCATCCATGCTGATGTGTGTGGGCCAACTAGAAATCAAGCACTCCAAGGAGAAAGGTACTTTGTGTTATTTGTTGATGATTATACTAGAATGATGTGGATATATTTCATAAAGTATAAATCTGAAACCTTTGAGTGTTTTAAGAATCTAAAAGCCCTTATAGAAAACGAAAAAGATTCAAAAATTAAGTGTCTCAGAACAGATAGAGGAGGAGAATTCACATCAAACGAGTTCAGTGAGTTATGCAATATTCATGGAATTAAAAGGGAATTCTCGGCTGCCAGAACACCTCAGCAAAATGGAGTAGTTGAAAGACGAAACCGAACTGTCCAAGAAATGGCAAGAACCATGCTGTTAGCAGCAGACCTACAGCCTAAATTCTGGAGGGAAGCAGTAGGGACAACTATCTATACATTGAATCAGACTCAATTAAGACCAAATTGTGACAAAACTCCTTATGAGCTATGGAAAGGGAGACCTGCTTTGGTGAAGTATTTCAAAATATTTGGAAGCAAGTGCTTCATAAAAATAAATGATGGTTCACCTGGAAAATTTGATTCTCGGGTTGTTGAGGGGATATTTCTTGGATACTCTCCACGGAGCAAAGCTTACAAGTGCTACAATTTTCGACTGAAGAAAATAGTGGAAAGCATCGATGTAAAGGTTGATGAAGATCTTCCAGAAAAGGAAACTGAAGAACAAGAAGATGACTTCCTCATTGAAGAAGAAGAACCTAAAGAAGAAGAGATAGATGATGAAGAAGAAGAAGAGGAAAGAGAACCATCCCATACCCCATCAAAGATGAAGTATGTAGAAAGATACCATCCAGAAGAACAAATCATTGGCGATAAAGATGAAGGTGTGCAGACCAGAAGAAGGATAACCACCTCACCCAAGAGAAAATCCATTGCCCTCCTATCTATGATAGAACCAGAAACATTTGCAGAAGCAAGTAAGGATCCTCATTGGGTAAAAGCAATGGAAGAAGAAATGTCCCAAATTGAGAAGAACAAGACATGGGAGCTGGTACCTCGTCCGAAGGACAAAAACATAATAGGAACCAAATGGGTGTTCAAAAATAAAATGAATGAGGAAGGATAGGTTATCAGAAACAAGGCAAGACTTGTTTGCAAAGGCTATTCACAAATTGAAGGAGTTGACTTTGAAAAGACATTTGCACCAGTGGCCCGTATGGAAGCTATCAGGATGTTCTTAGCATTTGCTTGCTCAAAAGGATTCAAAATCTATCAAATGGACGTGAAATCGGCATTTCTAAATGGGGAACTCAAGGAGGAAGTCTACATGGAGCAGCCAGAAGGCTTTGATCTAACAGCAGGAAAGGACTTAGTCTGTAAACTGAAAAAGGCGTTATATGGGTTGAAACAAGCTCCAAGAGCTTGGTATGCAAGACTGGATAACTATCTCCAACAACAAGGCTTCAAAAAGGGAGTGGCTGGAAGCAATCTATACATAAAGACAGATCAAGGTAAGTTACTAGTTGCTCTTGTTTATGTCGATGATCTGATTTTTGCTAGTAATAATGATGAAATGAGCCATGAATTTTCTCAAAGCATGGCAAAATAATTTGAGATGTCAATGATAGGTGAACTATCCCACTTCCTTGGACTTCAAGTATCTCAAACCAGAGAAGGATTGTATATATCTCAAGCCAAATATCTAAAAGACATGCTCAAAAAATATGGAATGGAGGACTGTGCACCCATGAGCACCCCCATGACCACAAACTGCAAACTGAGCAAAGATGATGACTCCCCTCTAGTAGATGCAACTCATTACAGGTCAATGATTGGAGCCCTCCTATACTTAACAGCTACACGACCTGACATAATGCAAGCAGTAGGAATGGTGGGAAGATTTCAATCGGCTCCCAAACAATCTCATTTATTAGCTGTAAAAAGAATTCTCAGATATTTGAAGGGAACTTCTGATTTTGGTCTCTGGTACCCAAAGAGTTCAACATTGACTGTAATTGCATACACCGATGCTGATTGGGCTGGAAATATAGATGATCGGAAAAGTACTAGTGGAAATGCATTCTTCCTAGGAGACTGTTTGGTATCCTGGCTCAGCAAAAAATAGTCATCCATATCATTATCCACAACCGAAGCCGAGTATATTGCTACAGCAGACTGTTGTACTCAGATACTATGGATGAAGGAAGCGCTAAAGGATGTAAACATATGTACAAATCAACCAATTACTATTTATTGTGACAACACTAGTGCTATCAGTCTCAGTAAAAATCCAGTGATGCACTCAAGAACCAAACATATACCAATCAAGTATCATTTCCTCCGTGAGCAAGTAGCTGAACAAAACATCGCTCTGGAATATATAAGTACTAAGGAGCAGATAGCTGATATTTTCACTAAACCTCTTCCTCGGGAAGCATTCAAACACCTGCGACAAAAGATGGGGGTTATTTCTTTATCATCACTCAAGTCTATTCATAAAGATGCAGCAGGACAGGGGGAGCAACTTGACAGGGGGAGTTCGTATGCATTCCTTTGCCATTGATGTCAAAGGGGGAGAAAGAAGAAGAATATTGCCATCAATAACAAAGGGGGAGATTGTTGGACACAGATTGTCATTGATGTCAATATGGCAATATTCAAGAGGAGACAGAGCCATCAGAGGAGCAGACGGAGCCAAGAGCAGCAAATGGAGCCAAGAGGAGTAGACCAAACCAGAGGAGCCACATTGGAGCAAAGAGGAGCTATAGGAGGAGCCACATATATATATATGCCATATATATGCCAAAGAAGAGGAGCTATCGGAGCATATCGGAGCAAGAGGAGCCATCAGAGGAGAAAATGAAGCAATACAATAATATATGCATGCATCAACATTATCGGGAGTTGTTCGGGCAATGAAAACCCACATATGCATGTATTAATGTGTTTCGGCACATATGGACCCGATGACATATATATATATATATATATATATTTCACCATATCGGCGCAATGGACCCGATGGCATTTCATATTTGGTTTATAATATATCGCATCCGCAGCATAAAGGGCCGTCCACCCCAATCCTCCGATTGCGATAAGTGGTGGCGGACCCGATGGAAGCTTTAAAGGGAATATATATTAACATCGCATCTGCGGTAATCGCCGAAGGACCCAGAGCTGAAATCTTGTAGAGCAAAATATATAGCCACATCGGGTCCACAGAACCCTTACAGCGCATCGGAGCAGCGGAGGTAGCGATTAGCGAAATCGCCGAAATCATCTGGAGCCGAAATTATATAGGGGATGGTTGAATGGGAGATCGGGTCCGTGTTACATCGAAGGAATGGGTCTATTGTTTACAGCGAACGCCGATGTTCAACGGACCCAAAACAATATTAAAGGGAGTCTAAAGCCATATCGGGTCCGCTCCTCATCGGAGGTCAGGCCTTAAGAGTTTTACTGTGATCGCCGAAATCTGGACCCGCCGATAACTATAAAGGCGGGTGGATAAGATTTGAAATCCGCGAATGTTCATTTGAGCGGATTTACATGGGTTCATGTGCATTAATGTATATGTGACCGAAATCTTTATAAAGGGGTTTTATAATGTTTCCCATATATTATATGTGGCTGTGGGTTTAAGCCTTAAGACATATATTGAAATGCTTATGTTGATTGTATGTGTGGACACGGTTGGGCGGTGGCTTCCGATAGACATAAAAGCGGCAATACAAGGGTGGCTCTAATTCTATAAGTGTGGCGGGTTGATTAAAGCGCTCGGTGATGGTTGATTAAAGGCTCGGTTGGTGGCTTCCGATGGGTGATAAAACGCTCGGGTGGTGGCTTCTGATGGTTGATTTAAAGCGCTCGGGTGGTGGCTTCCGATGGTTGATAAAACGCTCGGGTGGTGGCTTCCGATGGTTGATTAAAACGCTCGGGTGGTGGCTTCTGATGGGTGATTAAAAGCATCGATAAAGCCTGTAAGAAAAAAAAGGGAAGTTGGAACGGTTGGATAAATAGAGGTAACTGATAGGGTAAACAAGCGCTAAGGAAGCCAAAAAGCCTACGGAGTAAGGAAGCTGAAGAGCCTGTGAAGAAAGGAAGTCAAAGAGCTAGTGAGAGAGAAGAAATGAAGGGACAGAGGCATGGAGCATATAAAAAGTAGCAGAAAACAGAGAATTGTAGTTGTTGGCAGATGGGATAACCTGAGTATGAGATAGTGGAAGCAGCAGAAGCAGTGGAAGCTGAAAAGAGTGCAACAGCACACCAGTGTATACAAAAGAGGTTGGAGCCTCAGAATTGAATAGGATTGAAGTCATTGGGAGTTGGTGCTCTTAAGTCCAAGATTGGTGTCTTGGCGAAGTAGAGTTGGTGCTCTGGAGGTTGGAGCCTCACCAAAGTCCGAGTTGGAGCTTGGCAACCAATTGTGACAATCTATTTATTGTATTTATTTTACTGCATAGTTATATTAATAAAAGCATTTATTCCTACTGTTCATTTTGTGTTCTGAACATATATGTTTTAACTAGTAAAACAATAGTGAGAAAAAGAAATATTGATTCACCCCCCCTCTCAGTATTTCCAACAGACTTATCATGCACTTCACTAGGGTAATAACGATAAATCTCCCATATTTCTTGTTTAGAAATATTGATAAGATACCTCACATTCTGCAGAGGAAACCATACCCTTAGCAGTTGAATAGAATTTATCATTACTCTTTGATCAAAATCATTGTTCTTCACCATCTGAGTCTTCATAACATTCCTTGGGAGACTTTCATTCCTCATGAGATGTTCAGAGGTCCACAAATCCCTTCACCAGTGCATCAAGAAGAAGGTTGGCCTTCTATCCATGGAGAAACAAGGAAAGAGGCCAAGGAAACCAAAACCGTTGAGGTGCCAGTGTATTTAACATATCATAGAGGCACAATGAGACATTTTGCAGCTGCTAGGCAAGTGTTTTCTCCACAAGGTGTGGAAGGGGCCTTACCTCTGTTATCAGTCCACAAGAAAATGTTATCTCCACAAGGTGTGGAAGGGGCTTTGACTTCTACATCAACAAAACAGGTACAGGTTGAGCGGTTGAGAAAAGGCAAGGAAAAGGTGCAAGAGGAAGACCTTGGTGATGAGGAGGAAAGAGATTTGACCTGATTGAGCATGAGGAACCACAACAACACTTTACTCATCATGGAATTGACATCATTGATTTGGAGGCTCAGGATGAAAAACCATCACAGACCTCATCATTCAAGAAAGAGAAGCTCAAATACAATCTTTGGCAGACAACTTAGAGAAGGCCAAGTTCATCATCAAATATTTAGAGAAGGGAAACAAACAATTGAGTGACAAGCAAGTCCTCATGGAGCTACAAATGATCAAAGCAAACAAGAAAATGGCTAAAGAGGCTCATGTCAAATTTACTCCTATTGAGCAAGAGATTGAAAATGATAGGGAAACATGGCTTGAGGGGGTCAACATACATCTGGAACGACTAATTGAGAAGGCAAACCAGGATAAGAAAATGCTCCGACACATGGCCTACCATTACATGACCCGCAACAAAATCTGCAATATGAGGATTAGGAAGCTAAAAGCTAGGTTGAGGAGAGCCTTTGAGGGCAAGAAAGAGCAAGATAGGTTGGAAATGTTGGCTGAAGACTCCCTAGATCATCAAAGCAACTGATGGTGGTGTCCCATGCCAAATTTGGGCAAATTTTGGAAAGTTTTTGCATTTTTGCAATTTTGTAATTTTAAACACAGAAATTTTTCCAAGAAGCGCAGCAACACCGACACTGCGCTTTTCCCTAGAGCATCAGCTGGAGAAAATGTTTTCATAATTGGATTTCGGAGGATGAGGACATGCACCCTAGAAATTTTCATAAGTTTTGGAGCAAATCTGGGTCACCAAAAGGTCCAAAAAATACCAAAAAATGACCTCTCTACCTCTTTTTGGGCACACAGAAGCAGTCTTGGGAGATTCAAGGTTTGAAGGGGCAAATGACCTCTAAATTCAAAAATTCTAGGTGTTGCAGAAACTAGACTTGATGACCTTTCCAATGAGCTATCATGGGATCGATTTGGCTAAGGGGAAGGCCTCAAAAAGTGTTTAAATTTGAGCTGTGCTTTTGGCCAATGGCACTGCGCTTTTGACTATTTTGCTTAGAAAATCAAAATTTCGCTTGTTTTGACTGGAAACTGATTTCTCTCTACTCATGGTTGTTTTTACTGATGTAATTGATGACATGGTATGTAATTGTAATGGTAAAATAGTGTTAGAGGGTAGATTCATTAGTTAGAGGTGGTTTTGAGGCAAATGAATCTGTTTCCACTCTTTTAGAGGCAAGTTGTTTGACTGCCTATATTCTAGTTCTTAGTTGGGAAATGGTTAAAACAACCCCTCTTCTCATGGATTCAACCCCTGATGATTAGGATGAGTGGTTTTGATGTCTATATTATGTATTTTCTTTCTCATTTGCAAGGGTTGGATTCACTTGGATGCTCTTAACAATATTGTACATCATTGTAACCAGTTTGGCAAGGAAATTAATAGGAGTTGTAGCTATTTTTA
This sequence comes from Pinus tabuliformis, assembly GCA_031772625.1. Lineage (NCBI taxonomy): Eukaryota > Viridiplantae > Streptophyta > Pinopsida > Pinales > Pinaceae > Pinus > Pinus tabuliformis. The sequence goes on from CM062818.1 coordinate 1,767,925,250, forward strand.
TGGGATACTTGTGGTATGGCGCTTTTGCATAGTTTCTTCTTTTGTTATTAGTTGTTTACATGTTTTATGTGTGCCATCATCTATTTCACTGCTTCTAACTGAATGATATCAAGATAGATAGGTAGAATTCATTGTTTACAATGCTCTACCTTGGGAAACCATTCAGTATTCTATGTTTTCTGTTGTTTGAGAAGGATACATGATCTATACATGCCCTCCTCAACTCCTCACCAGTCTTAGACATCTCACCTCACTCAATTTCAAGTGTATAAGTCTATACCTACCTTGCCCCATAGAACACCCTGTATTATGACCTAATTTCCTAGACCCAAATTGCCTAGCTCCATCTGATCTAGCAAAAAACCAAAAAAATCAATCAAAACCCTAGAGCTACTATACCTAGCATAAAATCTTGATTCATGATCCAGTCATTTTTACTGAGATTCATAAGGAGAGAGCCCTCTACTAACCTGGTAGGGATAGCTACTAGGTTAAGCTTGGTTTGTGGTTATCCTAGGATTGCCTTCCTTCAGCTTGAGGTCAATCTAGGCTCTAACATAGTGGGACCATACTGGGGAAGAAAATCTCAATACACCCCAGTACTATTAAGAAGTTCTGAACTTTTGGATGATAAGTTTAGAATTCATTATGCTGAAAATTGGAAAGTTTAAAGCAATAAGAAAATCCTAAGAACTCTGAACACACTGGCTTCGAGAAGGGACATGAGGTCCAATCCTGATCCGAATCCTCCTCCTATGTTTGAAAATCCCAATCTCATTCCAAGAATACTCAGAGAAGAAAGTTCACTAAGTCCTATACCTGTTTTCAGATCCCATTCTTGTCCCAGTCAATGGTTGTTTATTGAAGATCTCCCTTTTGACGAGTGTTTCGATCTTTCGTTGTTTGAAACTAAATCCAAAACTGCACTAGATGACATAGTTCTCAATCTGAAATTTGTTGCAAGTATTGAAAAGGAAAGGGCAAACAAATCAATTGACGAATATATCTTAAATTCTCTTCAATCATCCATCATAACTACCAATATCCCTGAGCTTTTAGAATCGACATCCACTACTCTCGGTTCATCAGTATTCCCATCAAGTTCTGAAGTTCATTCTCAACCTCAGTTCATACCTACCCTTCCCTTTCAACCTATTATATCTGATCAAAGACCTATCACCCCTACTCCTCAATCAACACCTCCATCAACTCCTTAATCAACACCTCCATCAACTCCTCAATCAACCACTTCATTAAATTCAAGCAATCCAATTATTGTTTCATATCCACCTCGAGCCATGGCTACCTGATATGCACCCCTCATTCTGCCTCAGAATCTGGATGATATGCCTGCTAATTACCAAAGTAAGATACCTCTTTTTGATGCCACTCAAAGTATTACAGCGCAACAACATGTTGACAGGATGAATGACTTCTTTGACCTTCATGAGGTAGATGTAGAAAATGTGACCATGACATTATTTGTGCAAAGTTTGGAGGTGAGGTTCAGAAATGGTTCCAAGCTTTACCAGCGGCCTCTATCAATACTTTACTGATTCTGCATAGACAATTCCTAGACTGGTGGGAGGTAAAGAAGAACCCACTCCAAATTTTATCTGAGTACGAAAATATCAAAAGGAACGTGGGTCAAAGTGTGCAAGATTACTGTGTAAGGTTCAATGTAGTTTATAATGCCATTTTGACCAACATTAAACCACTGATTGGGTTAGCATTGATCAAAATTCTAGACAGTTTCGATGCTGATATGGCATATCAATTACGAGAAAGAGATCCTACCAAACTTGAAGATATGCAGAAGAACGCTGTGAGTGTAGAAGCCAATCTGTTGGCCAAAAGAGAAAGGATGAAATTTGAAAAGAAGGTGACTATAAAGGAAGAAGCATCTTCCTCAGATGTTAAGGTAGATAATTTACTCCAGAAAATTGAGAAGATGTTTGACCAGTTGATGGTTGCAGATAAACCTGAAACACCAATCAGGAATCCAAACTTCAGAGGGCAGCAGCAACCCCAATTCAGGATTAAACAAAGGGAGCAAAAGGCACAAGATCAGTCAGCACAACAGTAGCACATCAGAACTCCTTTGCAGTAAAAATATGTGCATGGAATGGAGGATGAATATGAGGATGATCCAGTGGTTGAGGCAAATCATTTCTTCACTAATGATGGCTTACCCATTTTTCTGACAGAAGATGAAGAATATTCGGAGGTTCTAGATTCCCTAAGAGATGAAGATTACATACTAGCTAATGAGGCAATTTTGGAGGATGAGTCAGATGATTATTAGCGAGGATATATGAATGCATTGACAGCACAATAGAAGCAATATTCATTGAGAAGCAGGGATGTACTAGTAAGTCCAATTCAAAAGAGAAAGGAAGCACAACCCAAAAATGACTCCTCAAACATTCATAAGAAAGGGAAAGAGCCTGCTGATCTGACTTCCAGCAAAGGACCATCAGCAAATAGCATTGCAAACGAGAAGAACAATCAACAAGGTGCAACAAAAGAAAGAGCTGAAAAGAAGTACCTTCCAGTCAAAGAGGTAGATAAAGTTTCAACTTTTAGTTTAGAAAATGAAATTGATAAATTAAAAGTTTCAATTCCTTTGACTGAGTTGATTAAGAATAGCAGCTATAAACACTAGGTGTCCAAAATTTTGCATATAGATCCTTTATCTGATATGGTCAATGTTGAAGATGATCACCCTGCGTTGATTTTTGGCCCTGCCTTAGAAGGTCAGTCTAAGAATAGTGAAGTTCCTCCATTTTATATAAGCCTTAGACTACACGAGTATGTTATCCATAATGCCATGTTCGACTCTGAAGCTTCCCATAATTTGATTCCAAAAGCCATTATGGAGAAACTGGGCCTTGACGTTACTCAAAAATTTCATGACCTGTACTCTTTTGATTCCGGTAGGGTCCGTTGTATTGGTCTTATCAAAGACTTGCTGGTATCTTTAAACGAAATCCTGGCCAAGAATGTTCTGATGGATGTGGTTGCTACGGACATTCCACCATGGTTTGGTATGCTTTTTTCCAGGTCGTGGGGTGCAAAGCTAAAAGGAACTTTATAACTTTATTCTCTTATGTTACCATTCCTGTGTTTGGCCAATTGATAAAACTATATAGGGACAAGAAAATGAAATACATGATTACTAGCAAGGAGAAACCACTTAATCATCTAATTAATGTTGTACATATAGATATAGAGTCATTTGTACTATATTCAGGTAGTGGTTTGAATGATGTTGATAGTCAGTTAGTTGAAGTAGAAGATGTTCCAGAGATTTCAGAAAATTTTATAGTAGCCCTTGATCAAGAAAGACAGAAAATCGCAAGTACTTCTGAGCAGTCTACATACCGGTAATAGCAAGAAGACAGTGAACAACAGAAAAATGAAAAAATCAGTCAAAGTAAGGAAGAGAAGGAAATAGAATTTCAGCATCTGGAAGAAGAGGCAGGTCTTTGGAGCATGGATTTTGATGGAGCCATGGGTAGGGATGGTGCTAGCATAAGGATTTGGATTCACAGCCTTGCTTTTCAGCCTGACAAAGTCCCTAGTAATGTTAGAGCGCGTTCTTACAAATTGGCTTTTGACTGCTCTAACAATGAAGTCGAGTATGAAGCTTTGATTGCAGGTCTGAAAATTTTGAAGAAGCTTGATGCTAAGAGGTTTTCATTTTATGGAGATTCAGAGCTGGTAATCAAACAGGTAAAGGGAGAGTACCAAGAAAAGCACCCACAGATGAGAGCCTATAGGAATGTATTCCTAGACATCTTGTGAATGTTTCCTGATTATACTTTGATAGTTGTACCCTGGACTCAGAATATTATTACAGATTCACTTGCCACTGCTGCAAGCAACTTAAAGATCCCAATGAACTCCAACAACAAGTTTGAAATTCATGTCAAACACTGGTCTACTGTTCCAGACAATTTAAGGTACTGGAAAGTGTTTTGGGATGATAATGAGATAAACACTTTTTTGTAGAATGAGGGAAATTACAAGGATGCTTCCATAGATGGTGACTATGATATCGATGAACCAGAAATTGAGGTGAATAAAATGGAGATATTGCAGCTGAAAGACAACATTATTCCTAAAGGTTTCATACCTTTAGAAGAACTTTTTGATCAAGATGATGTAGCTAGAAAGCTGAGCTTGGTGCCTACAGATGAAGGTGTTGAGGATGTCAATCTTGGAACAACAGATAAACCCAAGTTTCTGAAATTGTCCAAAACATTGACTCCTGAGGTAAAGTATAAATATGTTAGATTGTTATCTAAATTTTCTGATGTGTTTGCCTGGGATTATTCAGATTTGAAGGTGTATGAAAAAGATATAATTCAACACATTATCCCATCAAGCCAAATCAGAAGCCATTTAGACAAAAGCTGAGAAGGATTAATCCCAAGTTGCTGCCTTCCATTGAAAAAGAGGTAAACAGATTATTCAAAGCTGGTATAATTTTCCCAATCAAATTTTCTAATTGGATTTCGAACCTGGTTCTGGTACGAAAGAGGACCGGAGAAATCAGACTGCGTATCGATTTCTGGAATCTCAACAAGGTATCTTTGAAGGACAATTACCCACTTTAGAAGATGGATCATATCCTACGGAGAGTGGTTGGAGCATCGCGCATGTCACTACTCGATGAATATTCAGGTTATAATTAGATTCTGGTGCATGAAGATGATCGAGAAAAAAATGCATTTACCACACCTTGGGGAACTTTTCATTATGCTAAAATGCCATTCTGTTTGAAGAATGTTGGAGCCACGTTTCAGTGTTGGACATCGCTTTTGCCAATGAAAAGGATGTATTTTTGGTTGTACATTTAGATGATTTGACAGTGTTTTTAGGTTTTGATGATGAGCATCTTCACCATTTAAAAATTGTGTTTCAGAGATGTAGGAAGTTCAGGATATCTCTTAATCCCAAGAAAAGTCTCTTCGCCATGGATGAAGGAAAGATGCTTGGTCATATTATCTCAAAAGAGGGCATTCGCATTGATCCTTCAAGGGTGAAGGCAATTCAACAAATACATTTTCCCCAGAACAAGAAAGAAATACAAGCTTTTAATGGTAAGATGAATTTCTTACATAGGCTTTTGCCCAATCTAGCTGAGCATTTAAGGGAAATAACTAACATGTAAAAAAAGGACAGCATGGTAAAATGGATGGAGGATGCCATGAAGTCATTTAATTTGGTAAAGTATGCTCTATTTACAGCCCCGATATTGATTAGTCCTGATTATACTCAAGATTTCATCATATTTTCATTTTCATCTGAGCATACCATGGCTATAGTGTTGATGCAAAAGAGAGATCAGCTGGAAAAGCCCTTTGCCTTTTTCAGTAGGACCATCAGAGATGCTGCCTTGCGGTACAACATAATTGAAAAACAGGCTCTTGCTCTTGTCAAAGCTTTGAAGGATTTCAGAGTGTATATTCTGTGCTCACACATCATAGCATACATTCCTAATGCAGCAGTAAAGGATGTGCTGATACAAACTGATCTAGAAGGAAGGCGGGGAAAATGGATTGTAGCAATTTTAGAATATGATCTAGAGATTAAGCCTACAAAGCTAATCAAAGGACAACGCTTGGGGAGGTTAATGGTGAAATCAAATCTACATGCTTTAGATATAAATATTGTCGCGGCCATGTCAGAAGATGAAGAAGAAGGCTCTCTGATTCAAGTGTCTGAAATGTTTCTTCAGTCACCATGGTATTCAAACATAGTATATGTACTTCAGCACCTTTCACCAACTCCAGGGATGACAAAGAACAAAGGTAGATCACTCAAACTCAAAGCTGCTAAATTCTGCATTCTAAATAATGCTCTTTATTGGAAAGATTTGGGAGGTGTGTTACTTAATTGTATTGTAGAAGATGAGGCTCAGCAGGTGATGTATGACTTTCATAAAGGTGACTGTGGTGGTCACTTGTTCTAGAAGACAATGGCAAACAAAGAGTTAAGAGCAGGATACTATTGGCTGACTTTATTTTTAAATGTTTACAAAACAATCATGAGCTGTCATGAATGTCAGGTCTTTCAAAGGAAAAGAAAACTGCTACCTCTTCCTCTAAAACCTGCTGAAGTCAATACACCATTTCAGCAGTGGAGGCTTGATTTCATCGAGGACATTCATCCAACATCATTAGCGCAACACAAATGGATCCTAACAGCAACCGATTACTTTACCAAGTGGATTGAAGCAATTCCAACCAGAGAAGCCACAAATACGGTAATCATCCAATTTTTAGAATCAAATATTTTATCTTGTTTCGGTTGTCTTAGTAAAATCATCAAAGACAATGCAGCTGCATTCAAATCAAAGAAGATGATCGACTTTTGCAGCAAGTATAATATTACTTTGGGTCATTCTACAACATATTACTTGGAAGGAAATGGTCTCGCTAAATCATCCAATAAGTCTTTGGTGAACATTATCAAGAAGATGTTGGAAACAAACAAGAAAAGTTGGCACAGGAAGTTGGTTAATGCCTTGTGGGCTGACAGAGTGAGCCAGAAGAAATCCATAGGTATGTCTCCATTTGAATTAGTTTATGGTATTGACACAGTTTTTCCAACATCTCTTGCAGTTCTGATTATGAGACTATTACAGGAGGCTAGTAGTGAAGAGGATGACTTTCAACAAAAAATCAATCAGATGATTCATCTATAGCAAACAAGGGATGAAGTTTTCCAAAACACTTTCAGATTGTAGGAAAAGATCAAGAAAATCTAAGATCAGAAAACCAAAGCAGATAAATTCCAGCTAGAGGATGTAGTGTTGCGGTGGGATGCTCGGAATGAGGACAAAGGAAAGCATGGGAAGTTTGAAAACTTATGGAAAGGACCCTATAAGATTGCAGCATACAGAGGACAGAATGCCTTTTTTCTCAAGGAGATGGATGGTCAGGATTGTCCAAGAGGGCCAATAAATGGTAGGCTCCTGAAGCACTACTACTTCTGAGGTGATTTTTGAAATCATGATATGGTCATTGTACATACCATTTTCCCTTTCATTGCAAGATTTCCAGGTACACAGTCATTTCAGCTTGGGGCCCAAGGTGAAGGCTATAAAGTTGAATGGTTTGTGTGAGGTTTGTGTGTTTAATTTAGTTTCTAGTCACAGTTTGAGTCATGAGTCAGTTTCCATTTGCATAGTGTCAATTTTCAGTTTTTGAAGAGGTTGACTCTGTTGCCCAATGGATAAGGCTACTAAGTTTATGGTGTTCTTGGCACCTCCAAGGAGCTACCATCCCCATTGGAGCCAATGTTAGTGTCAATGTCTTCACACTGCCATCAGTGATCAAAATTCGCTCTTTTGCATTTCATAGTAGGAGCCCCATACTGATGAGTCATTCCATTAGGTCATGGATTCACTGATGGTAGGGTTTACATCTAAGTTTTCTCCCCATAATTTGTACTTGTTGATCCTCTTTCATATTTCAGTCATGGTTCATGATTTACTCTGCAGTTTATCTTATTAGGTCTCAAGGTTTGGTGTCTTTAGGTTTTATGGTTTTATCATGGTCAAAATCAGTTATTTCATGCCAATAATGGCCAGTAAGGATATGAGGAGACTAATAATCATTGTTAAAGTCATCATTTATCAGTTTGAGAGCCGAATGTAGTTCCCACCTCAAAACTTGTTTTGAGGTGAAAACAGAGTATTATTGCTTTTTATCTTTCTTCATGATCTAATTTTATTGTTTCTATATGTGATCTAGGTGGATATTGGTGGCCACCTGCCAAGTCCACCTAGACCCCCACCATTGTTCCTCTCGACATTTTCAGTTTCCTTAATTATAGCGCAGTTTACTATTTTTAGCAGTTTTTCGGGTCCTAAACTTCCGGAGCCGTTTTGAGGCCCTAAACGACGTTTTTTGGGAAATCTTGCTCCGCGATTTTTTAGGCAAAAAATCATCTTTTCCATCATAGTCCTCGGAGAGATCTTTCCAACGGGCTATCATACGCGTCAAACGGAGATCGTATGCCAAAGTTACGACCCCGAGAAGTTGATTTACCCAAACGGGGCCCATAGTTTGGCGTTTCATCTTCTAGGGTTAGGTTTTGGAATGTTAAGGGTTTTCCATTGTTTCTCAACAATAAATAGGCCTTTGAGCCTCATTGTAAGACAGTTCGGAACAGTTCAGAGGCATGTAACCGACACATCTCTTCTCAGAGATAAGCTACCATCGCCCTAGCTGGGTTATTTCTATTTGTAAGCATATTTCAGTATTCTCCATCAATGAAATGAAGTATTATTTCCGCTGCATCTCTGTTTTTATGGTTATCGCATCTCTGTATTTATGGTTATCTCTGTAATCTATTGCGTTCCTGTTTAAATCTGGATCAATATGTAATATTTGTTGCCAAGATCCTCCTAAGCTTGTGATTTTGCCAAGCATCTGCCACTGCCAAAAATCAAAGTGATCCAGAGCATTAGTCCACTTGCAAGCAAAAGAGAAATACACTTGAAAAAAAAAAACAGAGCATTGAAAAAGAAAAAGGAAATTACAAAAATGGGTTTTCAAAAAGAAAAAATTAAAAGGGATCATATATAAACTCTTTCTTTCCTATTTTCATGCCATTGTGTTATTGAGCAAATCCAAAGAGCCAAGGAGAGAGGAAACATGATTTCTAAGTGTCATTGAGAGAAAAGGAGGAAAGCGCTATGCTTCTGGAAGTTTTGGACTGGCGTTGTGCTCCTGTAGATGGCGCTACGCTCCTAGACTGGCGCTATGTTCTTGGAAGTTTCACCCAGTGCAAAATAACATTGGTGCTGCACTCCTGTAGCTGGCGCTGTGCTTTGATCAGCAAAGGCCAAAAGTGCTCCAGGCATCCAAATTTCACCAAATTTCTTCCATGTTTGCTCTTAGCAAGTAAGTAACATCATTCCTCTTATTGCTTAGTGTGCACATGTGAAGATTTTCATGGTTTTTCATCCTCAAAATTAAAACCCTAATCTCTATGGTAAAACCCTAGTTTGCCTACCATTCATTTCATAAACTTGAACCCTTATTCCATCACTGCTATCACACTCTATTACTCTCTTATCACTCCCCAAACCCCCTCCCACATACATTTTTCCCACACCTTCATTTCCACCCATTCCTCCAAGTCATTTCCCATACCACCATCCATACATTACCACTGTGAAAACTAAGGGAAACATGGACAGAGACAGTGATCAAGAATATGAGGAGGAAACATTGAGTGACATTTCTATGGAGAGGCACAGGCAACCAAGGAAGCCCCATAAAGGAGGAAAAATCATCAGAGAGGAGCCCACTAGTTTGAGGGAATTACAGGCTTTCCCACTTGCAGTTTCTTGTTTCAGACATCAAGCATGTTTTGAATTTTGTGAAATGGTGGAAAGAGTATAGTTTCACCATGAGTTGGCCAAATTTTTTGTGACTCATCTACTAACAATGAGGTGACACTTGCCGGACTAACCTTTGCAATATCACCAGCTGTCATTTCAAAGGCCACTAGAATCCCAAATGTTGGTGAAAAATGGTACAAGGGTCATGATCTTGATGAGGATTACTGTGAACCTTACATCAAGCTTCAATATAGAAACCAGGTGAAGAGGCTTTTCCCCTTTAAATTTTTGGAAAACAGGTATGTTCCTTTGATGTGGATTATTATCAAGTATTTAACTTGTGAAGGTAGATTCTCCCAGTTGTATGCTTACCATATTAGACTTCTCATGCACTTCACCAAAGTAAGAATGATAAATATCCCATATTTTTTGTTTAGAAATATTGATAAGATAGCTCACATTGTGTGGAGGAAACCATACCCTCAGTAGTTGAATAGCATTTATCATTACTCTTTGATCAAAATCATTGTTCTTCACAATCTGAGTCTTCTTAACATTCTTTGGGAGACTTTCATTTCTCATGAGATGTTCAGAGGTCCACAGATCCCTTCACCAATGCATCAAGAAGAAGGTGGGCCTTCTAGCCATGGAGAAACAAGGGAAGAGGCCAAGGAAACCAAAATTGTTGAGGTGCCAGTGTATTTAACATATTAGAGAGGCACAAGGAGACTTTTTGCAGCTGGTAGACAAGTGTTTTCTCCAAAAGGTGTGGAAGTGGCCTTGCCTCTATCATCAGTCCATAGCAAATGTTATCTCCACAAGGTGTGGAAGGGGCTTTGCCTTCTACATCAACAAAATAGGTACAGGTTAAGCGGTTGAGAAAAGGCAAGGAAAAGGTGCAAGAGGAATATCTTGGTGATGAGGAGGAAAGAGATTTTGACTTGATTGAGCATGAGGAACCATAGCAGCACTTTACTCATCATGGAATTGGCATCATTGATTTGGAGGCTCAGGATGAAAAAGCCATCAAAGACCTCATCATTCAAGAAAGAGAAGCTCAAATACAATCTTTGGCAGACAACTTAGAGAGGGCCAAGTTCATCATCAAATATTTAAAGAAAGAAAAAAACGATTGAGTGACAAGCAAGTCCTCATGGAGCTGTAAATGATCAAAGCAAATAGGCAAATGACTAAAGATGCTCATGTAAAATCTACTCCTATTGAGCAAAAGATTGAAAATTATAGGGAAACATGGCTTGAGAGGGTCAACATACATCTTGAAAGACTAATTGAGAAGGCCAATAGGGATAAGAAAATCCTCTGACACATGGCCTACCATTACATGACCTGCAACAAAATCTACAATATGAGGATTAGGAAGCTAAAAGCTAGGTTGAGGAGAGCCTCAGAGGGCAAGAGAGAGAAAGATAGGTTGGAAATGTTGGCTAAAGCCTCCCTAGCTCATCAAATCATCTAATGGTGGTGTCCCATTCCAAATTTGGGAAAATTTTGGAAAGTTTTTGCATTTTTGCAATTTTGTAATTTTAAACATAGAAATTTTGCCCAGAAGCACAACGACACTGGTGTTTCGCTTTTCCCTGAAGCATTAGATAGAGAAACTATTTGCATATTTGGATTCTAGAGGATGAGGACATGAACCCTGGAAATTTTCAGAAGTTTTGGAGCAAATTTGGGTCTCCAAAAGGTCCAAAAACTACCAAAAAATGACCTCTCTACCTCTTTTTGGACACACACAAGTAGTCTTGGGAGATTCAAGTTTTGAAGGGGCAAATGACCTCCAAATTCAAATATTATAGGTGTTCCAGAAACTAGACTTGAATACCTTTCCCATGAGCTATCATGGGCTCAATTTGGCTAAGGGGAAGGCCTCAAAAAGTGTGCTGAAAGTGGCGCTGCGCTTTTGACTATTTTTCTCATAAAATCAAAATTTCGCCTGTTTTAAATGGAAACTAATTTCTCTATCCTCATGGTTGTTTGTACTGATGTAATTAATGACATGGTATGTAATTGTAATGGTAAAATAGTGTTAGAGGGTAGATTCATTAGTTAGAGGTGGTTTTGAGGCAAATGAATCTGTTTCCACTCTTTTAGAGGCAAGTTGTTTGACTGCCTATATTCCAGCTCTTAATTAGGAAATGGTTGAAACAACCCCTCTTCTCATGGATTCGACTCCTAATGGTCAAGATGAGTGGTTTTGATGTCTATATTATGTATTTTCTTTCTCATTTGCAAGGGTTGGATTCACTTAGATGCTCTGAACAATATTGTACATCATTGTAAGCAGTTTGGCAAGGAAATTAATAGGAGTTGCAGCTATTTTTATGGGATACCTGTGGTATGGTGCTTTTTCATAGTTTCTTCTTTTGTTATCAGTTGTTTACATGTTTTATGTGTGCCATCATCTATTTCACTACTTCTAACTGAATGATATTGAGATAGAAAGGTAGAATTCATTGTTTACAGTGCTCTACCTTGGGAAACCATTCAGTATTCTATATTTTCTATTGTTTGAGAAGGATACATGATCTATACATGCCCTCCTTAGCTCCTCACCAGTCTTAGACATCTCACCTCACTCAATTTCAAGTGTAAAAGTATATACCTCCCTTGCCCCATAGAACACCCTGTATTCTGACCTAATTTCCTAGACCCAAATTGCCTAGCTCGATCTGATCCAGTAAAAAACCAACAAAATAAATCAAAACCCTAGAGCTACTATACCAACATAAAATCTTGATGAATGATCCAGTCATTTTGACTAAAATTCATAAGGAGAGAGCCCTCTCCCAACCTGGTAGGGCTAGCTACCAGGTTAAGCATGGTTTGTGGTTATCCTAGGATTTCCTTCCTTCAACTTGAGATCAATCTAGGCTCTAACACTGTGGGTATGTGCGGGGGTAACCCTGTGTCATCATTATAGATGGTTTATAATGAATTTAGCGTGGATATAATGGTTTATAGGTAAATACCATGGTATAACCAATATTAAGGAGTGACTTAAGTAAGCATATATATATTTGGGTTAATAAAAGGATATTGAAGGTTTAGAAGGCTTGATTGAGTCCCAATAAGTGAATGTGACTAAGGTTTAGTCTATGTTGGGCTTAATAAATCATTCCACATAGGGATTTATGAAAGGGACTTTAACCATTATGGATTAAAAGTTTGACTTGGAAGATCATTAAAGACACAGGTCCCGGTACATGCGTAAGCCCAGGTTTACACAGGTCAACACAGTTCATTACGGCTAAAATGAATTAAACATCATTAGGGCATTTACAGAGGAATTTAGCAGTGGATTAACAGAGCAAGCCAGTAGTTATCATCCTCTTCTGAATTCAGTTATGTTCTTGTTATTTCATGTTCTTTGAGGTATCTTTTACCCTCTATAAAATTTTGTAATAGTTTTTATTTCATATAGTTAGAGAAGTAATTAAATAATTTGGGAAGTTTCAGAAATCAACAACTGTTCCACAATGTATAAAAAGAGGAAAATTTACAAAGAAAGGGTTGTTGGAATTTTGGGGAGAACCCGGAGACTAGGCCACTATATTCCTGATATAATTGTTGATTAATGAAAGAATCAGAAGTTTCCATGAATTGTTGGGTATAATTGTGTAACCCTCTCTGTTATGTGTCATCTTATGTCTTCTTATTTCAAGTAAAGTAATGAAGCTGCAAGTCTTTATTTGCTTATGTAGATAAAATTAAAATTCCTTAAAAGAGCGCTCCTATACTTGAAGTTTCCACCTTCCTTTCTAAGTTATAGATAATAGTTTCTGTGAAATATCAGCATATTATCTTTAACTTCTCCAAGAGTCACAGATAGTATTTTTTGTGTTGAGCAGAATATTGTCTATGATTCAGTTCTCATTTTCATAATTCTTCTAAGTTATAGATAGTAGTTTCTATGAAAGAACAGCGTATTATCTTTAACTTCCCCTTCAAGCATTCTTCATTCATCATTTGTATCTAGCAAAAAATGGCATTCTGACATGTTCTGGCCATATGTATATTAAGAGTAAAAAACCAAGTCTCCAGGTCCTTCATTTGAGAACACAACGTATATCTAAGTGACAAACAAGTTATAATAAATAATATTTATTAATGTCTTAAGCACAATTTTTCTACAGCCAAGAGATTGGTTTCCTAAGGTACAACATTAATTGGCACCATTGCTGGGGAGAGAAGACAAGAACACTTTTCCCTGGGTTTTTCATGTTTTCCTCTGGTTGTTTAGTGAGGAGAAAATATTTGGTTGTTTTGAATCAAAGCAATAACTTTGGCTTCAAGAAAACCCCATACAAGATCAGACACTTCAAAACAGAAGGCTCAAGCACTTTCAGATCCTGAAAGGCTATTTTCTAAGAGGGTTGGAAGGTCTAAGTTTCCAATTACACCAATTCCTACATTGTCTGCATCATGCAGCAATTCACCTGAACATTCATCTGATAAAGAGTCATCTTTTTCATCATTTTCATTTCAGGAACCTAACTATCAAGAGAAATCTTTAGAGTCCGTTACTTTTCATTTACCTGCTATAATCATTCAACCTCAACCAATATCCACATTACCACCTCTACACATTCCATCTACCTCTCAATCAGGTTCCACATCTATTGGTAACCAAAGTTCAATAAACATGGCAGTACTTGCATTCTTGATGAATAGGTATGCATCTCTTCAATTACCACAACCGTTAAATCAAATGCCACGAGATTACCTCAAAACTCTTCCTCGTTTTAGAGGGGAAGATGAACAAATTGTAGAGAATCATGTGTCAGTATTTTGCAATTTTGCAGAAAATAAAGATGTTGAATATGTAGATGTTGCTCTAAGACTTTTTGTTCATTCCTTGGATGGAGAAGCAAGAAAATGGTTCAAAGGACTTCCCAATAATACTATTCCTTCTTGGGAAGAGATGGAATGTTTATTTATTCAAAGATGGGGAGAAAAAAGAGACCATGGGTATTCATTATTAGATTTTAATGCCATAAAGAAGAAGCCTAATGAAACTGTGGTTGAATTTGTCAGAAGATTTAACAAATTGTACAATAGTGTCCTAGCGGAGATTAAGCCTTCTCCTACTGGTGCAAAAATAGCTTTTGCATGGGCTTTTGAATCAAATTTTGGATTCACATTAAGGGAAAGAAGAGCTCCAACCCTTGATTAGATCCAAATAGGTGCATTAGAGATAGAAGCAAATCTGGTGGCTGCACGAAAAGCATGAGAAACACAACCTATCCAAGACAAGGGAAAGGCAAAGGTGGAATCCCCTTAAAGTCAAGCATTGGAGGATATGTGTGATGTAATTAAAATTTTGTCAGATAAGGTAAATAAATTAGAGTTAGAAAATAAGAATTTTCAGAAGAAAACATAATATAGTAAGAACTTTAATCCCCAATACAGAAGACAACCTTTGCAAATCTTGCAAAGGGAAAGAAAAGATCAAGATCAAATTAAAGCACCATTATATATAGAGGCGGATCCTGTTGAAAAACAAGAGCATCCTGGGGATAAAATTTTTACATTATATGCAGTGGATGAAGATGAACTTGGTATCAAAGAAGAAGAGTATGAATATGATGAAACATATGCCATTCATGATAAAATTGATGAATATTGGAAGCAATTCTCTGATTTTATGCAGGCTGAACTACATAAGAAATATGACTTGAGATCGAGGAAGAGATCAAGAAATCAAGAAAATGAAAGTGAGCAACAAGTTTCAACTTCCTCACCAAAGGTGAATCCACAAGAATCTCAATTTGCAAAACAAGTGAATAAAGGAAAGCAGCAACAGAATGCAAATGGAAAGACATAGATACTTCAAGGTGAGTCTTCTCAAGATCAAACTGGAAAAATTCCTTTGGAGAGACTTGTTTCAATTCCTCAAGTAATCCCAGTCATGAAAAAGGTGAGGAGGAGAATGAAAGGACTACTAAATAGGGTCACTTGTTTGGTCTTACTAAGGAGTTGGAAAAGGAAGACAAACCAGTAGTGGTTTTTGGTCCACATGTAGAGGAAGTAGACCCTTCAATACCTCCTTTTTATATTTCCTTATTGGTCCAAGACTTCCTCTTACATAATTGTATGTTTGATTCATGAGATTCTCACAATATTATGCCTTGGTCAGTAATGAAGCAACTAAATCTACAAGTTACCAAACCCTATAGGGACTTGTATTCTTTTGATTCGAACAAAGTCAAGTGTCTGGAGGTTAGTAAGGATCTGGCAGTGTCACTAGCCCAAATTCCATCTAGAAGCTTGGTCATGGATGTAGTAGTAGCATATATCCCTGCTAGATTTGGAATGCTTCTATCTAGGTCCTGGGGGACTAAATTGGGTGGTGTTTTGAAACTAGATTTTACATATGCTGTTATACCAATTTTTGGTGGGGAAGAGAGGAGATTGTACAGAGAATCTAGATTTGTAAAAAAAATTACAATAAATGGAGCAAGTAGTTCACCTGTATATAGCCAGGAGAAGGATGATTTTTCTTGTTTCACACTATATGATAATGCAGAGCTGGCTAAAGATAATCAGAAGCATCTTGCTTCAGCCAATGTAATTACAGAGATGCAAACTGAAGGAGTGTGGAAATGATTCTTTAATGGAGCTTATTCCAAGGAAGGAACAGGTGCTGGTTTTCTTCTAATTGCACCTGGAGGTAATATGTTCCCTTTTTCTTTCAAATTAGAGTTCGAGGTAACAAACAATGTGGAAGAATATGGGTCCTTTATTATTGCTCTACAAACAGCTAAACAGATGGGAGTTAAGTCAATTTCCGCTTTTGGAGATTCAGAGCTGATTATCAAGCAAATTAAAAATCATTTCCAAACAAAGAACCCTAGGCTTAGGGTATACAGAAATGAGGTATGGGATTTGATTGAGAACTTTTTTGAAGATTTTAACATTCAATTTATTCCAAGAAATGAGAATAGATTAGCAGATTCATTGGTTGTGGTTGCTAGTAATTTCAAGTCTCCTATTAATCCAAGACTAAGATATGAGGTAGGGATGAGACACAGACCCTTTGTACCTGATAATGTTAAAAGTTGGCAAGATTTTGAAATTGATTAGGATAAAGAAGAAACAATAGAAGTTGCAAAAATCAGTGGTTCAAAAGATTCAATAGCTAATCCGAAGATTTTTCAATTGAAGGATAATATTTTGTCAAAGGGACTTATTCCTCTTGAAAGGCTTTCTAACCCCAATGATGTGGTTGTTGACTAAGGGAAGGTTTCACAAGATGAACACATTCAGGATCATGGAACTTAGGAGAAACTCAGAATGAATTGTTTTTTAAAGATTCACTAGAAGAATGGTTCTAGATTAAGCACCCAAATGCTAACTTGGTACCATTGGAAGATTGACTTCACTTGATGGATATCAATCATGTACATATGTATGAATTTGTACATAAATAAGCTCAGGTGTTAAACATTTGGTTTCCATTTGTCATTCTTTAGTTTAATCATTAGTTTATGAATAAGGGTGACTTTCCCAGTTGGAAACTAGTTTGCAGATGCTTCATACTTCAATATTGTCAGGTTCCAATTTGTCAAATTTTAGGGTTTTCACAGTTTTGGACTCCATGCCCAACTAAGACTACTGATCTACGATTTTCAACAAGCATCTTATCACTGCAGATATTGGCGTGGGTTCACTGTACAAAATTTTCACACAATTAAGTTTGGTGAAGCAATATATGACTCCATGCCCAATGGATAAGGCACTAATCTGCGGTTCTTAGTGCTCCTGTGGCAAAAGCACTATCCCCAGTTGGAGCCAAATGTTGTAGCTTATATTGTGTTTAAGCTTATTATTCATTATAATCATAATTTGTGGTCTAAAAATCATTGCAGGGGTTCAACCTTAATGAGGCTCTCTTACCCCCAAAGTCTAAAAGAAATGAAGCATTTTATTTATTATATATTAGAATCACAAAGGAAACAATTGTTAAAGAATCGACCCATGTGATCAAGTCAAATCTCAATATAACTAGTTATATGGAGTGGGTCCCATTATATATATATATATATATATATGTTCATATTGAAACAAGAAAGAAACAAAGAAATATATCGAATTCGCAAAAGAAACAAGTGTTAGAGGGTTAAAGCCGGACCCACAATACTATAAGTTGTTTTTTATAAAGTTCAGTGGGTCCCCAATGATATGTATGATTGGTTCCGCTAATAGCGCCAATTGCGATTTGCAATCGCGGGCCGGACCCGAAATATATATACACTGTGTTTAAAAGTCCCACCAGGTCCGCCACACCACAAGGCTATAGAGGTTGGTTCCGTCAATTGTGATTGCGATGGCCGGACCCGAAAAGATATATATTGCATTCATAATGCCTGCGGGTCCGAAATAACACAGATCACTTATTATATATGTATGTGATCCCATCGATTGTGATCCGCGATAAGGGTCAGACCAGAAATATATATATATATATATATATATATATATATATATATATATATATATATATATATATATATATATATATATATATATATATATATATATATATATATATATATATATATATATATATATATATATATATATATATATATATATATTTTGTTGTAAAGTCCTGGCGGGTCCGCTATATCGAAAAGCCCTGCATTTTTATATGTATTTCTATTATAAAGGATTATAATAGAAATAAGCATTGAACAGGCCGGACCCGAGGCGTATATATATTATGTTTTATAAGCCCCAGTGGGTCCGTGAGGCATATGAAAAGGTGGATTTAAAGTTACAAGTGGGATTTCAGGCGGAGCAAAAATGGTAAGTGATTTTTAGTGGAGCTCACCCGATCCAACTTATTGTTTGACACGTAGCAGCTAGCTAGAGAGAGAAAACCACCCATTTTGGGCAGGTATTATCTAGGCTTATCTCCCACCTGAAATCTTTGTAGACCGTCTGATCCACTAAGAAGATCTATGATGGGGATCTATCGAGCAAAGTTTTTGCCTAGAGAACTATGCAGAGGCTTTGAAAAGTGCAGAAAAGGTATGTTATGCATCCTTTATGGGTATGTTCATTATAGATGGTTTATAATGAATTTAGCGTGGATATAAGGGTTTATAGGCAAAGACCATAGTATAACCAATGTTAAGGAGTGACTTAAGCGGGCATATATATATTTGGGTTAATAAAACAATATTAAAGGTTTAGAAGGGTTGATTGAGTCCCAATAAGTGAATGTGACTAAGGGTTAGTCTATGTTGGGTTTAATAAATAATTCTACATAGGGATTTATGAAAGGGGCCTTAACCATTATGGATTAAAAGTTTGACTCGGAAGATCATTAAAGACATAGGTCCTGGTACATGTGTAAGCCCAGGTTTACGTAGGTCAACATAGTTCATTACGGCTAAAGCAAATTAAACATCATTAGGGCATTTACAGAGGAATTTGGCAGTGGATTAACAGAGCAATCCAGCAGTTATCATCCTCTTTTGAATTCAATTATGTTCCTGTTATTTCATGTTCTTTGAGGTTTCTTTGACCCCCTGTAAAATTCTGTAATAGTTTTTATTTCATATAGTTAGAGAAGCAGTTAAATAATTTGGGCAGTTTTAGAAATCAACAACTGATCCACAATGTATAAAAAGAGGGAAATTTACAAATAAATGGTTGTTGGAATTTTGGGGAGAACCCAGAGCCTAGGCCACTGTATTCCTGATATAATTATTGATTAATGAAAGAATCAGAAGTTTCCATTAATTTTGTAACCCTCTCTATTATGTGTCATCTTATGTTTCTTCTTTCAAGTATAGTAATGAAGCTGTAGGTCTTCATTTTCTTATGTAGATAAAGTTAAAATTCCTTAAAAGAGTGCTCCTATACTTGAAGTTTCCACCTTCCTAAGTTATAGATAATAGTTTTTGTGAAATATTAGCATATTATCTTTAACTTCTCCAAGAGTCACAGATAGTAGTTTCTGTGTTGAGTAGCATATTGTCTATGATTCAGTTCACATTTTCATAATTCTTCTAAGTTACAGATATTAGTTTCTGTGAAATACCAACATATTATCTTTAACTTCCCCTTCAAGCATTCTTCATTCATCATTTGTATCTAGCAACAAATGGCATTCTGAGATTTTCTAGTCATACATATATTAAGAGTAAAAAACCAAGTCTCCAGGTCCTTCATTTGAGAACACAACATATAACTAAGTGACAAACAAGTGACAGTAAATAATATTTATTAATGTCTTAAGCACAATTTCTCTATAGCCAGAAAATTGGTTTCTTAAGGTAATGCTGCCAATTCATTCAATGTCACTGACATGTTCAAGAGAAGTAACTCAGTAAACTTCATCCTTTGCAATACTCATAAACTTTCATTTTCATGACCACCATTCCTAAATATTGTGTCATCAGCCAAATCCTATCTTGAAAATCATTACACTCATTTCATGTTGTTGATGGGGGATACATCAAGGCCCTCCTACAATGAGTCGCTTCTTGTCGACATTAGCACATTATCCAGCAAGTTGACTTAGAAACACCCTTCCAGTACCTTGAGGCTTCCATACATCAATGGAAAGTTTCTCACTTTTGGCGACAGGTTGAAATAATAGGTCTTCGACCGAAATACTTTATATGGTATTTGACATCAAAACATCTATTCATACCATGTAGAATGTACTGTTGTACCTTGAGAATCATTATCATTATCGGTGATTTCTCTCGTGTTTGTTAACAGCTTACATCATTGGCAGTAATCAGATGGTGTCTTCCCATGTTCGAATTTAGATCACATTTTCACATGGTTAGACTCGTACTTGAGTGAACGATTGAATGAGATAGAAGACCCTGGATCTAGTTTCATCCATCTGGGTTGCGATTTCATGAGAGTACTAAATCATCTGTACAATGGCTTTACACAAATAGTCATCCTATCATGGGTCTATATCTCTAGACAACTATCTGATTTATGTGCATGTAATGAAAAGTTTATATGTTCAGTATGGGTATGCCTTCCCTCGGAAATTCATGAAAAATTCAAAGATATCATGATATTATGTATTGTAATTGATGCAGTTCACTGTCTGCTTCAAATCCTTCTCATCACATCATAAAGCATATCACTCAACATTATCATTTTTTACTTCATGCTTTAGGGGGCAGCTGTTATAGGTCTATTTGGGAACATCACTCCCGACAATAAGATCAGTACAATTAGGGCTCATCAAACCCTAATTCAGTTGCTACATGCCCTAGACAAGTCATCAAATTGAATGCTTTCATCCATGAAAGTTTCCTAGCTTGAAACCCTGCTGAAATGCCTCCTTAAGACACCAGCGCAGCCTTGGTTAGGGGAAACTATGCTGCATAGCAGGTAGGCCCATTCAATCCTGCACTACAATGCACTTAGGCCCACTTATACCTGCATTGGGTGAGAATGAGCAAAATTGGCATAGGATTCTAGGAATATTCCTTGATTCTAGATCATTCTAGAAGGATACCAAGCTCTTATCTCATCCTATGAGCTCATTTTTAGATAGGGTATGGACCATTCAACCCTCTATCCTCTCATCCATTTCTCCATGGAAACTAACTCCAATTAAGGAAAACCATTCAATGCCCAACTTATGACAAAACCACTTGCATTTCCCTATAAATTGACCATTCATCATAGTGATCAGGAGGCTAGAACTTGGATATTATAGATAAATACTATTAGTTTGAGACTTGAAATCATTTTCAAGTAATTTTATGCTTTTGGATTCATGTGATGTTGGTGTGATGATGCTATAGGATAAAATGCACCGTGTATGGAGAATGAAGATACCCTCAAAGGTCTTCTCGGGACCTTCAGCAGACTATAAGATTATCTGCAACTGTCACAAAGTTACATGCATGTTCATAAACAATAACTAACTATCAAAGTAGGAGAAGGATATTACCTCAAGCCTCCATGTAGATTTGTTGGAGAGCACAATGCAGCTAGGTGGAAGTCCCCTGAGCTGGCTCCAGATCAAGTCCTGCACATTGAAGAGAGAAGCGTAATCACAGCATACAACTCTCATAACTAATACATGAATACATAAAAGAAAATATATTTACACATAACTAAGCTACTCATGCTAAAAGGTATTGGACAAACAACTAAATGAATGATAGTACCAACACCACGGAGTAGACAGTACAACTGCAGTTCTATATTAATATTGGAAGAGTGATTACAACCATCTGTTGCATCAGCCTTCCTTTACCCCTCCAGCTTCTCTCTCTCTCTCCCTTCTTGCCAACTTCTTATGATTTGAGACAATGCTCAATAGTCAAGTATGCTATCCTTTCAAATACTCTGACCTCTATCACCATAGCCCTAACTTTGCTTATGTTGAAATTGAGTTAGGGTTGCTAAGTTCCTCCTTGAGTTCCCTAGGGAAAAAGCAATGAACTTTCCATGCTTTTCATCTCTTTCCCATTTTCCTCCTTCTTTCGGATTAGAAATCCTCCAAATAGGTTGATTTTGGATGTTTCCTTACTTTTCTTGAGTAATTTTAGGAACAAATATCTAGATATTTATGAGTCAATTTGTTCCTTTGACCCTTAGAACTTCACCAAGTTTCACTAACGTTGTTCCCTTACTAGCAACTTGAGTTAGTAGGGTCACTAACGCACCCTTAGGCTTGTAGACAAGCTTTATAAAGTAGGTTGTTAGTGCACAGCCAACGTTTGTGTGGAATCAAGGCTTGTGATTGTGGTCTTTGCTTCAGCTATCATGTCTTTCCCCTCTGAGTTGATGAGGAGGTCAATTTTTTGTATAACAAATGCCCCCTAAAGTATGAGATCATAGGCTACGACGATGGCCAAAATACTTTACTTTAACTATAATTTTCCTTCAAAAAGAGAGAGAGGATCGGAGCTTTGGGTGGTATGGGAAATCTGATACAACACATATATATATAACTACTAAATCATGCCCCGAGTTGGGCATTCCCATGCTCGGTAGCTATGTCAAAGTGATTTTTCTCCAAAGAGATATGACGATACTGGCCGCCAATAAGCACAATGCGGATCCAGTGTCATAATAGAATCATCCTGATAAGCTATCTCCAAAAAACAATATCTGCAACTTGGGAGAGGAAACAAGGCTGAGTGATGCAAGCCTCTACTCAAGGTCTTAATTTCCACTTCACCAAACAACATAGATCAATACATGTGAATATATGTGTTGATTTCGAACATGCACAAAATCATATGATTACCAGTCAATAATGGAGACTGTTAATAGATGCAGGGAAGGCCACCGATAATGGTGATGGTCTCCAAGATGCACAGTACAATCTAACGAGTGTGAAAGATGTCTTTGTTGTTGAACACCCGTAGAATCGCTTAACCAGGAGCCAATAATGAGAACCCCTGATCAAACATAAGGCAACCTGCCACTAATGTCTGCAAGTACCAGGGCATTGAATGTGTTTTTGGGTTGTCTTCCTAGATAGAGTGTTGAATTCAATAGGAAGATACCTGTCAAAAGGTAGGCAATAATGTGTCCTACATCAATCGACATGAAACGGGACAAGAATGATTTGTCTTTCGAGGAATCTTTGAGCATTTGGGTCTAAAAAAATAGGGCATGATGAAAGGATATGCTTGATGGGTTGATGAAGGAAACAAAAGGTTAACCCTTGAACAATAGACGACACGACAACGATTTTAACCATGCAGCACTAAACTCATGAACACCAAAGAGTGTTATGCAAGAACATCGGGGTATATAGGCTAATCTCATAGGATGGTAGGATTCATATTGAGAGGCCGTCACAAGGAAGGTTTATCTAAGGGAGTGCCATGTTCAAGGGAATGACTGCTACCAAACCATGCTTTCTAATACGGAATACAGTTGTATTGAACACTTTCCCCGTCTGATTAGTTTAATGAGTCCAGACAGGTAAACTCATCGATCCTTTCATATTTAAACAGTCTGAAAAGGACCGCAAAAAGAGCGACTCTCTGCCCTATCTGATTGGTTTAATGAGTCCAGATAGACAAACTCATTGATCTTTTCATGTTTTAAGAGTCTAAAAAGGATCATAAAAAGAGTGACTCTATATCTTGTCTGTGTGATTTAAAGAGTCCAAACTAGAAAACTTAGTGGTCTTTTCATATCTAGAGAGTCTGAAAAGATCATAAAGAATGACTCCATGGTGGTCTCTTTGTCATAGTTGTTAACTGGGTGCGACAAAAGGTTAATGGTATACTTGGATCAGTTACTTTTTCGTTAGTTATTCTATTGAATCTGGATAAAGAGAAACCTATTTTCAATAGATGTTGACCTCATTTTGTTATGAGTATGAGGAGATGGACTAAACTCGTTTTTTGTCATGAATGTTTAATGAGTCACACGACGACAAACTCAATACCTTCATCAAATTTTAACCAGTCAAATGAAGAAAAATCAAGGTATATTTTTCAGTTTAGTGAGCGAGGAAAAAGAGGTAAAAGAACTTCTCATTCCTCCTTCGTAAATTTAATGAGCCCGAAGGAGGGGAAAAGCTCGAGGATTTATCGATTTTAAGAGTGAGAAATGGTCCCAGAAAAGCAAGTGCTCTTGTTGTTGCCGTATATTTTTAATGAGCTCGATGACAAAAACTCGGAATTTTTCAATTTAACGAGCGAGAAAAGTACCTAAAAGAATTCTTGGGTCATGTTTATAAATGTTTAGCAAGCCTAAAGACAAAACTCCGAATTTTTTCAGTTTTATGAGCGAGAAAAAAGTGCCTAAAAAGAATGCTCTAATGATCTTTTTCAGTTTAATGAGCTAGAAAAAGAGCGAAAAAGAGTTGCTCAGACCATCATTGTATATGTTTAACGAGCCCAACGATGACAAACTCGAGGATGTTTCAATTTTTAAGAGCAAGAAAATATCCCATAAAAGAAAAGCGCTCATATCTTCTTTGTAGTAGTTTAACGAGTCCAAAGAAGGAGACTCGAGGTTTTTCGGATTAACGAGCAAGAAAAATACCATAAAAAGAATGCTTGATATTCTTCGTGGTAGTTTAATGAGCCCAAAGAAGGAGACTTGAGGATTTTTTGGATTAACGAGCAAGAAAAATACCATAAAAATAATGCTCGATCTTCTTCGTGGTAGTTTAACGAGCCCAAAGAAGGAGACTTGAGGATTTTTCAGATTAACGAGCAAGAAAAATACCATAAAAAGAATGCTCGATTTTCCTTGATCTCATGCTTGACAATAGAAGGGTCTATGCTATGCATTTCCTCATAAGACCAAGGCAAAACATCACAGAAATCCTTAAAAGGGTAGGTGAAGCTCACAATTTCCTCAAGATTGCGATTGGCTCCAATCTGTATGTTTTCCATGATGCCTGTCATGATAGAAATATCGATGAGCAATGTTTTTGAAATATTTCCCCTGTTTCCTTCCGAGTCCAAAGTTTGGATAGTCGTATATGGTGAGGAAATGATTTCATGTGTGTCAGGTGATAGGATTTGAAGAGGCATCATGTCCGA
Source organism: Pinus tabuliformis (assembly GCA_031772625.1). NCBI lineage: Eukaryota > Viridiplantae > Streptophyta > Pinopsida > Pinales > Pinaceae > Pinus > Pinus tabuliformis. The sequence continues at coordinate 1,767,950,150 of CM062818.1, forward strand.
ATGAGATATTGAAACACGATGGTGCAAGTCCTCCCAAGGTCGCTCTTATAAACTCGTGATTTCTCTAATAACTTCGTCCATAGGTAGGACTTGATTGAGTAGATCAAATGAAGGAGCATTTATGGGAGGGGTAGTGGTACCATTGGCCATAACCAAAGTGACCAGAGTTGTGGATGCAATTTGAATGGCTTGGTAGGCCAAATCAGTTGGTGACAGTGGCATTTGTTCTCCGTATGTGTCAATGTCTGAAGGAGCCGGTAGGATCCATGGATTGGTCTGTTCATGAGGAATAGATGAAAGCATAGTGACTGCCTATGTAACATTCGTGATTGAAGAGGGAAACAACCCATGAGGGAAGAATCCTTCAGTAGACCAGTACCAATACTGAGGTAAGAGTCAGGTACACCACCCACTAAGGGTACAAAGCTACTAGGTAATGGAGAGTAATCTGGGGTGCAAAAGGACAACTGGTCCACTGTGACTATCTTTCCATCCAAGGGAATGAGGATGATACGGAAGACCGAAGACACAATGGCCTTCATGGCATAAGTCCAAGTGCAGCCCAAAAGTAGATTATAGTCAAGTTTATGATCCACGATTTCAATCTCTACTGTTACCGTTTTCCCACCCAAGGTGATGGGATAGCTAGCTAAGTAACCTTTTGGGATGAAAGTGTGTTTGTCGAGAGCTTTAAGGGAATTCGATGGTGAGGATAAGGTTGGAGAACCCAGGGCGAGCCAACATGAAGCAAACATGATGGAGGTAGAAGCACCTTCGTCGATGACAGTTCTATGTATACCTTTACCTTTCGAAAAAAATTTCACTTGAAATGCAAGCTGGTGAGAAAGGGGAGGTTTACGCTTTTCCATGTCGAAAATTGCAAGCATGGAATCCTGTGGTTCGATACCACCAATAGATGAAAGCAAAGCTTTCCTTTGTGTTGGGAATGTTTGTAATACTTCGAGCGCCAACATAGCTAACGGTGCTTGCACCAAGTCTTCTACAATGTTGTAGTTTTGGGCAGCACGTGCAGATGTATTGTGCATTATGCGTTGAAGTGCCCCTTTAGGGAGTCGAATTACAACGTCAACAACTGGCCTTTCAATATGCAAATTGTTGGGCAGCAGTGGGTTTTGACTTGAGGAAGGTTCCTCTGCATGAGAGACAGGAGCTCCATAAGATTTTGCTTATGTTTGTAGATCTACTGTTTCAAAGGTGTAAATGGTAGAAGATCCTTCACCAACTGAAGGATGTTGTGGACCATTGTTGCCCCCTTGCGGGGGTTGGGGTTGGTTTTCGATAAGGTTTTGCTACTACAGAGTGGGGAAAGGATTATTTAGGACAACGGTGGTCTTACCAATATCCTTTTGAGCAATGAAATTTGTGCATTCTTGAAGATGCGGACAATGATAGGTCATTCGGTCTTTAGCACAAATTTTGCAAGGAAATATGGCGGGTTTATCCTTTCCATCGTTAGGAGGCGCAGGGTCCTTCTATTTTGGGTTTTGTTACTTTGTTGACTGCTCCTCAGAAGGAGCGGTCTTTTTCTTATTCTTCTTTTTCTTACCACCAGGATTTTGTATAGACTGCACAGAGTTTATCGCAGTGGTAGGAAGAGCAATCGATTTGGTAGTAGTGGAAGCATTAGAGTTGTGAGGGGCACTAGGGATTACATCGTAAAGAGTGCCAGACTGCGAATATATCAGATCTAAGTGTTGGGCACGACGTATGGATTGGTCCTCTGTGACCGCACCACCTAAAGCGGCATCTTTAGCAATTTGCGGGTGTAAGGACTTGCAGAACCAATCCGTTAAGAGATAGTATAGGAAGGGAGCTTTGACTAACCTCTGCCTACATCTCCATTCATGTATATGATCGGAGATGTGGGTGGTGGTATCCTAACATAGTGAAGTAAGCAACTCTGTCCCAGTCTCATAGTGGATGGGTAGCTGGAAGTGCTTTAGGAATTCCATCGCTAAAGTGTCAAAGGTGTCCAGTTACGTGGTAACTGAGTGTACCATTTAGCTACATTGCCAGTGAGGGTGCGAAGAAAAAGAAGTAACCGGACACTATCATCCACCATGGAGTTAGAAACACTCCAAAGATGATAGGTGGTGATATGAGTGCTCGGACCCTCCCCTTGTTTCCCTTCGAACTTGGGGATGTTCGTTGGTATTTTATGCGAGATTGGTAGCCATTGTAAGTTATGATAGATGGGGTCATTTGTAAGTTTGTACAAGTCAGGGATATCCAACGTTGCCAAGAAAGGAAGATTGTGTAATACCCCCGATGGGGGCCAAGGTGATGACATATGACATGAGGAACCTTGCGGTCCTCCCATCGTTTGAGTCCTAATATTATACATGGGTTGCGTGGCATAGTAGTTGCCTTGAGGTATGGCATTGTAGTATGGACTTCCATGGGGATTTTGCTACTGGGGTATAGAATTACCCCCAGGATAAGCGGTGCCCCCTTGACTCATTTGAATTTGTGAGGAGGGTACCCCCATGGATTAGTTGGGACCTCCTTGAGGATTCCCGCCCATCACAGAACTAACCATGTGTCCTTGATTGTCATAAGGAATGCTCATGTCAATTAGCGACTAACCACGCATGCCTGAGAACGGAGGGGGAACTGTTATTTTCCCTACTAACATGTGCATATTGGGAATGCCCCCAAATATTTGAATCTGGGGAATTGGATTGTACAATGGCAGCCAACCATATTGTTGGTGGATGGGAACCACACCCATATTACTATATTGAGCGTTATAGGGAGCGTTGTATGTAGCACTTGTCGAAGGTATGCAGTTTGACACTAAAGGGGTCTGTTAGAAAAATATTATATATGACAGAGAAATGCAAGACATATAATATGTAGAAAAACACAAACACATAAAACTAGAGAGACAAAGATATACGTGGTTCACCAAGTTTGGGCTACGTCCACCCTCAACAACCAATCCTTCCTTTCTATTATCCAACAAAATGAAGAGACACAACCTACAGCAAATTTGCTGTAATATCCTCTATTTTCTCTCAAAGTCTCACCTATCTGTTTCTTGCTTTGAGAATACACCTATATCTTACAACCTCAATACAATACCCTCATACAAAGAGAGGGGTTGCCTTCTAGGGCAAAGAACCCTAAACCAAACATAAATTCTATCGTCAGATCATCTGCCTAATGAACGGCCCAGATTGACTAGAAATTACTATAATTTTACAAGGCAATTTTACATCTATTTTTAGCTTCAAGGGTGTTTCCCCTGAAACCCCCGCCGGGGGACCACTGGCCCTCGGACCCCCCAGCCAATGGGGATGCCCCCCCACCCCCCCTCGAACCCCCGCAAGGGGGACAAGTCCCCCCCGTACCCCCCCGCATGGAGGGGTGTACAATCTTCCTAGGGTATACATCTGACTGAAACAAAGACCTATAAATTAGGATGATAATCATGCTCCACACCCAACAATATCCCACTTGGAGAATGATTGTAGCAACTCCACCATTGCTTCATTTGCTGGACAATGACTCCTCTTTGGACCTGGTTGTTTCTCATCTTCATCATCATCCTTGAAGACCAATTTAAACTAAGCATATTCTCAGTTTCTCCCTGGTTACAACTTTTGTTCGCATATCTACAGGATTCTGGCTAGTGTGTATCTTTTCCAGCTTCAACTCTCCATCTTCCAACATTGATCGTATGAAATGGTACTTAAGCTACATGTATTTAGTCCCAGAATGAAATGCTGAGTTCTTTGCAAGATGAATGGCACTTTGGCTATCACTGTATAACATGCCCATATCATGCTTCTTACCCAATTCATCCATAAACCTTTGTAACCAAATCATTTCTTTACTAGCCTCTGTCGCAGCAACATACTCTGCTTCTATTGTTGAAAGTGCAACAACACTTTCGATTTTTGAAACCCAACTAACAGTTGTTCCACCTACAGTAAATACATATCCTGTAGTGCTCCTCCTGTTATCTCTATTACCTGCCATATCTGCATCAACATATCCCTGTAGAGGAATGTTTGAACCACCAAAGCATAATGCTTGATTTGAGGTACCTCTCAAATATCTGAGAATCCATTTCATTGCCATCCAATGTTCTTTTCCTGGATTTTTCATGTACCTGCTTACAACTCCCACTGCATGTGCAATATCAGGCCTTGTGCAGACCATTGCATACATTAAGTTTCCAACTGCTAATGCATATGGAACTTTAGACATATAATCCATGTCTTCTTGGGTCTTTGGGCACATCTCCTTACTAAGTTTGAAATGGCTAGCAAATGGTGTACTAACTGGTTTTGCATTGTGCATATTAAATCTTTTCAACACCTTTTGTATGTACTCATTCTGAGACAATGTTAATTTGCAATTTTTCCTGTCTCTAGTTATTGTCATACTAAGGATTTGTTTTGTTGCTCCCAAATCCTTCATTTCAAATGAATTTGCCAATTTTCTTTTGAGCACATTTATTTCCTACATGTTAGACCCTACAACAAGCATGTCATCTACATACAATAACAATATAATATAGCTGCCATCATTTTGCTTTTTCAAATAAACACAATGATCAGAGTGACATCTAGTATAACCTTGTTCAGACATAAACTTTTCAAATTTTAGATACCAATGCCTTAGAGCCTATTTTAAGCCATACAAGCTCTTCTTCAACCTGCACACTAGTTTCTCCTTCCCTTTTACCTCATATCCTTGTGGCTACTGCATATATATCTCCTCCTCCAAATCCCCATGGAGAAAGGTTGTCTTTACATCTAACTGCTCAAGATGCAAATCTTCAACTGCTACTAGACTTAAAATAGTTCTGATTGAAGTCATTTTAACAACAGGAGAAAATATTTCATCAAAATAAATACCTTTCTTCTGTGCAAACCCCTTCACCACAAGTCTAGCTTTGTACCTCTGTTTTCCTCCGTCTTCTTCCTTCAACCTATAAACCCATTTATTCTACAAAGTAGTTTTACCTATAGGCAACCTGACTAAGTCCCAAGTCTGGTTATGCATTAAGGAGTCCATCTCTTCTTCCATGGCTACCTCCCACTTCTTCCTACTTTCAACGTGCATTGCTTCTTCATAACATTCAGGTTCACCAGAATCAGTCAACAATAAATAATATAATGAAGGAGAGTATCGTTCAGGGGGTATACTTATCCTGGTAGATATTTTAACACCACTTTCAGGTGTTTGGGGTGCCTATTGCTATTGTTGTGGTTGTTGATTATTATTATTTTCAAGCACCTTTACTTTTTCAGTGATCCCATCAAGAATTGTGTATTCCTTGTTTTCTTTTTCCTATTTCTTTTCTTGCAACTAATTCTTATACAAGACCTTTTCATTGAATATTACATCTCTGCTCCTAATGATTTTGTGATTTTCATAATCATATAAGCGATAACCAAAATCATTAACACCATATCCAATAAAGGTACATTTCTTTGATTTTGCCTCAAGCTTTGTTCTATTTTCTTTATTAATATGGACAAAGGCCTCACAACCAAAAGGCTTTAAAAAGCAGTAGTTTACCTTTTTACCTGCCCATGCTTCCTCTGGAATACCACCATCCAAGGAACTTGAAGGCCCTCTGTTTATTAGATAAACAACACTATCTACAACATCTGCCCAAAATTGTAAAGGCAATCGTGCATGCAATCTCATGCACCTTGCACGCTCCATGATTGTTCTGGTCATCCTTTCTGACACACCATTTTCTTGTGGTGTCCTTGTAACTGTCTTCTCTTTGTGAATTCCATGCTCTGAAAAGTACCTATCAAACTCTTTACTACAATATTCACCTGCATTGTCTGATCTGAGACACTTCAATTTCTTTCCTATCTCAATCTCAACCAAAGCTTTCCATTTCTTGAAAGTATCAGATACATCAGATTTATTCTGAATACAATAAATCCAAGTTTTTCTAGTCGTATCATCAATAAAAGTAACATAATAATGAAAGCCACTGAGAGATGATACCTGAGCAGGTCCCCATACATCTATATGTAAAAGCTCTAATTCTTCGCTCTTCTTTTCTTTCCCAACTCTGAGAAATCTGACTCTCTTCTGTTTTCCATAAATGCAATTCTCACAGAAGTCCAAATCAACATTCTTCAAACCCGGCAACAAATTCCTTGAGTGAAGAATCTTCATCCCCTTCTCACTCATGTGTCTGAGCCTATGATGCCATAATGTTGCATCTGCTCCTCTGGAATTTAAAGCATTAACAGAGTTAGAAATACCATTGCATAAATACAATGTACCAACCTTTTCACCTTTTTCTATTACTAGGGCTCCTTTGGTGACCTTCCAAGCTTTATCTGTGAAAGTTGTCCCACAACCTTCACCGCCTAACTTCCCTATTGAAATCAGATTTTTCTTCAGATCTAGAACATGCCTTACCTCCTTTAGTAGCCATTGGTTTCCATTCTGTTGTTTTACAAGAACCTTACCCATTCCAACAATTTTATAGGGTTTATCATCACCCAAAAAGACTTGTCCAAAATATCCTTGAACATAGTCATGAAAATATTGTGTGGCATGGAATGAGGCCCCTGAATCTACCACCCAGGAATCAATAATGTTTTCGAAAGAAAGAATCAAATCATCTTGTAACACCTCACCTGTCACATTTGCTTCATGATTGTTTTCTTACTATGCATCTCCTTCTTTTCCCTTCTGATATCTATGGTCTTTCTTTAGGTGTCCTTTCTTTCCGCATTTCCAGCACACTATCCCCGATCTGGACTTGGATCTGCCTTTCCTTGATTTACTGAAATATCTTGAGCTATTTCCTCTTTCCATTCTTCTTCCCCTAGACTTTGCACTCAAAGAATTACCTGATGTCTTATCGGAGCTTTTCCATTTCATTTCCTCGCTAAGGATAGCACCGACAACATCATCAAACTTTAAAGTACTAGATCCAGAAACAGAGTTACTAATGGCCATTACTAAACCATTCCGACTTTCTGGCAATGAGAACAAGAATAACAGAGCTCTAACTTCATCATCAAAGTTTACCCCTACAAAACTTAACTAACTTGTAACTATATTAAAATCATTTAAATGGTTTGCAACAGATCCACTTTCCGACATCTTCATATTAGACAACCGTTTCATAAGAAATACCTTGTTTGAGGCCGAGGGTTTTTCATATAGTTTCGCCAATTCCTGAATCAAACCCTCTATCATTGTTTCCTTTGAAATGTTGAAGGTGACCAACGTTGCGAGGCACAACTGTACTGTTCCGAGTGCCTTTCTATCAAGAATGTTCCATTCTTCATTTGTCATAGCCATCAGCTTCTTTGTTTTTCCACTCAATGGTAGGTACAAATCTTTCTGATACAGATAATCTTCCATCTACATCTTCCATAGTGGGAAGTTTTGGCCATTAAATTTCTCGACCCTAAACTTTCCATCTTCCACCATTTCTCCCACTCGAATGAGAAACCCTTCTTTCCTGCAAGTTTATCAGCCAAATAGACCTTTGGCTCTGATACCAGTTGTTAGAAAAATATTATATATGACAAAGAAATGCAAGACATATAATATGCAAAAAAACACAAACACATAAAACCATAGAGACACAGATATACGTGGTTCACCTAGTTTGGGCTACGTCCACCCCGAACAGCCAGTCCTTCCTTTCTATTACCTAGCGAAATGAAGAGACACAACCTACAATAGATTCGTTGTAATATCCTTTGTTTTCTCTCACAGTCTCACCTATCTATTTCTCGCTATGAGATACACCTATATCTTACAGCCTCAATACAATACCCTCATACAAAGAGAGGGGTTGCCTTCTAGGGAAAAAAACCCTAAACTAAACATAAATTCTATTGTTAGATCATCTGCCTAATGAACAACCCAGATTGACTAGAAATTACTATACTTTTACAAGGCAATTTTACATCTATTTTTAGCTTCGAGGGCATTGCCCCCAAAACCCCTCCCAGGGGACCGCTGGCCCCTGGACCCCCTAGCCAAGGGGGATGCCCCCCCCCCCCCCCTTTGAACCCCCGTGGGGAGGACAAGTCCCCCCCACACCCCCCCGCATGGAGGGGTGTACAATCTTCCTAGGGTATACATCCGACTGAAACAAAGACCTCTAAATTAGGATGATAATCATGCTCCACACCCAATAGGGTGGAACCCGGCATTGGCTAGGTTCCACTCATAGAGGATGTCATGTGAGTGGTTATACTTGGGACAAATGGGATAGTAGGATTCGCCATCAATGGTGTTCTGGTGACTGTCGACTGGGGAAGTGGTGGAGGACCAAAAGTGTCCTTTAAGTCCCACGACCCATTAGTCATCAACGGGACAGATGGAAATGTTCCAACTACCGAAGCAAGAAGTACAGGTACTGCGGGATCCAAGATTGGGTCTAACGGCTTCGTAAGCGGAGGGTTTAAGGGAGGAAGGAATCCTTCAGCAAAGAAATTCTCCAGCAAACTTGAATTGTCAGTTGTCCAAATAGATTCTGTGTGAGATCTAGGAGACTGATTCCCGAAGATGGGGAATCCGGTTTACTGGAGCTCGGCAAATATTCCATAATGAGTGGAGGAAGTCCTAGCAATCGTCTAGATTGATGACAAGGGCCGGATGTAGCCACGGTGACCGTTACTTTTTATCAATAAATTTTATCATGATATTTGTTAAAGTCTCAATGATAACACTCGGGTGCTTAAAAAAATATAAAAAAAATACGCTAAGTTGATCAATGAGCAAACAGAGGGAAATTACCATGTCTGATAAGCACTAATCATTGGAGATGAAACCTAGTATCTCAATGAATAATAGAGAAGGTTGGCCAGATGTACAGTTACGGTTACTCTAGAACTTCGCCCAAACCTCAGATTGAGGGGCCAAGTACTCTCGTGAAGACAAACACCCTCCCAAAAACTAAAGACAGAGTAGATCTATCTGTGTTAGGTACCAGGAGAGCCCGTCCCAGTCACCTTGTCTATGTCCCTAAAATTTTTGCCACTAAAGATACCTAATATCACAGACACCACCGAGGGGGACATAGTCGCAGATAGTACGCTGTGTGGGTAGGATACCTGAGTCCCCGACTCAGCTCCGAAATCCCTGAAGGGATCCCCAATACACAGAATACCCAAAGGAGTTGTAAGAGAAGGCAGGCTACCTTCACTTACAGTCTGATGTTGTCTCGTATTTTTCTCCACTTTTACTGGAGTGGTCCCGGTAGTATGAGTGCAAAAGGAATTTTTCTCTCTTTTAATGACACTAGTTTGGTTTTCAACCTTGGGCAGTTTACTCACACTGCCTATCCCAAGATCCTAGCCTGCACTAATGTTTGTTTGCTCAATAAAGAGTTACTGATTGATTTTAGGTAAATTTTATGTGTACTTGATTATTGTCTTCGGTAGGGGAGTTGACATATGAAATGTGATGAGACTCTAACTCAATAAATCATGCACAAGACAATGCTTTAAAAAAATTTCAATTCGATGAAAACAAGTTGTATTCTACAGGTGAGAGTTTTTCACATATTCATATTCTTTCCATGCATCTTAGTCATTTAACACATGCATAACCAAAGGACTTCTTTCCAATGTTTCTTAACAACTACTTGAAACCAAAAATAGAGCAGCTTTTAACCAGCTAAACAGAAGGATGAATAAAAAATGTGGATCTTTCTTTTGTAAAAAATTCTTTTAAGAAAGAAAAAACAAACTTATTTCCAAAAAAAAAAAAACTTTTTAGGACACCTATTTTGCTAGCAAAATGCAGTAACAAATCTTCTTTCAATCCATAAGAAGGCTTCCTATCCCTTTTGGCTTACAAACATAGCTGGAAATCAAGGTTTTGGGAGACTAACACTCTGTAGCAGTGGCCATAGAGAGTTAATAGGTCCACTAATGCTCCCTGTGAGCAAACAGTGCTTTATAAAGCACTGTGTAGTCTGATAACCTGCGTTAGTGTGGGAAATCAGTCAAAAATAGGGCTTTCTAGATTATATTCAGTAATGAATACATGTAGGCAAGATGTAGCAAGGTTTTTGGTGGGTCAGAAGAGAATGCAAAAGTATAGGGAGCTATTAGAAGGAGGAGAAAACTAAGAACTGTCTAGGCAAACTAGGAACTAGATGTATAGTCCCCAGCGGAGTCGCCAATTTTGCTATAGGATAAAATGCACAGTGTATGGAGAATGAAGATACTCTCAAAGGTCTTCCTGGGACCTTCAGCAGACTATAAGATTATTTGCAACTGTCACAAAGTTACATGCATGTTCATAAACAATAACTAACTATCAAAGTAGGAGAAGGAGATTACCTCAAGCCTCTGTGTAGATTTGCTGGAGAGCACAATGCAACTAGGTGGAAGTCCCCTGAGCCGGCTCTAGATCAAGTCCTGCACATAGAAGAGACAAGCATAATCATAGCATACGACTCTCATAACTAATACATGAATACTTAAAAGAACATCTATTTACACATAACTAAGCTACTCATGCTAAAAGGTATTGAACAAACAACAGAATGAATGATAGTACCAACACCACGGAGTAGATAGTACAACTGCAGTTCTATATTAATATTGGAAGAGTGATTACAACCATCTGTTGCATCAGCCTTCCTTTACCCCTCTAGCTTCTCTCTCTCTCTCTCCCTTCTTGCCAACTTCTTATGATTTGAGACAATGCTCAACAGTCAAGTATGCTATCCTTTCAAATGCTCTGACCTCTATCACCATAGCCCTAACTTTGCTTATGTAGCAATTGAGTTAGGGTTGCCAAGTTCCTCCTTGAGTTCCCTAGGGCAAAAGCAATGAACTTTCCATGCTTTTCAGCTCTTTCCCATTTGCCTCCTTCTTTCGGATTAGAAATCCTCCAAATAGGTCGATTTTGGATGTTTCCTTGCTTTTCTTGAGTAATTTTAGGAACAAATATCTAGATATTTATGAGTCAATTCATTCCTTTGACCCTTAGAACTTCACCAAGTTTCACTAACATTGTTCCCTTACTAGCAACTTGAGTTAGTAGGGTCACTAACGCACCCTTAGGCTTGCAAACAAGCTTTATAAAGTAGGTTGTTAGTGCACAGCCAACGTTAGTGTGGAATCAAGGCCTATGATTGTGGTCTTTGCTTCAGCTATCATGTCTTTCCCCTCTGAGTTGATGAGGAGGTCAATTTGTTGTATAACAGATGAGGGTTTGGACTAAGCTCAATGAGTGACACGGGATCGAACCACATTGGGTGTATCTTCCCCTTCTATCAATCAATAAAGTTGTTTGTTCCTTTTCCCATACTTTTGTTCATATCTATGTTGAATGTATGTTCAAATGTTGTCGATTCCATTTGTTTATAGTAGATAGATCATATTCTTTGATTGTTGTTGTCTTTTGTTTATGTTGGCAGGTACCAATTGAGCAAATTTAGTTTGAGCGAGAGTGACAGGAGCAACTCAAAGGAGATCAAAGGAAGTGAAGGATCACAAGTAGGTTCCTTTATCTTATCTATCTATTGTAGGAAAAGGTTAAACCCCTTTACTTATGTTGTTCTAAGTGTAACTACCCACTTAGGGAAGATGTACTTATCCGTAGGTATAAATTCCATATAACAGATGGGAGTATTAAAACTTTTCCCATACAATGCCTCGAAAGGACTCATCCTCAATGACTCTTGATAACCATTATTGTATGAAAAATCAACCAATGGAAGATACTCCTCCCATATTCTATGTTGGTGTATCACGTACACCCTCATCATATCCTCCAATATCATGTTTCCCTTTTCTGTCTATCCATTTGTCTATGGATGATAAGTTCTACTGAAGGCCAAATCTATACCCAAACCTGCAAACAACTCCTTCCAAAACTTGGAAGTAAAATTTACATCCCTGTATGACATAATCTTCTTTGGAACACCATGCATTCTCACGACATCTTTGATGAACACCTATGCCACATAACTAGTTGAATACGTAGTCTTAACTGGAAGGAAGTGCGCAAACTTTGTCAACCTATCCACAACAAACATGATGGAATAATTTTGTCTCACTGTCCTCAGAAAACTTGTGATGAAGTCCATGGAAATTACCTCCCATTTCCACCCTAGAATAAAATCAGTTTTTTCAGTCCACCTAGATGCATACACTATGCCTTTACCTGCTAATAATCCAAACATCTAGCCACAAATTCTGCTACATCCTTCTTTAGATTCGGCCAATAATAAAACTTCATCACTGCGGTCAATGACTTCTGATAACCTGGGTTACCTGAATATGGTTTCGCATGAAACTCCGTCAAGATCACCTTCTTGAGCTCATTATTGTCTGACACATATATCTTGTTCCTAATTCTAACCAATCCATTTGTGTTGAGACAATAGTCCACATCCTATGCACCTATACCTGCACCTGTACTTTTACATGTACTCTACTGCAACCTATGCACAATCTCCATATACCTGACATCCTGCTTACTTGCCTTCAAGATCCTATCCTATAGATCTGTCCCATAGGGACTCATACTTTCTATATGATTTACCTGTATCCACCTTCTAAGATCATTTTCGACCTTGTTTTCCTTTCCCTTGATGTACTGGATCTTGAATTCAAACTCACTCATCGTGGCTAACCATCTAGCTTGCTTGGTATTCAAATTCGGTTGGTCAAACAAGTATCTCAACCCAATGTGATCACTCGTCGATATAAACCTCATGCCAAGAAGATAATGTATCCACATCTTCAATGTATGTATGATCGTTTCTAACTTAAGATCATGCGCTAGATAATTCTGCTCGTGCTCATTCAATTTTTGTGACTCATAGCACACTACCTGTCCTTTCTGCATAAGGAATCCACCAAGTCCTCTCTTGTAAGAATTTGTACATGCTACAAATTATTTTTCTAGATCTGAGATATTTAACACTAGAACATGTGTCAACAACTACTTAAGTTGCTCAAAAATGGTCTCACACTCTTCTGTCAATTCAAACTTCTTACCTTTCCTATGAAACGATGTAATAGGATAAGCGATCTGTGAGAAGTTCCTAATGAACCTCCTATAGTATCATGCTAACCCCATGAAATATCTCACCTCATCCACATTCTTGGGAGCTTCCCACTCCATGATAGCTCTTACCTTTTCTAGGTCCACTGTTATGCCATCCTTGGAAACCACATGTCCCAAGTAGTGTACCTCATTCTGAAATAAATTGCACTTATTGAGATTAGCATACAACTAACGATCTCTCAAAAACCTCAACACTGCTACCAAATTCTTGCCATTCTCTTCCTCATTTTTAGAATATACCACTATGTCATCAATGAACACAATAACAAACTTATCCAAATAGGGACACAAAAAATTATTCATCAAACAACTAAATGTAGCCGGAGCATTAGTCAAAACGAATGGAACTACAAAAAACTCATAATGCTCATACTTGGTTCAAAACATTGTCTTGTAATTGTGCTCCTCTTTAATGTACCTGATGATATCTGGATCTCAAATCAATATTCGAGAACACTTCTGCTCTCTTCAGTTGATCGAACAAGTCATCAATCCTCGGCAATGAATACCTATTCTTGATTATCAGTTTATTCAAATTTCTGTAGTCAATGCACAATCTAAGAGTACCATCCTTCTTCTTTACAAACAATATTGATGCACCCCAAGGTGATACACTTGGCCTAATGTATCCTTTGTTAAGAATCTCTTTTAGTTGCAACTTTAACTCTACTAACTCATGTGTGCTCATCCTGTATGGTTCTTTTGATGTTGGAGCTGCCCTTGGCACTAACTCAATAGAAAAGTCTACTTCCCTGTGAGGTGGAAACTCTAAAATCTCTGCAGCAAACACATCCTAAAATTGTTGTAGAAATAGGTACCTGCTCAAAACATCCACATCCTCAACTTCCTTACCTTTGTCGCTAGAAATATGCACTACAAATACCAAACACCCTTTTTTGTGACTGTGCTTGGCCTGCATAGTTGTCACCATCCTAAATGATGTGGCTTTCTTGTTTCCCTATAAGACTCTTGGTTACCCATTGCCATCCAAACACTCAATGGATTTTTCATAAGAATCCACATTCGTCCTACGAAGGTACAACTAATCCATGCCCAATAACATATTATATGATCCCAACAGTAATACATTCAAATGTGTTGCAGCAGGCATACCATTTAAATAAAATGTAAAAGATCTTACCCAACGATGAACTCTCTTCTTGGTACCTATAGACAACTGCACTAACCAAGATTCTGGATGCACTTATTTATTCAAACCACACTTATCCACCAAGTTAGGACTAACATAACTATAATTATATCTAGGGTCAATACAAGTAGAAACAACTTGATCACAAATCTTACCATCCATCTCAATGATAGATGCTTGATGGTCTACCTGTTTGTTATCCAGTGTTGCATAGATACGAGGAATTCTTTGAACAATATCCCCAATAGTGTACGCTTCCTGTGCATTGTATATCTGAGGCCTACCTGCCTTATTATGTGGAAAATCTCTCTTAAGGTGTTCATTACCGCAGTCCAACACTCCAACCGTCCAGTACCATCACCTCTATGTTTCTTCTGTGACCCATGTCCTTGCCTATCTGCATTGAACTTCATTTGTGGTGCCACATTTTCTTTCTCTTCTGCATTCTGAGGCCTTGGTATTTTTGGCTGCCATTTACCTTTAAATTTATATTTCCCTTTCCATCCTTGTTGATATTCATTCTTATGTTTCGACTATTCATAGCAATGTTTAAATATCCCAATAACTTCCTCAAGTGACCGAGGCTCATCATACTCAATCCAATCTCTAAATGTTAATGGAAAAACACTGACAAATCGTTGAACTTTAGCCTTCTCATATTTAAGATATGGTACATACCTCAATAGCTCCAAGAACTTGGTTGTATATGCATCATATGTCATCGATCCCATATTTAGCTCATAGAATCCTTTGGCCTTACTATCGTAATACCTTTCTGATAAGTGCTTCTTCCTAAAAAGCATCTTGAACTCATGCCAACTCAATTCCTTTGTCCTGATGTCTCTAACCTACTTCACATCTTCCCACCAGATATCTTCTTTACCTCTCAATATGAAGATATCTAGTCTAGCCTTCATATTATCTGTGTAATTATGCAACTCAAAGAACTTCCTCATCCCAAGTATCCAAGCCTCTGCATCTTTTGGATTTTTCAACTCTCCATCAAAAGTCAATGGCTTTGCTTTCTTAAATTCATCTGAAAAGTATCCCCTATCACTCCTCCTGTAAGGGTGATAATGATGATGATCATAATGCCTATCAAAACAAGAACTAGAGTATTACTTGTCTCCATCACCTCTCCTATCTGGAGTATGAAACAACCTGTCATCTCTTGTTGTTTCATCTCTATCCAACCTATGACCACCATGAGAACTATAGTGATATGCCTCATTAGTTTTGTCTTCCTATCCATGGTTGATCTGAAGTGGTCCATGTTTTTGCAATTCTAACAAACTCTAAAGGAGTATTGCATTAACCTTTGCATGTTTCTCTTGTGCCTACATGATTTTGTCATTTTCTGCCTTACAACTCCTTATTTCTTCCTTCAATCTTCTTAACATGTCTATGAAGCCAGAAGAGTAACCAACACTACATTTCTCATCTAATTCATATGGAGAATCTTTGTAGTCTACCATCTTGCTAGTCATTTTGATCTCTTTCTTGCAAGGCATACTATGTCAGGTAAACCAAATCACAATAGACCAATGTACCTTAACAAAATTCAGGGAGTATATATCATCTACAATATCAACCAATCAGCGTAGTAGATGTATAACATAATCATGACAACATATATACATATAGTACATAATCATATAACCATATAACCATCATTCTAGCTAGAGTCCAGTCATCAATCCATGACCTCATGCATGACAACAACAACCATATCATTGTATACTCACAATACACAAGCATAAACAACATGTAACCAACAACAACATGACAAAACACTTCACAACAACAACATTCTCTTTCACATGGGGACATCACTACAACCATGACTGACACCATGCATATGAAACAAGAATATATACCACAGCGATTATTAACACATGTGAAACTGAAATAAATGCATGACCAACACACACCACCCATCCAATCCGAGGGGTGAACCATGCTCTAATACCACTATGTAACACCCTCATCCCACGTCTACCTAAGTAACTAGCCAACCACGGTAAATATGTGATGAGAGGCCACTATATGGTATTCAACCTCCTATGTGACCTTAAGGAAGAGGAATCAATGGAAACACACCACATAAACCTTCCACATCAATAAAAAAACTCCCAGGAGCAAACCCAACTACTCAAGTAACCAGCCCCTAAGACAACTAAAGTTTTAGACCATTAAACCCCTAAAAGCTCCCTTGATATGGATAAGCATGCATCTAGGAGGCTCCACACGCTCCCACAACATAGGTATGCATGCGTCTAGTGACTTTTCTCCTCAAACATGTGCCTATGACTCCAAGATTTATGCCACTTTTTCAGGCCCAGGTCACTTCCCAGAACTTATTGACACTTTTGAAAATGAATGTACACAACATAAAAGTTATGCATTTACAAAAACAATGACAAGGTCTAGACTAGACCCCTACTGGCCATGATAGGAATTTTGGCAAACATGTCACAAATATGTAATCTACAGGTCTAAACAATAGAGCTAAGCATAGGGGTCTCATACTTATCTCATAATCGCTAAGAAGCATTGTTCCATTATATCATTAGTTGTATTATCATCTATTAGGTCTTAGATACATTTTTCATTAATTTACAAATCAAAACATGAGGGGACCCATACTTCATCATAGTCATAATACATGCTTATAATCAGCATAATAACAATAGAAATACCAAGGATACATTAGCCATAGAATACACATATAAACTAGGATAATAGTCATGAATTAACAAGGAGAAATAACCTCATATTAATGATGCAAAATCCAACCCGGGATGGGACTACCACATTCCATCCAACCATAGAATTATTGAGCCAATTCTCTCTTCAACTACTCACTCTTATGTCATACTCTAAGAATGAATGTGGGACTCAAACTAAAAGAACCAGCTAGGGAATCCCGTGGCTAAACCACCTCACCCTCATCAATAGAAACTATGCTTATCGCAATCCACATCGGATCACTAGGCCAAAACAATAAACATGTAATAAAAGGATTTACCATGATCTCCACCATATCACTAGGCCAAAACAAGCATGGATACCACTGAATTTATCCACCTAAACTATGAGGAATTTTCTTGTCTCCTAGTCTCTCAGGCTTTACTGCAATCCACACCAGATCACTAGGCCCTAAATCGAGACACACTCGCTAGGCTTTACTGCATATCCCATCCCGAGATTACTATGCCTAATGGAGAGCACCCACCTCTAGGCTTTACTGTATATCCCACCATTCAATAGTCGAGGATTCCTAGGCCCACCGAGGCAACACAAAAGTCAACTTTACTGCAACCCACAGTCTAGTTCAGGGGTTACTAGGCCATGTGTTCTATTATTCATAGATCCACCTCACTCAAATTCAAATCCATCCTGCAATCTAGCTCAACTAAAACATGTGAACCCCATCACACCATGGCTATCTGGAAATGTCAAGGCTAGGCTAAAAACATTGTCACACCTGGAAAACCCATGCCACAACAACAAAGAACCACATGCAATACCATGCATACCAAATCTAGTAAGGAAAAAACACATGCAAATCAATACATGCCAAGAATCCTATTGTAGTTTCTTGATCCTCTTCTTCCTTGCTTGCTCCTTCCTTCCTCTTTCCTCCTTTTCCTTTCTTGATCCAATGCCAAAGTGCTCCAAGAAAACTCTAAGTGTCCAAAAGTGAGAGAGATAGAGAGAATAATGAGAGAGCTCCAAAACTGAACTCACAAAAGGTACCAAGTAATCTAAAGAAGCCTTTTTATCAATTAGGCCTCTACTTTCTTCATTTTCCATTCTTTTCCTTCATTTTCCTCCTCACATGAAACCTGTGACCTTTCACCTTCATTTTCCTCCTCACATGCAACCTGTGACCTTTCACCTTCATTTCTCCTAATTTCCATTATTTTCATTAACAAATGCCAATTAATTCCACTTTTCCTTTCCAATGCCTTAGCCATTACCTTTTCCATTTCCTTTGCCAATTTCCTTAGCCATAATAAACCAATGAACACCCACTGGGATGTTTTTCCCAACATTCAACTTGGAATAAGTGCCCATCAACAATGGTTATTATTTTTCCTTTATTAATTTTTATTACATGGAATTTTCACCAGGGATGTTACCCACTAGGACTCCATAACCCAGAAAAGGCTTCGGGAAAATCCACCTAGAGATTCCTTAATTAATTTAATTAATAAATAATTAAATTTTTCCTAAGTCTAACTTAGGGAAAATGATTAATTTATAGTAATTAATTTAGGAAGGTGAGATTTCTCTAGAAACTCACATAAATTGACTAGGAAATAACCTCAGCCATTGATTAAGTTTTAATCTTAGCTATTGGAGTCCCACAATGAGATTATAAGAAGACGTCAATGGGTAGATGGAGGAACACACTTGAGATTGATTTCCTTGGGAAGTTCAAATTTCTAGAGAGCAACAACATTATGCGAGAAGGGTTTGAGCCAGAGAGGGAACATAGAGATAGAGAGGGGAAGAGAAAGTGATTTTTAAGGAAGCCTTCCAGTTCCAAAACTTTAGCTACATGAGGGTCAAGTTTCCTTAATGAGGCTACACAGTGTTGGCACAAAAGCTTCAGAGGAAATTTTTTATTTGGCCAATCAGAGGGCCCATTCAGTTGTTGGAGATCGGGATAATTTCCAGAGAGGGCTCGTGAGTCATTCTCAAAGGCCGAATTGGGCAGACGAATTTATCAGTTGTAGTTCCAGGTGGAGCATACAATTTCTTGTGTATGAATTATGTAAATGTTTTTCAAGAACGCATAACTAGGTTCGGTCTTTATAAAAATGAAATGTTCTTTTGATTCTAGTATTTTGTAAAAGAAATAAAATTGATTATTATTATTATTGAGCACTTTCAAGTACTAATTGAAAGTGCTTCTAGGGTTGTCTGAGGTGAAGAAGTCAAGTAGGGACATGCTCATAATATGAAGACCCCATTGACCATCTTGTAAATTGTAAAAATAATTATTTTTGTATTTTATATATCCTTCCAAGACCAAGTCAGCCGGCCAGCATATCAAGTCAGCCTAGAAATTGGAATTTGTACCCTTCGAAGACCTATATATAGGAGATAGTTCAACCTCACTTGGACACATTCATTCCTCTCTCTCTTATGTGAAGGAAGAAGCATAAAAGGGCAACGAAGAAGGCAGAAGAAGGAGAATAAGTGTTTTGGGTTCCTCTCTCTCTCTTTCTCTCCACACGTGTGAAGAAGAGGGTTGAAATTCTGTAGCTCTTCGCTAGGTTTTCTATTGTCAGGCTAGGGTTTCATTGTGGAGGTTCGATCTAGTGAAAAATAGTTGAAGGGAGGGCCAACAAAGTCCCCTTCTAGATCTAGAAGTCAAAGTAGGTCAAGCGAGGCAGCTCGAGGCAAATAAGAAGCAATTCTAGTCCACACGCGTGAAGTAGCAGCTGATGTTGGGGGCCGAAGTTACAGATTTGCAGTTATGGTAGAAAAACTGTGGTTGGAGGTCAAAGTGATTTTTCCAAAAGAGATTCTACTGGGTTTGGAAAGCAGTGAAGCAAGCATATTCTTGAGAATATGATCTTGGTCTTGGAAGGGCTTCAGTGTTGGTCAAAGGTCTTAGTATTCATCAATAAAGAATCTATCAGAAGAGATTGAAGGGTTTTCCTCTCAAGAGGAGAGGTTTTGCACTAGCTTGGAGCCTACATATTGTGTACTTGTATCTTGTTGATCTTCTTATTTTGGTAGTTTTTTGATGTTTGAAGAAAACACTATAATAATAATAAGAGGAAGATAATCCTAATAAGTCCAAACACATCACAAGTAGTTATCATAGTTAGAAGAAACATTAATGTCATCTTGCCTTAGATTCTTCATCATGGTATCAGAGCTATGGTTCACACAAGGCATGAAGAAGTTCAACTCTATAATGAAGAAGCTTGAAGAGGGGTGTTCATCATTAGAAAGTTTCATCAAGCAAGGTTTCAAGGCAGTATGGAATAGTCTCTTCTCTTCCAAAGATCTCAAATCTTCAAAGAATGAAGGATTGTTCTCAGCCCTCACCAGAACATTTCAAGATGAAAATATATGGGTGATAGATAGTGGAGCTTCGAGGCACATGACTAGATATCACAAGAAACTCAACACCCTATCTAAAGTAAAGTCCTCATACTCTTTGGAGCTTGGTGACAACAAGATCTATCTGATAAAAGGCATTGGATCTTCATCAATTGAGCTGGAAGGAGGAGGTAACATTCATCTCAACGACATTCTATATGTTCCAGCTTTGTGGAAAAATCTTATTTATGTTTCATCATTATAAGAAGAAGGAGAAAGAGTTTCTTTTATAGATGTTAAAGTAGTGTCTTGGGCCAAATATTCTAGCATCGAAAAAGCTATAACTATTGGAGTTCGAGAAGAAAGACTCTACAGACTCTCATCTCCTCTAAATCAAGTACTTGTTCACATTGAGATAAGTCCTTGTGAACTTTTGCATAGAATATTGGGCCATATTCATTACAATATCTTTCCAACTCTAAACTCCATTGCAAATGGGATATCAAATCTCAAATAAAACCATCAAGGAGTCTGCAAAGGTTGTGCTCTGGGAAAGAATGCAAAGAAACCATTTGAAAATAGTACATCTAGAGCTCAAAAGATTCTATATCTCATCCACTCTGATGTATGTGATCCCATGTCTAAATCACTTGGAGGTCATCTATATTATGTTACTTTCATTGATGATCATTCAAGGAAAACTTGGGTTTATTTACTTAAATCCAAGATCTACTGATATTTCTATGGGGAGGAGCAACTAAGACTGCAGTATACATTCAAAATAGAATTCCTCATAGGTCACTTGGAAATATAACTCCAAAAGAAGTCTTCACTAAGAAGAAACCAAATATTGATCATCTTCGGATATTTGGGTGTCCTATATATATTCACATTCCCAAGGACAAAAGTAAGAAGCTAGATCTTGCAAGCAAGAAAGGAATATTTGTTGGATATATAAATTCTTCCAAGGCTTAAAGGATCTACATAAAGGAAGGACATCAAATAGAAGTAAGCAGGGATGTAATTTTTGATGAGATCATTGCCTTCAAGGAATCCAAAGATCTCCCATTCGATTTTGATGAGGAGGCTCTTCCTATGTTTGAGGAAGAAGTTAATAAGGAAGAAGAAGAAGGTCCCAATGAACCAATATCTCACCTCAAAAGAAGAAAGAGACCTATCTAGTTAACTTCTACACTTCAAGAAGTAGAAGGTCACACCACAAGAGGAAGAGTCAGGGAGAGCAAGAAACCAAAAAGGTACTCAGGATATGCAACATACATGTCAAGGCTCATTTAAGATGAACCTTCCACTTTTGAAGAAGAAGCCAAACACCAAAAATGGAAGAATGCAATGAATGAGGAATACCAATCTATTATGAAGAATGGAGTTTGGCAAATTATCCCAAAAAAAAAAAAAAAAAATCAGTGGTAACCTCTAAGTGGTTGTATAAGATCAAGCATGTTGCAGATGGAATAATAGATAAATTCAAGGGTATATTCATGGCTCGAGGCTTCTCTCAGGAAGAAGGGAATTACTATGGAGAGACCTTTTCTCCCACAACAAGGTATAACATGATCCAATCTTTGATATCTCTAGTAGAATCAATGGGATGGAAGGTACATCAAATGGATGTCAAAAAAACATTCTTGAATGATACCATAGATTAAGAAATCTACGTAGAACAACCATTGGTATTTGAAGAAAATAATAGAAAAACTCATGTTCACATATTGAATAAGTCACTTTATGGCCTCAAGAAAGCTCTTAGGGCATGGTATACTAGAATGGATGCATACTTGCAAAGGTTGGGTTTTAGGAAAAACACGGCAGATCCCATTCTCTACATCAGAGTAGAGAATGATGAACCTGTCATCATTCTTCTATATGTAGATGATATTCTATTAACTGGTAATGAAAAAAGAATTCAAGAGTGTAAGAAAATGTTGGTTGCCTAATTCGATATGAAGGATCTAGGACTTATGCATTATTATCTGGGACTAGAAGTCTAGCAAGAACTGAATGAAATCTCCTAGGACAAGGAAAGTATGTGATCGAGCTATTGAAACAATTTGATATGATGGAATGCAAACCCATGACAACTTTGATGATCACAAACTTGAAAATGTTAAGTAATTCTGAATCCTTTCGAGTGGATCCTACTAAATACAAACAACTGATTGGCTCCCTGATGTATCTAGTGAATACTCGACCAAACATATGTTTTGCAGTAAATGTTATTAGTCAATTTCAAATAGAGCCTAGATATGATCATTGGATTGCTTCCAAGCATATACTGAGATATCTGCATGGAAGCATCCACTACTGCCTGAAGTGTGAAAAAAGAAAAGGTGTTAATCTAGAAGGATTTACTGATTCCGATTGGGGAGGTAGTGAGAAGGATGGAAGAAGCACTATAGGAGGATGTTTTAGCTTGGGATCCTCCATGGTCTCTTAGATGAGCAGAAAGCAAGAGATAGTGGCTTTGAGTAGTGCTGAGGCCAAGTACATTGCATCTTGTGAAGTAAGCAGGGAAGCAATCTGGTTAAGGAAGATGTTATCTGATATGCTTGCAAGACCATTGGACCCTACCATAATCATTGTGATAATACCAGTTGTATAAGGCTATAAAAGGACCTGATATTTCATGGAAAGACGAAGCACATAAACAACAAGTACCACTACATTTGAAAGTTGGTACAAGATGGTGTATTGAAGCTGGAGTATATCCCCACCGATGATCAAACTACTGATATTTTGAAAAAATTTCTTCCCAATAAGAAGCTTGTGTATTTTAGAAACAAGCTTGGATTGGTTGACATATCTTCCCTAGTTGAGAGGGAGATATAGACACATCATTCTTTTCTTCATTTTGGAGGAAATAATGGAGTATTGAGTAATCATCTAGCATTTGATACTCTTTGAGGATGTGGTGGGGTGTCCAAGATAAGAGTAGGCAAGAGGATCGATATTCTTTGAGGGCTCGGGACCCAAGATAAGAATAGTCCTAGAAGGTCATACTCGGTGAACACTGGGGTGGCATGTACCTTGAGAGACAATGATGAAGGTGTCTATAATTAATGGTCTCACCAACATTGTGCTCTGATCTATTGAGAGATAGGGTTGTTAGTCAAGGCCTTGCTATGTGACAAAGTTGGTTATAATGATGCTATACAAATGGATTACTAGTCTGACTCTTCTTATGATATCTCTTCAGTATTGAGAATAGCCATGTACCATTTCTAAATACTTTCCTAGTTAAGAGGGAGTGTTGAAGAAAGAGTAACTAGGTTCAGTCTTTATAAATATGAAATGTATTTTTGATTCTTTTATTTTGTAAAAGAAAGAAAAATGATTATTATTATTATTGAGCTTAGATTTCTTGCCCTAGAAATTTGTTTTATAGGTCAAGCACTAATTGAAAGTGCTTCTAGGGCTTTCTTAGGTCAAGAAGTGAAATAGGGACATTGTCATAATATGAATACCCCATCAGGCATATTGTAAATTGTAAAAATATTTATTTTTGTATTTTACTGAGCCTTCTAAGACCAAGTCGGTCTGCCAGTCTTTCAAGTTTGCCTAGAAGTTGGAATTTATACCCCTGGAAGACCTATATATAGGAAATATTTCAACCTCACTTAGACACATTCATTACTCTCTCTCTTATGTGAAGGAAGAAGCATAAAAGGACAATGAATAAATCAAAAGAAGGAGAAGAATTGTTTTGGGTTCCTCTCCCTCTCTTTCTCTCATGTCGTGTGAAGAAGAAGGCTGAAATTCTGCATCTTTTTTCTAAGGTTTCTGCTACCAGGCTAGGGTTTCATTGTGGAGGCTCGATCTAGTGAAAGAGAGTTGAAGGAAGGGCCAACGAAGTCTCCTTCTAGATCCAAAAGTCAAAGTAGGTCAAGCGAGGTAGTTGGAGGCAAAGAAGAAGTAGTTCTAGTCCACACGTGCAAAGTAACAATTGCTGTCGGGGGGGCGAAGTTGCAGATTTGCAGTTAGGGTAGAAAAATTGTAGTTGGAGGTCGAAGAAGTGTTGCCGAAAGAGATTCTACTAGGTTTGGAAAGAAGTGAAGAAAACACATTATTGAGAAGTTGATCTTGGTCTTGGAAGGGATTCAGTGTTGGTCAAAGGTCTTGGTATTCATCAATAAAGAATCTATAAGATGAGATTAAAGGATTTTCCTCTCAAAAGGAGAGGTTTTTCCCTAGATTGGAGCCTACATCTTATGTACTTGTATCTTGTTGATCTTCTTATTTTGGTATTTGTTTGATGATTGAAGAACACACTATAATAATAATAATAAGGAGATAATCCGAATAAGTAAAAAGACAGCACATGCAGTTATCATAGTTACAAGAATCATTAATGCCATATTGCCCTAGATTCTTCAATAAAGATTGATGCAAGGGTTTCATGGAGTCTAGTATTTTCCTGTTTTGGAGTTGGACTAGTGCCGGGTGAGACAAAATTTGTCTCACTATTTTTGTGTCAAGTTTCTTCTATAGAGGATTGTCAGTTTGGGCATCCATTTGTACTCAGAATTTTCTCATTGTTTCTTAATAATAAAACCGTCAATTGTTGCATCAATTTTCCCACACTGGGTTTTTCTGGGGACATTTTTCCAAAAATAATGGTGTTATATCTAGGTTTGTGTGCCAGTATTTTCTTAATTTTTAGTTTATCTTCAATATTTTTTTACTTGTGAAGATTGCAGTGTGATTAATTCATTGTTGTCGTAGCAATAAACTGCACAGTTAATTTATCAGTTAGAAGAATTATTTCCAATTGTTGCAATAGAATTTCAGTAGTGAAATTTTCACATGGTATCAAAGTGTATTTGATCAAAAAGGAAGCTCAGAAGTAGAAGAAGAAAATTTGTTGTTCAGAGGGAGAAGTAGGAAAAAATTTCTGGGGGTTGCGCAATGCCTAGTCAGGAAGTGCAAATTACTAGGCAGTTCAATTTTTCAGTGCAGTGTTGTAGAAAAATTCATCTTACAAAAGTGAGTGATTCCAACAGGCAAAGGGAGCAGTAGTTCAATATTTTCGTAGGCACTGCGAATTACTGTGTAGTTCGATTTTTCAGTGCAGGGTTGTAGAAAAATCAGCTTGCTAGATTGAGTGATTCCAGCAGGCAAAGGGAGCAACATTTCAGTATTTTGGCTAAGAAAATTCTTTGTTTGAGCATAAGAGGGTTTCATAGTAGTTGCTAGAGAAGAATTAGAATCGAGTGGAAGAGAAAGTGCACACACAGAGGGACTTTCTTTCAAAGGGTTTCTAGTCTAGAAATCCATATTTCTAGTTGTAGTCAACAATAGATACAAGCATATTTTCCCACTCCATAAGGGAGTGTGAATATACGATTCAACAATCGAGTAAAGACAAATATTTTCATTTCAGGTTCAGAGATGGCCACAATTGGGCTTAGAGATCAGGATAGAATGGAGGGAGCTTCCAACTATGTCATATGAAAGGCCATGATGTCCTTTGTGCTAGATGAACATGGCCTGAAGACATTTTTAGAAAGCGTGGTGCCAATACTAACCGATGTAGATCATCTAAAAGACTATAGGAAATAAACGGCCAAACCAAAGAGAATGATCCTGGATGGATTTTGGGACCATATAGTTTCACATATATCTAACAAGAATATTGCTAAGGAGATGTGGGATGCCCTCACTCAGTGGTATCAGAATCCTTTTGAGAAGTGGAAGATGTTACTGAAAGAGAAGTTGAGAAATATCAAGATGTATAAGGGTGAAGGCATTGATCCCTTTCTCAGTAGGAATTTAGGAAATTCGGGATCAGCTTGCAACAGGCACCTCAAGATACAAAGATGGTGGGTTTGGAACTAAACAATGTCTCAGGGGATTGAGAGATCTTCGTCCAAGGAATTTTGGGATGAGATACTCTACATAGGTGGGAAAGGATGTGGTCAGACTTACAATCAGAGGAGATGAGGTGAGCTCTTGTAAGGACCTCGATCAACAAAAGTAATAGTAAGGGTTTGAAAGGTGAGAAGGAGGAAGAGAATGTGACCCTTGCATCAAAGAGTCCTAGTCAGGGACAAGGAGAGAAGAAGAAAAATAAGGAAATATCTAAGGTCAAGTGCTTTAGGTTTGGCGAGTTTGGCCACTACAATACTCAGTGTCATTTTGTGGAAATACCACAACCCTCCCAATTATATTTTATTATCTTCATAATAATAATGGGAACCCTCTATGTAAATTTTGGTCATATCTGTTTTATTTCGATTAATTGTGAAACATTTTTGTGATTTTTTTCTTTCTTTGGATTTACACTCTGATTGCTTTGTTAAGCTTGTTTTTTCACTAGCTTTCCATCAATTCTCATTTCATCTCATTTGGACTTACAATTTGCAAATGGCGCTTATTCAAAGTTTAATTAATTTCCACTACATAAACTTAACAAATGTACAAAATGTATTTTACTCTTATAAACAAAACTAATTTTATGATTTGTAATTATTATTGTTTAATTAATTTATTAACCTAAATTAATTAAATAAAATTATAATTAATTTAACTAATATGTGACTATTAAACTAATTATTATTATTATTATTTTTTGATATATTATTAACTGATTTACAAAAACCAACGAGTACACGAACTTAATATATACATTAAAACTAAAATAATAATAATAATATATCTATATATATATAGATATATCAAATCACAGATCCCCATGCCAAAAGACATTTTAATTCCCATTTCATAAGCATTACGAGAATTCAAGATCCAAAAACATATTAATATAGTAGTTGTAGTTTTTTAAAGGGATACCAACTTTAGAGTGGTTGTGGCTGATATAATATAATGAGAGATCCACACTCACGTCAGCCTCCTTTCCCCTCTCTCCTCTCTCCTCCGCTTTCCTGGCTCCCTCTTTTCCCTGGCTCCCTTTTAAATGTAACCAAATATGTATATTTAATATGCTAGAAAATTAGCAGAAGATGAACTTACAAAATTGTAACAAAATTTAATTTGAGAAATTTGTTTTGAACAATTTTACCTATCAAACTTCTGTTGTCGCCATTGGTTTGAAGGCAACTCCCTTCAACCATAGAAGCCTTGATAGCTATCAATGAGGACACAATTTTCTATTTATTTATTTAATTGGATTTTTATTTTAGAGTTTGTTTTCTCCAATTTGGAAATTATGATTTTGGTGAGCAAATTAATTTATTGTATTATATTTTTTATTGGTTTTGCAGGATAGTTGTTGCAATGAGATCAAACCCAAAGGATTTGGAGAAATAGAAAGGGACCAACAAGGAAGACCATAGAGGATTTGCAGCTCCAAAACAAAGGGATCCAAAACTTCTTTAACAACTCTCCATTTTTGGCTTCTTTTTGTAAAATATAAATAAGGCTTTGTAGAGTGAGGAAATGGTTCCTCTGCTCTACAAATTAGGATCTCTTAGCATTTTTGTAATGAGATTTTAAACTGTAGGTAGGGAGGAAAAGCTTAGATTTGGGTTATTGGGGGGTTTTACTTTACAGATATAGACTTTGTATTGGAGGTTGAGGAAACACTTTTGCAGCTCTCTCCCTTAAGTGCCAGAGCTTATGATTTTGGAAAATATTGTTGGAGATCAAATCAAGGAATAGAGCAAAGAGATCAGGTTTTATCACTTTGTATTTAAAATACTTTTGTTTTCAATGAAAATTTTATCTTTTTGATGGGCTATGTGTGTGAAATGATTTTCATATTGAGGATTGTTATTTGATGTGAGGATGAACGTCTTTTGGATTAGTTATCTAGTTCAATAGTCTCATAGATTTTCCGTTAATTTTATCTTTTGCTCCAGTGCTTAAATTGTATTTCTAAGTAATTATTTAATCACAAATATTTTATCTAAAATCAATTTAATTACTGTTGAAATCATGTGAACTTTTTCTCAGTTTTAATAGTTTATCATTCATTATTAATATGTCTCCAAACATAACATATTTTGTAATCATAATATTAGTTATCAGAACTATTTCATTAGTCAGATATTCATCATAAACGAGACATTTTAAATCCCCAATCCATTTAAATACCATGTTCTCTGTTGGGTTAGATCTACATCTTCCTCATCGAGAGACGTTTCTGATTTATTTCCCTTTGCTTGCATTTTAGAGTATAATTGCATTTAGATTTTATCATTGCATGGTAAAAGTCCCCTTACACCAGGGGAAAACTTTAGCGTGGCTTGGCTGAGCCCTTAATTCAAATTAATGGTTACTTTCTTTCCCATGCGCAGCAAGGGAGTAATACCAATATCTCTCTCCTTATTGGATAAGTAATTGAATTAACATAAGTCATTAGGGAGAGAGAAGGGGTAACTAGACCCAATAGAACTAGTTAGAACCAAAAAATCAAATGGATAAGGGCTTAGTTGGGGCTCTAACCAGGTGGTCTCTCTTACATATTGATGAGGTCATTTTTTGCCATCAACATTTTTGGTGCTACAAGGAGGGCCAACTACTAGTTGTTTTTTGGAGTTTTTGTGTGTTTAAATTTTATTTATTTTCAATGGCTCCTTCAAAATTACATAATTGGATTTTTTTTACCAGAACTCAACCAGCTACCACTCCAATAAAGGTAGTAGGGATCTTGTCAAAGTTAAAATACATTGGTAAGAATTATGCTTTTTATCATCTACTTCGATTTATTTTTAGATTTCAATCATTTTGATATTGATGAAGGTGTCATTTGCAGGATCTTCACTCTCACTTTGAGAGGAATGGAAAAAGTTTGGTGCCAATCATTACCAACTGCCTATGTATGTAGTTGGGATGAATTTTCAAAAAAAATCCTTCACGTTTTTCAGGATTATGATGGTGAAAAAGTTTGTGAATAGCTATAAGCATTGTGAAGAATGGAGGATGAGTCTTTAGACAATTTTCTATTTAGATTTAAATTAATTTGTTTCCAATTTCAATATAAAGATTTTCCCTCTCAATTAAAATTAATAGGATGGTTTAAGAATTTAATTTCTCTTCCCTCTCATTCTAATAATTGCAAGGAACTTGAAGATAGGAAATTAGTAATCTTATGCTCGATTTTTGAAGAGTCAATTGCTCAAAACAACAATGATGATCCACTACAAATAGAAAATTCAAATATTGTCAATGATGAATTTCAGGAAAGGATAAATGTTGGTATTGAGAATTGTGATATCAATCAATTAGCTGCTCTAAATCAAAACAATTTTGTTGATTAAAATCAATATTCTTCTATTGAAATAGAAAAGAAAGAAGTTAGAAATTCAACAAACAAATCAATTATAAACTATGAAAATCAAAAAATTTAGCGACAGGCAAACTGCTATAATTAGTGTAGAAATGTCACCCTCTAAATCAAAAATCAATTACTGTAAACTTTAGATCAGTCGAGAAAAAAATTTCAAGTCAACAAAATTCTTTTAAACATATATGAATATGATTCTTGCATTGAGGAAAATATTGATCAATAATCCATAAATCTACAACTGAGCAAACTTTTTCAAATAAAGAAACTTTCAGGTATATACCTTGAACTTCTTATTTCTTTCTCTATCCCGATCTTTTTATGATTAGGTGATCAATTTTTAGCTCAAAAATGAAGTTCCTAGAAAGTCTTGAAACCAACGTCAAGTCAAAGTGCTCATTGTTCTGAATCCAACGACATTGATTCACCTCAATCTGACACATATGCTCTATATATCGCATTCTGATCATTTTCCCAAACATGTAAAAATTTTACAGGTTGAAGTGCAGGACTGCTAACTGGGTAGTCTGTACGCTAATTGGGCAAGATGGTTGTGATTTTCGGTCCAACAGCAAGCTTCCAAATGTTCTCACAGGATTGGTTCTAATTTTCGAAATCTGATCGGTTGATTGGGTTTTATGTGGCCAATGGAGTGGTGCCACGTGGCTCAATCATGGGTTTCCACATGGTACCCCGACAGAGTGATAAAATTATGGTATGGGTCGAATGAGCCTCTGGGGATTCGACCCTGCAACTTCATTCCCACAACTCCAGTGCCCAACCACTACATAAAGTTTACGATGACACCCAATGGAGGGAGAGTTTGGTGCTAAGCCCTTGGCCCCTGATCACCACACCCCATGAGACCATGAGAGAAGTGACCAAGGGGCTCAAGGATTAGCCCTAGCCCATGGTCACCACTCCTTGCATATAACCAAACGCAAAAGGAATGAGCACTCGGAGGTAAGCAATGGTGGATAAGGGCCAGCCCGAGGGTCATATGCCACCACACCACGCACCAAATTTTAAGGGGCCCGATAGGAAGAGCAAGCAATTATCCTGACCCTTGGACCCGTGGCACCCACATGACCATGTGCCCATGTTTTAAGGTCTAGGTCGACGGGGGCAAGCATTAAGGCCCATGGCCTTATGTGACAATCTGACCCTATTTTTTGGACTTAAGGGTTATTGGGGAAATTAAAGTTCCAACAAATTGCACCGGCGGAGGGCGAATTTGCCACTCTGTTAGCGAAAAATAGGGTGAACTTGTAGGATAGTTAGACTATTGGTCCTATTTGTAGGACAGTTAATAGTAAAACGCATATGAGAGCTTGGAGAGCTATATCTTTTGGAGTTTTTGGCCAAATTGAGCTCAAAAAGAGTCCAATTAGGGGTTTTTGGATGTTCTGAATCCACTAGTGACCTCCAATTGTTTATTGGAGCACATCTAAGTAGCCTTTGTGTAGGTTTGAGACTAAGGGTGTATGGATAAATCAGGGTTTGGAAGTAGTTCTCGAAGGTGTTTGAGCATGGAGGATACCTTGTAGGGGTTTTCTCACCTTCATAAGTCTACTGCAATAGCTATTACTTACAGGGTTCAACTCAGGTTTATTTTCACATTATGTTATGTTGAGGGAAGTTTTCTTTATGTGCTTCAATGTGCAATTGAAGTGCTCACACACTCGTTTTAGCTCATTTCAGTTGAAGTATGGAATATTTGTAGGAGATGATTTGTGTTGTTGTTGTTGTTTATGAGAGTTCTTTATAGGAGAACACTACCTTGTAGGGGTAATAACTACATGTTTCCATCAACAAACGTTTATGTAATCCATTTTTCTACTGAATATATGAGTGGTCTAGCTATGTTGATAGGCATAGAGATGTAGCCCAGGAGGGGTGAAATCTATCAACAAATCTTTTATTATCTCTTCATTATGCCTGCATGAGTTATGTGTTGTTATGTTGCTTATGATAAGTTACATGTGAAGAATAATTCATGACTTGAAGAGACATTGGAAAAAAAGTTTGTTTGTTTGAAGACCCATTTTACCTTGCAAAGCATCAACACGGTCCTTATTTTATTTTGTTTGATTTTGGAAAAGAGGAAGAGAACACCTACTCTAATTTTAGATAAGGTTGGTATGAAAGCACCAGTTGACCAAGTTGCAAGAATAAGCAACAAAAAGAGTCTCCAAGAGCTAGAGGAGCATAATTTGGCTCTTCATATGGAGAACATTGAGTTGATAAGGATGCTAGAGATGATTTAAGAGGAGAAGAGGCACACACGACTTAAGTTGCAACATGTGTTAGAAGAACAAGTTGTTGAAACTTCTACTCCTGTGCCAACAAGAGAAACCTGTAGAATGAAACCAGTATGTGGTCATGGTTCAAATAGTGGTTTTGGACCATATGTGGAAGATGATGCATGTGAGTTTTGAAAGAATCTTCAAGAAGCACACCATATGTCAGTGGATAAGAGTGGGTGGCTAGAGTCATTTGCAATATCATTGTCGTCATCATCAGAAATTGAAAAGATGAATGGCAAGTTTAAGGAGGTAATTAGCATTTCAAGTACCATTCCTTCTACTTATGTGTATAACACCTCTTTTGCAGCATTTGAGCAACATACCGAAGGTATAGGTATGAAGATTCTTTACAATATGGATTATGAAGATGGAGGCCTCGACATAAATGGCTAAGGTATTACCAATCCAATCTTGGTTGAGGAGAGACTGAAGTATCGGGGATTGGGATATGGTCGAAGGGAGTTTGGAGAATGATCCAAACAACTTGAGGCACATCAACCATATAAGGATGAGATGTCACCACCTTGTAACAATGTTCATTAATTTTCCAACTGAGATGAATGCTTGAAGGGACCTTGCATGGCATTGTCCACTCCACTTCATCAAAGCTACAGAGCTAGAGATTGGAATAATTCTCATGGGTGTTTTCTAATGCATAGTAATTTTGAATACATTTGGAATAAGTACCCTTGTACTTTTTGTGATGCATTTGACCATTGCATGGTTGTAAGTGAGCAACGTATGATAATGGTTAAAATAATGGATCAAATTATAGGAATCAAGCATAATGACTCTCCTTCACATGAGAGAACTTCTATGTCAGAAAATAAGAGAAAGTTCTTCTGTACCCATTACAAGATGCATGGGCATGGCACTGAATGATGTTGGAAGTTACATCCAGAGCTTAGTTCAAAGAAAGGAAAAGAGATTGTGCAACATAATGAAATGGAAATAAGAGGCAGCAAAGAGGACTCGCAACAATCCTAAGAAACCTTTAAGGAAAAGATGATACAAGAAGAGAACCCATAAGCCTAGGAGACAGAAAGTTTGGGTAGACTTATTGTAAATTTTCTTAGTAAATTTTGTAATTACTTGTTGTTGTTTACTTGTTTAGGTACTTTTGTAAAGAGAAAATCA
Organism: Pinus tabuliformis; assembly: GCA_031772625.1. NCBI lineage: Eukaryota > Viridiplantae > Streptophyta > Pinopsida > Pinales > Pinaceae > Pinus > Pinus tabuliformis. The sequence goes on from CM062818.1 coordinate 1,767,983,139, forward strand.
TTGTCAGTATGTACAACAAGTAGATGTTGTAAAGTGAATTAACAATATTATCGTTCAAATTTGTCTACAAGTTTGTCATGTGTTCACTGATAAAATTATTTGATATGAAAATTATGTGAATAAATTATTTGTTTTCAATATTGTACAAGATGACTATGTTTTGTAGGCAAGGCCAATTGTATCATTGAAAATTTCCAGCAATGTACATTTTATGTGCAAGTTCAGTTTGAAGACATTAAAGCAAGTTTATGTTGCTTATGAATTCCAAGATGGAGTCAAGTTTGTCTTCAACGGTTTAAATTCAAGATGAAGTGTTTTTTGGCAATGTAAATATGAGATTAAAGAGAATGTTCAAACTCCACTCATTAGTATTTTTCTCCTGCATCAGCGATAAGAATCTTGGCTCAATTCTTAACAAGATAGTAGGTCTTCACGAACAAGATAGGTGAAGTGCCTTGATTGGGGCTTAAAGGGCGCCAATTGAAAAGAAAACATTTTGGATTGAGTTTTTGGGTGTTTTTGAGTTTCAACCTCATTATATTGACTAGGCAAGTAAACTTTTGGAGTCCAAAAGTTCCTATTGGGGAGGTGTGATCAGGTGATCAATTTTTAGCTCAAAAATGAAAGTGCCCAGAAATTCTTGAAACTAAAGCCAAGTTGAAGTACTTATCGTTATGAATCCAACGAATTTTTTTTCAACTCAATTTGACACCATATGCTACAGATAGTGCATTCTGATCATTTTCCAAAATAGATAAAAAATTTATAAATTGAAGTGCAGGACTGCTGATTGGGCAATCCGTACGCTAACTAGGTAGCTTGATTGGGAAAACTGACTATGATTTTCAGGCCAATGGTAGGTTGCCAAGTGGCCTCACAAGATTGGTTCGAATTGTCAAAATCTGATTGGTTGATTGGGTTTTTATGTGCCCAATGGAGTGGTGCCACATGGCCTAGTCATGGGTTTCCATGTGGCAACCCAACAAAGTGGTAAAATTATGGTATGGTCAGAACGAACCTACGAGGATTCAAACCTGCAACCTCATGCCCACAATTGTAGTGCCTTACCACTAGGATATGTGATTGGTCTTATTATGAATAGTGGTCAACCATGACATAAAGTTTAGAATGACACCCTATGGATGGAGAGGTCGAGGCTAAGCCCCTAGCCCCTAGTCACCACACCCCATGAGGCCACAGGAGTAGTGACCAAGGGGCTCGATGCTTAGCCCCAGCCCATGGTCACCACCCCTCACATATAACCAAACATGGAAGGAAGGAGTGCTCAGTGGTAAGCATTGGTGGATGGGGGCTAGCCCCAGTGTCATATGTAGATTTTTCTATAGATTCAATAACTCATGTGATATAATAAAACATAAGGCAATAATCTACTCTACTCTTTACAGCGGAAACCAATAATGATCGATGAAAACAATAATCAGAAAGAGGAAGAATATTAATCGCACATAACACAATATTTCTCTGGGGAAAACAACTACTCAAAACCCCAACTATCTATATTGCACTAACCAGAAGATTTGAGAAGAAAATGGAATGCTTGTTTACACTAGAACAATCCTTGCACAAGTATGTTTAAACTCTTTGCCTCACTAACCAACTCAAGCCAACACTTAGCCAATTTTTTTGCCTTCCAAGCCTCTACTTCCTTGCGCAATCCTGAGAGAATCATCTCACATTTAATTGGGAAATCCTTCCTCCATAAGTGTGCAATCCAAACTTAGGTCCTCAGAAAATTGCATGAACCATCTATACAACTCAGAAAAATATACAATTGATAGTACAATGTCCCTACACTCTAGTCTCAACTGGGTCTTCCTCTGAACTGACATGCATGAATTATTTGTGAGTGAATCTTTAGTTAATTGGTGTGGTACTGGTTGATGCACTAGTGCACTAATCCACTACTAGACCTCTATTAGTTCCTCCAATAGTTAGAACTAGTTTAACTAACTATAACTCAATTAGACTGAGTTATCTAATTACAAATCCAAAGAACTCAACCTGGGCCCCTAAAATTTAGGGATCACTCTACATGACTCTAGATAGACTTCCAACTCGAATTTCCTAAGCTAACTAAGTCAACTTAACTTAGTTAACTATTACAAGTTGTTATGAGAAAATAATTACAATTTTAATTCACAATTTAATTCAAGGACAAATTAAATTGGAATTTCTTATTGCTATTTTTAACATCATATGCCACTGCACATGACCACGTGCCAAAGTTTAAGGGGCCCGATGGGAAGAGCGAGTGGGTTTCCTGGCCCTTGGACTCGTGGTGCCCACATGACCATGTACCCATGTTTTAAGGGCTAGGCCCGCAAGGGCAGGCATTAAGGCCTAGCCCGTGACCTTATGTGCCAATGTGACCCAATTTTTGGACTTAAGGGTTATTGGAGAAATTAAAGTTCCAACAAATTGCACCAATGGAGGGAGAATTTTTTGCTTGATTAGCGAAAAATAGGGCAAATTCATAGGACAGTTATATTGTTGGTCCAATTTTTAGGACAGTTAATAGTAAAACTCATATGAGAGCTTGGAGAGTCATATATTTTGGATTTTTTTGCCAAAGTAGCTCAAAAAGAGTCCACTTAGGGTTTTTTGGATGTTATGAATCCATTGGGGACTGCTAATTTCTGATTTAAGCACATATAAGTAGTCATTTTGTAGGTTTGAGACTAAGGGTGTATGGATCAATCAGTGTTTGGAAGCAATTCTAGAAGGTGTTTGAGCATGGAGGAGACCTTATAGGGGTTTTCTCACCTTCAGAAGTCTATTGCAACAACTATTACTTGAAGGGTTCAGCTCAGGTTTAATTTTCTCATTATGTTATGTTGAGGGAAGTTTTGTTTATGTGCTTCAATGTGGAATTGAAGTGCTCACATGCTCATTTTAGCAAATTTCAATTGGAGTATGGAATCTTTGTAGGATATGCTTTGTTTCGCTGTTGTTTGTGATAGTTCTTTGTAGGAGAACATTACCTTGTAGGAGTAATAGCCACATGTTTCCATCAACAAACATTTATGTACTTCATCTTTCCACTGAATATATGAGTGGTATAGCTATGTTGACAAGCCCGAAGATGTATCTTAGGAGGGGTGAACACCATCAACAAATATTTTCTTATCTCTTAATTATTCCTACATGAGTTATGTGTTTTTATGTTTCTTATGTTAAGTGGCATGTAAATACTAATTCATGACTTGAAGAGACATTAGAAAAAACATGTTTGTTTCAAGACCCATTTTACCTTGCAAAGCGTGAACACAATCGTATTTTTTATTTTGTTTGATTTTGGAAAGGAGGAAGAAAACACCTACTCCAATTTCAGATCATTTTAGCAATACTAATTCAATTTTTAATCAGTCTGTACTCCCTCTGGACATAAAATTAACTTCAAAAAAAAGAGGAGTTGTCACAAATTTAATTAGTAATGAATTATTGATAATTTCTTATTGGGATAAAAAGGATTTAACTACCCATAATTTCAATAACCCTAAAAATTCTCTTAAGCATGCATCTAATTTTATGTCTAGTTCTAATTATCTCATTCAGAGGAAAAGAACACTAATGAAATCATTTACGAAGATGGCTTGAGAATTAAAAACACTGAGTCTCTTCACTCTTCAGGAATGGTTTTATCTAATTCCCATATTACTAATTCTTTAAGCCAACCCATTTTTGAAGATGGAGAAAACCCTAATCTAGCAATTGTTACAATAAATTATCATTTTCAAACATTTAATCATTGTAATGATTTTAGTGTTCAAGAATCCACTCCTATTTATGATTCTTATGACCATGAAAATTTTTGTTCTTATCATACACCTAAAATTATTCCATTTTCACAAGTGGAAACTAATAATATTTTTTATTTCATTATTTCTGTAGACACTTGTGGGAAGGAAATTTTTGCAAGAAAATCCCAGTCATGTTGTACTATTACTTGTAACATTAATGTAAATTTGTTTTTTCTTCATTTTCCTCAGTTTCAGTTTACTTTTCTTTCAAATTTCATTTTTTAATTTTTAATACATTGTGTTGGCACTTAAAACATTTGGAAACTCAATACTCATCAAATGTATTAGTGGACATATATCATGGCTTTAAGCATGAGCATTAACAAATCTATATTCTGCAATTTTATTTGATGTTCATGTCTTGTTCTCAAAAGAATTCCTCACAACTTCTAACATTTGCGAGTGCATTAAAATTTGGCCAGCAATCTGACTCATTCAAAAATCTTCTAAGTTATTTATTTAACTTCCATTCACACTTAATTACGCCATTTCAGAAGTGCTTGGAAATAGGAGTTGCACAAATTTTTTTTGATCTTCTCATTTGTGTACATAATATCAACAATGTTTGGCAAGCTCCAATATTTTAAAATATATCATCCAAGCCTGACCTAATGTTTCCTCTTTCTTTGAACTTCTTCCAATCATTCACTGAAATACATCCTTATTTTCATGATTATGTAGGCATATGTTTTGAAGAATTTCAAAGTAAGAATTTTATGAATAAATTTATTTTGTTGAACTTGTTAGATGCACATAGTAAGTTGATCTTTTTTTTTGGATAATCCAGTTGCAATTTTATTTATGTTTCTAATTTGTGATATTTTCATATGTGCAGAAATAAAACTGAGAGAATGGTTACATTGGAGGTATGCTTTCACCTAATTTAAATTTTCTCTTCAAAATAGTAGTAGAAACAATGTTAGTTTACATTTAAATTTTTTTCCTTGTTTCTTTGTCTGTTAATAATACAAGTAGAAGAATAAAGCGATTAGTTAGTTTTTTTCCAAGTTACAAACATGTTCAGGGAAGTATTCATTTTCTCATCAATTTTTTTTATTTATGTGCTTCTTATAGATGGTTTTCTTTATACCCCCCTTGGATTTCCACATGGGAAAGATGAGGCATGTTCATTTTTTTCTTCTTATTGATACAAGTTGAAATGAAATGCTTGGATATTTCTTGTTCTGATTTTCCACGGGCCTTTAGCTTCTCACGTTTTAAAAGGGAAATTAAAAAGTCCTGTAAGAAAATGAAAATCCCAAAGAATCTAGCAACAAGCATAAAAATGCTCTCGCCCATAAACATACCTCTGCACATTCTTGTACTTTGCATTTTCCATGTTTAATTGAATTTGTACACCCCACTATTTATCCTGAATCTTATCTTTTAGTCACACCCCTTTAGAAATCCAAATATGACTTATTGTTCATTCTATATTGTGTGTGCACAGGGGTCGCTAGTGTTTGGTATTCATTCCTTCATCCTGTAGCCACGATTGTTCCATGAAGAATATCTTTTATTCCCTCCCTTCATGACAAGTATAGCTGGGCTCTTTTACCTTCATTCAATCCTTGCACATATTTCACACTACCTTGATCCCAGAGTCCTATAATCCAGGGATCTCATAAATTTTTTAAGAATCCAATTCTGAAATGCTTACGGGGATCTGTTGAAGCCCCGAAAATCGGGTTTGCAACAAGGGGGATACCCACCCGGTCCAGACCTTGGTTAGCAGCTCCTTTTCCATTTGGTATAGTGGATCCGACTGGGGATATGGGACCAGTTTCCCAATTTATGTGTGTGTGTGCTAAGATTTGATATTTCCTTTCTAAAAGTTTCCTAAGTGAAATGCTTTTACTTTAACTCTAATCTAATAACATGCAATTGTATTCTAATAAATAGAAATATCTAATTCTACACTAACCCGGGGTGTAATCTTTTTGTTATGCGATCTAAAATGATTTCAAATAACAATTGGTAATAAAGATCATTCAACTGTTATGAGAAAATAATTCAATAGAGATAAACCACTTCGTATAAAAAGTTAGACGAAACAGTTGTGAAAACATATCGCATAATAAGCTACTCATACATGAAGTATAAATAAATAACTATCACCGTATAGAAGTGCCAAATGATAACTCAAGCATTCACGCATCAATATATAAACAACTGAACATAAATACCACTTTAACACAAAGGAAGAAATAGTTCAGAGATAGAAGTACCATTTATAACTAGTTCTATTCATGAGCTTCAAGCGATAATGATTTATCTCTTCTCAATCCAACATCCACTAAGAGTACAGAAGTGCAACATCAGTAGTAGCTATTAAATGTAGATATCAATAAATTGTATTCTATTCATTCATGTGTTAAAGTGGTATTTATGTTCAGTTGTTTATATATTGATGCATGAATGCTTGAGTTATCATTTGGCACTTTTGTACAGTGATAGCTATTTATTTATGCTTAATGTATGAGTAGCTTATTATGCAATATGTTTTTTACAACTGTTTCGTCTAACTTTTTATAAGAAGTTGTTTATCTCTATTGAATTCTTGTCTCATAATAGTTGAATGATCTTTATTACCAATTGTTATTTGAAATCATTTTAGATCGCATAATGGAAAGATTACACCCCGAGTTAGTGTAGAATTAGATATTTCTATTTATTAGAATACGATTGCATGTTATTAGATTAGAGTTAAAAGTAAAATCATTTCACTTAGGAACTTTTAGAAAGGAAATATCAAATCTCAACACACACACACATAAATTAGGAAACTGGTCCCATATCCCTAGTCAGACCCACTATACCAAACGGAAAAGGAGCTGCTAACCAAGGTCCGGACCGGGTGGGTATCCCCCTTGTTGTAGACACGATTTTCAGGGCTTCAACATGATCCTAGAATCTAAGTTCCCGCCTTCTTGTAATCATGACAATCTCGCAATCCCATCTTCTCGAAATCCCTCCATCCTAGAATCTCGTAATATTTTTAAAATTCTAATTAATAATACCATATGGGATCTGGGAATCTGAGTTCCATGTTACCCACCTATCCTTTGAGCATTTCAAATATTTCTTCTAGGATAACATGTATAGATGGACCCCCTTACCTTTACTATATTCTTGTGTGTATTTCTTGTTAACTCAGAACCTCAATAACCTGGACCCTCTTAATTACAATTCCATTGATCTTCTGGGAACCCAACCCCATGGTGATGTCATATCACTTCATGCATATCTATAGGATCTTGGCTCCACTTATTTCTTTTTATTCATATGCCCGCATGCCTGGCTAATATGAAATATACATGATGTCTGTTGCCTCATTCTTCCAAATCAAAATACGCTACTATGTGGATGCAATAAATTGGTAAGTAAACATAGAATGTGCAAAGGTAGTGAATTATTGTCATTTTTTATTGGAAATTCTATTTTGTTTATATATCGCTCCATTTTAAGTAATCATGCATTAATCCAAGCCATATACATATATATATTCACAACCATTGTTGCATTGGTTGGGTCTTTGGATTCATCGCTTGCGATTATATGTATATTTTGAGGTTAGTATAAAATAAAAAATGACAAGATGAATAATTGTTTTTAAAATTCATAACCAAGCATAGTTTCATTTTCCATTTCTGATGACTTTCATTTACTTCCAATTTTTTGAACATGAGTCTTTATTTTTCTAGCTTAATGCTTACTCTAGTTCAGATTTAATAAATGATGATTTTGGTCAAATGAAATTTTCATTAAAATGCAACTTATTCATGCTATTAATTTCAATCAAAAGCAGAAGTTTCCTTTTTGGAGAAATTTGGCATATTCTAGGTAAACTTTAGTGAAATTCTTCAATGGTAAGTTTCATATGCCCATTTTCATCTCTTACCATGCTTTTTATTTTAGTTAGTTTTTTTTTTTTGGTGATCTTTAGCTCTGTTTTTTTAGATCTTCAAGGATCAATTTGAAAACTTTGCACTCCTGCTTGCTCATATTTGGAATTCACTCTCCTCATTTCTTCTTGTTTTCGAGCTTTGGAAAAGCAGTTATGATGTCGATCAAATTGCAAGATAACTAAATTAGGGAGTTTTTGAGACTCTAGTTTCTTTAACAAGCCTTATTTTTATTAGAAACACATTAAGATGTTTTTCATGCAGGTTTAAGGATGGAACAAAAACAATTTCAAGGGGAGAAACCCCATTCTGTTTCATTTTCCCTCATGACTACTATCAAGTTTTCGGTTTAAAAGCCTAAATTTCTTATAACTCTGCAAGATATAATTTATTAAAATCTCAACATACGAAAGACACACATGCTTTTCTTACTTTAATCTTTTGTTGAGACATTTTTATGGTTAGTCTTATGGGGGTGTTCTTTTCAATATGTCTTTTCTATAATTTTTCCTTTCTTCTTTTTACAATTTATGGAGTATTGATTTCACTTTCACTTCAGGTTGGTTTTGGTGATGTTACCAAGATTCATCTAGAATGACTTTCTCTTACCCAACATTGGTCAGCATGAATGGAATACCTTTTACTTTCTCAATTTCGAGGGTTTTCACTAACCTTAAAGACATATCTTTATTGAATTATAAATTGTTCTTTCCTTAATTTTTTTCCCATGGACGAACATTCATCTTTTCCAAGTGATAGAGTTCATCTTTCCAAGGAAAGAACTAGCTTGAGTCTAACTCAATGAATCTCGCTCATTCCCCCCACTTTACACAAATAAAATCTAGATTGATAGTTGTAGGGAATGATGAGGGAGTTAAACTTTTATGAGTATTATATCCATTACTTTTAAAATCACATTTACCACCCCACCTTCTTCAACCAATTGCAAAAAATAATTCTCTATTTTAAAGTTGATTAAAAGGGTGGTAAAAGAGAGTTGAAAGCACAAATGTGTAGGAAGCACAAGTAAACCCATCAAGGTACTGAACAAACTCACTAGTAGCGAGGCTATGCTTGTGTGGTACTAAGACAACTTCATCGGGGCTATGGACAATTGCTGACAGTGAAGTGATGTTGGGTAAAAGAGATCATCCTTATCAATGGATGTATACTGAAAAGCTTCCTATTTGTGCCTCTTTTGTCACTCACGTGAGGTAAATCCACGGGGAATTCACTGGGGGAGAAATATCATACCATGTGGGTTCATATTAGGGGATTTATATTGAGGAAAACATTGCATAATATATTGGGGGATATATGGGGGGTAAAGGGTTTTTATATTGGTAGTTATAAAAAATGGAGCTCAAAATTAATGATAAATATAAAGGGGTATAAAAAATGTTAATGAAAAAATGGATGCCTACAATATCTAGTTGAAGTAGGGGTTTTTTAAATTGGGAAGGTGTATTGGGTTCATATTGGTAGGGGGTTAAATAATGTGATTTTTAGGGGTATTTTCCAATATGTATTCAAATTAAGAGTATTTATTAATATGCCACTAATGGAGGTTCATTAAGTGAATCCCCCATGGGTAAATCTAAATTAAATATTTCCCTAAAAACATCGATCCACATTTTAGACTCAGTTTGTCTCAAGTAATTATCTTTTAAAACTTTTACCGCTTGATCTATTAACGTGAGACCCACGGAAAATGTTTTAATGTTTGACGACTTAATAGAATTCATCACATTAACCTTTAGGTAAAATTAAAATCATTACCTTTTAACCATAAATAATTGGTTCTTCCCCGTGTGTCGCCATTGTTGTGGTAATACCACAACCCCTCCCCATTTTTATTTTATTATATTCATAATAATAATGGGGACCCTTTATTTAAATTCTGGTCATATCGCCCTTTAATTCCTTCTTTTGGTTAATTTTGCAACATTTTTGCAAGGTTTTTGTTTTATTTGGATTTGAATATTAATTGCTTCATTTCATTCATTTTTTTGCTATCTTTCCATCAATTCTTGTTTCATCTCATTTGGACTTACGGTTTTCAACTAACGCTTATTCAAAGTTTGGTTAATTTCTACTACCTGAGCTTAATAAATGTACAAAATGTATTTTACTTTGTAAATATAATTAATTAGGGGAGAAAAAATTATCAGAATCCTACCTTCACAGTCTCAATACCTGAGGTAAATGGGTTGTACTCTGATTTTCTTACCAAAGCAGTCATATGTAGATTTAATGGGTTTTGGCCCAAATCTGATCTTTTACACCAATGGATTTTTGTTGCTTGGTCACCAACTTGTGAAATCATTTTATGTTCCAAAGGGTTTTTATTGTAAGATTCACCACAGTTCAAGAAAAGGAAGACATACTTAATAAGGGACCATGGTTCTGGGGCAACGCAAGCCTCTTCATGACCCCTTGGTTCCCAGAATTTGATGCCAACACAATGGCGGTATCAAAAATGCCAGTTTGGGTCAGATTACACAACCTCCCACTACACTTTTGGCATCATCAAGTGTTAGAAGGTATAGGGAACTCCTTGGGGAAGTTCCTAAAGATTGATGTGGAAAGATTCACAAGGGGCATATTTACTTTCACCGGGATATGCGTTGAAGTAGACCTTAGTCAAGGACTACCAGACAATATTACATTGATCTTTAAAGTTACACATTAGACACAACCTCTGGATTATGAAAATACAACTTTTCGGTGTCGTGGATGTTTGCGGATAGGCCACCTTCTCAGTGCATGCCCACAAGCTAAAAAAGATCCCAGAAGGAACAAAAAGCAACCCAAAAAACCAAAAGGCTGGAAATGTACAGAAATTTTGGGAGAAGAAGTAGGACAAGCAGAAGCAACAAAAAATAATGCAGAAAAGGAATCATAGAAGGATCAAAACAACACACAAAAGGAGGAGACAGACCATACCACTGCCTGCATTTTGAGGCCCAACAACCCCTTGTCGCATCAGGAGTCCCAAATAATAGGAATGGAAGTACATAGCAGCAAACGAACTCATGGATCAGAGGGATCTAATTCTGACAAAGAATATCCTATACACACAGGTGAAAATCAAATGTCCATTGTAACTTCCACTCCCAACAATGGAGGTTGGAGAAAATTGGAAAAGAAGAAAGGTAGAAAAGAATAGGTTGTTGTAATTTCTAGGTTCTTTTATGTATTCTATTTCAACAAAATCATCTCATTTTGCATATGTTATTTAGCATCTACAACATGTAATTTTGTCTTATGAATAAAATTACGATTTTTCCAAGGGGAAAAAATAATAAATTTTGTAAATTGTAAATGTTATTATTTAATTAATTTACTAACCTAAATTAATTTAATTTAATTATAATTAGTTTGGCTAATACGTAAATATTAAACTATACGGAGGGGATACTTGGAGTGATATCCTTTTACTCGAAAGTTTTAGAGTGAGGATAAAAAGAAGAGTTGCCATTCTGCTCTTATTTTATCATCATTCTCAAACCCTGATGATGGATCCCATTTGGGATTTGAAACGTTGGTTCAAAAATGTTCATACTGTGGATTCTCCGGTCAATGGTAAAGATAAAAACCACAGATCTCTCAAATCCAAAATCTTATCCCTGTACGGAGGGGATACTTGGAGTGATATCCTTTTACTCGAAAGTTTTAGAGTGAGGATAAAAAGAAGAGCTGCCATTCTGCTCTTCTTTTATCATCATTCTCAAACCCTGATGATGGATCCCATTTGGGATTTGAAACGTTGGTTCAAAAATGTTCATACTGTGGATTCTCCGGTCAATGGTAAAGATAAAACCACAGATCTCTCAAATCCAAAATCTTATCCCTATACGGAGGGGATACTTGGAGTGATATCCTTTTACTCGAAAGTTTTAGAGTGAGGATAAAAAGAAGAGCTGCCATTCTGCTCTTCTTTTATCATCATTCTCAAACCCTGATGATGGATCCCATTTGGGATTTGAAACGTTGGTTCAAAAATGTTCATACTGTGGATTCTCCGATCAATGGTAAAGATAAAAACCACAGATCTCTCAAATCCAAAATCTTATCCCTGTACGGAGGGGATACTTGGAGTGATATGCTTTTCCTCGAAAGTTTTAGAGTGAGGATAAAAAGAAGAGCTGCCATTCTGCTCTTCTTTTATCATCATTCTCAAACCCTGATGATGGATCCCATTTGGGATTTGAAACGTTGGTTCAAAAATGTTCATACTGTGGATTCTCCGGTCAATGGTAAAGATAAAAACCACAGATCTCTCAAATCCAAAATCTTATCCCTGTACGGAGGGGATACTTGGAGTGATATCCTTTTACTCGAAAGTTTTAGAGTGAGGATAAAAAGAAGAGCTGCCATTCTGCTCTTCTTTTATCATCATTCTCAAACCCTGATGATGGATCCCATTTGGGATTTGAAACGTTGGTTCAAAAATGTTCATACTGTGGATTCTCCGGTCAATGGTAAAGATAAAAACCACAGATCTCTCAAATCCAAAATCTTATCCATGTACGGAGGGGATACTTGGAGTGATATCCTTTTACTCGAAAGTTTTAGAGTGAGGATAAAAAGAAGAGCTGCCATTCTGCTCTTCTTTTATCATCATTCTCAAACCCTGATGATGGATCCCATTTGGGATTTGAAACGTTGGTTCAAAAATGTTCATACTGTGGATTCTCCGGTCAATGGTAAAGATAAAAACCACAGATCTCTCAAATCCAAAATCTTATCCCTGTACGGAGGGGATACTTGGAGTGATATCCTTTTACTCGAAAGTTTTAGAGTGAGGATAAAAAGAAGAGCTGCCATGTTGGCATTATGATTCAAGTGTTGTCCTTGATGGCAACTCACTCAGAGGATGGTACAAGTGCTCAGAGGTTGGTACAAGTGATGGCATCTTAATCAGAAGACAGATCTCAGTACAGCATGCCAAGGAAGCTCATACACGCCGTTTCGTTAAGCCCAAGTCGCGTGTACACGCTAGTTCGATTCATAAAAAGCGCGTGTATGTGGAAAGGTTCCTTTGGTCCATGGTGGTTAGTCCTTGGAAGTTGTGCCTATGATTTCGGACCATTGTGTCTCGACGGGCGTGTCGATCCCTAGTTTTGAAGTTGATGGTATTGTGTTACTATGGTTTTGGCTCTTGGTATTGAGCTAGGCCTAAGACTATATAAGGAGAAGAAGATCATTAGGCAAAATCATCTTTCGACAAGGGCTTGAATATCTAAGAGTGAAAGAGATCTGATTTGCAGGTGCTGGGTTGCTTGATCTAAGCCAAGGAGAGATCACATTGGTTGATGGAAGACTAGATCTAAGGATAGATCGGGATCTAATGGTTTGAAATGCACTATCATGATATGGTTGATTATGCTTATTTCTAGATCTGCATATTGTCGCAATGCTATGTTCTGGGTCTAACTAATGTCTGGTACAGCTGCAAATTGAGAAAGTTTATTTTTAGATCTGTACGCAGGTTGGCTTCGGTAAAAGAGCGTGTATACGCGGGTTTGGCTCCTTGAAGTAGCGTATATCTTTTGAAGCTTGTTTTTGGGTTTACAGTGGGGTCTGACAGTTATTGCAGAGTTCTGTAGTCTGCTCTGTGTTCTGATAACTGGTGATTGACAGGGTTCAGTGGTTCAGTGATTCAGAGTTTGGTTGTTTTATGCTTCAATGATCTGTTGTGGAAATTGAATGAATTGTGGTCTTCAGATTGTAATGTTGTGCTTCAGGAATATTCAAGTCTGAAAATGTATGAAAGGTGATACCTGAAGAAAAGAAGATTGTAGGTCAGCACCTACGTACTAGTATCTTGGCTAGTACAAGAACAAAGGGGGTTGGAGCTCCCTTCCAAGGAAGTTTGGAGAACGAGAGAAGGTTGTAGCCTTCTGCAGGTTGTAGCCTGCGTACTGGTATAAGGCTGCACCAGTACAAAAGATTGTAAACTGAAGTTTCTTAAAGAAAGATAGAGATAACTTGCAGCAGGTGGTTTTCACCCACATTGGGTTTCCACCTTATATCTTGGTGTTCATGTGTGTGACTTTTGATCCGTTCTGTTATACTGCATCTGCTTACTGTTAATGTGCTGAATAATGTCCTGATGAACTTAACTGAAAAATAAGCTAACTAAGTTATGAGTTTTCTGCTTATACGCTGTTTTATTTAGTCACAGTAGCGTGTACACGCTGTTTTACTTAACTGAAGTAGCGTATATGTTTCTGAGCATTGAAAAGGTTTGATTGATCTGATAATACTGATTCACCCCCCCTCTCAGTATTATTTCCAACAATTGGTATCAGAGCAGGTCCTTCAGGGAAGCTTGATCGCTTGAAGGTAGATCATTCATCATGAGCAACTACGAGAAAGAAGCATCAATCAGGCCACCGGTTTTTGATGGAACAAATTTCAATTATTGGAAGGTAAGAGTTACTGCATATCTTCAATCTCTTGGTACAGAAGTTTGGAACATTGTAGAAACAGGCTATGCTTTTCCTTCAGTTACTCCTACAGATCCAGCTGAGAAAAAGACATATGAAACAAATGCAAAAGCAGTCAGTACTCTATTAGGAAGTATATCCCAAACAGAATTCATGAAGGTCATGCACTTCAAATCAGCAAAAGAGATATGGGACAAAATGATCACTAGCTATGAAGGAGATGAACAGGTAAAGGAAGCTAAACTTCAAACTCTCAGGATTCAATATGAGACTCTCAAGATGTATAATGATGAAAGTGTGGCAAATTATTTTCTTCGGGTAGACGAGATTGTTAATTGTATGAAAAATTTGGGTGAAGAAATAAAAGAGACTATAGTAGTTTCAAAGATTCTAAGATCATTATCCCCCAAGTTTGAATCTAAAGTATCTGCAATAGAAGAAAAGGAAAATCTCAAAGTTCTCACTATGTCTCAGTTACATGGAATTCTAACTGCTTATGAAATGAGAAAGGGAGGTCCATCAGACAGAAGGGAAGCTGCTTTTAAGGCATCAGGAAAAGAAGATTACTATGAGGCAAGCCATGTTCCAGAAGAAGAGGAAGAAGAATCAAATTTTGTCAGAAATCTTCAAAGGGGTGCTGGAAGGTTCAGAGGTAAGCTACCTTTCAAATGCTTTGCTTGTGGAAGAGTAGGTCATTATGCTGCAAAATGTCCTAATAAAGATAAAGGAAAAGAACCTGCTAGATGGAATAAGAAACAAAGTGCAAATAAGAAAAGCTACTACACCCATGAAGATAGTGATGGCTTATCAAACAGTGATGAAGATGAACAAGGTAATAAATATAAGCTATTAATGGCATTTGAAGATGATGATTATGAGGATGCTGTAGATGTGGATAATCTCTATAATGAAATTACTAGACTCAAGAGATGCATAGAAGAAAAGAGTGTGATCATTGATACTTTGCAATTTCAAATTGATGAAAAGGAAAAACATCTTGAAAAACTAGAAGGTGAAATTGTTGGTCTCAGAAAAGAAATTGAGAAAACAAAAGCTATTAATCTTAAGTTTGTCAAAGGATCTGAAACTTTGGATGAGATTATCAATGTGCAGCGGTCTCCTCTAAACAAGACAGGTTTGGGCTATAATGGAGAAACCTCTCAAGCATCCACCTCAAAAATTATCTTGATGCAGCAAGAAGAAATGAGCAGAAGAACAATGAAGATAATCAGGTAAAGCAGGGACGAATTACAAACAGAAACTATCAGGGACAATCCTTCTTAAGGGTGAACAAAAGCTACAACCAACCACAGGTAAAATCTTCTCAGTTTGGCACAAGAATAGATGAAAATAGAAATTACAATCAGTTGGCTGGTAGATTCAATAACCGCAGAAGCTTCTTCAATGGACAATGCTTTTCTTGCCATAACTTTGGTCACAAAGCAGCTCAATGTGTTGCATATAAAACAATCATGACTAGGGAAGCTCAAAAACAAAGAAGTATGACAGGGATTACAAAGAGGACCTATAACAACTTTTCGGTTCTTGAAAATGAAGTTGAATGTTCTATTTGCAATAATTTTGGTCATAAAGAATCTGAATGCAGGAGCAGGTTTCAGGAGAAAAAGGAACAAGCCACGAGCACCAAAAAATGGAGAATAAAAGAACCTCAGACAGAAAGATGTGGGATAGCGTTTTATGCAGAAGGACAGGAAAATCTATGGTACATTGACAGTGGATGTTCGAAACATATGACAGGTGATAAAGAAAAACTTGAATCTTATTCTACTTTAGAAAAGGGAAAGAAAGTTTCTTTTGGAAATGATACTCCTGCAACTATAAAAGGAAAAGGTATTGCTCCTTTGAAAGAAAAGGTCAAGGCTGGAAATGTTTTGTATGTTGATGGATTGAAGCATAATCTTCTAAGTGTCAGTCAGATGTGTGATCAAAAAACCGAGGTTATTTTCAGATCGAATGGATGTCTTGTTCGTGATCTTGATACAGGTAAAACAGTTCTCAAAGGCAAAAGAACTCCAAATAATCTGTACATATTTGAAGAAGGACAACAACAATGCTATCTTAGCAAGGATGAAGAGCACTGGTTATGGCATCGAAGGTTGGGACATCTAAGCTTCTCACAAATAAGAAAAGCATGCAAATATCAGGCAGTTCGCGATCTTCCAGATATCAAAATTCCAGACAACACTATATGCAAATCTTGTCAGTTTGGAAAGCAAACCAGAACTAACTTTCCAGAAAAGGAAGGATCAGCTAGCTTGCCTCTTGAGCTAGTCCATACAGATGTATGTGGTCCATTTAGGAAAAGGACACCTCGAGGAGAAGAATATCTGATATTATTCATTGATGATTTCTCAAGGTTTGTTTGGTTAGGGCTTATGAAGCACAAAGATGAAGCATTCGAAAAATTCAAATCCTTCAAAGCATTGGCTGAAAATGAATCAGGACACAAAATTAAGTGCCTCAGATCTGACAGAGGTGGGGAGTTCACATCAAATGAATTTTTCGATTTCTGCGATGAACATGGGATAAGAAGAGAATTCTCTACAGCTAGAACTCCTCAGCAAAATGGGGTTGTGGAAAGAATGAACAGAACTATCCAACAAATGGCTCGTGCTATGCTCGATGAATCAGGTACTCCTGCAACCTTCTGGGGTGAAGCTGCACATGCTGCTGTTATCATTCTTAACAAAACAAATGTCCGAGTAAACAGCACTCAAACACCTCATGAGCTTTGGAGTGGTAAAACTCCTTCCGTGAAGCATTTCAAAATCTTTGGGAGCAAATGTTATATTAAGAATACTGATGAGCAACTTGGCAAACTTGAACCTAGAGCAGATGAGGGCATTCTTCTTGGTTATTCTCCACATAGCAAAGCATACAAGTGCTACAATAAAAGACTTGGCAGAATTGTTGACAGTATTGATATAGTGGTTGATGAGAAGGGATATATTCCTAGGCAAGTTCATCATGAAGACATTGAAGAAGATGAAGGTTACTCTCAAAGGCGAAATGATGAAGAAGAAGAATCTCAAGAAGAACCAGAGGAGCAGACAAGAATAGAAGAGAAGACTCCATCCAGATATGTCCAAAAGAATCATCCAGAAACTCAGATTGTGGGGCAGAAAGAAGCAGGAGTACAAACAAGAAGGACACTTGCAGAAGCTTCAAGCTACTTGGCTCTACTCTCCTCCATTGAACCACAAAATGTGAAAGAAGCATGCAAAGATGAATGTTGGGTCAAAGCAATGGATGAAGAACTTGAGCAAATCGAAAGGAACAACACTTGGGAATTAGTTCCTAGACCAAAAGATAAGAATGTAATAGGAACAAAATGGGTCTTCAAGAATAAGTTAAATGAAAATGGAGAAGTAATTAGAAACAAGGCCAGACTTGTTTGTAAAGGGTATGCACAGCAAGAAGGAATAGATTTTGAAGAGACCTTTGCTCCTGTGGCAAGACTAGAGGCCATCCGAATGTTCCTTGCTCTCTCAAGCTTTCAAAACTTCAAGGTATTTCAAATGGACGTGAAATCAGCCTTCCTAAATGGAGACTTAGAAGAAGAAGTATATATTGAGCAGCCAGATGGGTTCATTCTTGGAAATGATCCAAACCTTGTATGCAGATTGAAAAAGGCACTCTATGGGCTCAAACAAGCTCCAAGGGCTTGGTACTATCGGTTGGACAAATATCTTCACCAACAAGGCTTTTCAAAAGGATCAGCAGATAGCAATCTCTATATAAAAGTTGAAAATAACAAATTGCTAATCCTTGTTGTTTATGTAGATGATATTATTTTTGGCAGCAATGAAGAGACCATGAGTCAAAACTTTGCCTTGGTTATGCAGAAAGAATTCGAAATGTCACTTCTTGGAGAATTGACATATTTTCTTGGATTGCAAATCCAACAAAATGAAGGAGGTATCTTCTTGTCTCAAACCAAATACCTCAAGCAGATCTTGAAGAAGTATGGCATGGAAGAGTCAAAACCAGTATGTACACCCATGGTTACAGGATGCAGCCTCAGTGCAAATGATGAATCAGCAGCAGTTCACCAACCCACTTATAGATCCATGATTGGGAGTTTGCTTTATTTGACAGGTACTCGACCAGATATTACACATGCAGTAGGAATGGTTGGAAGATTTCAAGCCAACCCAAAGGAAACTCATCTTCAGGCAGTCAAAAGAATCTTCAAATATCTTCAAGGGACCCAAAACTATGGCTTATGGTATCCTAGAAATACTGATCTCACTCTTCATGCTTACACAGATGCAGATTGGGCTGGAAGTGTGGATGATAGGAAAAGCACAAGTGGAGGTGCTTTCTTCATGGGTTCCAGATTAGTATCTTGGTTCAGCAAGAAACAAAGTTCGATTGCCTTATCTACAGCTGAAGCAGAATATGTGGCTGCAGCATCTTGTTGCACACAACTTCTTTGGATGATGCAGACCTTGCAGGACTTTCAAATCACTTGCACTCCACCTGTCTCTATCTTATGTGATAATACAAGTGCAATCAGCATTTCAAAGAATCCTGTCATGCACTCAAAGACCAAGCACATACCAATCAAGTACCATTTTCTTCGGGAACAAGTGCTTGAGCAGAAGGTCAAGTTGGAGTATGTTCCTTCTAAGGAGCAAGTTGCTGATATTCTCACAAAACCACTGCCCAGGGAAACTTTTGAATATCTCAGACAAAAGCTGGGAGTAGTTGATGCTTCATCCTGTTGTTGAAGATTGTTTGTTCTACAGAAAAGTTGGTATACGCAGGTTACGGAAGGGATATGAGCGTATACACGCGGATTTATGGTGGGTAAGTCGCGTGTATGCTGGACGCTTGTTGCAGAAAGAATATCCGCGTACATACGCTGTTTTATATAGGATAAAACGCGTATATGAAGTTCTGAACAGCAAGGGAAAACTCTGAAGTTCTGAAAAGCAATAGGAATGTCAGAATTCTTCAGGCACAGTTTCAGGGAGTGCAACAGGCACAGGTTCAGGGGGAGCAGCTCAAAAGTCTCATAAAGCATTGTTGGCATTCAGATGTTTTGGTTGTTGGTTTCAGGAGAAGGAGCTCAGAAAGAAATTCTGGTTGCTGATCTAACAAGATGTTTATCAGATGTTGCTGGTGTCTTTCCTAAGTCTTGGTCTAGATCTGTTGTCTCTATGTCATGTATCTCTCTTGTCATATCTCTTTTATGGTGTCAAGGTCATGTAACGGCCTATGTTGGTTTCCCCACTATGCCTGGGATGAATGCTGTAATATAATTGGTTGTTTCTGATATGTCCCCTCTTGGTAGGGAGTATGGATGTATGTATTGAGTCTTTTGGTGATAGGAAGGTCCCTTATGGTGTATAAATCTTGGCTCTTGTTGAAGAACATCTTTTTCAGATCTGGCCTACTGTCAGGGGGAGCACGAGTCAGCACAGCCAAGCAGAGGTATCAGCATGTCCTCAGGGGGAGCACAGCCCTTTGCTCTTGATGTCAAAGGGGGAGAGTGACTTGGTGTGGTGGTTGCCATCAAGTCCAAAGGGGGAGATTGTTGGCATTATGATTCAAGTGTTGTCCTTGATGGCAACTCACTCAGAGGATGGTACAAGTGCTCAGAGGTTGGTACAAGTGATGGCATCTTAATCAGAAGACAGATCTCAGTACAGCATGCCAAGGAAGCTCATACACGCCGTTTCGTTAAGCCCAAGTCGCGTGTACACGCTAGTTCGATTCATAAAAAGCGCGTGTATGTGGAAAGGTTCCTTTGGTCCATGGTGGTTAGTCCTTGGAAGTTGTGCCTATGATTTCGGACCATTGTGTCTCGACGGGCGTGTCGATCCCTAGTTTTGAAGTTGATGGTATTGTGTTACTATGGTTTTGGCTCTTGGTATTGAGCTAGGCCTAAGACTATATAAGGAGAAGAAGATCATTAGGCAAAATCATCTTTCGACAAGGCTTGAATATCTAAGAGTGAAAGAGATCTGATTTGCAGGTGCTGGGTTGCTTGATCTAAGCCAAGGAGAGATCACATTGGTTGATGGAAGACTAGATCTAAGGATAGATCGGGATCTAATGGTTTGAAATGCACTATCATGATATGGTTGATTATGCTTATTTCTAGATCTGCATATTGTCGCAATGCTATGTTCTGGGTCTAACTAATGTCTGGTACAGCTGCAAATTGAGAAAGTTTATTTTTAGATCTGTACGCAGGTTGGCTTCGGTAAAAGAGCGTGTATACGCGGGTTTGGCTCCTTGAAGTAGCGTATATCTTTTGAAGCTTGTTTTTGGGTTTACAGTGGGGTCTGACAGTTATTGCAGAGTTCTGTAGTCTGCTCTGTGTTCTGATAACTGGTGATTGACAGGGTTCAGTGGTTCAGTGATTCAGAGTTTGGTTGTTTTATGCTTCAATGATCTGTTGTGGAAATTGAATGAATTGTGGTCTTCAGATTGTAATGTTGTGCTTCAGGAATATTCAAGTCTGAAAATGTATGAAAGGTGATACCTGAAGAAAAGAAGATTGTAGGTCAGCACCTACGTACTAGTATCTTGGCTAGTACAAGAACAAAGGGGGTTGGAGCTCCCTTCCAAGGAAGTTTGGAGAACGAGAGAAGGTTGTAGCCTTCTGCAGGTTGTAGCCTGCGTACTGGTATAAGGCTGCACCAGTACAAAAGATTGTAAACTGAAGTTTCTTAAAGAAAGATAGAGATAACTTGCAGCAGGTGGTTTTCACCCACATTGGGTTTCCACCTTATATCTTGGTGTTCATGTGTGTGACTTTTGATCCGTTCTGTTATACTGCATCTGCTTACTGTTAATGTGCTGAATAATGTCCTGATGAACTTAACTGAAAAATAAGCTAACTAAGTTATGAGTTTTCTGCTTATACGCTGTTTTATTTAGTCACAGTAGCGTGTACACGCTGTTTTACTTAACTGAAGTAGCGTATATGTTTCTGAGCATTGAAAAGGTTTGATTGATCTGATAATACTGATTCACCCCCCCTCTCAGTATTATTTCCAACAATCATCATTCTCAAACCCTGATGATGGATCCCATTTGGGATTTGAAACGTTGGTTCAAAAATGTTCATACTGTGGATTCTCCGGTCAATGGTAAAGATAAAAACCACAGATCTCTCAAATCCAAAATCTTATCCCTGTACGGAGGGGATACTTGGAGTGATATCCTTTTACTCGAAAGTTTTAGAGTGAGGATAAAAAGAAGAGCTGCCATTCTGCTCTTCTTTTATCATCATTCTCAAACCCTGATGATGGATCCCATTTGGGATTTGAAACGTTGGTTCAAAAATGTTCATACTGTGGATTCTCCGGTCAATGGTAAAGATAAAAACCACAGATCTCTCAAATCCAAAATCTTATCCATGTACGGAGGGGATACTTGGAGTGATATCCTTTTACTCGAAAGTTTTAGAGTGAGGATAAAAAGAAGAGCTGCCATTCTGCTCTTCTTTTATCATCATTCTCAAACCCTGATGATGGATCCCATTTGGGATTTGAAACGTTGGTTCAAAAATGTTCATACTGTGGATTCTCCGGTCAATGGTAAAGATAAAAACCACAGATCTCTCAAATCCAAAATCTTATCCCTGTACGGAGGGGATACTTGGAGTGATATCCTTTTACTCGAAAGTTTTAGAGTGAGGATAAAAAGAAGAGCTGCCATTCTGCTCTTCTTTTATCATCATTCTCAAACCCTGATGATGGATCCCATTTGGGATTTGAAACGTTGGTTCAAAAATGTTCATACTGTGGATTCTCCAGTCAATGGTAAAGATAAAAACCACAGATCTCTCAAATCCAAAATCTTATCCCTGTACGGAGGGGATACTTGGAGTGATATCCTTTTACTCGAAAGTTTTAGAGTGAGGATAAAAAGAAGAGCTGCCATTCTGCTCTTCTTTTATCATCATTCTCAAACCCTGATGATGGATCCCATTTGGGATTTGAAACGTTGGTTCAAAAATGTTCATACTGTGGATTCTCCAGTCAATGGTAAAGATAAAAACCACAGATCTCTCAAATCCAAAATCTTATCCCTGTACGGAGGGGATACTTGGAGTGATATCCTTTTACTTGAAAGTTTTAGAGTGAGGATAAAAAGAAGAGCTACCATTCTGCTCTTCTTTTATCATCATTCTCAAACCCTGATGATGGATCCCATTTGGGATTTGAAACGTTGGTTCAAAAATGTTCATACTGTGGATTCTCCGGTCAATGGTAAAGATAAAAACCACAGATCTCTCAAATCCAAAATCTTATCCCTGTACGGAGGGGATACTTGGAGTGATATCCTTTTACTCGAAAGTTTTAGAGTGAGGATAAAAAGAAGAGCTGCCATTCTGCTCTTCTTTTATCATCATTCTCAAACCCTGATGATGGATCCCATTTGGGATTTGAAACGTTGGTTCAAAAATGTTCATACTGTGGATTCTCCGGTCAATGGTAAATATTAAACTAATTATTAATTATTTATTTTTAATTTTTTTAATATGTTATTAACTGAGCTACAAAAACCATTGGGTGCCAAAACTTAATATATACATTAAAACTAAAAAATAATACACACACACTCACACACACACATTCCAAACCCCGAAGAGATATTTTAATTCCCATTTCATTAACATTATGGGAATTTCAGATTCCAAGAACATATTAATATAATGGTTGTAATTTTTAGGCGAATAGGCCTTTTTTTAATTAGTCGACTGTCTATACTTCTTCTCTACATCTGACATCTGGCACAGTCGATCCTCACTCCTTACATCGGGTTTCTGACATTATTTTTTTGTGCACTAACTCCAAAACCACCAATACACTTGTCGTTTAGAGTCCTACATTTTTGGTAGGTTCCATACCCAAACCATTGTGCCATTTACCGTCCTACATTTTTCATCGGTTCCACACCCACTGATTTATGTCGTGCATGAGTTTACAATCCTACATTTTTGATCGGTTCTATACCCAACTATTTCTGTGGTGCACAAGTCACAAATTCGTGGTTCCATAATGCATGATGAAGGATCATCATAGAATTATCAGTGATTTGACGGGTTTTTGAGGGGAATTTGATACAGAATATTCTGTTCACAATCAAGCACATATTTAACAATTTGATATAGATTTGAATTCCTCATTAGTAATATGAAAGTTTTGAACCAGTCACCATGCATGATGCAGCACATGTTATAGTAATCGCACATTGTATGTGCATTGTGTAGACAGATCGAGATCTCAGTGCAGGATAGAAATTTTTAATGTGTTGTGCACAGTGTTCATGATCCTGGTGCATGAAAAAAACTATGCGCAATGTTCGCTATAGAATACAAATTATTAAAATCCATCATTTTTAAAGAATACCTTTGGTTGTACACCAAATTGGATCTTAAGGAACGATTGATTTGCAAAAGAGTCATGATGCATCATAAAAATTTATTTGATGGAAGATTTGGAGAGGAGTCACTATGAATAATAATGCTCACATTACAGTGGCAACAATTTTAATGTCCCTGATATAAGGTCCACAATCCTACTAAAACAGGGCCTTTACGCAAGGGGTTGGATTCCTTTTCTGTTTTTGCAGGGAAGGCTATTCAACATCTGAATACGAAGCACAAAGTCTGCATTGAGAAAGAAAAGAAGGGAAAATTTATTTGGGTAAACCAAATTGGCGGACACAATCTCCATTCCTCTTCTAGATTGATGGATAAGGTGAGGGAAATCTTAGCTATAGTTTCTTTATATTAACAACAAACAGAATCACTAATTTCTCTGGTTTTGGTTTTCAATAATTCATTGATTATTTTAGATGTTTCTGCACTAATGGCTCCTTATTTGATTGATTTCAATTTCTTGCTTCAAAGTAGCTTTGAGGGCAGAGGGCTGGGGGTTGGGTGCAAAGCACTAGGTGAATAATTCTACATAGTCATATTTGCAAGCTACCTACATCTAGGTTGGGTGAAAAGCACTGAGTGAATAATTATACATACTCATATTTGAAAGGTACCTACATATGGGTTGTGATTATTTGTGGTCTTCTATCCATTTGATTTCTGTTTTTCGTTTATTAATTATTTTCAAAATTTCTAGGCTATGGTGTTGGCTTTGTTAATTTATTTTCTTGCTTTCAGCGACTTTGTTTCTATCTATGTATGTGGTTTTTGTGATTGGTTGTGTTGTATATGCGTATTGTGTTTATGTGTGGTATGTGTGTAAATTAACGACCCGAGGGCGAGTTAGGGAAGAGCAGAGAAGAAAAGCTTTATTTTAGTGAATCGAATTGGGCGACACAATCTTGATTCCTCTTTGGACGGATGAGGTGAGGGAAATTTAATTTGTAGTTTCTTTATATTAAGAACAATCGGAATCTTTAATTCCACTGGTTTTGGTTTTCAACAATTCATTGGTTATTTTAGACGTTTTTTCTCTAATAGTTCTTTGTTGCTTTGGTTCTAATTTAAGGCTTCTAGTTTTAAGGGCAAAGCAGTGGGTTCATAGCACTGAATGAATACTTCTACAAAGTCACATTTGCAAGGTACCTACCCCTAGGTTTGTGATTATTTGTGATCTTCTCTTGGTTTCAGTTTTTTTTATGAACCATTTGCAATGTCTAATTGATTTCTTTTTTTTGCTAAGGCAAGAGTGGATCCTTCTTAATCAATTAAAAAAAGAAAAATAGTGTACAATCAGCAACCATGGCGGTGGGGCTCACCAAAAGGACGGGCCCACCCTAATCCACAGGTGCAAGACAAAAAAATGAACTTAGGGGTGCGGCCCACTAAAATAGACCATCTGTCCAAAAATGACCATTGGATCCGAAGCTAAAGATCTAACGGATGTAAACCATATCGGGCGGCCAACAAGCTCACCTTTTAACCACCACATTGGACCCGATACACCCTGTAAACCATAATTTATAACCATATCGGGTCCATTTTTGGCATAACCAGTGATCACTTTTACCGCTCGAAATCCACCGATTACGCGCGATTTCCATGGAGTCATGCAAATAGCTCGAAACATAACCGTTGTATCGGTCCCACCAACATGCATGTTCAATCGTGGTCGTTGAATGCCCTTGCTTGATCCAATGGTTCAGGATCATATCGGGCAGACTAAAAGCACCAATAGGTAGCACGCGATGAGGGCGATATTTCCTCCCCACCCAAAGCCACGTGTCGCGTGGTGAGTGGAATCACTCCCGATTGTGAAAAACCGCTTATGGCCTAAAGAGATTGTGATAAACCAGAAACCACCCATAGGGTAGTAAAGTGATCACCGGAAAAGAAACAAGGTTTTGCACCTGCCAAGAAAGTCAGGATTCCGGCGCAAGGGCCCAAGGAAGATGCAGATCCTGCCTTTTAGCCATCCATCTGAGACTGCTGGTTTGTTGTTACCTGGGTTAAGGAGATCGACATAGACCTGCATTCTGAAAAGGACTGCACATATGTCATAACAATTCATAATAAAACCATATCGACAAGACCCCTACTATGTGGCCCTGCTTTGGAAATTTCATCTCTTGATTTTCCCTGATGCTGCTATTGGTCACTGATGGCCCTGGAAGAGCATCCCTCCTTCCACCTATCATCCGTAATCTTCTTCCACCTGTCATCCGTAATCTCCTTCCACCAGCAGCACAAGTCGATATGCTTGTTTCGAACTCCCTCATTTGCAAGCCAGTCTGCAACTTTGTTGGCTTCCCTGTGAACATGCACCAACCTAAGAGTTCTCAGCCTTCATAGGTGCACTTGGATTCATTGGTAGAATTGCAGAAGCTGCCAGTGTTATGAGATTTTCTTAGGAGTAGCGCCAGCATTTATCCTCTTCACTAAGTTGATGACTAGCTCCGAGTCAGCTTCAATGATGGCATTGTGAATGTTGTGCTTAAGCAGTATTTCCAGGCATGATTCCATCGCCATGAGCTCTACCATATTATTGGTTGCTACTCCTAGATAATTGTGGAAGATGATTTGTATGTTTCCTTCCTCATCTCTCAAGGCCCCTCCATAACCAACTTCTCTCGGATTCCCTTTTGAAGCCCTGTCTATGTTGAATTTTAAAAAGCCATGAGAAGGGGGTTGCCAAGGAGAATTGTCTATTAAGGTCTTCCTGTTAATCTACATAGAACCCTGAGGGGGATGAACTTTGAGCTCTAACTTCTCCAAAATTCTAGCCTCCCTTTGATCGATGGGTTTGTCAGTGGCTGCAACTCCTAGGATATGAATAGTCTCTTTTAGTTGTTTAAGGATTAGCTTAAGGATGTTTCTCACTGGACTCGTTTTCTCCTTGAAAATCCTATTGTTGCGCTCCTTCCAGATATTCCAGATTATGAATCCTGGGGTTAGCATCTAGGCGGAGTTAATGATCTCATTGTCCAAGAAATTTTTCCACCAATTATTTAACGTAGTAGTGATATCATTAACATTTCTGTCTGTCTGCTCAAAGACTTCTCCAACCCAATTCCACAGTATTGTGGTGAAAGTGCATCTATTAAGTAGATGATTTGTAGTTTCTTATTGTTCTCTGCATAAATGACATATTGAGGGGCCAACAAAGCCTCTTTTTCTTAAGTTATCCCATGTCAGAATCTTGCCCTATTGAACCAACCACTTGAACAATTTTACTTTCATCCAGTGAGGATTTTCCCAAATTTCTTTCCACGTTTTATCAGTGTTTGGAAGGTTTAGCCCTACATCTATTCTTTTTGCTTCCTAAAAGTTGAAGAGACCTATCTTGTGCTTTCCCCATCTTGGTTGATCGTTCAAGTTTGAGTACAAGATTTGTCTCTTATCTAAAAGACCTTGAAGGGCTATAGCTTGAGTATGCAACATGCCCATTCCACTATAATCTATTGGTTTCCAAGTTCTCCATTTCTTATCATTCCTTGCTGGGTCCCAATAGTCACTTACCCACCTTAGTACTTTGTTGATGGTATCGGTGTGAATGTTTGCTAATTCTTCTCTTTGGAGATTGTCCTCCTGCTACCAATTGTCCTCCCAGAACCAAGCCAGGTTCCCATTTCTGATCTCCCAAAAACTGTGGTTCTGGACTACAGCCCTATTCTCCCATGCCCTATTCCAAATTGCAGAACCTTTTACTTGTCATATCATTCTGATTAGATTTTCCTCTTGCCATTTACTAGCATATTTGTGCTTCCAGAGTTTTTCCCAAGGGGCTTGAATTTATTTTAGCCATCTCCACCAGATTTTGGCACCAAGAACTCTACTTAGAATTCCTGGGTCATGAAGACCCAAGCCTCCATGGGACTTAGGTTTGCATACTCTGTCCCATGCCACCAGGGCCCATTTCTTCTTTTCTTCTCCTTTCCCCCAGAGAAAGTCTCTCTGAATATTTCTTATATCAGTCATTATACCGGCTAGTGTTGGAATGGCAGATAGCATATAGATAGGGATGCTTTGGAGGATGGCCTTAGTTAGAACAAGTCTTTGTGCTAGATTTAGTGCTCTGTTTGTCCATTTGTTGATCTTATCTTTTAGCTTATTAAGGATAGGCTCCCAGATATCCTTGTGAAGTGGTTTGTTAGTGAGAGGAACTCCCAGGTACTTCACAGGCAGTGACTCCCTTTGAAAGCCTAAAATTCTAGAAATATTTATTTGAATTGAAATATCAGTATTGAAAAAGAAGATATTTGATATAGTTAGACTTACCTCAGTGCCTGCTGCCCTAGCAAACTCACTCAGAATCTGTTTGAATGCTTTGGCTTCCTTAACAGTGGGTGTGCCTTGAAGCATAGTGTCATCCACAAATTGTTGATGTGTTACTGTGTCCCCACCCTGAGTGAGTCTTAGACCTTGAATTCTCCCTTCCTCCTTAGCAGCTCTGATAGCTCTTCCTAACCCTTCCATCATTAGAATGAAGAGGAAAGGAGAAAGAGGATCTCCTTGCTTGAGACCTCTAGAAGGCTTGAAGGTTTTGGAAGAAGTGCCATTGAGAAGAATTGAACAGCTGGCTATGGTAACTAGCACCATAACCCATTTAATCCAATTGTGATCAAAGCCATAGGCTTTTAAAATTGCTCTTATGTACGACCAACTAAGCTTGTCATAGGCCTTTGCTATGTCCAATTGCATTATCATTCCTGCATGTTTGTTGGTTATGAATGAATGAACCGTTTCATGTGCTTGAATTATATTATCTAGAATTTGTCTTCCTTCCACATAGCTCGTTTGTTCCTCTAACACTAGGGTTGGGAGGAGAGGTTTGAGACGGTTGGCAATGACTTTAGATATAATTTTGTAGATCACATTGCATAATGATATAGGTCAAAATCTATTTGGAGAGGTGTCCTTCTCCTGTTTAGGCATTAAGGCAATGAAAGATTCATTGAGCGCCTTTAAGACTGTCTTAAATCTTCGAGAGTCTTCCACTACCTCCAGGATGTCCTGTTTCACTATCCTCCAACAAGCTTTGAAAAAGTCCACATTAAAGCCATCCAAGCCCAGTGCTTTCCCATTTTGCATCTCTTTCATGGCTTCCTCAATTTCTTCCTCTGTTACTGGTCTAGTTAGATTGAAATTATCTTCTCTAGTTACCAGTTTAGGGATGTACTGAGTGAATTTTTCTATAAACTGGTATCTATCTTCCGAGGTTTCCTCAGCAATTTTCTGAAAATGTTGGAGTAGAACATTCTCCATATCTTCATGATTCTTTCTCTCTATACCATGTTGATCTGTAAGTTTCACAATTCTATTGTTGTTTTGGTGAGCTATGGTGGATCTGTGAAAGAATTTGGTGTTTCTCTCCCCTTCTTTAATCCATTGTACTCTGGCTTTTGTCTCCAGAGTATTTCCTCTTGAAGGCATCTGTTGTCCCACTCTTGCTGGAGTAACTCTGCCATCTCTTTTCTTTCTTCTATGTAGCCTTTTGTGATAAGAATCTGGTTTATTTCCTTTAGTTTCTTTTCCACATCTCCTTTAGCTTTGAAGATGTTGCCAAATTCTATTTTGTTCCACTCTTTGAGTCTGCCTTTAATGTGTTTGAGCTTGCAGTGAAGCAGGAACATCTTTGTACCTTGAAGGTAAAGCTCTTCCTTCCACCATTGTTCAATATTGGTGAGGAAATCTGAATGTGTGAGCCAAGCATTCTCAAACCTGAAGGGGATGTTCCTTGGTCTTCCAAAAAAGGAAGCTTCCAATTGGATAGGCCAGTGATAAGAACCTCCAAAAGGTAGTATGAGTGTAGTAATGTTGTTTCCCTTGAGAAGAAGTTCCTCCGAAACCATAAATCTATCCAATTTTGAGGCCACTTGGGTAGGGCCCCCTCTTTTTTTATTCCAAGTGAAGATTCCATTGCTTGTTTCCATATCAACCGATTTCATATTGGTGATGAAGTTCTGGAAGGCAATTGAGTCTCTCCCAAGTATTCTAGTGCCTCCTTTCTTCTCCATGAGTGATTTTGGATGTTGAAATCACCGCCAAGAATCCATGGTAGATATGGGTATCTCTTTTTCATATCCTCCAGTGTTGAGAGGAGTCTAAGTTTGTCCTCCATTGGTTGTGGACCATAGACATTAGTGATCATGTAACATTTCCTGTCACCCACCGGTTGGAAAATTAGAGAAAGGTGATGTCTGGATGCCTCCACATCAATCACACTAAATTTCTGTGGATCCTAGAGAGTGAGAATACCACCAGCAGATTTGTTTGCCTTAACTTCTAGGTATTCATATCTATTTACCCATTTACTATGTTTTTCATGAATCCTCTCCACTGAGCACTTTGTTTCCTGTATGAATACTATGTCAGATTTTTCCTCTCTAATCCTTTTACTGAGATTCCTTTGTTTTCTTCTACTCCCTAAGCCTCTAATATTCCAGGTTGTGATTTTCATTGAGGTGGGGTTATAAAGGAGTAACTAGAAAGGTCTTTCATCCTTCCTAAATCAATCATGAGCTTGCCACACTCCAGTAGTAATTATTTCATTCTTTTTCTTCCCCTCCTCTTGCCTGGATTCTTTGTTAGTTTTTCTGTTATTAATATTATTGAGGAAGTCCCTTTGTTTTCCTAGTTGTCATGTCCTCTTTTGACTCCTATAGCTGTTTGATGTGCCTTGTTAAGGAATATCTATTGGACTTTGTCTACTTCCTCCTCAAGGATGGAGTTTATTCCCTGGTTGCCTCCCTCTTCTAGAAACTTTTCCAGCTCTAGGTTCTCCCTTTCTAGGATCTCCTGTGAATCTTGATCCTCTATACCACTTTCACTTTGAGTCATTTCCTGATATTTTCTACTTGCATGCTACTCAAAGGGTCCATCATGTGTCCATTCTGTTCCTGAGTGTACTCCATGCTGGTCTCTTTTTCTTTCCCCCTTGCTATCTGATTTTCTGTACTATCTTTATCCCCTCCCTCAACTTCTTCTTCTCCTAAGATCTCAAAACTGTTATAACTTTTTGCTTTATCATTCACGCTAGGGTTCTTTTTTGTCTTTCTTCCTCCTCCTTTTCCTTTTCCTCCTACTTTGGTGAAACCTGTCTGGTCTTTTCTTTTGTTGGTATTTAGGTTTTCCTCCCTTTGATTGAAAGGATAGTCTCTGAATAGATGCCCATGCTCATGACATTTGTGACATCTGAACGGGATATGTTCATAGTCAATTTCTTGAACCCATTCCTCATCATAGAATTCTAGAATGACCTCATCTGGAACGACTCCTGATAGGTCCATCTCCACACATATACATGCATAGGATGTATATTTTCCCCTTAGAGTTGCCTCTGAAATTTTTAAGAAATGACCTAATTTATTGCCTATAGCTTTTAAAGACTCTGGCATCCAACAATCTAAAGGTAAGGAGTATAGTCAAATCCATACCGATATCGAAGTGAAGGTTTCTCACTTTGGCACAAAGTTCATTGTCCATGGCCTCATATAGAGTCTGGCAACTGCAAGGAAGTATGGCCCTCCTTCAAAGATTTTGTCCCTGTTTTCTATGTTCGTAAACACCACAGTGAAAAAACCTTTGGACCCAAGATGAATATTTAACTCCCCCTTAGGTTTCCAGTTGTATTTTATCCAGGTGTACAATGCTTTCTCTGATGGCCAAATTCCCATAAATTTACATATGATGGCATAGTTTTCCATGTGATCCATGTGCCTTCGCAGAGCTGGATCGTTCAGAATAACCCGAAGTTTAGTTATGGTCTTGGGTTTATAAGGCCCCATCTTAGCTCTATTCTCTAACCCTTGACCTCTGTCTTCCTCTTTCTCCTCCCGACAGTTTCCTTTGTGGGCCCCTTGATCGGCATTGGTTTTGTTGTCTTCTGCTTTCTAAGTTTTTGTGTCTTTTGTCTTGACCTCCAAGGGATGTGGAGGTTTGTTCTTTTTCCCTCATTTTCCTCTGTTTGCTACCATGTAATTGTAGGAGGGAGTGGAGCTCCCTCCTCCCTATGACTCCATGGAAGCTTGGTACTCGCTGTGTAATTCGTTTGATTAATTTTATTTAATTGGTTTTATTTTATTTGGGAAAAAAGGGTAACTAGATTTGTAATTCGTTTGATTGATTTTATTTAATTGGGAAACAAGGTTAACCGGATTTGTAATTCGGTTTATTGAATTTGAATACAAGAGTAGTGTGGGTCGTATACTAAATTTCAAAGACAAGACATTGTAACCAAGTTTATTTAATTTAATTTCTTGATTTTTCATAGAATCTCGGATCTCTTTGAGCTCGCAGATTTCTTTTGAGTTTAATAATTAAAAAAATCACACCATTAACCTAAATTTATGTATTGATTTTAGAAAGAATTCAAATCATTCTATCTACTCTTTTATCATAGTTTCTATATTCACTTAACTAAAAATTTAAAAGAATTTTTGTTTTTTCAAGTTCAAAATTCTCACTCATAATTGCCATATAATTAAGTATCTAGAACCTACCTCAAATATCGCTCCATTGCAAGAGTATTTAGTCATGCTTTTCCACAAGGTCCTCTCAGCACTCTATATACTCCCAAAGTTGTTTGAAAGCAAGAAAGAAACTAACCAACAAAGCAACATGGCATATAAATATTGAAAATAATTAACGATCCACAAACATATTGCAATCGGTATTCATAAAGAAATCAATTAGACATTGATATCGATCTGGGTGGTGATAGAAAAATAGTAAAGATGCTTGAAAATTTTGTATCTTATTTTGTAGAGCTCTGGTTCTAGGGTTTAACAAAACAAGTGAAATCCGGTTACCCTTTTTTCCCAAATAAAATAAATTCAATTTCCAAAGATTAGCATCGATCAATTTATGGAGATCTTACATTGGTGTACATTTAATCTTGCAACTTTTATTATTTCTTCTTTCGAAAAAACATTTAATCTTGCAATTTTTAAAGTCGTTTAGGTGAATGATTGGATCTGAATAATGCTATTACAACTCTGGAGGTTATTTATGGGGTAAATT
This sequence comes from Pinus tabuliformis, assembly GCA_031772625.1. Classification (NCBI taxonomy): domain Eukaryota; kingdom Viridiplantae; phylum Streptophyta; class Pinopsida; order Pinales; family Pinaceae; genus Pinus; species Pinus tabuliformis. The sequence goes on from CM062818.1 coordinate 1,768,015,768, forward strand.
ATTGAATTCGAAATATTATGAGTGAAATATAAACGATGAATTATCAGTTTCAGAGTTTTCTTGTATAGGCATTTTACAGATTTATTTAAATTTTATTTTTTTATTAAATTATTTTGTATTTAAATATCTTTTTATTTTTATATAGTTTTATTTATATAATCATATGGACATTCTTTTTTATCCAAGAAAAAGTGTTTAGTTAGATTAAAATGAAACTTCAGTTCTATTTCATTTTCTAAATTTCAATGATTTATTTAAATATATATATATATATATATATATATATGTTGGTTACAGACGTATCATTATATGGACATTCTGTTTTATATAAGAAAAGGGGGCTGAGTTAGATTAAACTGAAATTTAAGTTCTGTTTTATTTTCTGAATCTTAGTTGCTTATTTTACTTTTTAAATCTTTATAAAAAAATTATAAGTAAAATTTTCTTAGCTGATGAATAAATCTTTTGATAGCCTATGAGGTTTTGGATTGATGGTAAATAGATGCACTGTTAAAGTACTCTTTCTGATAAGTCACTGGTTCAAATCCCCATGACTGCTTACGTACAAAAAAAATATATATATATATTTTACATGATAAAATTTGACCATCTACAAGAACTTTTATTAATATATGACCAGGTATTGCTAGCAGCGTCCCCGTCGCATTATATATTGAAATTTACGGTCTTCCTAGCAATTTCACTCCCAGAGATGAGAACTCTTTTCAGAAGAGGTGTCCACGTGTTCTTGGCACTTTAATATCTATTTGTTTAGAGCGATCAATAAAGTCGTGCTAAAATGCAATTTTGTTCAAATAGAAGCTTTGTTAACGCGTCTGAGGGGTTCTTTCCGTAGACTCGATTTCAGTACCCAAGGTCGTCGATCAAAAGATAGTAATAAAGGCTATCAAGATGGGAGAAATCTAACTAAATGATTGGTAATCATGATTAATAAAAAATAAAAAAATAAAAATTAGCAATTATCTCTAAAAATAGAAGATTTGGGAAGATCATCTTGAAAAGTACATCACTAAATATAAAAAACTCTTATTTTTAATAGAATAAATATTATATAAAAGATTATTTGAAAGAAAATTGAGAAAACTCTATTACTAAGAGTAACCTTCTAATTTAGTGGTAGTGGTTGCTTACTTGCTAATGGAGATTTGTCGTTGCAACATTTGATTATGCCTTGGTTACGCTCAGAGTAAGATGATTGATGTTGATTATGCCTACATTTGATTATGCCTTGGTTATGCTCAAAGTAAGATGATTGATGTTGATTATGCCTTGGTTACGCTCAGAGTAAGATGATTGATGGAAAATCACTCATCACATAAGTTATACAATTCCTTACTTAATTCTTTGAGCATTGAGAAAAATTTTGGTTTATTATGTTGCCGTGATAGGTAAGACAAATTGTGAAGACAAAATGGACCAATTTTCACACTATTGTTTTCACCAATCAAGTCAATACAACTTAGAGGACAACTTCAAAGACCTAAACAAAAAATCCAACTATATTTTGATATAAAAAATATAATTTTATATCATATTTTACAATGCAATAATCCAAAACATTTTTATTATGATATTATTTTAACAATTCTTATCTCATAGTTAAATAGGAAAATTTATGTTTACATTATTTTTTAATGCAATAACTATAATCTATATAAAGCAAAATAAATTTATAAAAAAATCAAAATTTTATTAAAATTAAAAGTTTTATTTAATATATAAATATTTTGATTATAAATGTTTATTTTTAAAAATTCTAACATACGTTTCAAACCCCAAAGGGGGTCCATCATCAGGACAAATCAGAAAGAATAATAATGAGAGATTATTGAGAGAGAATAGAATTGCGACCTGGAAATAAATACAAGAACCCTAAATTCACAAAAAGGCCGACATATGATTCTTAATTATTATTTTATTTATTATTCTTTGAAACAGGATTTTATTATTATTTACAATTTTTTTTTATTGAAATATATTAATTATTAAAATTATTAAATATTAAAACCTTTACTATGTTTGAATTGTATTAATTAATATGACTAAATTATATTAATCATATTATTATAATTAATATATAAATACTAGGTATAATATAATATATATAAATTATAATTGATTTATATAATTATTTTAATTAATTTATATTTTTAATTTACTATAATTTAATATAAATTAATTAATATAATTTATAAGATTTTATAAGATTATAAAATAATTAATATATTTAAAATAAATTAATATGTTCTATTAATAAAAATCAATATGAATTTATGAATAAAATTTTTACTATAGTTAAAATATATTAATTATCAAATTATAAACAATTATTAAAATCTATACTATAATTTATTTATATTAATTAATATAACTAACTTACTTATATTAATTATATTATTATAATTAATATATGTAAATAATAAATCTGATTATATACAAATTTTTAATATTAATTAATTTCATTAAAATAATTTGATATAAATTAATTAATATAATTTATAAGATTTTTAATATAATAAATAATATAATTAATATTAATTAAAATGATTTATATAATTAATATAATTAATATAAATTATATTAATTTAACTTAACTTAATACAATTAATATAATTTAATATAAATTAATTAATATAATTTATAAGATTTTTCAAGATTATAATATAATAAGTAATATAATTAATATAAATTAATTAATAAAATTTAATTTAATATAAAGTAATTTATATTAATTTTATATTTTATATATTAATATAATTAATATAATTATATACTTATATAAATTTGCTTTTAATTGCTTTAAGTAAACTCCCTGAATGCAAGACCTATTATTTCCGATCGTGAGCTTCCAAGGGTCTGGAGGGGTTCATTTGTTTTATCAGAGGAAGCCAATTTCCACTGATTTCATTTCCATTGTCCCTGCTGAGGTTCTGAGGAAGCCAATTTCCACTGATTTTATTTTAATTAATATTAATTATATTATTTATTATATTAAAAATCTTATAAATTATATTAATTAATTTATATCAAATTATTTTAATGAAATTAATTAATATTAAAAATTTGTATATAATCAGATTTATTATTTACATATATTAATTATAATAATATAATTAATATAAGTATGTTAGTTATATTAATTAATATAAATAAATTATAGTATAGATTTTAATAATTGTTTATAATTTGATAATTAATATATTTTAACTATAGTAAAAATTTTATTCATAAATTCATATTGATTTTTATTAATAGAACATATTAATTTATTTTAAATATATTAATTATTTTATAATCTTATAAAATCTTATAAATTATATTAATTAATTTATATTAAATTATAGTAAATTAAAAATATAAATTAATTAAAATAATTAGAATAATTATATAAATCAATTATAATTTATATATATTATATTATACCTAGTATTTATATATTAATTATAATAATATGATTAATATAATTTAGTCATATTAATTAATACAATTCAAACATAGTAAAGGTTTTAATATTTAATAATTTTAATAATTAATATATTTCAATAAAAAAAAATAAATCGTAAATAATAATAAAATCCTGTTTCAAAGAATAATAAATAAAATAATAATTAAGAATCATATGTCGGCCTTTTTGTGAATTTAGGGTTCTTGTATTTATTTCCAGGTCGCAATTCTATTCTCTCTCAATAATCTCTCATTATTATTCTTTCTGATTTGTCCTGATGATGGACCCCCTTTGGGGTTTGAAACGTTGGCAGAATGAAGTGAAGACTGTGGTTAATCCGGATCAAGAATCAAAAAACTCCCACAGAAGCCTAAAATCTAACAATTCTAACATAAAAATAAATTTATTTACATGTAAATTATTTTACATAATAATTTTTTTTATTATTTTTTAATATCAATTTTTTTATTCATTTTCTTTATTACTTAATATTAATATTTTATTTAACTTTCTATTAAAATTCAGTAGAAATGGTAAACATAATTTTAATTTGTAGAATTCATTAGCTTCGGGCCCTGAGAAGCCCATATATGTGATTCCCTATAGATCTAGAGTTGATCTGGAAAATCTATGCACATGTACCAGAATAATGAAATTAACACTGAGAGCACAAGGGTTTCAAAGTGTAGGTCCCTGTGGGCCACATGGACTCGACAACTCTCCGGATTCTAACGTCGGATTGTGATGTCGGCCCAACCATCCATTTCACGCCCCCAATTATTTTTTCCTTAAATTGGCCGAGTGCGGCACCGCCTAAGTAATTAACATTCACCATTGTTATATTACTTTACGAACTATGCCTTAACATTCATCATAAAACATGAATAACATATTAATGTGCGGAAACCATTAATATAATAACACCATAGAACAACAGGAGAACAACATCACATGTACAATAATCTTTTATTATATGAGAGAATTTTTACAAATGACAAGGACCTTGGCTCCACCGACGTTTACACCCAAGTCGGGCGCCCACCCGTGCAAGAGCGCACAGTGGTCTCACCACGACTCAACCACAACACAAGTTTTCTTTGCCTGATCAGGCAGGCGTGCCCATGCATGACCCACGCCCAACACAACCCAAAACGTGTTACAAGACTTGGTGGGTGGGCACCTTAGAACGCCCTCCACCCGCACCTTCAACCGCCTTCACAATTCTTGCGCAACCCGTGTACACCGCCCGGCAAGCGGGCGCATAACCTACGCCTTTGTTGCAGCCCTTTCACTTGCTCACACCTCTTGTTCGAATGCTTGAATACCAATGAGTGATGTCCAAAATGCCATCCTCATCCGCTTGTTTATACGCCAATGTGTGGAGAGGTTGAGCGCTTGGCCGACCCTCCGTTCGATCCACCAACCACACGTTTTCAAACAACTCGAGTGCCTTTGTTGGGTCGGCCCACCCATGGCACAGGACCACCCCACAATTCTCCCTTGTTTGCTCAACGCCTCTACGGTCGGCTTGTGAACAAGCTCCTCCTAGCTCACCCCTATAAACGTGGAACACCAACATCGTCTATATAACATATATTTTGTCCTTGGTCTCTCTTGTTCTTATTTCATGCCTTAGTCGCATCGCATGGAGGAAGGAGGGTGCGCCTGGTCACCTGTCGACCACAAGGCATTACATCCTCCCCCACTCGAAATCGTTGTCACCCTCGACAATCCTGACTTCCTCAGAAGATTCCTGTCATACTTCGCAATCTTCTTCTTCCATCTCCAAAGTGAGTCCTTTGATTCCCAGCTTTCTTCGTCCGATGCATTCTTCCATCTGACAAGAAATTCCTGCTTCATGTGGCAACCAATCCCTGTAGTTCTGAAGCTCAAAATATTCTCCAACTCTAGTCCTAGCTTGTCCACAATCCCGGCTGGTCCTCTCGGTAGTTCAGCTCTCTCTGGATGATTAGCATCAAGTCTGCATCTCTTCAACTAACTCATGTGAAAAACCGAATGCTTCATGTGCATATGGTGTGGAAGCTCCAGCTCATAAGCAACTCCCCCCACTCTCTTCTTCACTCGGAATGGTCCCTCATACTTCCGTGTCAGTTTGCTCGCAGTCCCCTTGGCTGGCTAAAACTGCTCCCCGGTAATCTTGAGAAACACCATATCTCCCATACTGAAGTGTGCATCTCGTCTACCTCGATCAACCCATTTCTTCATTCTCCTTGCAACTTCGTGCAAGCGCAACTGTGCCAACTCCAAGGTCTCATCCCAAGCCTTCATGAACTTCTTTACATGAGGACTCCTCAAGAAACCTCCTGTCACTACAGTATGCGGTGCAACCAGCATCTTCCCATTCACTAACTCAAATGGACTATACCCCATCACAGAACTCTTTTGAATATTGTAATTGAATTGAGCAATATCCAAGAGTTCAGGCCAATTCTTCTGATCAGCTGTCACATAATGTCGCAAGTAGTCCTCTAGCAATGCATTGATCCTCTCAGTCTGACCATCTTTCTGCGAATGGTAACTCGAACTCATCAACAACTCTGTCCTAACTAACTTGAACAATGTGGTCCAAAATCTACCTGTAAAATGTGGATCTATCTGACACGATGCTTAATGGCATCCCCCAATACTTCACTATGTTCTTAAAGAACAACTCCGCAGTCCGCTCGGCTCCACACAGTATCTTTGTTGGAACAAAGATAGCATACTTGGAAAAACGATCAACCACAACCATAATCCCATTATACCCCTGAACCTGTGGCAACTGAGTGATGAAGTCCATCGAGACACTCATCCATGGTCTCTCAGGAATCGGTAAAGGCTGCAACAGTCCTCCTTGCCTCTGAGTATCCGATTTGTCTTGCTGACAAATGATGCACGTACGTACATACTCCTCTACATCCTCTCACATCTTCTCCCAAAAGAATCCTCTCTCCAACAATGCCAAAGAACGACGCATCCCCGGGTGGCCAACCCATGGCGAGTCATGGCACTCCTTCAAAAGGTGCCTCCTGAGCCCAAATGACTTTGGAACATAGAGTCGGTTTCCAAAGAACAAGAACCCATCACGTAGAAAGAACTTCCGTGTCTTCCCCTCCTTTATCTGCTTCACTATATTATGCGCCAAAGTATCGGTTTCAACACTTTCCTTGAGCTTATTCTTCATCTCTTCTAACATCTGAACTCGACTCCTACTCCTAGCTGCCCGGTCTTCTCCCTCCAATGCTACAAGTTGCCCCTTCCTGCTAAGGGCATCTACTACCGCATTGTGTCTTCCTGGTCTATACTCGATAGTCATGTCGAACTCTGCCAAGAATTCCTGCCAACGAGCTTGCTTCACAGAAAGCTTCGGTTGTGATGCAAAATAACTTACTGCAACATTGTCAGTATTGACAAAAAATGGCTTCCCAATCAGGTAATGCCTCCACACATGAAGACAGTGAATGATTGCAGTCATCTCCTTCTCATGGACCGGATACCTCTGTTTTCTATCCTGCAACTTCTGACTCTCATACGCCACCAAATGCCCATCCTACATAAGAACCCCTCCTATGGCAAAATCTGAAGCATCTGTGTGTACCTCAAATGGTCGCTCAAAGTCCGGCAACTTTAGTATCGGTGCTGTAACCATCCTCCTCTTAAAGTCATCAAATGCCTTCTAACATTTATCTGTCCAATTCCACCTCTTGTCTTTCTTCAATAGGTCTATCAGTGATGATGTTACCTTGGAGTACCCCTCTACAAACTTCCGTTGGTAGTTGGTCATGCCCAAAAACACCCTCATCTCATGGACATTCTTTAGTTCAACCCAGTCCTCGATCACCTTCACTTTGCTCGGCTCCATCCGTATGTATCCTTGACCAACAATATGCCCAAGGAATGGAATCTCGGTCTGAGCGAACACATACTTAGACTTCTTCAAGAACAACTGATTTGCCCTCAGTGCCTCGAACACCATCACCAAGTGCTTTTTATGATCCTCCATGTTGTCACCGAACACCACTATATCGTCCAAGTACACTACTACAAACGAATCCAAGTATGGTCGTAGGACATCAGTCATCAAGGTGCAAAATGTAGCAGGAGCATTACACAACCTGAATGGCATAACAAGGAACTCAAAGCTACCATACCTTGTTACTATCACGGTCTTCTTCTCGTCTCCTTCAGCTATCCGCACCTGATAATACCCATGCCTCAAGTCCATCTTGGAAAACACTTGGGCTTTCGTAAGCTTGTCAAAGCAATCAACAGCCAATGGAAAAGGATACCTGTTCCTTACCATCTGCTTGTTCAATGCACGGTAATCACAGCACATCTGTAGCTCATTCGAATCCTTCTTCCATTGGAACAATACCAGAGCTCCATAAGGGGACCTTGAAGGTCTGATGAAACCTGCATCAGCTAACTCCTTTAACTGTCGTTTCAACTCCTCCAACTCAGGTCCTGACAACTGATAAGGTGCTTTAGCCAGAGGTTGCTTTCCTGGCTCAAGCTCAATGCTCTGGTCCACTGCATGCCTTGGTGGAAGCTTCTTTGGTAGCTCATTAGGTATCAAATCTGCATATTTGGCCAGTACCTCAGAAATATCGGCTGGAACATGCGTCCCCACTCCATCACCTTCAACATCCTTGAACATCACCGCATATGTCTCCATATTTGACTCCTTCATAGCCTTCTCCAAACTCAGTGCCGAAACATGCTGCACCTTGACTTTCCTCCTTTGCCTATGAGCGAGCAAAGTCCAAGTTTGTGACTGTCCAACAAGCACCACCTCATCACAGAAGGGGAAAACAATAGCCCTGTTTCCCTTCAAGAAATCTTGTTCGAGTATCATATCGAAGTCGTTCATCTCCATCACTGTGAAGTCCAACTGACCCTTCCAGTCTTTTATCTGCACAGGCACTTCGTGTGCCAAACCTGCCACTTTAGCTCTAGAGTTCACTTCCTTGACTTCCACATTCGATGGGAAGATCATCAGTCCAACCTCTTTTGCTAACCATGTCGTCATGAAGTTATGAGTGGCCCCCGTGTCCACCAGAGCTTGAATGGTCTTGTCATGCACCATCAAGTCCACGAAACCCACACTATTAATCCACGATTTCTCCATAACTTTTCCCTGCATACATGTCTATTCTCTGCGTTCATCATCAAGCAACGGCTTCACCACCTATGAACCTACTCTGATACCACCTATCACGAAGTGCAGGTGTGTATCATCTTCATACATCGGCTTCACTCGTCGTGAACCTGCTCTGATACCACCTGTCATGCCCCCAACTCTTTTTTCCTTAAATTGGCCAGGTGCGGCACCGCCTAAGTAATTAACATTCACCATTGTTATATTACTTTACGAACTATGCCTTAACATTCATCATAAAACATGAATAACATATTAATGTGCGAAAACCATTAATATAATAACACCATAGAATGGCAAGAGAACAACATCACATGTACAATAATCTTTTATTATATGAGAGAATTTTTACAAATGACCAGGAGCTTGGCTCCGCCGGCGTTTACACCCAAGTTGGGCTCCCACCCGTGTAAGAGCGCATGGTGGTCTCACCACGACTCAACCACAACACAAGTTTTCTTTGCCTGATCGAGCGGGCGCGCCCGTGCACGACCCACACCCAACACAACCCAAAACTTGTTACAAGACTTGGCAGGTGGGCGCCTTAGAATGCCCTCCACCCGCACCTTCAACCGCCTTCACAATTCTTGCGCAACCCGTGTACACTGCCCGACAAGCAAGCACATAACCTGCACCTTTGCTGCGGCCCTTTCACTTGCTCGCACCTCTTGTTCAAACGCTTGAAGACCGATGAGCGATGTCCAAAATTCCATCCTCATCCACTTGTTTATACGCAAATGTGTGGAGAGGTCGAGCGCTTGGCTGGCCCTCCATTCGATCCACCAACCGCGCATTTTCAAATGATTTGAGCGCCTTTGTTGGGTTGGCCCACCCATGGCGCAGGACCACCCCACAATTCTCCCTTGTTTGCTCAACGCCTCCACGGTCGGCTTGTGAACGAGCTCCTCCTAGCTCGCCCCTATAAATGTGGAATGCCAACATCGTCTATATAACATATATTCCATCCTTGGTCGCTCCTATTCTTATTTCATGCCTTAGTCGCATCGCATGGAGGAAGGAGGGCACGCCCGGTCGCTTGTCGACCGCAGGGCGTTACAGTCCATCTCGTGCTCCAACCGTCCATGTTGTGCTTTACACTATTGATCACCATTAGAGGGTTAGTGGCTAATAGACATCCGGCTACCCACACTTTAAATATTTCACAATTCCAATATCACATTTTTTACTTAAAATACACTAAAAAAACATTGCATTTTAAGTAAAGATATTAATATATAATAAAACTAGATCTATATATTAATATAGAACAATTTAATTTCTCATTTTTAAAACGGTTGAAAATTGTAACAATAAATATTATCATGAATTAATAGTTTGTTAACGTAAATGAATATTATCATATATAGCTTATTTAAGTATAATAAGAGTTTACATAAGATATATCTCTCCTTGAGATTTAGCTAACAGAGGATCTCCCTGAGGCGATTTCAAATCAGAGCTCCCGCGCGACCGCCCCCTGACTGGTTCTTCGCCTCCTCCAGGCCCCGCCTAGCAGCTCTGCTGCTGGGTTTGTCTTTGCCCCTGCAGGCCCTCCTGGGCTCCATTCCTCTGCTTCGCGGCCTCTCTTGGGCCTCCTGCCCGGCCCCAACTCTAGGGCCTCTTCCTTCTTCACCTCCGTTATTTTTCCTCCGCCGACTTCGAGTTGGCCCTCCTTCGCCACCATGTCTGGGACTGATCCCTCATCACCAAGCTTTGAAGACAACGAAAAGCTTTTTGCATCTCTTATCCCTGAGAATGCCTCCTCAAGAATCCGTCCATCTGCATCCAAGTTTGTCAAGAAACTTGATGACATACCTGAAGTATCTCTTCCTCCCAGTCTCCCGAGGAAGGTTGCAATCGCTTTAGCTGAAAGGGGTCTCGTTGGCTAGTTTACTGGCCTCTGGCCTTCGCCCAGAGCAGTCCAAAAATGAGTGGAATGTAACTGGAACGCGATAATACAAGGGAAAATAGCTATCAGATTCTGTGGAAGGGGCTTCTATACTTTTCTTTTCGAAACAAAAGAAGACCGGAACCTTATTTTTAGAAATGGCCCCTAATTCATGGATTCAAGAGGCCTCTATCTGAACAGATGGTCTCCCGATTTTGATCCGGAAATGGACATCCCAAATGTAGTCCCAGTTTGGGTCCGTCTGCCTCACCTCCCCCTCCACTGCTGGGGAGATGAATCAGTAAAGGCCATTGGGAACGCGGTTGGAAAATACATTGATAGATGCAAACCAAAGGAGAATATGCACACCTGTGCGAGGATTTGCGTTGAAGTTGACCTAGGAAAAGGCCTGCCGGAAGCCGTCAAGATCAAAGTAGATCAATGGACTCACATCTAACAGCTAGACTACGAGCAACTACCTTTCAAATGCAAGGTATGTCACGAATATGGACATTTTGCAAATAGATGTAGTAAGTTAAAAATAAATGAGTCTAATGAAAATGCTAAAACCTCTAAAGGCTCATGGGAGCAAGTAAAAAAGAAGAAATCAAACCCTCTGCAAGGTCCTAGTTCCAAGCCTCCTCCGAAACCCCAAGCTGCCCCTCCTCCTCCCCCTTCTAGCTCAACCCAGCCCTTCCCCTCATCCTCCAACCCTTTCGAATCTCTGTCAGTCAAAGATTCCCTATCACCCCCTCCCTCTCCCCGAGCCACTGCCCTCGCAGTCATCCCCTCTCCCTCGCTGCCTCCATCCTCTCCCCCTCCAACTATAGAACGTATCCTTACTAGAAACAAATTGAAAGAAGCAAGTCTCACTTCTGATCCTCCGAAAAAAGCAGGCAGGAAGTCAAACAAAGAAATCAGAGATGAAACAACAGCAAAAGAAATGGCCACTAGAACTCAGCAGTCGATGGACTCATTCCTGGATAAACAAAAAGGAAGTGGGGAAAAGATAAAGGAGAGGAGCGGGGCTCATCCAAAAATCAGTAAATAATGATATTGGTCTCTTGGAACTGCAGGGGGTTGGGCTTCTCCCTAAAATCAAATACAGTCCGGGATTTAATCAACCAAGAGCAGCCAGATCTCTTTCTCATCCAGGAGACCAAAATATCTGAGCAAGACTTTCAGAACCTCACCAAAAGATACAAAAATTTCACAGGTACAGTTATAGATGCAGTAGGTGCCTCAGGAGGAATAGGAACTCTTTGGAACAAGAGCAAATGGGACCTCACCAACAAAAAATCCTACAACTGATGGGTCAGAACAGATCTTAAAAATAGAGTCTCAAAAGAAGATTACACCATCTATAACATCTATGCCCCGAATCACTACAGGGATAAAGCTCTCTGCTGGGAATCTATAAACTCAGAACTGTAGTCCTCTCAAGATAGGAACATTTTTATGGGTGGAGATCTTAACCTTATGAGGAATATTGAGGAAAAAATAGGTGGGAACTTTCTAGCTGACCCCTCAAGAGATTCTCTGGAAGCGATAATACAAACCCATAATCTCATTGATATTCCCCCTTATAACGGAAAATTCACGTGGAGCAACAAGAGAGTTGGTACTCACAATATCAAAGAGAGATTGGATAGAATTTTAATTCATGAAAGAATTGTCTCAGGCTTCTCCTCATTCAAAAACAAAATTGTCCACGCCTCAGCCTCAGATCATAAGCCCGTGGTCCTGATCCTCGACAAGGGAAGAAATCTTGGGCCCCTTCCCTTCAAATATAATAAATATTGGGACTCTAAGGATGACTTTCGAAAACTCATCAAAGATCATTGGGCGAAGGAAGTCATTGGTTCGCCCCACTACATTTGGGAAACAAAATTAAAATCCTTAAGAGCTGTAATAAAACAGTGGGCCAAAGCGAACACAGTAATGGAAAATAAATAAAAAACAGAACTTCACAGTCAAATGGAACAATTGAATCAGGAGAAAGAGGATAACCAACTCACAAAGGAAGACCAATCCCAAGAAAACGAAATGTTCAGGGAACTCTACAGGCAAAATAGAGTGGAGGAAGAAGAAAAAAGACAGAAATCGAGGTGTCTTTGGCTCAGAGCTGGAGACAAAAACACCTCCTTCTTTCATAACAACATAAAGATCAGACGAGCCGGAAATCAAATCGATAAAATCATGGCAGAGGGGAAAGAAATCAGCGAACAAGAGGAAATTAAATAGGCAGTGCACAGCCACTTCAAATCCCTATTATCAGCAGTCCCTGAAACTTCGAACAGCACGGATTTTCTCAGAGCTGTCGAGAGCAAAATTTCTGAATAGCAAAATAGAGAATTGGATCAGGATGTTTCAGAGGAGGAGATAAGGTTGGCGACTTTCACCATGCAACCGGATAAGGCTCTGGGACCTGACGGTTTCACTGTCGCCTTCTACAAGAATCACTGGGACATAATAAAAAAAGATTATGTTAGGATGGTAAAAAATGTCTTTAAAAAATTCAAGATGGGGGAAAACACCAAATCCTCCCACCTTGCTCTCATCCCCAAGGACCTCAATCCCCTCTCCTTTGACCGTTTTAGACCTATTTCTCTTTGCAACGTTTCATACAAGATAGTTACTAAAATTCTGGCTAACAGGCTAAAAAATCTTCTTCCCTACCTTATATCAGAGAATCAAGGCGGATTTGTCCCCCAAAGACAAATAACGGACAACGTCATATTGATCCAAGAAGAAATTCACAGTAGCATCAACAAAAAGGAAAGAGGAATGATTATAAAATTGGACATGGCAAACGCCTTTGACAGGGTCGACCATCACTTCCTGGCAGACGTCCTCAGGAAATTCGGGATCTCCAGCAAATTCATAAGCATCACCATGGAGTGCATCTGAAACCCTTGGACTGCACCCCTCATAAATGGTAGACCCAACAGCTACTTTAGAAGCACTTGGGGACTGAGGCAAGGCTTCCCCCTCTCTCCCTTCCTATATATCATTATGGCTGAAACCTTGAGCATCCATCTGGAAAAACTCCGCAAGCAAAAAGAGATTACAGGGATCAGCATAGAGAGAGGGATCAAAGAAATTAATCATTCGCTCTTTGTGGATGACACCCTTTTAATTGGGGGAGCCTCAAGCTTAATGGCAAAAAGATTCAAGAAAACTCTGGACTCCTTCCTGGCAGCATCAAGGGGAATGCTAAACAACAAAAAATGTAAAATATACACTTGGAATGTCCCTCTTCAAATCATGCAAAGAATCTCCTTGATCATGGACATCCCAGTTCAAAGGAATTGGAGCCACTTCTCCTATCTGGGTCTGCCCTTAGCTAAAGAAATAGTCAAGTCTGAAATTTGGGTTAAGCATATAGAAAAAATGAGAGGTCTACTCCAAAGCTGGGGGCTGTCCTGGCTAAATTTGGCAGGTAGAACTACTCTCATTAAGGCTCTCCTCTCCGCTCTCCCCATATATCAATATGTAGTAACTTTGGCTCCTGCTAGTGCCCATAAACACATGGAGTTAATTATGAGAAGTTTCCTCTGGCAGGGAGGGAAGCAAGACTCGAAAAAATTCAGCCTAGTCAGATGGGATCAAGTCACCCTTTCGAAAAGGGGGGCCTAGCCATCAAAATTCCAAGTCTCTCTAACAAAGCAATGGGATTTAAATTGATCTAGAGAATGCTCATAGGAAAAGGCTCTTGGTGGGTGGAGGCTATGAAGAGGAAATACCTCAATGGATCGAACTCTAATGTCCTCTCTAAAGCAATCATAGAAAGACATTGCACTCTTGTCTAGAAACTCATCAAAAAAGTACTCCCTCAATTCAGAAATCACATTTCAAAATCGTCGGGCAATGGAAAAGAAATAAATATTTGGACGAAAAGAATTATGGGAGCAAAGCCAAGAAATCTTCTTCAGCAGTTCAGCACATTGAAAACTCGGATGGAAGCAAAAAAACTGAACTCTCTTTATGACATCTCCCTATGGGATCAAAATAGTTGGCTTGCTTGGAAGGATCTACCTCTCCCAAATAACCTCAGGGATCAATGGGAAGACCTTAAGATCTCCCTTTCAGGATCAACTCCCATAAACAAAGAGGCTTATGACAGGTTCATTTGGGACCCTAGCGGAGGGAACTTCACGATAAAATATGGGTACAAACTTCTTCAGGCAAGCTCTGCTCTAGGTAACTGGAATCTCTGTACAGCGATGTGGAAATCAGAATGCCTTCCAAAGGTCAAATTCTTCAACTGGACTCTTCTCAAAGGCAAGATCCTTACGGCCGAGAACCTCAAAAAAAGAGGTATTCATGGTCCCTCAATCTGCTGTCTCTGCCACGCTGAGGAGGAAAGTAGCCAACACCTCTTTTTAGACTGTCCTTTTGCCCAAAGCTGCTGCAATCAACTTATCATTCCTTTGAAAATAAGAGAGACCTTCGACCAACTTCCTACTCTACACAAAAACTGGGAGAAATGTTACCCTTATTCTAGGAAAAGCAAGGCTATCATCACTCGCTTGTGGAAATGTATACCCTCAACGCTCAGCTGGCAAATTTGGCTCACCATGAATAATTGCATCTTCAACAACCAGAAGCCAAACCCAGCTCGCACCTTGGCAAAAACTGTGGGCCTTGTCTCCGAGATAATAAGCGCCAACTCTGTCTCTCAACCGGATCGATCCAGCGGGCAGAAAGATGAGGAAGACTGGTTTAATAAATTCTGCCTAAGATATGATATAAATAAGCAACCCCCTTCCATAGCTGGTAAGAGGGGGAACAAT
The DNA here is from genome assembly GCA_031772625.1 of Pinus tabuliformis. NCBI lineage: Eukaryota > Viridiplantae > Streptophyta > Pinopsida > Pinales > Pinaceae > Pinus > Pinus tabuliformis. The sequence continues at coordinate 1,768,031,076 of CM062818.1, forward strand.
TGGAAACTTAGGGGCACCAAGGAAGACATAAACCAATGGATCCATGAGCAAAAGAGAACCACTCTCCAGTTTGATGGAGCCTCAAAAAACAATCCGGGGAAAGCAGGGGTAGGGGGAATTATAAAAGATCAGTATGGCAAAACTCTCGTAACCTATGAATGGGTCTGGGTCAAATGTCAAACAACATGGCAGAGGCTTATAGCCTCCTTTTAGGCACAAGCATTATGAAGCAGATGCAAGTTCAGAATCCAATCATTCTAGGTGACTCGGCAATTGTGATCGCTGCACTGGCTACAGGGGGAGAATTCAAAAAAAAGGCTCTCAGCAACATCAAACTAAGGATCATGAATAACATAAGTCCTCTGGGAGACACCAGTTTCAAACATGTACTGAGGAACAATAACACAGATGCGGATTCATTTGCCAACAGGGCAGTTAATAGAATCACTGGATAGGTCCGAGAGAATGATAACATTTATGACAAGCCAATCCCATAACTCGATCCATCCCTCAGCAAACTCTCTGAACTTCGGTCATAACAGTCATCTCATTAACCCGTCCGCCCTTTCCTCCAAAATCGACAAGCAGTCCGCTGTCTTCTCCCCTTTTGACACTGGCATCCTCCTCATCCTGAATGTTGTAAAGACAATCTTCACTGACAAAACAAACAGGTATGGGATCAAGCTCAGTTAGAGTTCTCGTGACATTTCCAAGCAGAGGTTAGGCGCCAGTCTCATCAAAATCTACTCCGTCTGCATAAGAAATCCTAGTCATGATCACACGATCAGCAAAATCCCTACGTTTCATGCTTCAGACTTGGAGGCCCAGTCTCTCGACCTACTTTATATTCACCAGGGACCCTCATTCTCCTTTCAGCTCAGAGCTTCAGCTCTTCTAGATCAAAAGACTAAATGCCCGATTCTCTTCAGAAAGCCCCAGGCGTCCCTCAATTCTAGATTAGGCTCTGCGACCAGTTTCGGAAGAAACTTGTCTCCCTTCGATCTCAGTGGTAATCACTGTGTCTTTCGTGTTTCTTTTTGCTTTCTCGCTAACAGTCTCTCTGGTTGTTTGAAGCAGCGCCCCCCCTCCTCTGCGCACTCTCCCTCTCTGGTCTCTTCCTCCCCCCTGTTCTATCCCCTCCATATCATTCTTCTCTCAGTCATTGGCGGCCTCCCCTCAGTGTCTCCTTTTCAGGCCCGCGCTACCTGCCAGATCTCCCCTTCTTCCCTCCCCCATCCCTCCACTCCCTTCAACTTCCCCCAGCCTATCCCCCTGCTCCATCTTCCTCAAGCATTATAAAAGGAAAGGAATCGAAATGGCAAAGAATCCAGTGGAGCGTGAACCGGTAGAGAACCCCTTGGAGCAAGTAATCACCAACAGCAGCTGCACTATGTGCAAAGCCCACTGTTTCATGATCGCCCGTTTCGTAAAACACTTCAACGACCTCAAGGAAGAATTCCAAGCTGATAGTAAATCAAAAAGAAAAAAGCTGGAGAAACAGAGAGCGGAGATTGAAGGTCTCAAAGAAAAATGCAACCACTTGGAAGAAGCAATTGCTCACATAAAAGAAATGACTCAAAGCATGCACGCAGAGGCCTCGACGAAGAACAGCGAGAAAAAGGAACCTTAGCCCGATGATTCTGTAAACCAGCAACTGTAACTTGTTCTATGTCCTGTAAATTTTGCTTTCTAGTAGGCCTGTTTGTACGGAAATATAGCCGTTATCTTTTTCAAATTTCATCCTACAAGTCCACTGATAAGGATCAAGGGTCTGCGTACCCATTTTGGATCCTCCCCTCATTGTTCTTCTCATCTTATGTAATAGGACTTGCTCCTTGAAGTTTTATAATATATAAGTAAACGACCTTGTTAAAAAAAAAAAGAGTTTACATAATATTGGAGAAAATATGAAAAACATAATATATCATAAATTTATAATATTTTTCTAAAAGTAAATAGTAATATGGCATTGGTTCTTAAAAAAAATTATATTAATATATTATTGAGGCTTTAAAAATATATTAATATAATACAGAGGATTTATGTGTGATATTTTGAAATCATAAAATAATATAATCATAGGAAAGAGTTTAGTTATTTGTACAATGAGATATGATGCTAATTTCATAGTTTTTTCTTAGTATTAATATTTTTTTTTGCTTAAAAAAATATTTAATTAATATGGCTTTGCAAAATAGAAAATATAAAAATAAAAATTTGTAATAATGTAATAAGGAGGTATAACTTTGAGATCCAATAACAATTTGATCCCGGAGAGGAGTGAATTTGTGAATCTATTTGTATAACTCGGATTAGTGTATTTCTTTCTTGACCACTGTATCATTAACCATAAATATATTTAAGTGACACATAAGTTCAATAATGAAATATAAGTTAAATATATGAGCAGCAATCCATTCCTCTATCGGGCTTCCTCTTCCTCTACCAGTGTCAATAATAGAACTTAAAGCATCAGCGAAAATTAGTGTAAGAAGTTGTTGAATAGTAAGAATCAACAAGTAGGTGGGCTAGAGGTAGATAGAGTAAGCTATGTGGGTAGAACCAAGCAATATATATAAGGAGTGAAAGAAGCAATCAAGTATAAAACTCCACCATGTTAAACCTACAAATATACCTTGGGTTCCATATACCTTGGGGATTCCAGTTTAGTACTTTGATCATTTTTCCCCTACTTCCCCAACTTCTTATTTGAGTTCGGAGGTTTCATAGGTAATACCATTAATGTCTACCTAATTAACAGAAATATTTATAATGGTATATAAATTTATAATTTATTACAAATTATTTAATATTAAAAAATTATTAATATTTTTTATGCTATTAATTTGTAAAAATATATAAAAAATATAATATATTAAAATAAAATATTTATTATAATTTATTTTATCTAATTAATTTTATGTAAATTTATAATTTATTAAAAGTTATATATATATGTTATCTACTTAATGTGTTAATTTAATTTATTTTAAATTTAATTTTTATTGAAAATTAAAATTGATTTATAGAATTAAAATTAAATATAATTTAAAAATTACAATATATTTAAAAATTAAATTAAAATATTAACTTAATCAAATAAATAAAGTAAATAAGCAAAACAAATCTTAATACATATGAACAAACTTGTTTTACAAAAGTATTGTAAATATTTATGATGAATTTGAGAGCATGATATGGATGGAATCTTAAAATTTTCTTATGGGTTGAATCTTAAAATTTCATATGAATATGTTGTCTTTTTTCCTTATGAATGGATTATCATTGCTTTAAATAAAATATATCACATATGCATTTGAGAATTTGAGAAATATTATACTAGCAATTGCACTGATGTTGCAAAGAAACATCGTAAGGCAATAGCATAGCAAAAAGTAGCATTACACTGTTACTCTTTGATGATGACAGTGAAAGTGAGAGTGTCACCAGATGTTGCCAAATGGTGTATAAGTAGGATTTTAGATGTTAGTTAAAGAGGGAGGTCTCAAAAATTGCATTATTGACATGACAAGAGTATCTACAGTACCAGGCTCTCTTTTTTTGGTTATTTAGGGTAGTTTCCAAAGAATGCATTGCAAAGATAGCAACGATCTCTATCCATAGTAATTGTTAACTAGAAGATGCTAATTTGGTCTTTTAGTTAAACATCCATATGTATTTTCACTGGTAACACTTGTGTTTGAAGCATTTTCCTACTTGAATGGTTGGAATTTATCCACACCCTATTTGAATAAGCCAACTCTATTTGGGATTCAAGATTTCTTGCAATTGATATAGCTCTCTTGGGTTTCATTCAAATCCATTTACATTGTTCCCCCAATTCAAACTCTAGCAAACATTTGTATCATTATGGTTTTGATCACTCTATGGATAGGATCATAGTGACCTGCATCGAATGATTTTTGATAGATTATAAGAAGATCAAGTTGAAGCCAAAATATGCATCTTTTTAACTCAAGGATATTGAAAGAAACAATCACTATATATAATAAATTTAATGATTTTCATTTTCCAAAATATCAAACAATATCCCATTTCCATCAATTCTCTCTGTGGAAGGGTATTAATGTAAAATCATATAATTGGAATCTTCATTTCCATTTTGGGTGTAACTATCTCTTAATTGATTAGCATTTATAATGAAATTCACAAAAAAGGTATAACAATCACTATATATAGTAAATGATTACAATTATCTATGTGGAAGAAGGGTATAAATGTAGAATCATATGATTGAAATATTCATTTCCATATTGGGTGTAACTATTTCTTGATTGATTATCATTTATAATGAATTATAGGTGTCAATATTTGTAAAATAATAATATGAATATATCTATATATATTCATTCAAAACTATAAACATAACTCAAATTATAAATGCCTATATTTTTGTAATAGTAATTTGGAAATATAATTCTGAAATCTATCATTATTAAACAAAAAATATTGAAAATATAGGACAGGAGATAAAATTAATTAAAATATTTGTGTATCCACTAAATTATAAATTTCATATTTGTGAAATAGTAAATTTTGAAGCTTAATTTTGAAATATATAGTTTCACGGTGCTAGAAGAAAAAATTAAAAGCTTTGGACAACAAGATGAATAATACCAACAAATAAAAGAAAGGTTGCGACAAGGTAGTGAGGATGAAGGATGTTGCAGGATGTCGCCTCATTGAGGATGACATGATCAGATTTAAAGGAAGAATCTACATGTCTAACAGTGATGAAATAAAAATATTAATAATGAAAGAGTTCCATGTTAAGCCTTATTTAGGCCACCTAGGGTATCAAAAGACTCTTACAACCATTAAAAGGTACTATCATTGGCCAAATCTGAAGAAGGAAGCGGTAGATTTCGTAGCAAAATGCATTAAATGCCAAATTGTTTCAACCTATCCCTATTCCGGAATGGAAGTGTGAGGTAATTTTTATCAATTTCATTACAAAATTTCCCAAAACATCTAAGCAACATGATTCAATCATGGTAGTGGTGGATAATATTAGCAAGGTAGCTCATTTTGTGGTAGTCAAATCCACCAATTCCACTACTGACATAGCACAAATATTCATAAAGGAGATTGAGAGGCTACATGGCATCCCCAAGAAGGTAGTTCAATTTGTGGTAGTCAAAGCCACCAGTTCCACTAGTGACATAGCACAAATATTCATAAAGGTGATTGAGAGGCTACATGGCATCCCCAAGAAGATTGTGTCAGACAAAGATGCTAAGTTCACTTCTATGATGCAATCATGGTAGTGGTGGATAATATTAACAAGGTAGCTCATTTTGTGGTAGTAAAAGCCACAATTCCACTAGAGACATAGCAAAAATATTCATAAAGGGGATTGTGACGCTACATGGAATCCCCAAGAAGATTGTGCTAGACAAAGATGCTAAGTTCACTTCGGGGTTTTGGAAAGAATTTCTTATAAGATTGAAAACATAATTAACATTTAACACAACCTATCACCCACAAATATATGGGCAAACAAAGAGGATCAATTGGATACTTGAGGACATGTTAAGGATCTATGTGATGCATTTACCCAAGAAATAGGAATAATATTTGTGACTTGTGGAATTTGCACACAATAATGGACACCAGGAGTCCATAAAGATGAGGTCCTTTGAAGCATTGTATGGCAGGAGTTGCAACACTCCTATTAGTTGGAGTGATCCAATTGACAGGGTCCATGTAGGACCTGATATGCTTAAAGATATGGAACAACAAGTTCAGATCATCAAGAAAAATTTGAAAGTGGCATAGGATAGACAGAAAATATATTCATATAAGCATAGGGTACACAAAGAGTTATGAGTTGCAGTTAATGTTTATACAAGAATCAACCTAAGAAAAGTTCCTGAGCTCACAAGTTGGGCTGACTCTCTGAAGTGGTTGAAAGTATTAGAAGGGTTAGATCCCGTAAGTTGTTTAAAATTGGGGTAGCCCAAAGGTGGTTTAGCCCAGAGAGCCTCATTTGGTAAGATATTTAAACTTTGAGCTCGGGTGCCTAGAATGTTAGTTGACGACAACACGGATTGACTGAGAAATTCTCTAATACTTGAGACTCTTAGTGCATAGGTTATTTTAATAAAATCGTCCATGTCGTGGGGCCCATAAGGGAGTGAGTGCATTGGGGGAAGGACCCCACAAGGGAGTGAGTGCATTGGGGAAAGGGATTTTATTGTAAAAAGGTTTTCCTCATGGAATATTTATCCAATAGTTATATATTTCATGTTGTTTATTATTATAAATATATCTATTTCTATAGGACGCTTTTCTTTTCTCATAAAATATTTATCTAATAATTATATGTTTCATGTGGTTTATTATTACAACTATATCTATTTATATACTTTTCCTCTCATTAATAGTTTTTATATTTTATATTTTGTTAAATAGTAAATATTGAAATGTAACTCTAAAATTCATTTTAATTAAACTTAAAATTCTTCAAAAGTAAAATGTGAAACAAAATTAATTAAGAAAATTTATTGTAAATGCCTATATTTTTTTAATAGTAATTTGTAAATATAATTGTGAAATCTATTTTTATTAAACAAAAAATATTGAAAATATGAGATAGAATATAAAATTAATTAAAAAGTTTGTGTATCTATTAAATTACACATGTGCATTTTTTAGAAATAGTAAATTTTGAAGCTTAATTTTAAAATTTACACTAAACATAAATTTTAGAATGTAAAGTGAGAAATAACAACACAACATAATAATATAAAGGTATAAATTCTAAATCAGACATGTAAACCATTATAAATATACACGGTTTTGAAAGAGTAAAAAAACATTAAAAAAATTAATATAAATTGGAAAATAACAACACATCATAAATATATAGATTCCAGATTGTAATTATAACACAAATTAACTTTTGAAATATGATGCTTATAATGAGGTCCTTTTAACTTACAAAACTAGGCTAAGAAGTAGAGTTAAATGAGTTAAATAGTAAATATTGAAATGTAACTCTAAAATTCATTTTTATTAAACTTAAAATTCTTCAAAGTAAAATGCAAAATAAAATTAATTGTAAATGCCTATATTTTTTTAATAGTAATTTGCAAATATAATTGTGAAATCTATCTTTATTAAACAAAAATATTGAAAATATGAGATAGAATATAAAATTAATTAAAAAGTTTTTGTATCTATTAAATTATACATGTCCATTTTTTAGAAATAGTAAATTTTCAAGCTTAATTTTAAAATTTACACTAAACATAAATTTTAGAATGTAAAGTGAGAAATAACAACACGACATAATAATATAAAGATATAAATTCTAAATTACACATGTAAACGATTATAAATACACATGGTTTTGAAAGAGTAGAAAAACATTAAAAAATTTAATATAAATTGGAAAATAACAACACATCATAAATATATAGATTCTAGATTGTAATTATAACACAAATTAACTTTTGAAATATTATATTAATTGTCTTTATTAAACATACAAATTTTTAAATATGAAGTGAGTCTTAAAATTAAAAATAGATATACATCAAATGTTAAATCGGATTCAATTCAATGGCCTAAGTTATTTCAATCGTGTAACACTTTCAATGGTCTAACACTTAAATCAATGGCATACACACTTGAATCAATGGTCTAACACTTAAATCAATGGCATACACACTTGAATCAATGGTCTAACACTTAAATCAATGGCATATGAAGGTACACGTGGCATGGGAAATTTTGAAGTCGCACATTCGAATCAAACTATGTTGCCCAAGGGTTTCTTAATAGTGGTTCACAAATTTGTCTGTTTTGTAACCATGGTCTATAATTACCAAATTCGATCGAATTGGTAAAAAAAATTTGAATAACCTTTAATTCGTTTAATTCGACCGAACTGTTCGTAAAAAATCGATTCCTTTAAGGATTACATGGGGAGACATCAAGGATATCAAAGGTGATCTAATAAGGTGTATGTGTATATATATATATATATATATATATATATCTATATATATATATATATATATATATATATATATATATATATATATATATATATATATATATATATATATATATATATATATTGTTGTTTATATTTCTCAGAGGTCAGAGAAAAGGGAGAGAAGGGTCAATCAACACAACAAACCAAAGCAATAGGATTAATTTGAATTTTATATCTATATATATATATATATATATATATATATATTGCTGTTTATATTTTTCAGAGGTCAGAGAAAAGGGAGATAAGGGTCAATCAGCACAACAAACCAAAGCAACAGGATTAATCTGAATTACAAGTAAAATTTGTGAATTTTGTAATAACGCTTGACCAAGGAAACGAAGGATCACAAACAAATATGAACGTCGTGTGGGTCGTTGAGGTAGACCTTGCTTGAATTCTCTTTGTAAGCACATTGAAGCTTATCGTAGTACGATGTGTTCAATTCATTCTTTAAGAGTCTGTCTTTCTTGGGTTTTCTCAAGCTCAATTTTTTTATATCCTGAACTTATTTCCTGATTGATGCCAAGCATCAGAAGTGGTAGGGCTCTAAGCATTACAGTGCTAATTTGGGGATTTTCCAGTAATTTTTTGTCAGAATTTTGCATCGAAGACTGAGTAGAAAAAATCCAGCCATGTCTGCCAAGGGATGTGTGACTCGCAATGATTGCAGCCGCCATGGCCACTGGTGAGAAGAGTTGCCCTTCAAGAGATTTCTTCAGGTTCTGTTGGCATTGCTCTTCATCGTGTTGTTTGTGTCAGCACAAGCCACGATTCTACGTGCAGAACGCTACAATCAGTGAGCTGAATGTGAGTGACAGATTGCTCACTTCCAACCTGGAATTCACCCTGGTGTAGTGCAACCCCAATGATAGGATCGGTGTCATCTACGACAGCCAGAGCACAATCCTCAAACGTGGCCTCTTAAAGAACAGATTGAACACATCGTACTACGAAAAACTTCAATGCGCTTACAAAGAAAATTCGAGTGGGTTTCGAGTGGGTCGTTACGGTAACGAACTACCGTAACTTCTACCACATCATCGACAGCTAGAGCACAATCCTCGAACAAAACCTCTTAAATAATGGATTGAACACAACATACTACGAGAAGCTTCAGTGCACTTACAAAGAAAATTCGAGTGGGTTTCGAGTGGGTCGTTACAGTAACGAACTACCATAACTTCTACCACAACATTTATTATAATGGTTTATGATGATCGGATGCTGAAAATCTTTTCAATCGTCTAACACATTAAATCAACAATCCAAGACAATACAGGGTGGCACAAAGGGAAGTTCATTTCAAAGAGAAACGCTTTACGGCATAAAAATATTTTTTTAAATTGTATGTTTTTTATTTTGATGTGTAATAACTATTTATATTTTTGGAATTATAATTATATAAAAAAAATTCAAAATATAAATTTTATTAATATGGTTGGAATAAATCAAATATATAATTATCATATAAATCTTTATTACTATTTTTAAAAGATCATTATTTTGCTTTATAACAAATATGTAATCATTAATGATGGCGAATACAAATGGAAATAAGAATATAACTTATATTTTAAATGTCACCGGCCAAAAAAATTATTGAAGATCCTTCATCAATATTTCTAAATCTTTCATTGGTAAAATAAGTGGTATATTATTTTTTTAAAGTGAGGGTGGGTGAGTCCCTCTTATAGAAGCTTTATTAACCTGATTGCGCAATTTTTTACACATATTACATATTTACAGAAGCTTGATGATACAACATGTTGCAGAGCAACGAAGCGACATAGAATAACAATTTGTTGCGGAGCAACGATCATGCAACGGGACTCGAACCCGGGTGGGGAGGCTATAAACGGTCGTCCCTAACCACGCAGGACACATGAGCTCATGCAAGTGGTATGTTATATCTTGGTGAATTTTCATCATCTATTGTGTATTACCAACTTAACACAAATATACTAAACAACCTAAATATATACAAATATAATTATTATTTCAAACCAAAATACAACTTTTCAAATTCAATAATTCTAATTTAACAATCATATCGACCTCTCTTTGCACCTTTAGAACAATTATTTATTTTAAAAAAATATGAACTTTAAAGGGATTATAATTTATATAATATTATGAGAAGTCCCACACTCATATGGGCCTCTGATCCCCTCCCTCTTCTGTCCTCCACTTTCCCGATTCCCTCCTTTCCCGGCTCCCTTTTAAATTTTTCTATAGGAATTTGTTTCTCCGGAGACCCAAGCTCTACCTTCTCCCGCCTCCCTCCTTATTTCTCTTGGGCCTCGAGCCCACCTGTAAGGCCTCCGTGACCCGGGCAGGCATGCACGACGGGTGGACAGTGAATGCGACCCGGGTAGGCGTGCATGACGGACGGGCGACCCTTGCACGATGGGCGGGCAACCCGTGCACAACGACCCGGCGGGCAGTGCGACGAGCGGGCGCGGTTCAACGACGAGCGGGCGTGGTTCTACGACGAGCAGGCGCAGTTGCACGATGGGCGGGCGCCCCGTGCACGACGACCCGGCGGGCAGTGCGACGAGCGGGTGCGGTTCGACGACGAGCGGGCGCGGTTATGCGGCGAGCGGGCGCGGTCGCACAATGGGCAGGCGCCCCGGCGGGCAGTGCGATGAGCGGGTGCGGTGCGACGAACAGCCGAGCCGCATGCGATGAAAGAATGACACAATGCGACATAAGCAAGCAGCACTTAAAATAAAACTAAGTGTTGGCTCACGATTTATATGCGGTGCTTAAGGGAGCTGGGCCGACTTGTATTAAGGCATATTTGGGGTGTTGAGTAAAGGTTATTGGGGTCGGCCTTAAGGCTAGACACCCCTCCTAAACCTCACGTAGGATGTGTATATATACGATGAGACTTGAGCTCATTTGCACCATCAAAGTTCATCACAACTTCGCTATCTCTTCTACATGGAGCTAGGGGTAAAAGGGGCGCAGTAAGTGTGCATATCTCATGTGCTAAGAGGAAAGTGCGCAGTTTTACCGGGAGCTGATTGTAGGTCGACAGAGTACGGTTTTAAGGCAGTTTTGTGCAGAACCGAAAGGAGGAGTTCTTGGTGGCTCAGGTGAGCACCCTCCTACCGTGGACGGTTGGCACATGGTTGTAAAAGGCTGTCTTTGCCTTGATTGTAAATATTTCTAAGTGTTGGCTTGGATTCTGCCAAGCACACTTGTATGATGTATTATTGAAGATTGTCATAATATATTGTTATCGGGCAGACTTGTTCGGGAGTTACCCCTCCCTTTATACTTGTGTGCAATTGTTATTGTTCTGGTTAATTGCATATTGGATAATGAATGAGTATGGGCTTCATTAAGTATAAAGGCTAATGCATTTTACTTGGTTGCGAAACACAAACTAAGTATGTTAATGTGAAGTAGGCGTAGTCCATGTGCATAAGTATTGTTAAAAAGAAATTGCACAGTGGTGCCGCACCTCGCAGGCATGGTTGGAAGAATACTGTAGGCCTGGGGGCGTGACAGGTGGTATCAGAGCAAGTTCACAGGGTGTTGAAGCTTCTACACACCTTTACCGAAGTAAAGGTGGTATCAGAGCTCGGTCTAGAGCTGGTGAGCAGGGTTGTTCGTGACAGGTTCTTGCAGGTGAAGGAAACCGTTTCACACGAAGTGGAACAAGGGTTGGTTCGAGTTGCAGGTAACTTGGGAAGCTGTTGAATGGTTGAAACTAGATTGCAGAAGAACAAGAAGTTGTTAGAAATGGCAGTTGATTCTCAGGCTAGGTCTAGTCATTCAATGAAGAATACTACTCTTGAGTTCATTGAAAAGGTGATTGAAAAGATGGAGGCTTTGGAGACTTCTTGGGATAAGAAGATGGACTCACTTGCTGAAGAGCGAGAGGCCAACATGAAGACCAAGGAAGCACTTGAAGAACTCCGAGTACAACATGATGAACTCCGAGCACAGTATGAGTACACTGATCTTATGTGTACACAACTTGAAGTAAGGGTCAAGGAGGTTGAAGAAGCAAAGGATCAGGGTCTTGCAGAGATCGTGAACTTGAAGGGATCTCTTGACAAAACAAACAAATCTCTTGATGAAGCCAAAGATGAGATTGTGGTATTGAAGAAGGCCGTGAGGCATAACTCAAGTGGAGGAGTGCCCCATGTGAAAGTCAAAGAACCAAAATCTTATGATGGCACAAGGAGTGCAAAGACTCTTGGCAACTTTCTATGGGACATGGAGCAGTACTTAGAACGGTTGAGTCTACCCGATGGTGAGACACAAGTCAAGGTGGCTACTCAATTCTTAACAAAGGATGCTAAGATGTGGTGGCGAAGAAGGGTGGATCAGATTGTCAATGGCAATGCTGATGACATCACTTCGTGGGATGATATGAAAAAGGCTTTGCAGACCCATTTCAGTCCTCAGGATGAAACATGGGAAGCAAGGACGAAGATTAAGTTCATCAAGCAAACCGGAAGCCTACAAGCATACCAGCGAGAGTTTGCAAGTGCAGCTCTGGAACTTCCCGACATGGCGGAAAGGGACAAGGTGTTCAACTTCATTATTGGGTTGAAGCCTTGGGCACGCAATGAGGTGAAGAGGCAGAAGATTAGAACACTTGAGGAGGCTTTTGCTGTGGTTGATAGGTTGGTGGATCATTATGATGAGACTTCTAATGAGAAAAAGAAGTCTGACAAGCCAAAAGAAAAGAAGAAGGATGATGCTTCGAATTCGGATGATGGTTCGAAAATGAAGAAGCCTTTGAAATGTTGGATATGTGCAGGACCACATGTGGTGAAGAACTGTCCCTCTAAACCGAAGGTGGCTACTGCTGCACAATCTGATGATGATGATGCTTCTGTGGGGATGATGCAGATACTTGGTGCTTCTGCTACTATGGAAGTGACTTCTAGAAGAGATCCGGAAAGAAACAGGTTGGAGTATGTTCAGATGAAGGTTGGAGGTGCTGATGTACTCACTATGGTGGATAGTGGGGCTTCACACAACTTCATGAGTGAAGATACTGCGAGAAGGATTGGGCTGAAATTTGTACCGGTGAAGGCACAAATGAAGACAGTGAATTCTCCTCCTATGGGAATTCTTGGTATAGCTGAAAAGGTGGACACTACACTTGGTGAATGGACCGGGAAGGTGGACTTCACTATAGTGCGGATTGATGACTATGAAGCTGTATTGGGGATGGAATTCATGAAACAATTTGAGGCTATGGTTGTACCACATTTGAGGAAACTCTTCATTTATGATGGAAGGAAGATGTACCCATTGGTGTGACAAAACCTGATCATAAATTAGGAGGAATGCAAATGGAAGATAAGGAGAAGGTGAACAAGCGGTTGTCCACTGTTGAGGCAAAGCTTGTGGAACAATCATTGGTCATTAGATCACTTTCAGATAGCATCTTGGACTTATCAAGAAGGCTAGAGCTAGTGGAGGACGATGATGATGATATTGATGAGGTATATGTGAGGCCGAATGTCCAGAAGGAAGATCGAGAGGCATATCTACAAAGGATGGAGGTTGAGGATCTTGATAGATGGATTGAGTTGATTAGTGAGGGAGAGCCTTCAGGCTCTACTCCCTCTACATCTTCTTAGATGACAAAGAAGATGGGGCTCATTGTTAGCTGCTCATGGCAGTGAGCCCTTTAAACATGTTTGAGCAGGTATGATTGATGGTGCAGGGATGGTTTGGCATCAAGCATCATGACATGTTGCAGATGGATGGAGTTTCCATGGACCTGAACATGGATTGTAGATTCTTGATGAGTCGAGGATGTGGCTGATATTTGAGAAACAGTTGATGAGGACATGAGGATGTTCACTCTCATGGATTGGGCGTGATGGTTGGATTAGCTACCCAACTAGTTCAGACATGGGGTCGCGAAGTGTACAGAGATGTGTTGGCATTATGCTGGAGTATCATAACAGAAGTGCACATGATGACTTGGTATGGTTGTCTTGGTGACAATTTGGTCACTAAGGTGTTACGTGATGGAGATGGAGCTTTATATATGTTGCAGTGATGTTTGCCTTATATGGAGGAGTCTACATCATGGCTGATGATGATCTTGGTAGAAAGCTACCAGGATGGTATGTTGTCGAGGACGACAACGATTTCAGGTGGAGGAGTATGTAAGGCCTCCGCGACCCGGGCAGGCACGCACGACGGGTGGACAGTGAACGCGACCCAGGTAGGCGCGCACGACGGACGGGCGACCCTTGCACGATGGGCGGGCGCCCCGTGCACGACGACCCGGCGGGCAGTGCGACGAGCGAGCACGGTTCAATGACGAGCGAGCGCGGTTCTACGACGAGCGGGCGCGGTTGCACGATGGGCGGGCGCCCCGTGCATGACGACCCGGCGGGCAGTGCGACGAGCGGGTGCGGTTCGACGACGAGCGGGCGCAGTTCTGCGGCGAGCGGGAGCGGTCGCACGATGGGCGGGCGCCCCGGCGGGCAGTGCGATGAGCGGGTGCGGTGCGACAAACAGCCGAGCCGCATGCAACGAAAGAATGACACAATGCGACATAAGCGAGCAGCACTTAAAATAAAACTAAGTGTTGGCTCACGATTTATATGCGGTGCTTAAGGGAGCTAGGCCGACTTGTATTAAGGCATATTTGGGGCGTTGAGTAAAGGTTATGGGGGTCGGCCTTAAGGCTAGACACCCCTCCTAAACCTCACGTAGGATGTGTATATATACGATGAGACTTGAGCTCATTTGCACCATCGAAGTTCATCACAACTTCGCTATCTCTTCTACATGGAGCTAGGGGTAAAAGGGGCGCAGTAAGTGCGCATATCTCATGTGCTAAGAGGAGAGTGCGCAATTTTACCGGGAGCTGATTGTAGGTCGACAGAGTACGGTTTTAAGGCAGTTTTGTGCAGAACCGAAAGGAGGAGTTCTTGGTGGCTCGGGTGAGCACCCTCCTACCGTGGACGGTTGGCACATGGTTGTAAAAGGCTGTCTTTGCCTTGATTGTAAATATTTCTAAGTGTTGGCTTGGATTCTGCCAAGCACACTTGTATGATGTATTATTGAAGATTGTCATAATATATTGTTATCGGGCAGACTTGTTCGGGAGTTGCCCCTCCCTTTATACTTGTGTGCAATTGTTATTGTTCTGGTTAATTGCATATTGGATAATGAATGAGTATGGGCTTCATTAAGTATAAAGGCTAATGAATTTTACTTGGTTGCGAAACAAAAACTAAGTATGTTAATGTGAAGTAGGCGTAGTCCATGTGCATAAGTATTGTTAAAAAGAAAGTGCACGGTGGTGCCGCACCTCGCCGGCACGGTTGGAAGACTACCGTAGGCCTGGGGGCGTGACACCACCCCTCCTCTCGACTCCCTCATTTCCCTTATAACTCCCACCTTATGCCTCCCTCATCCACCTTACCGGACTAGTAATGAGACCCCAGGACCATTAAATGGAGTCAAAATCCACTTCATTTAATATATATATATATATATATTTTATTTTAGGATTTAATTAATTTGTAATTAATGTAGTTGGTATATAATAATAATTTTATTTAATTTACATAAATCATTTTTAAATTAAAAATTTTATTAATAATTTGTATTTAAATTAAAAATTTGTATATAGCAATAAAAATATTTGATTTTTGGTACAGATGTATTTTTCAAAATTTTGGCAATTTTGGAAGTTAATATCTTGATTTTTACTTTTACTTGGCGCCTATTTTTCAGAATTTTGGCAATTTGGGAAACTAATATCTTGATTTTTACTTTTAGTTGGCCTAAATGAGGCCCATAATAGCTCGTTGGAAAGCTAGAATCAAGGAAAGAATTGAATATGTTAGAAAATTAGCAGAAGATGGAGCTACAAAATTGTAACAAAATTTAATTTGAGAAATTTGTTTTGAACAATCTCACCTACCAAACTTCTGATGTAGCAAATTGGTTTGAAGACAATTCCCTTAAGCCATAGAAGCCTTGACAACAATCAACGAGAGAACAATTTTCCATTAATTAATTTATTTAATTAGATTTTGATTAAAGAGTTTGCTTTCTCAAAATTGGAAATTTGATTTTGGTGAGCAAATTAATTTATTTTTCTTTATTTTTTATTGGTTTTGCAGGAGAGTCATTGCAATGAGATCAAACCCAAAGGATTTGGAGCAATAGAAAGAAACTAGCAAGGAAGAGAATAGAGGACTTGTAGCTCCAAAATAGAGGGATCCATAACTTCTTTAACAACTCTCCATTTTTGGCCTCTTTTTGTAAATTATAAATAAGGCTTTGTAGAGTGAAGAAATGGTTCCTCCCCTCTACAACTTAGGAGCTCTTAGCACTTTTGTAATGACATTGTAAGTAGTAGGTAGGGAGGAAAAGCTCAGATTTGGGTTATTGAGGGTTTTACTTTTCAAATCCAGACTTTGTATTGGAGGCTAAGCCAACACTTTTGCAGCTCTCTTCCTTCAGTGGCAAAGCTTATGATTTTGGAAAATATTGTTGGAGATCAAATCAAGGAACAAAGCAAAGAGACCAAGTTTTAACACTTTGTATTTAAAATAATTTTATTTTGAATGCAAGTTTTATCTTTTTGATGGCCTTGTGAAATGATTTTCATATTGAGCATTGTTGTTTGATGTGAAGATGAATGTATTTTGGATTAGTTATCTAGTTCATTAGTCTCGTAGATTTGTTGTTAATTTTCTTTTTGCTCTAGTGCTTAAATCCGATTTCTGAGTAATTATTTACTCAGAAATATGCTCTCTAGAATTGACTTAATTACTATTGAAATCGATTGAACTTTTACTCGGTTTTAATAGTCTCCAAATATAACATGTTTTGTAATCATAATATCAATTATCAGAACTATTTCATTAGTCAAATATTCATCATAAATGAGACATGTTAAATCCCCAGTTCATTTAAATACCATGCACTTTATTGGGTTAGATCTACATCTTCCTGATCGAGATAGGCTTAGAATTTATTTCCTTTTGCTTGCATTTTAGAGTAAAATTGCATTTAGATTTTATCGTTGCATGGTAAAAGTCCCCTTACACCAAGGGAAAACTTTAGTGTAGCTTGGTTAAGCCCTTAATTCATCTTAAGGGTTACTTTCTTGCTCGTGCACAACAAGGGAATAATACCGATACATTTCTACCTATTTGATAAGTAATTGAAATATCATAAGTCATTAGGGAGAGAGAGGGGGTAACTGGACCCAATAAAATTAGTCAAAATCATCAAATCAAATAGATAATGGCTTACTTGGGGCTCTGACCAGTGGTCTCCCTTACCTGTTGATGAGTTCATTTTTGGCCATCAACATATCATCAAAGGAAGAAGGATGGGCAAGAGAAGAAGGATTAGGTGGAAGCATCTGCAGAGATAGACAAGTTTTCCTCCACGTTGAAGGAATATTTTTCCATTGTTGCAGTTATACCTCCAAGACTAAGGTGGGCTGATATGGAGCTATAGTCCCATAGTTGCGCAGAGGTTAGGAAGGGTTCATTGAGGTGTCTTCCTCATGGATCATTATCTTGCTACAAGGGCCCATAATATTCATTAGTAGGATGGATCAATTCTAGTTGATGCAGTCAGATTCCATAGTGATAGTTGCAGACTAGTTGTAGTCAAGTACGGAGGAGCACAGATGCAGTGTTAACAACAAAGTAGGAGGCTCAGTGGTAGAGTCAGCAACAAAGAAAATTCCCAGTGGACAATGTAGAGGCTAGTAGCAGTCAGATGCTCTAGAGACAGATGCATCATAGAGATATAGTTGATTCAATATTTCGTTTGCTTCTTAGTTGTAGTAGTTACAGTAGCGACAACAATAGTTGAGAGGGATTTGTTGAGCAAAGGCAATGTCAGCAACAACACAATTGTAGTATCAAAGTTGTGCAATGGTTGGTGGGAAGTGGAAGGCAGTCACAATGGCCAGGCATCAACAACATGTATAGAGGATGATGCAAAGACAAGGTGTTGGAGCAGTTCAGCACTAGAACACCTTCCTCACTAAGAGGGAGTGTTAGTTTTTGTAGCATTAGATGGTGTTCTAGTCTCGACAGTTGTTAGAGAGGCTAAGAAACACTAAGACTTCATAACTCAGAAAAGGTTTCAATAAAGTCCACCTAGAGATGCCTTAATCAAGTTTATTGATTAGTAATTAATTTTTTCCTAAATCTAACTTAAGGAAAATTATTAATTAACAATAATTAATTGAGAAAAGTTATATTTCTCTAGAAACTCACACAGATCGACTAAGAAATAATCTCAATCATTATTTAAGTTTTAATCTTAGTTGTTGGAGTCCCACAATGAGATTATAAGAAGTCAATGGGTATATATGGAGGAACACACTTGAGATCGATTTCCTTGGGAAATTCGACCTTCCAGATAGCAACAACATTGTTTCGGAAGAGTTCGAGCTAGAGAGGAGCAAAGACACTGATTCTAAAGGAAGTCTTCTAGTTCCAGAAAGTTAGCTACAGGAGGGCTAAGCTTCCTCATTGAGGCAACATAGTGTTGGTGCAGAAGCTTCAAAGGCAGAGTTCAATTTTCTAGTCAGAGGGTCAATTCAGTTGCTGGAGACCGAGAGGATTTTCAGAGAGGGTCAACAAGTCATTCTCAGAGGTCGAATTGGCCAGATGACTTGATCAATTACAGTTCTAGGCAGAGGGTACAATGGTCTATGCAAGCTTGATGCAGAGGTTGACACAGGGGTTTCGTGTAGCCCAGTATTTGCTAGTTTTGGAGCTAGATCAGTGTTGGGTGAGACAAAATTTGTCTCACTAATTATTGTGTCCAATTTCTTATGTAGAGGATTGCTAATTTGGGCATCCAGTTGTACTCAAAATTTTCTCATTGCTACTTAATAATAAAATCCTTAGTTGTTGAATTGATTTTCCAACATTAGGTTCTTACAAGGACGTTTGTCCAAGCATAACAATGTTAAATTTTTATGTTTGTGTACCAGTATTTTCTTAGTTTCCAGTTTATCTTCCACAATTTTTTTATTTGTGAAGATTGCAGTGTGATTAATTCATTGTTGTGGTAGCAATAAACTGCATAATTAATTTATCAGTTAGAATAATTAATTGTAGGTGTTGCAACAAAATTTTAGTAGTGAATTTTTCATATGTTCTCCATTGGTTTCAAGTTGCCTAGCCTGGAGCTAGCATGCACGATTAACATTCTTATCAACCTTTGTGTTTTGATTTCTTGGGATGTGGAAAAGATCTTTGTATGGTAATTCCTTAAGAAGCATTGTTATTATCTTTAGTACATTTTCCATGTAATTGTCTCTTGGCCAAGTTCTAGGACGTAGATGCTGAATAATAATGAGCGAGTCTCCAAGGCTGGTAATGTTGATCACCCAAATAGTTTTAGCCAAAAACATACATTTCAACAAGGCATGTATTTCTACCTACTTGTTGGTCATATATCCCAAACCCCAAGGATACCTTGATATCGATTTTCTATCGAGGTTATGCAAACCTCCTCATTTTGTCGCATCTAATCAATCATTTAACTTATATAGCTACACTAATTAATATTTTTCTTAGAAATACACATTGGTGCAATATAGTGTACATGTAATCAATATATAAAATTGAGGTTCATGTTTTATCAAAAGTTCTTTATCTCTCCAATTTACAAGTAACGCCCAAATGTTTGATTTCATAATTTCCATCATTGAACTTCATTTTGAAAGTTTTTTTTAATATATTATATTATCGAATGCTATTACAATAAAATCCCCATATAGTGATGTTGTAGTGCCACATTTCCATCCTTATTATTTGAATAGTTAATTATGAGGACATTGACATAGTACTTTCACCCAAGTATCTGTATTATAAAAATGAAGGTGGACACGTTGGATAATAAGCAAACACATACGCATTATTATGGGCTCAACACTCTGATTATTTTTCAGGCCGAAAAAAGCTATATTTCATTTATATCAGTAATATAAACAAGAACATTATATCAGTTTATCTGAACTTCATACATAACTTAAAAACATACGAGAGATTTATCCCCAAGGCACAAGCCAAAACTGGAAGACGGAAATGCTCCACATATATGAGCCTATAATAGGAACCCAAACAAATTCCCAATAAGATTGAACAGTATCTGAATCAGACTGCCTAATGAAGCCAAACATCTACAGACATTAAAGGATTGAAGCTATAGTGGACACGCAGTCCATAGCAAATCGCAGACAGCAAAAAGAAGCGGGTCCTGGAATACTGCCTCCAGCAACAGGATAATGTAAACACTCATGAAGAACCTGCGATCACTGGAATAGAAAGATTAGCGGATAAACCTTCATCTACCAGAGAGATATATCAGAGTTTTCTAGAAACAAAACCAGAGAAAGATGAAAGAGCTAGAATCAAAACAAGGATTAGAAATCAGGAGGGAGAAAATCCTGAATAGATATAATATTGCCGTCAAAAGAAACCTGCAAGAACCATAATCCTGGAGCCACCCGGAGACCTTTTTTGGATAAATCATTTGCGGCATGGTTAAGATCCCTCTTGATATGATGAATGGACACACCCTTAGATCTGTTCCATAAAAAATTAATCCTCTCAATCCAACCAGAGAGCTGCGGATTCCTTATAATGTTCTTACCATGGAGGCCATCAACCAAGACCTTAGAATCACCAAATATGGAAACATCCTGGAGATCGAGAAAAAGACAAAGATGAAGAAGGCCAGCAAGGGCCATCGCTTCTGCCTTACTATTTGAACCACTACCTCCATTCCAGAACAGATGAAAATGACAGATTTCATTTACCACAATAAAAACGCCGCAGCCACATTGGCCATCCTGTTCAGCCCCGTCGAAGAAGGCTCTCGGCATATCAAACATGTCTTGCTGAATCACACATTCTTTCTGAACTGGCACCTTGGAAGTGCTTTGCGGGATTGATTCAAATATAGAAATGATGGAGGATAAAATTTCCATGAACTGGGGGACCTTACCATTGAAGACAACCTTATTGCGTCACTTCCATATACACCATATCGTAATGATGAATAATGATCTCCATGATTTCTTTTGAAGGCTACACCATAAGAACGCATCAGCAATAGAAGAGTGAGACAAGTGCTGGAGACCATGGGTATTCTCTAGATTCCACCACAGAAGACGAGTCTTCTTGCAGTCAAAGAATAGGTGGAAATTGGTTTCTTCTTCAGCCCAACAGATGGAGCAAACACCCGGTCCCTGCCAACCACGCTTTCTTAAAATATCCCAAGAAAGATTCCTATTGTGAAATGCCAGCGAAGAAAACAGGATCAATTTTGAGGGGCAACCTGTTTTCCATAGAATGGGCGGAAAGGACGGCTTGAGAAGAGAAGGACCTTTGCTAATCAGATCCTTGTAAACATATTTTACTTGGACCTCATATAAAACCTTAGAACTTCTCTAGATGAGATTATCATGTTCCTTTGATCGAAAGATTCCACAGTTCCTGAGTCGTAATTTGATTTTGTCCCACTGCAAAGCTATGTCTTCAAGCATCCCCATATGTTCAGCTTCCTTCCATAGGGGGATGGGACCATTCCATTCAGCAATAAGACTCTCCCAATAAAAAATACATTTTCTGTGGAGAAAGTTTAGCAAAGAATTCTGAATCTCAATCACTTCAGAACCGCTCATAAGACAGTCTTTTCCAATGAGAATATTGTTACCTATTTGGAAATGCCAGAATAAATTTTCTAGAAAAAATTTGCCAATTTTTCGAAGGCTCTGCCAAATAGGAGATCCCCTGGAAGAGCCTAATTGCTTTCTCCTGAGCCAGTATTCCAAGCTCTTCCTTCTTAGATATTTGAAACGGATAATGTTACTCCACGGACCCTCCTCAAAAATGCCTCTCCATAGAGTCCTGCATAGTAAAGCCTTGCCAAAAGATTTCAATTCTAAGAGCCCCCAGCCTCCGAGTTTGGTTTGGATGAAGGTGGACCTCAAAGTCTCAAATACCTAACATTTCATATAGGTAGTTATCATGGACGTGGGTGACAACATGGATTTCTTTACATTAAAATTAATTTTATTACTTTTTATAAAATAATTAATAAATAATAATTAACGAGTTAATGATTTAACTGATAATAATAAATATTAAATAATATAATATTAATATTAGAGAAAACTGATGGGTAGAGTAGTTAGGAAGAATGATTGAGATTGCCTTCACCAAGATTCAATTTCGACCACTTACATAATAAATTTTGATCTAATAATTCTAGATCTTTTTTATTGAAAATAAATAATTCATTAAAAACTAAAACATATATATATTTTTTACATAAAATAAAAATATATTTTCCATTTAAAAATAATAAATAATACTAAATAAAATTTTAAAATATATAATATATATTATAATACAATTGTATTTATTACTCAGCTACACATGGTTTATTAAAAATAATTTGATTTATTTTTATTTTTATTTTCAATAATATAATTAATAGTTTATTATAATGATAATAATTTTATAACTCATTAAATATATTTTCATGGTAAATATTCAATGTCAAATAAATTATTTATTAAGATTTAATGATATTGATATTCATGTTCTCTCCAAGCTTTTTGAGCATAGGAATAAAATCTTAAATTAAACTAAATAATTCATTTCTTTAAGTCTGATAGACCAAAATTTGATCTCAGTGGATGTTAACCACTATCATCATCATCAATAATGAATCAAAACTAGTCACCATTGTTTACCAACTTCCAAGTCAGTCTTCATTACTATTAACATCTATCTTTCCTTATTTAAAGTCGTCCACTTATATTTTTAATATTCAATACTTTATTCGGGTTAAGTTGTATTTATTTGTTTTTATATTTTTGGAATTTTTTTATAATTTTTTTATTTTTATTTTTATAATGAATATTACATATTTTTTATTTAATTCTTATATATTTAGAAACAGAATAAATATATTTCAATAAATTTTAAGAGTCAAATTTACAAATTCTTTATTTTATAAATAAAAAAATTATATAATTTAGTATTTATTTTAAATATAATTTTTTTTATTATTATGATATAAATAAATACAATTTTTTTAAATATGTTTAGTTCTATAATTAAATTACATATATTCATTAATCTATTTAAAATAAAATTAAATTTATTACCACTCAACCATAACAATTAGAACTTTTAAATATATATGATTTAACAAAGCTAAACTTAAATTTTCATTGTTTTGCAATTTATTATCTTTTAATTTTCTAGCTCAATATACATGTATTACATCATCCCCTCCCAACGGTTAAACTTTAACTTAACTATTACATATATTCATTAATCTATTTAAAATTAAATTAAATTTATTACCACTTAACCATAACAATTAGAACTTTTAAATATATATGATTTAACAAAGCTAAACTTAAATTTTCATTGTTTTGCAATTTATTATCTTTTAATTTTCTAGCTCAATATACATGTATTACGTCATCCCCTCCCAACGGTTGAACTTTAACTTAACTGGTTTCAAATGTGAAATTTTTTAATTTCTTTTTATTTTTTTTAAATAAAAACATAACTTTATGTTATTATTAAAAAATACTAACAAATAAAAAACATAACTTTATGTTATTATTAAAAATACTAACAACTTACACTTTGTTGAATTGAGTCTTCTGTGATCCATGACAATTATAAGAAGAATTTTGGCGTAAATCACATGTAGAAAACCTTTATCGACCCGTTTCAAACTAACTAGTGTGGTTCATTGTCAGGGCAAGTTGAGGAGTCAAATCATGGCTGCATATTAAATAGGGAGAGCAGATCCTCCAAACGACTAGGTTGACTAGGTTTGACCATCAACGGTTAAATAGAAAAATGGCTAGATAATATTATAAAAATAATATTATAATTATAGTAATTAAATTATTATATATTCGAATGTAATAAATGATATTACATTCGAATATATAATAATTTAATTACTATAATTATAATATTATTTTTATAATATTATCTAGCCATTTTTCTATTTAACCGTTGATGGTCAAACCTAGTCAACCTAGTATAAATGGTATTACATTCGAATATATAATAATTATCTAGCCGTTTTTCTATTTAACCGTTGATGGTCAAACCTAGTCAACCTAGTGGTTTGGAGGATTGCTCTCCCTATTTAATATGCAGCAATCATCTGACTCCTCAACTTGTCCCGATGATGAATCACACTAGTTGGTTTGAAACGTGTCAACAAAGGTTTACTACATGTGATTTACGCTGAAATTCTTATTGTAACTTACACTTTATGTTATTATTAAGAATATTAACAATTTACACTTATTTATCATGACATGTATACTTAATCTTTTCCTATAAAGTTTTTGTTCTTCTTCTCTTAAACTTCTCTAATAAATTTGTAAACTTGAGTTTAATTTTTACACATTAAAGAAATATCGTATAAAACTTGGTTTCACTGGAACAAACATCTAAACGTAGTTGTTTGAACTTGTTACATTTAAATTAATTTATTTTTACGAAGTGCTTACATAATTGTTTAAACAATTTAGAACAACATACACCTTTATTATCACCATTCAAAACTTCTAGTGTCTTTCTTATTGTCTTTTTAACGTCATACTTTAAATTCATTGAACTTCTCATAAATTCACAAGTTTGTTTATACAAAAGGGATTCCTACTTTGTAAAAAAATCAATTACAATGAAATTAATTACTTTCTTATAACTTTTAAAATATTTTTGTTTATTGGTATTTATTTATATATTTATTAGCTTGAGTTTTATTTATCTTAAAAAATTAATATAATTTAGATAGAATAAATAGTTTATAATAAGATATATAATTTATATAAATTAAAAATAATAATAAAATTTAAAAATTATTAAATATAAATAAATAAATTAATGTGTAATTTAATTTTTGTTATAAATTTAAATTTAATTTTATTAAAATAATTAAGAGTGGAACTAATCATAAAGTTACACCATCCTAAAAGATAAGTAAACTAGACCAAACCTCACATAATCTGTATCATCATATCTTATTATTAATTTTTATAAAATGTATAAATAAATTATTTAATTAAAAATATAATCATTATTTAATTAATTATTAATATAAAATTTATAAATTAAAAAACATAACTAATATAATATAAAAATATAAAAAATTAAATAAATAGTTTCTTATGTAAATTTTACACCCCTAAAAGCATGCAACGTTCAAACAACTATGCCACCAAAAGTATATAATAGCACTTCGATTTTATGGTGATTCATGTTATATCATGATATTTGTTTTTTTCTTTTCTTAGGAATGTATATTTGTATTTTTCTTTTCGCAGGAAGGTAAATGTTTAATGTTATTTGTATGAGTTTCAGATTTAAAGTTAAATGTTATTAAAAATTTTATGATTAATATTAATAATTTATAAATAAAGATTTAATGAAAAATATATAATTTAATAAGAGTTAAAGTATACTAAATAAGAATAGTTATTTTTTTAATTTTATTGTAACACGTTAATATATTATTTTACAAAAATAAAACCATTCAAACTAAACACACCTAACATCTCACTTAAAAGTATCTATCTTTTTAACTTTTATCACCAGAAATCAACATATCACTCTATAAAAATAAAACCACTCAAATTAAGCGCATCTAATATGTTGTACAATAATATTAACATATACATTATCATTGCCCTTAAATTTATTATTATAAGTGCTTTTTAGAATTTACAATATAAAAATAATCATTACATTTTTTATCTCAAACTTTTGTGATTTATATTGATTTTTTGGAATTGATTGTAAAATTAATCACATCATCATTATTTGTTGGTCAACATTTCTAACCCTCTGATGTCTTGAAAATGAACCACAGTTGCACAATAATATTAACATATATGTTATCATTGCCATTAAATTTATTATTATAAAGGCTTTTTAGAATTTACAATATAAAAATAATCATTACATTTTTTATCTCAAACTTTTGTGATTTATATTGATTTTTTGAAATTGATTTTCAAATTAATCACATCATCATTATTTGTTGGTCAACGTTTCGAACCCTCTAATGTCTTGAAAATGAACCACATTATAGAATTTGAAACGTTAGCCACTGAATAATGATAATATGATTAATCTGAAAATCAATTCCAAAAAAATCATTACATTTATTATTACTGGTTATTCTAATAACTTTAACCCACTTCTAAATAAATCAGTAAATATACATTTCCTTTTCTTATGGTTTACATCTCAATAATAAGATATTTATTATTATTTGAAAAGTAAGATTTCATATTGAAAAGAATAACACTATCATTACGTAAATGATGATATTACCAAAGTTTAAATGAAAATTGACTTATATTCCCTGTGAAATAATGACTTTTGTTATTACTTGGTATGAGCCAATAAATATATCACCTTATCTTATGGTCGACGTCTCAATAAAAGTCTACATTTAAATGATATCATATCTTGTTAGTTACAAGTTACGCCATTAACATCAAAAACTATGAAGTGAATCAAGGAATGTTTCACATTATTTTATGGTATATATTTTATAGAACCATATTTTTTTTCCCAAAATTTAAGAATGGAAATTTATTTTATAGTTTAGAAACTCTCTCAAATTTTATTAGTCTCTAACATGCAAACTATAAAAGACTTAGTGATATGTTTGTAAAAATATTCAAATTTCTAATGGTTTTATATAGTATCTATAAAATTTTGGTGATTCTAAAGGTAAAATAATTTTATGATATAAAATTTGGCCGAATCACTTTGAGGAAAAATGGAAATTAGCGAATCTTTATTTTTTTGGAAAAACATAGAAACCTAGCCCACCTGCCAATATTAGCCCTTAAAATTTTCCCTACATTCTAGATACACTTTAGGATTATTTTATTTTGTTCACAATGTTTAGGATTATCTTATTTGTTGTATATTTTTTCATTGTTTCCTCATTATTAGTTTTATGCTACCTCTGCATATCTTTCTTGTTACTTTTATTGTTCCTTTTCAGAGTTCGTCACCTTTATTATCACCAATCCTTCAAGCAACTTATGACGCTAACTTTACAATTAAGTCCTCATGCCATTCCACCTCCCCACATAGGGCTTACACTTCCATTTTAATAGGGCTTGAAAACATATCCCATTTCACCATCAACATTTTTATTCACACCACTATTTTTTTAATCACTCTTATGCAAGGTGTTTTATTAAGGAATTTGAGTGCCTTGATTCAACAATGATGAAATCCTATCACAAAATCCAAAGCATAACCTTCCACTACACCTTGGTACAAATCAACCACTTGAGTTAACACATGGTCATATAGTTGGATCATTAGCATGTTCTCAAGGGGTATTTAATAGTTTCATGAGGGTCCACTCAAACTCTAGATGGAAGATGCCATCATTGATTCTTATATGTAGCCTTTCTATCCATTCAAGAAAGTATCAAAATTTCCACCTAAAAAAATCTCACGCAAACACTTAAATAGGTAAAAATATTTAAATTTTTCAGTGCCCTCTGCTATCTAGGCACTCTATTGATAAGTAAACAAATGAGTCCTTACTTTTAGCTAATGTTGAATCTTGGGCTTCTCAAGTTTCCATCACATCTCCATTACTTTGCATTGGTTAAAGTCTTGGCAATGGAACTGTATTATTAGCTCTATGATAGACTCAAGATTCATGGAAGGTGTCCAACATAAGCTCAATGAAGTTTAGTGTGTTGGCATATTGAAAGGTTAGTGTGTTGGCATATTCAACCTTTCAAGAGGAAAGACATCTCATCATAAGCGCATATAATATTTTCCATATGATTAAGTGCACAGTATTAAGATTTAGTGGGGGTGTGCATTCCATTGCTTATTATCTAATCACATCCCTTTAAACTAGCACAACTAACAACATACATATCAATTACATTCACATATAGATCATTAAGGTATCTTTTGAATACAAACACATATATATAATCGATCTCCATTGCATTAGCATAGTGATCAATAAAACATAGCTTATGCAAATAATTTATATAAGAAAACTAAACTTAGAACTAACAAGTAGGTGATTGAGAACTAACTCTTTACACTATTATAATCCTCATATACATAGGTGATTGAGTAATTACAAAAGATTTTGGAATACATTAAGGTAATTGTTAGGTATAACTCACTCATATAAAAGAATGTGCACCTTCAGAGACATGTGTAAAAGATCAAGGAGACAAGATGCAAAGGATATATGAATAACTCTTCAGCGTTTACTTACTCAAGCTTCTGTGAAACCACATACTAAGACTTTAGGTTTTAATGAGGCTTACAAATTTATCTTTTGTAGAACTTTGTTCTGTAGCAACACTTGGTCAAAACTAGGTTACACTAGATTTTTTTCATTTTTACCATATTCAAATATAAAAATAACATTTAAAAATATATATAACTTAATCTTATTTATCTGTGAATTAAACTTTATTAATGATAAAAAAATCATAAACATTATCTTTATCATAAAATATGTTACACTTTCCTAATAAATAAAAAAATAAAAAAATAAAAATAAAATAACCGATTGATTAAAAATAAAATAACCTATTGATTTAATCATTATTACCTTTCGTAATAATAAAAGTATCGTTACAAATTACCATAAATTATTATAAACAACCACATTCCAGTTTTACATAATGATATAATTGTTGAAATAAATTTGATAATGTTACTTCGATAAGTCGGTAAAATAATAATAATTAATATTTAAAAAAATACAATTTTCTTTTATCATACTCATGAAGTTTACGTACTTCTTGACAAGAAAAAATAACACAAAAAATAAAAATAAAAAATACCCGCTTGATTTAGTATCGCTCTTTTTCGAAGATTCTAATTATTAAAGTGCACTCCTTCCACTACACTGAGAAGGGAAAAAAATTAAGTTTCAAAATACCCAACTAATTTGATTTAATTTCGTATTATTTGTACAATTTGTCAATTAAGTGGGTCATTTAATTGTGACCATTATGAGATAATTGAGTCATTTAATTAATATTGATTGATGTCAATAGGATAACTTGTAACTAGGAAGGTAACATATTTATTGAACTATGGACATATTACTCAGATATAGATCATAGGATAAAGATAATATATCTATTGAGTCATTTAATGTTGATGGATGTGAATACGATATAAAGCAATAACAAAGCTATGATTTCATAGGGATTATCACTAAACTTTGATTTCAGTTTTTAATAATATCATTTCAGTTTTTTAATAAACTATTTTAAATAATGATGGTATCAAATGTAATTTTATTTTTCAAGCAATAATGTAGGGTGAGCATTATCCACCTAATTGCAGTCATTAAAATTTTGTAAATCAGATGGTAATTTTAATTTTCAAGCAATAATGTATGGTAAGCATTATTTACTTAAATGCAGTCATTAAAATTTTGTAAATCGGATGGTTATGTATTAATATGCATATTTATGGAGCATCTTATTGTGACCATCACTATCAACATATATATTTATAAAGTTAGTGTCACCATTGATATCAACATATATATTCGTGTAGTATCTTGCTACCAATGTTTTCATGGGATCACACAATGAAAACATTAAGGAGATTTCCCAAGTGGATCACTCTCTCGCAAGATGCAGTCCCTCACATTTTAATTTTGAATTTTGAAGGCCTTGTTCAGTGTGCTCCATGAATGTCTTAGATGTCGAATTTATGGTAGTGTGTTTCTTTCTTTTAAGGCTAACCTGTAACTATTGACTGAAGACAGGCACAAAATGAATGGATGGGCTATCACCAACAATGAGTAAATGTTGGTAAAATTAGGAGTGTTGGTGTTCAGGTTACCAGAGTAAGCAACCTCTAGTTCATCAAATGGCTATAGATGGTGAATGGCTGAGAGTTGATGTTGACTTTTAGAACAATGGCAGAGGTAAAATTAGCCCACACAAGGAAAACCAATGTGAATGTGGAATTGTTGTCATTAGAAGTGGATGAAGTAGAAGTTATCAAAGGGTTGAAAATGGTATAAACTGATGGTAGATGGTAAAGGTTGTAACTTTCCAATAGGAGTTCTATTAGGAAAGGTTTTTTGATTGAGATGTAGCCCAATTGGGGATAGGAGGCACCCATCAGAACACTTGCATCAACCAATAAGCTTGTGTCAGAGTGGTACATTTTGACATTATTGTTGTTTGTGAGGACAAAGAAATGGGTTTCAAGAATGGTGTTCAGTCCATGGAGGAATGTGGAGAATACATGAGTGGTGACCATGTCCCACTTGGATATGCCTCTCTTGCATCTATTTATGATGAGAAGTTTTTCCTTAGGGAGGAGGAGCATGTTTCACATGGCCTTGAACTAGGCATGTCCTCCATGCTCTAGAGTGGGTTCATGTCCATCATGACCATTCTCCTATAGTTCCAAAGGGAATCAATGATGCTAACTACTTGTGTTGCTAAGAAATCATTGTTGAGACAACCCTCTCAAATTAGGACTCCAACCTTTTGAAATCCATTAGTTAGAGAGAAGAAACATGATGGAAGACCCAATTGTGGGGTAGTTCTTGGGGCCCTTTCTTGACATCCTTATATTTTTCTTCATTGCCATGTTGTTCTTTTAGTCTAGAATAATTGTGTCTCTATTTGATTGAAATCAACTTAGAGTGGAAAAATTAGAGGAATCAACTTACAGGAGTAGTTTTATCAGTGAGACCCAGTTTGGAGAATTGGGGTCTGAAACCTTTCAGGGCCAATTTAATGCCTTAAAGGACATTTTTGGGGGTAAAACTTTCCTACATAGGTGTAGGACCTTGTGATGTTATTCTACACTAATAGTCCTTTCCAATGGTGTAAGAAATACATCAATTAGAGTTTGTATGCAAAATTTATGCCTCTAAAAGTTGACATATCATGATTGACCATCATAGTTTGAGAGGGTGTCATTTCAGCCCCTATCACTCGTGGAAAAGGGGTTAGCCACATGAATTCTATGAAGAAGACTTTAGATGGGTCAAATTTGTAACTCTATTTGAGAGTTGAAGGAGTCAAAGTCAAACCCTTGTTTACTATTAGGCCATGTTAGAACTGAGAATGTGAAAGGGAAATGTGGTTCCATTCATTTTCTATTATATGTTGTTCCAAAGTAGAAAAAAGAAAAAGAGAGTGGGAGTGAGAGAACATAACATAGTGGTTTTATTATCTGTAGTAACCTATCAAGTCATAGGTCTCAAGCAACTCCATAGAGAGTTCATTCTCCTTTTCCATTGTACTTGCATAATTTCCATTCTATAGAAATAGAGAGTAGAGAGACCTCACCTTTGAGTTGGGTTTCTTCTGTAAGGGTTTCCAAGAGCATATCTTGTGTTCATTATGGTTGATGTGTGATTGTATTGTATTATTCTCTATTTCCCATGTTTTGTCTATTACATGCATAAGTAAATATAAGTAACTAATAAATATAAAATCTAAGGAAATAAACCCTTATAGTACAAAATTTAGCCTACTTTAATCCACTCTATTTTGACGAGTTGACCAATGGAATATCCAGGAATTTTACAGATAATATTGTTATCAAAGCAGGATTCTTTGGGAATTTTGTGGGAAGTTGTAGAGGATTCAAGGATCAATTTAGGAAAGAAATAATAAAACCCAAGCCATGGTCGATGAATCTATTCATAATAACCCTTGAGATCCTATAGAGGATATATTCTCAAGGATTGAAGCGTGGGTCATAAGCATCACTCATAATATGGACCTCCTTATGGTAGATGTAAACAAGCTTGGAATCTGAGAAGATGGATGTTCCAAATCAAAGGTCGGGTCATAAGGAAAATCTAGGGCTCAAGAAGATCTAGATAAGGAGTCCAAGTAAGAACCTAAAAAGAAGCATTTATGTTTGAGTTTCATTACCCATTAACAATCCCTGTTCAAGTCGAAAGTGAAGGTCGACATCAAGTATTATCAAATTGAGATCGATGCTTCAAAATTAAATCATTGGTTGTAACAGCTAGAATTTTAATTTAGCATTCATCATATAAATGAGGAACAAAAACTATCATTTGCTAGATTGAAATTATAGGTCCATGCCCTAACCTAGGGGTAAATCCATATAGAGACACTTAGGCTGCAAGGTGATCCCTAGTAACTAAGTGGGAGAACTTTAAAACCATCTTAAAGTCTGAATTCTACCCTATTGGGTCTATGTAGGGCCAATGGATCTGATGGAACTACTTCAAGTAAAGGTAGGGGTAGAGTGTACATGAGTACACCACTAAATTTAAAAATATGAAAATCATGTTGGTTATCTCTCCCAAGAGCCCAGATGTAATCCTTAAGTATTTGGTACGTTTTCATGGCCATCTATGAAAGCAAGTGATATTGATCAAGCCAAGAATATGAGATCTAGGCTTGTGTATAGGTACAATACTCAGAAAACATAGGCAAAAGAAAGGGTTGTAGTGGTTTGAAATAGAAAGAACACTAGGAAGATTCCAAGGAAGGGAAGAAGAAGTGGAAAGTAGGGAAGGATAAGAAGATGATAGCTACTACATATCAGGGCAAGGATCTTAGCAGTTATTGCAATCACTAAAACATTGATGGTCACACAAAGGATAAGTGCTAGAAATTACATGTAGATATGAACCCAAAGAACTAGAAGAAGGATGGGAAGAAAAAGAATCTTCTCACAATAGATTTGGGAAATTAGGTGGAAAGAATCTTTGATGTGCATGAAAATATTGTTTTCAACCTAATGTAGAAGAGGTGAATTTTAGTAGCCTCCATCATTAGGAAGAAAAGGAGATGACCAGGCTCTTCCACATTGAGATATAGGTGAACAAGACCAAGATTGATGCCCTATTTAACTCATGTTTACATGACTTAATCTCATAGTAGAAAATATCATCAATAAAATTAAATTGGAGGTTCAAGATAATTATAGGACATATCCATTAGGATGGGTAAATAAGGGCGTGGACATCAAAGTAACTAAATAGTGTAGGATAAAGTTTGTTATCAGTGATGATTTTATTGATAAAGTAGAATTGGATGTAGTTCCATTTGGTGTATGCAAAGTTGTGTTTAAGAGTCCCTATATGTCTATATAGGATGAAATATTCATGCAAAGGGACAACCAATACTACCTCATCATGGATTGGAAACCATTAATCATCAATGAAAACAAAGGCAAGACTAAAATGTCACTAGTAAGTTCCAACCAAGCCAATAAATTGATTAGTTCTAGAAAGAATTATGTTTCACTATTTTTAAGAGAAAATTAGTCTATTGAGGAGTCAACAAGGGCAAAGGAATCCCTGGAAGTGTGTACTAAAGAAAAAAAAACAAAAAGTGGAATGGTTTCTATAGGTATACAAGGAAGTGTTCAAGGAAAACCTTAAGGGATACCATCCAAGAGAGAAGTGGAATGTGTTATGCAACTAGCTCACAAAACAAAACAAAGGGTAGATCAATGACTTCAAAATTGTCCTCTTTGAGGGGGAAACCTCCGTTACAATACATAAATAAACAATTCTTGGATGATACAAATGATAAGGCATCCTTGGTATATATAGGAGTCTAAGGGGTCATAATATAATAAGAGCCTACATAAGAATAATAATGTAAGGGCACAATAATAACAATAGTGTCTTTCTATGGGGCACAACAATAACAACATGGGGGATACATGGGCACAACAATAACAATAGGGGGATACACTAACAATAACAATAAGGGGGATACACTAGTATTATTATAGGGACCTAAAAAAGTGTTCTCCTCAATGCTTGAGTAGTTCCATATGCTTTTGTATAAAATTCTCATCCTCCCATGTGGAATCTTCAAAGGGTAAGTTCTTCCACTTAATGAGATACTATGAAATTAATTGATTATGTAGCTATCGAGTTCTTATTTCCATGACTTCTTTAGGGTAAAATATTATTTTTCTTTCTTCTTCTAGCAACACTATTTGAACTAGGAGCTTGTCACCGATAAGCATGAAACATAGAAAAATGGGTGTACTCGAGAAGATGCAGGCAACTCAAATTTGTATGCCATAGTACCAATCTTTTGCAACACCTTGTAAGGACCATAGTAGTTGTGCGATAATTTATTATCCTTCTTATCTTGCTTGAGGGACATTTGTTTGCATGGTTGTAGCCGTAAAAATACCCAATCACTTACATCAAAACTTCTTTCACTCCAATGTTGATCTGCTTGTTGTTTCATTCAATTCTGCAACAGAGTGAGGTTATCCTTTAAGAGTTGGAGAACTTTTTGTTTATGCTCGATGTGATATTCCACTGATTTAACCTTAGAGTTTTCTCTTAAATATGATGTGATGGATGGTGGATGATATCCATAAGGTGCCATAAATGGGGTCATTTTGGTTGTAGTATGGAAGGAAGTGTTATACGACCATTTAACTAGATGTAACCACTTAACCCATTCTATTTGTTTATCAGATACAAAACAATGAAGATATCCTTCCAGACATTTGTTCACTATCTTAGTTTTTTTGTTAGATCGAGGATGATAAGATGAGCTATGAGCTAATTGAGTACCAAGACAAGAAAATAATTTCGTCCAAAAATTTTCATTGAAAATGGGATCCACTTAAATGAATCTTTGGATTTCCATGTAGCTTTTGAATTGTTTCCATAAATGCAATAGCAACTGTACTGGCATTAAAAGGATGAGATAATGCACAAAAGTGTGCATACTTGGTAAGTCTATCAAATACCACCATGATGACACTCCTTCCTTTAGACACGGCTCAAATTGTGATAAAATCCATTGATACCTCCTCCCAACACTGACTTGGAATGGCTAAAGGTTCTAACAGACTCAGGGTCTTAATTGTCTCAACTTTATTTTGATGGAACATCAAAAATTCTATGACAAACTTCTAAATATAAGATTTAAGGCCATCCCAAAAAAATTCCTTCTTGATCCTGTGGTAATTTTTAAAATTCTTGAGTGCCCTCCTAAGGGGGAGGTGTGTAATTCCAAAAGAATTTTTTTCTTGAGTTGGGAATTCTTACAAATATATAAGCGATCTTTGTACCATAATGAATCATTTTTCTAGCTAAATTTAACAAATGTACTAGGATCTTGCCGCAAATTTTGCATGAGTGTCCATACCTCTTCTTCATTCTTCCATTCATCCCTTGCTTCGGTTATCCAATTGATCCAGGTGGATTTTGATGGCCACTTGCCAAGTCCACTTGGACCACCACCATTTTTTTCTTTCAGTTTTTTAGTTTCCTTAATTGTAGCACAATTTACTATTTTTAGCAGTTTTTAGGGTCCTGAATTTCCAGAGCCGTTTTAAGGCCCTAAACAACATTTTTTAGGAAACCTGGGAGCAACATCAATCCTTGGACCAATGTTGCTCTTCCCAAAGTTGTATTTCTCGGATGGATCTTTCTAACAAGATATTGTGCACATCAAACAGAGATCGTATGCCAAAGTTACAACCTTGGGAAGTTGATGTACCAATTTACCCAAACGGGGCCCACAATTTGGCATTTCATCTTCTAGGGTTAGGTTTTTGGATGTTTAGGGTTTTCCATTGTTTCTCAACAATAAATAGGCCTTCGAGCCTCATTGTAACACAGTTTAGAGGCATGTAGCCGCCACATCTCTCCTCAGAGATAAGCTACCATCACCCTAGCTAGTTTATTTCCATTTCTGCTTGTAAGCATATTTCAGTATTTTACAGTAATGAAATGAAGTATTATTTTTGCTACATCTCTATATGTATGGTTATATCTGTAATTTTTTGCGTTCCTGTTTAAATTCAGATCAGTGGTATTAGAGCGGTCTTTTATTTCTCTATCTTTCTTTGCATGTCCCCAACAAGGTCGGGATATAAGGAGTTAGGGCTTGAACTGGTCGAACCTTTGCAAGACCAACCTCGCAAATCCCAATGGCCTCCCATGGTGGATGAAAAGAAAGATGAGGGGGTAGGAGATCCTATCAAAATCTTTCTCGAAGAGGCCCTTGAGCGACAAAGGAACGCGATGATGGACAACTTTGCCCAAATCCTTCAGTGGCTACCCAGGGGTGACACATCTACTTCCAGTAGCTACTTTGGAAGCGCCATACTCTTTAAGGTACAAGTTAACTTTGACATTCCCATATTTGAGGGTCAGATAGATGCAGACACTGTAGATAAATTGTTAAATATGCTAGAAGGGTATTTTTCTGTTCATGATTTTTCTGGCCGGGAAAAGATTACTTTCGCTCTTCTCAAGGCTGCCCCCCACATCAAGGACCGATGGGAAACCTACTGCGAGCATAAGGATGAAAGTATGGCCTCGCTATTTTCAGCCACACCCATTTGGAATTCATTCTGGACTTCCATTAAGGAGCAGTACTACCCTGTCGGAAGCTATGAGGATCAATACATAAAGTGGACCACGCTGTGGCAGGGAAGGGACCAAGACGTGCTGGAGTCTACCAATATTTTCCATACCCTTTGCCTGAAGTTGTGTATCAAGGATTCAGAGAAACATTTGGTACTCAAATATCGCTGTTGCCTGCACAAATACATCTAGGAAGAAATAGAATTCCTGAACATCTCCTTGCTCGACACGACATACCAATATGCCATCAAGATCAAGCAAAAGTTTAAACAGAAGAAGCAAGACTTTGGATCTACGAATCTGAAGCAAGGGAAAGGTGGCCCCAAATTGCAGAACAAAGGACAAAGCCAAGGCGGGGCGGCCCAATACAACCCACCAAAGCTACAAGCAAAGAACAACCCCGCAAAGCCGAAAAAGGACATGGGAAAGTGGTGTGAGTTCCATAAGAGCTCTACTCACAACACAAGTGAGTGTTGGGCCTGTTATCACTCAAAATTTTCTCTAGAAGTTATTAGAAGAAAGAAAATGACCGAGGTAACCATAGACCAAATTTTGGGCATAGGCTATAGCCAACCTAGGCTCAGAGAGGGCCCTCTCTATATGATTTATCTTTGTTTGATGGGATTCCAGGCTACTTATGAATGTTCAGGGGGATTTTGATTTGCATTGAAGATTGGATGGTGGAATCTGTTATCACTCAGAATTTTTACCTAGAAGTTATCAGGAAAAGGAAAAGACCGAGGTAACCACAAACCAATCTTTTAAGTATAGGCTTTAGCCAACCTATGACTCACAGAGGGCTCTCTCTATATGATTTAGCTTTGTTTGCTGGGATTTTTAGCCTAGTTCTTAAAGTTCAGGCGGTTTTGACTTGTATTGAAGGTTGGATGGTGGAATCCTTAAAACAGATGGATAAAATGAAGTCTCTGGACCATTGGGCTATGGAGTCAAAGAAGGGTAACAAAACTTGG
This sequence comes from Pinus tabuliformis, assembly GCA_031772625.1. Lineage (NCBI taxonomy): Eukaryota > Viridiplantae > Streptophyta > Pinopsida > Pinales > Pinaceae > Pinus > Pinus tabuliformis. Next base: position 1,768,068,510 of record CM062818.1, read on the forward strand.
ATTAATTCATTAAAGGGATTGTTCAAAGGGCAAGCTAGCAGAGTAAGTGTAGGTCTTTGGGCTGAATGGGTGAAACGATCTTAACCTGGGTGAGAGAGCATTTAAGAATTCTCAAACCGAGATTAACATTAGGAACAAAGGATGATCATGGAAAATGGTAATTAAGAATCCTTTACTATAGATTAGAGGGAAACTACCTAAACTAAGGATCAATGAAGAATTCCTTAACTCAGATAATTAGCAGAAAACATTAAAATGCATAATAGTTAAAACAGTGCAATGAAGCATATTCTGAGATGTCATTCCATATTATAGCATTCAGATTTCAGATACATTAAAGATTGTGGAAAAATTTTAAAGAAAAATAACAACATAAGAGAAAATACTTGTCTGCACTTTCGCTCTACACATGAATCCAGTGAAATGTCTTGGCTTTATTCATTAATCCAGCTTGTTGGTCCAAACAGTGATACAATATCTTACAGTCTTTGATCAAGAAAGTCTGTAGAAATGTCTAAGAATCCACCCTAGATACTTCGAATTGTGAAGTATTTATACAAAAATTATTACAAAATATCTCAAAAAAAACTTGAGATTTATTCTAGGAAATACAAATATCTTCTTGCCAGAAGATAGAGACAGCTAATGAACTGTTTCTTGCTGTCCCTTTTTATTTGGTACTGCTGGCTTTTATGGTTGAATTTGTAGCCCTTTTTGCTGGCTTGCAGTTGTGTTGTTTTACGCTAGACTCTTTTTCAATTTTGATCTTTCACCTGATACTCTTTGACACTGAAACTCTTTGAATATGCTGCCCTGTTTTCATCTGTTTACATGGCTGCTTTCATTTTCACTGAGAAGTAACATTTTGTTGTAAATTTATCATAGTAAATCAGTCATTGTCTCCCACCATTCTGCATTAGGTAATTTTACATTCATCATCCTCCTATAGATCTTATCAGCTTCAGTATACTTGGAAAAATTGGGCTTGGTGAGGAACAAGTGTTTTATCTCATGCTCAAGGAAAAACAAGTTCTCAAATGTGTTGTACAAAACTTTGCCTATTGGCAATGCTTTTATGGATGAAGTGCTTGCTTGTTCCTTAGCCAACTATCTGAGTCTATTATCATAGTCCAGCTGTGTCATAAGTTTATCATTAATAACTAATGGACTGGGTAGACCTTTCTCCCTCAAAATTTGGAATTTAGCCATGAACCTATCAATGGCTACCTGCATGTTGTGGCACTTTTCTTCTAAGTTAAGCATAAGGTTCCTTTTGGAAAGGACCTTCCTTATTTCCAAAATGGTCTCAGTTCTATCTTCTATATTGAGTTCTTGGAGCTCATACCTATTTTTGTTGTTGAGGAAGTGGATGAGTCTATTGGCATCCTCAGGCATGTCTCCTAATTCTTCTTTGACCTTTTGGATAGCTTTTGTAGCTATCTTTACTAACTCTGTCTGCTAAAAAATAACTTGAATTGATGGCCAAATATCCTTGACAGAGTCAATGATATTGGCCCACAACATTTCCTTGGTTTGCCCAAGGGGTTTCTCTAGTGTTAAGTATTTCTCTAAGACTTTGATTCTTTCACTCATTCTTTGGGCCTTTTGTGCTTCTTCCTTTTGCTTAAGTTGGGCAAGTTTATAGTCAGTTTCCAAACTTTCCACCTTTTCTCTTAGCCTGTTCATTTATGTAGCCTGGATAGACATCTCTTCCATGGTTTTTACTAATTCTGCTGCTTTCTCTCCTGATGCACATGTTGTTGTAGATTCTAATGTCCTTGGCAATGTTGTGGCAAGTGGAGCTATAGGTGCCAGTGAAGTTGTCAGTGTAGAAGGGACTTCTGTGGATACTATAGGGATGACATCTTTGGAAGTTGTGGCCAAGTCGCTTTACTTCAATTTAATAAAAGCATCCAACTCCTTTTTGTCTCCTTTAATTGATCATTCAGCTTTAGGACCAAGTCCAACTCATCATCTCTGGTTTGGCTCTCTAAGACTTCTAGAGTTTGAGGATGTTGCAGTTGGGGCATTTTTAATTGCCTCTTAAGTGTAGCAATATCATCATTTTTCTTCTTTATAAGATTCTTTGTGGCTTTTATATCCTTGGGATCGTGTCCCAATTCAATCACTAAGTCCTCTAAGGACTTGATCTTTGTACCCTTGGCCTGTGAAGAGGACTTATCTAACTGAAATTGTGCTGAGATGTTTGTGCAGAGATGTTGTTTAAAGAGTTTTGTAGCTGATGAGCAGATATGGATTTGCTTGTCAGGGTGGAGTATATCATCTTTCCAGCCTGTTTATGCAATTCAATCTTGTCTATGGGATGAATATCCCTTGCCAACACTTCAAAATCAACCCTTTTGAAATCAGATGTTGTCTTGGGCTGCTAAGCTATAGGTTTGATGAAAGACATCTGCAACTTTCCCTCTTTAATGTCAAAGGCTGACATTAGTCTTGTTTGATTGGTGGGAGTTAGCTTTAGGTATTGAGCATATGTTTGGGCCTTAAGCCTCTCATTTCTTGCTTTGATTTCCTTGTACCTATCTTTGATGTCCTAGTCTTTATCAGTAGGCATGCTGAAGGAAGATACTTCCACACTAAGTTGTTGTTCCAACATCTAAGTCTGTGATGTCGAAGGCTCTTGCATGCCTTCAGATGGAGTAGTGGGCCTACTTCTTTCTACCACTGTTTTGGTAACTTGTGCTGATTCTTCTGTGTATTCCTCTTCAGAGGCTGGATTGAGCCTTTGCCTCTTGCTTGTTTCCTGTTGCAAATTAGAGGTGTCCATCCCTGAAGTGGAAGCTCCCTCTCTATTTCTTTTTCGAATTTTCTCCTCATTCTGAGGAGTCTGCATGATTGGAGGGGTGCTCATGGCTCTTTCTTGCTCTTCTGGTACTTGTGGGAAAGTGCTCTCATCAAGCTGCTTTTCCAAATCAATCAGAGAATTTTCTACATCTACTCTTGTGCTATCTCTGTCTACTAAAGTTCCTTCCACTCATTCTGTTTGATTGGAATATGCCTCTATTTCTGGTATGGGATGGTGGATGAAAGGTCCCAATTTGACATTTTTTCTTTTCTTGTTAATGAATTCCAAAGGCTCATATCTCCATACAAAAATCCTTTGGAATTTCATTCTCTGCAGGATTAGGTTTGCCTCTTTCCCTGCCTCTCTGGAATTGCATGTGAAGGGACCTAATTAGTCTTTGATTTTAAAATTGGCCTTCTTCTTGGCATTGACAAAGTTGACCTCATCTGCATTGATGATTGTTTGTAATATTCTAAGGCAAACAACCTCATAGGGAGGTATCTTGGCAACTTATATGGTGCAAGTAGGCAACCATATATTCTGATTTCTGTGTGGTTTTGGTAGAGGTACCAATCACCCACTTTGGTTTTCTTAGAAAGATGGAGGACTCTATTTTTCTCTAGGCTTGTCCTAGGTGGAGGATTCCTAGTGAACATAGTCATGATTGGATGAAAAAAGAGTCTATGAAGTCAGAGTATGTATAAGGTGATCTAAACTCATGGAAGAGTGGGGTCCAAAAGATAACAGATCTGGGCTGGCCCTTGGTGTCAAGCTTTTGGAGAGTGAAAGGAAACTTATCCTACTGCTAGTACAAAAATATATGTTATAATACAGAGGAGTATTTGAACACCCTCTCATTTCCCATTCTTATGAATTTCTCATGCATTCTATCAGCTATGAATGTGGCAAAGTCATATATGGTTGCAGGAGGTTGTCCTGGAGTATATATGGACATGAAAGCAAGGAAAATTTCATCAATGTACTCACTTGTGGTGTAACCTAACACACATGATATCATAGCTATAATGTTCTAGCCCCATGGAGAGAAAATGGCTGATACATATGGAGGGGAGTCCTTGGGGATTTGTTTTTCCTCTCTAATGAAGGTTTGGAATAACTGGGCCAGTTTTGCAGGGCTAAGCTTGGGATACTAGTCCAACAGGTCTCCAATTGAGAGTGGAGTTAGGTTTGGCCCTGGTTGGAACTACAACGTTTCATTAATGGAATCAGTTGCGATAGTGAGTAGTACTTTCTAGTCGTGAGACATTATGGTTCTATGGCTGGGGATGCAGCATGCATAGCACATATGAACAATTTCAAGAAAGATGTGAACTTGGGGGAACTGGTATTTAGGAAAATTTGACTTAGTGGGCAGTTTTTTTCAGTTATACTGGAAGGTGGTTTAATGGGGTCATCGCACCACTTTTGAGAGGGAAGTGGTTTTTGGGAGGGGTCACCCGATTCCATACAACATTTGACACGTAGCATCGGGGGTCAGGAGGAAAACCACTTTATTGGGGGCTATTGTTAAGTCATCGGGAGCGACTAATATGATTGCGGGCCATTGGATGTGGGAAAGGGATGATCAATGGTAGTCGGGAGGTAAAGCTGCGCGGTGATTTACGCAAAAAGTTTTCATGGGGGCCATGGGTCTAATATTCGAGGTATAGGATTAAATTAAAACTTAATCTTATCGGGGGCGCTTTAATATAGGATTAAGGACTGAGGGCGGGGTTTTAATATATTTTGTGGAATATGGGGTAGTCATATAGTTTATAAATAAACTAAGGGGTGGGATTATTTATATAAAGGAGTTTAACATATACGGGCCAATGGGTTTTTCGGGAATTTTATATAATAAAGTTAGTTTAATTAATGTGAAAGTAATGGGGAAGTGGATTTTCTCAAGGAAAAAGGGGTTAGGTGTATGCGACTGTGCGTTTTTATTTACACTTAGGATAAAAACTTTTAGTGGGTTTTTTGCATAATATGTTTATCATGGGGTTTTCATAGGCAAAAAGAATTTAACCTTAGGAAAAGGGGTTTTGTGAGGGGGATGAATGAATTGAAATGGAATTTAACACATTTCCTTCTTAAGTCATCAAGTCGAAGGTCCAGTCCCACCAAAAGTCAAAGAAATGCTCTGAGCCTCTTTGAATTAAAGAACTTTAGGTATTAATATTTTTATTATGAAAGGGAAATTATTGAGTCTTATAGGGGTTGAAATGAATGATGGGGAATTAATCATTTTGAACTCATGAACCATTGCTTTTGCCTTTGTAAAATTCTTTTTGTACATAGAAACATATCATTTAAGCATAATGGATGTGCTTTTATCAAGTGATCTTTGTAATCATGCAACCTTTCTATTACTTACCCATTCACCTACCCTACCATTTTTCTTCCTTTATTTGGGTGCATTTAGGCTAGCAAACCCTTATCAATCTTTTTCTTTTCTTTTATAAAGTAAACTATTTAATTCTAAGCTTATATCATCCAAGGGCTTAGATTAAGCTGATGAGCTCCTTTTATTTACTCTACCTATCTAATGATCTGCCAAGATTACACTGTTTGGTCAGATTTTATTCTCTAACTATAGACATAAAATTCAAAACATGAAATAGCCAAGTTTAAGCATTTTGACTATCATGGATTGTGGCTTGAGTAACAAGATTCACACAATCATCATTATGCATAAAAGTAAATAGTAGTGACATTTTGACTTGCACACTTTCATGGTCTCTTTTTGTCTTTTGGGGTTCATATATCTTTCTTTTCTTTTACCTTTGCTTATTCTTTTGTCCTTTGATTATTCTTTTAGGACATACCTTCTTTACATTTTTTAATTTTTTAATATGGAAAACATTTGCAGAAAGCAAAGGTATGTACAATATTACAAGGCTTAACCTTAGTCATTCAAACTTATGACTCCTGTTGGTATAGGAACCTAATAGTGGCTCCACTTGGGGATGGCATTTTCTAGTGAAATGTCAAGAACTTTGTAGATCAGTAGTCTTTGAATTGTTGTCGATGTTACCTTGCAGAATTTTCCTCTATGCCTCGGCATTATTGATACTTATGATAGTAGATCTTTTAAATCTTAGGGCCTTCTCTTCCGGCTTCAACTTCAAAAATCACCATCCAATCTAAACTAGACTTTTGAAAATAAAATATTTACAAATGGGAAATGAAAAATTAGTAACTAGGCTCAAAGTAATGTTTTAGCATTCGACCATTCATTAGCCCACCTTCTGCTTCTGTACCATCAAGTTCTCTCAGGAAGAAAGCATTATTACCTCTGAAAGCATAAATGACATATGGGCCTTTCCATAGGAAATCAAATTTCCCATGTTTATCTTTATCTTCCTTCCTTGAATCCCACTTTAGGACTTTGTCACCAAGGTAGAAATCTTCAGCCTTGGTTCTCTTATCTAAAATCTTTTTAACCCTTTCCTGCACAACTTGAGACCTAATATAGACTTCTTCCCTGGTTTGTTGAAGATGAATTGTTTGGTTGATTCTTCTCTGGATACTATTTGGTTCAACCTGCATTTCTTGAAGCAACTTCATCACTGGTGTTCCCAAGGAAGATGGAAAAATAGCTTCCATCCCATAAACTAGTTGATAGGCAGAAGTACCAATTGATTTCTTAGTGGTTAGTATGTCTGCCCATAGGGCATTGAATAGCTTCTTGTTCCATGTTTTCTTATTGTCTTCTAGCAACTTTTTGATGATGTTTACCAGGCTTTTGTTTGAGGATTCTACCAGTCCATTTCCTTGAGGATAATAGGCTGTGGAATGGCCCAGGGTTATATGATACTTATTGCAGAAATCTATCATTCTTTTGGATTTAAAGGCTATTACATTATCAGTAATGAGCTTAGTTGGGCATCCAAATTTTAATATAATATTGGTTTCAAGGAAGGTTATGATAACAGTGTCAGTGGCTTGCCTTGAAGGTATGGCCTCTATCCATTTTGTGAAGTAGTCTGTGGCTGTGAAGATCCATTTGTGTTGGGCAGAGGAGGGTGGGTGAATTTCGCTAATGAAGTCTAAACGCCATTGTTGAAAAGGTATTTCAGAAGAGACTAACTTGAGGGGTAAAGGTAAAAGCTTTTTCTTTCCCTCAAAAATTTGACATTTGTGATAGGAGGTCACATATTTCTTGACATCAGAAAACAAAGTAGGCCAGTAGAAACCAGCTCTAAGAATTTTATCTGCAGTGGTCTTCCAGTAAAGGTGTCCTCCACAATCACCTGCATGAAACTCTTGCAATACTTTGTTAGATTCATCTTTTAATAGGCAATTTAGAAGAATACCTTCATGATCTCTCCAAAACAAAGCATTGTCTAATATACAAAATTTTAAGGATTTCATCTTCAAAAACCTGCTTTTAGTTCTAGATAATTCGGGAGGAGCCTGTAAGTTCTGTAAAACATAAATAATATCAGTATACCAAGGTGATTCAATAAAGGCCTGGCTAATTAGTGGAGTTTCCATCTCCTCTCCATCATCTATTGCTACAATAAAGTTTATATCCAAGGCCTGATAGTTCGATTCAGCCATGAGTTTGTCTAAACCTTGGCCCTTAATTAACTTAGTAGGTTTGATTTCTATATCATACTCTAAAATAGTAGCAATCTACTTTCCCCTCTTTCCATCTGGACCTTCCTGAATTAGGATGTATTTGACTATTGAATTTGGAACGTAGGCCACTATATGAGAATATAAAATGTATACCCTAAAATCCTTGATGGTTTTGACCAAAGCAAAGGCTTGTTTTTCCATTATGTTATATTTTAAAGGGGCATCTCTTAGGGCTTTGCTAAAGAAAGCAATCGGTTGTTCATAGCCCTGGTCATTTTTCTGTAGTAAAATTGCAGCAATTGTGTGCTCAGAAGCAAAGGAAAATAAGATGAAATATCTGTCAAATTTTGGACTGATTAACACTAGTGTTTTAGTTAAGGCCAGTTTAATGTCTTCAAAGGATTTCTTAACCTCAATAGTCCATTTTATGGTCGAATCTTTTTTCAGCATATTTTTCAGCGATCTAATTAACTCTGCTAAATTAGAAATAAATTTTCTAAGAAAATTAATTTTCCCTAAGAAATCTTGCAATTCTCTAATGTTCCTCGGTTGTTGTATCTATAAGATGGCTTCTATTCTTGTAGGGTCTATTCGGATACCATCTTTTGAAATTATATGACCTAATACCTTTCCTTCTTCTAATCCAAACAAAGACTTCTTGGGGTTCAAAGAAATTCCATATTTCCTGCATTTAATAAAAACTTTCCTTAGATGATCCAGAGGTTGATTGTCAGATTTTGAAAATATAGTAATGTCATCTAGATATATCACAAGGAAATCATGAATTTCTTTTTCAAAAGCTATATCCATAGTGCTCTGGAAAGTGGCTCCTGCATTCATTAGTCCAAAAGACATTTTCACATACATGAATGTGCCCCAAGGAGTAGTAAAGGCAGTTTTGGGTTGTTCATCTGGATGAACTAAGATCTGATTGTAACTAGAAAACCCATCCAATAATGAGATTCAGGTTGCTCTAACTATTCTCTGTAAAATGTGGTCCATTTTGGGGAGAGGGTAATTGTGTTTTAGTGACACTTTGTTGAGGTTTCTGAGATCCACACAGAGTCTAATCTCATCAGTTTTCTTCCTAGTTGGCACCAAGTTTGAGTCCCAATCAGAAAATCTGATTGGTGCAATTATTTTGGCATTATACATCCTCTGAATTTCTTTTTCAATTGAAGGTAATAAGATAGGATTGTTCCTTCTAAGTTTTTGTCTGAAAGGCTTTTGATTTTCTTTTATAGGAATAGTGTGTTGTATAATGTTGGTGTCATAGGATTTGAGGTCCTCATAACTCCAAACGAAGACATCTTGAAATTCTTTTAATAATTCAATGTATTTCACTTTTTCAATTGGAGGTAATGATTTTGAAAGTTGGATCAATTTTTGATTTTCATTAGTGCCTATATTACTTTCTTCTATATTAGACCTTACTGGTTCCATTTTAGGTTTCCTAGGAACATCATTTGAATCAAATAAATCTTCCAAAGGGGTTAATCCCTTAGGTAAGAAATTATCTTTGAGATTAATTAATTTAGTGTCTTCGTTAATTATTTCATCAATCTCAACTTGCTCTAGGTTTTCTACATCTGACTTAGTAAATTTAGTTGGGTTAAATCTATCTAGTTCATCACCTTCTATCTCATTTACTTCTAACTCATCCTTAGAGTCAGGATCTATGGATGTATCAGTATCTATGTTATGATTTGCAAACTCTTCTTCTAAATTTAAAAAGTTATTTATCTGTTTATCATTAGAAAATACTTGCCAGTTCTTCAAATTATCTGGAATTGCAGGTCTGTGCCTAACTTCAACAGTGTACTGATGGTTAGGTTGGAAGGGTAACTTGCAAGTGATGGCAAACATTGCTAAACTATGGGCTTGCATATTGTGTTTTCTGGGGATTACTGCAATCTTGGTTTCTAAGAAAGTGTTCAGTATATCTATAATTGTTCCTCTATAACAACTTAATCTAGGGTCCTTTGTCATATATACAACATCAATCTGTTTTATAACTAGTTCAGAGTCTCCCATGATAGAAACTCTTTTAGCTCCTAGATTCCTAACTAATTTAAGACCTAAAATTAGTGCTTCATACTTGGCCATATTGTTAGTACATTTAAAATATAGTTTGTATGCATGGCCTTCTGAATGACTATTCTCTAAATTATATATCCACACTCCTGCTCCTACTCCCAACTTATTGACTGACCCATGAAATTCAAGATGCCATAATATCTCATGCTCTTAATTTTCGTCATTTGGTGCAACAAACCTTTCCTAATTTAAAGCAATTTGGCCACCTTGTTTATTTGAAAGTTATAAAGTTTGGTTAGCTTCATTTTGAATGGAAAATGTAATTTCTTTTGGTTCTGTATTAATACTGTTTAGAAGAGTTTCTTGTGTTTGATCAACTGATCCAGATTTAAACAAGAATGCAACAAATTACAGAGATAACCATAAACGCAGAGATGTAGTGGAAATAATACTTCATTTCATTAATGTAAAATATTGAAATGTGCTTAAAAACAAAAATGGAAATAAACCAGCTAGGCTGATGATAGCTTATCTCTGAGAAGAGATGTGGCGGTTACATTCCTTTGAACTATGTTATAATGAGGCTCAAAGGCCTATTTATTGTTGAGAAACAATGGAAAACCCTAAACATCCAAAAACCTAACCCTAGAAGATGAAACACCAAACTGTGGGCCCTGTTTGGGTTAATTGGTACATCAACTTCCCGAGGTCGTAACTTTGGCATATGATCTCTATTTGACGCGCACAATGTCTCGCTAGAAGGATCTATCCAAGAACTACAACTTTGGGAAGAGCAACATGGGTCTTTCAGTTTTCCCAAAAAACGTCGTTTAGGACCTCAAAATGGCTCCGGAAGTTCAGGACATAAAAAACTGCTAAAAATAGTAAGTTGTGTTATAATTAAGGAAACTGAAAAAGCTGAGAGAAACAATGGTGGGGGTCCAAGTGGACTTGGCAGGTGGCCACCAATATCCACCTGGATCATTCCTCCCCCTTAGGAAGCAATGGTCCCAATTGCGTTGAGTTCCTCCATGAGATGAGGAAACTTCTGCTGAACTTGGTCCCTGGTGAGCCACTTGCCTTGGTGAAGGAGTTGGCTGCTTTGACAACTCGATACAGTTGGATATTCTGTTGGTGAGTGCGCTTGATCTATGTGTCCATGATCCCATCAATTGTAGCTTGTTCCATGCAATCTGGATTTATTTATGTGGGTGTGAGTTGTTCTACAATGTCGGATGTGTCTAGTAATGGTGGAAAGTATGGCCGAAGGCGGTCCACATTGAACACTAGGTGCAGGCCAAGGAATGGGGGAATGCTGAGCTCAAATGCATTGTCTCCCACAACCTTGGTAATAGTGTAAGACCATATTGGAGTGGTCTCAGTTTCCGATAGGCTCTGGTAAGGCGTTCCTTTTGCAAATGCAACCAGACTTTGTCGCCCACCTGAAACTTGTGTGGCACCCGATGTTGATCATGTCACTGCTTGTACTTGGCATTTGATTTCTCCAGAATGTCATGGACCTGCTAGTGAATATGTTGGATGTGCTCAATGAAGTTGGTTGCCTTATCTGTTTCAGACTAGACATGAGCGGAATATGTGTGAGTAGCTGCAAATGGCATGGCCACATTAATGGGACATAGTGGCTAGAATCCCAAGCCCACCTGAAAGGGGCTATGGCCAGTCGAGCTGTGAAGAGCTCGGTTGTAGCTGTGCTGAACATAGGGAAGACTCTTTTCTGATGTGCGTGGATGCTTTGAGTTGTACATGTGTAGAATGTGTACAATCATCCTATTGACAACCTCTGTCTGGCCATCAGTTTGAGGATAAAAGGTTGTGGACTTAGTGAGTTTGGTGTGCAGCATCGACCAGAGACTGGACCAAAATGTACTACGGAACCAATTGTCCCGATTTGAGATGATAGACTGTGGGATCCCAAAGTGCACCCACACTCGTTCAAAGAAGAGTTTAGCAGTGGCTTCTGCTGTGATATTCTTCTTGCAGGCCGCCATAATGGCCATCTTTGAGAACCTGTCGACGACCACAAAAACACAGTCGTTTTCATGCTTAGTGGAAGGAAGTCCTGACATGTAATCCATGGAGATGGATTCCCAAGGTCGACTAGGGGTAGGCAGCGGGGTATAGAGGCCTTGCTTCTTGATGGTCGGTTTGGAAATGGCGCAGGCAGTGCATGAATTGATGTACTTCTCGACATCCTGTCGAAGATTCGACCAATAGAAATACTTTTGCACTACAACCACCATTTTCTCGACCCCAAAATGCCCAACAGCCCAACTATAGTGTGCTTCCAAATCATCTTGGCATGCTCGCTTGAAGGAACACAAAGGTGACCCAAGTGGCATAACAGGGCATCTTGGAGGTGAAAATCTGGAACATGCCAACCCTCCAAGAGTGTCTGACATGTGTGGCCGAATTCTGGGTCACTTTTGTAGAGAAGTGGCCAATCAGAAGTCTTGTGTCCACAAGAGTTGAACACGGTGGTTAACGCCATGATCGGTGGTCGACTGAGGCACTCTGCAACATTATTGGTGTTGCCCTTCTTATACTTGATATTCAAATGGAATTGTTGTAGGTATGTAGACCACTTCTGATGCCAATCATTTTGAAATTTCCCTTGGGTTTGTATGAACTGCAGGGGTCGGTGGTCTGTGTGGATGACCGTTTCCTTCCCCAGAATGTAATGCTTCCATTGTCGTTAGGCCTACACAATGTAATACATCTCTTTGTCATAAGTGGGATACTTCTGGATTGTGTCTGAAATTGTCTCACTATGATATGCCACTAGATGCCCATGTTGAGTAAGGACTGCCCCAATAGCATAGTCAGAGGCATCTATCTCGACCTCAAATGGTTGTTGAAAATCTGGTAACGCAAGCACTGGTGTCATGTAGAGGCGATCTTTCAACTCTGTGAATGCCTTCTGTTGAGATTCAGACCAAAATAATTTTTCTTTTGCTCCTCCCTTGGTGACTTGACTCAAGGGCCAAGTGATATGATAAAACCCCAACATGAGCCCGCAATAGAAGTTGGCAAGACCTAGAAAGCTGCGGAGCTCTATGAGAGTGGTAGGAGATGGCCAATCTCAAATGACTTGGATCTTGGCTAGATCCACATGCACCCCTTGTTCATCAATAATGTATCCCAAATACTGAACCTGGGTCATGCCAAAAGTGAATTTCTCCAAATTGGCACATAGCTTGTGTTGCCGCAGTGTTTGGAGAACCTGTCGGATGTGGTGGAGGTGCTCTTCCCAACTCTGGCTGAAGATTAGGATGTCATCCAAGTATACCACTACAAATGAGTTGGCGAATGGCTGCAAGATGTCATCCATTAGCCTCATGAAGGTTGCAAGAGCATTCATCAATCCGAAAGGCATAACCAACCATTCGAAAAGGCCCTCCTTGGCTTTGAAGGTAGTCTTCCACACATCAGAGGGTTCGATTGGTACCTAGTGATATCCTGACTTCAAATCGATCTTGATAAAATATTTTTTCCCCTTTAGTTGGTCCAGGAGGTCATCAATCCGCGAGATTGGGTACCTATTACGGACAGTGATCTTGTTCAACGCTCGATAGTCAATACAGAGTCTCCAAGTCCCATCCTTGTTCTGTACCAACACTATCGGGCTCCCACAGGGCGATGAACTCGAACGGATGTGACCTTTCTACAACAACTCTTGAATATGCCTCTTGATTTCATCGTTCTCCAGAACGGAGCACCGATAGATTGGTCCATTGGGCAGCGGCACACCTGGGGTCAGATCTATGGAGTGCTTGACCTAACAGTGCAGAGGAACCCCTGTGGGGGAGGTGAAGATGTCCTCGTACTCCTCCACGACCTTGTCCATCTATAGTTGTCGTGCGGAGGGGCCTTGTCTAGAGGTCGTGGCCACTGTCTTCTTCTTTCCTTGAGGGCATATCATCAGGAAAACAAATTTCTTGGTTTTGGAAATGAGTTTATTGCATTGTTTTGCAGTAACCAAAGAGATGGCAGTAGGCGGTGCTACCTCCAGTATCCTATACAACTTATTTCCCAATGTAACAATAATAGCACGGGCCTTGATTCATACACAACATGTCGCTTCCACAAGTATGGTTGTCCTAATAATACATCACAAACTTCAAGGGGAGAAATGTCACATAATACCTCATCCGTGAAGGGTTTGATGTTGTATGGAAGGCAACACTACTGGCTCACGCGAAGATTTCGTCCTTGGTGAAGCCACCTGATGGTGTACAATTGTGGATGTGCTGTGGTTAGCAAGCCCAACCAAGCCCAACCGCTTCCCGACCTCTGCCGAAATGAGGTTCTTTTGGCTCCCGCTGTCGACAATAAAATGTAGCGGGGAGCCCTTTACCCACATCTGGGAGTGGAAGAGACGCTCCTCCTCTTCTGGATCTTTGGGTTACTCCTTCTGTATCTTCATGGTGGCAACGGTGGCGTTGGGCTCTGCATCGATAATCTTCTTCCCTTTGTCATTCCCCTTGTCGGGTTCTAACTCAGAGACGGAATATGCATTTGATTCTGAAACCTTTAGCTTGGCCACTAGTGACTGCTTGGCCCAACACTCACTTGTGTTGCGAGTGGAGCTCTTATGGAAATCACACCACTTTCACGTGTCCTTTTTCGGCTTCACGACGCTGTTCTTTGCTTGCAGCTTTGGCAGGTTGTCTTGGGCCATCCCGCCTTGGCTTTGTCCTTTGTTCTGCGGTTTGGGGGCACCGTTGCCTTGCTTCGAATTCGCAGATCCAAAGTCTTGCTTCTTCTGTTTAAACTTTTGCTCGACCTTGATGACATATCGGTATGCTGTAATGAGCGAGGGGATGTTCAGCAATTCTATTTCTTCCTGGATGTACTTGTGTAGGAAATCACGGTATTTGAGTACCAAATGCTACTCTGAATATTTGATACCCAACCTTTTGCGAAGGGTATGGAAAATATTGGTAAACTCCGGCACATCTTAGTCCCTTCCTTGCCGCAGTGTGGTCCACTTTATGTATCGATCCTCATAGCTTCCAACAGGGTAGTACTGCTCCTTGATGGCATCCCAGAATGAATCCCAAGTGGGTGCGGCTGAAAATAGTGAGCCTGTACTTTCATCCTTCAGCTCATAGTAGGTTTCCCGACTGGAAAAATCATGAACAGAAAAACCTCGTTGGGACATGCAAAGAAAAACAGAGAAAAAAAGAAGACCGCTCTAATACCACTGATCCGGATTTAAATAGGAACACAACAAATTACAAAGATAACCATAAACACAGAGATGTAGCAGAAATAATACTTCATTTCATTAATGTAAAATACTGAAATATGCTTACAAACAAAAATGGAAATAAACCAGCTGGGGCGATGGTAGCTTATCTCTGAGAAGAGATGTGGCGGCTACATGCCTCTGAACTGTGTTACAATGAGGCTCGAAGACCTATTTATTGTTGAGAAACAAAGGAAAACCCTAAACATCCAAAAACCTAACCCTAGAAGACGAAATGCCAAATTGTGGGCCCCATTTGGGTAAATTGGTACATCAACTTCCCGGGGTCATAACTTTGGCATATGATCTCCATTTGACATGCATAATATCTTGCTAGAAATATCTATCCAAGAACTACAACTTTAAGAAGATCTATCCTAGTTTTCCCAAAAAACGTCGTTTAGGGCCTCAAAATGGCTCCGGAAGTTCAGGACCCGAAAAACTACTAAAAATAGTAAGTTGTGTTATAATTAAGGAAATTGAAAAAGCTGAGAGAAACAATGGTGGGGGTCCAAGTGGACTTGGCAGGTGGCCACCAATATCCACCTGGATCATTAGCATTATACAGGATGAAGGAATCAATGTTTGAATGTACGAAATAGATAGGAAATTTTTGAGGTCGATCCTGGCTACTTACCATGTATTTCATTAAAGTTTCTTGATACAGTTTCTTAGGTTGTCCAAAAACAAAGATTGTTGCATATGACATATCAAGTTGTAAAGATCCCTGAAGTTTGGCTCCCCATGATCTGGATAACAGCATGCCATACTTTGGTGGGATGTCAGCAACCACAATATCCATAAGGATGCTTTTGGCAGGATATTGAACTAAGGTAACACACAGGTCTTTAATCAATCCTAGACACTTTACTTGACTTGAGTCAAATGAGAATAAGTCTTTGTAGGGCCTTGTAATGTCTAGGTTTAACTTCTCCATCACTGATTTGGGCATTAAGTTGTGGGAGGCCCCAGAATCCAACATTGCATTGTGTAGAATTTTGTCATGGATGCTAAGGCTAATGTAGAAAGGTGGTACTCCTCCTTCTAGTGGTTTGCCATTAACATCTGGACCAAATATAAGTTCTGGTTGGTCATCAAACAGGTTAATGAAATCCTCATTTTCAGCAATGTTTAAGGTCTCGTTTATCTGTGATTTGTAAGTTTCATTCTTGATTAGTTCTGTTAAAGGGACTGAAATTTTTAGCTTAGCTACCTCCGCTCCTAGATTGAATGGAAAAGAGGCTTTATTTGTTTGAGGGTTTTGAATTTTCATAGTAGGAATTTGAGTAGGATGGTCTTCTTTTCTTTTATTGGAGACCTCTTTATGTGGGTTTTCAAATCTGGTGTTTAGAGGTTTATCCACTGGTTCTTTAGGGGGAATTGAAGTGGATGGCTGATTATCAGAAGGTCAATTAGGGGTTATATCTACAATTGTGGGGCCAGAAGGATTCTGGTTCTATCTGGGGAGAATCTGGAGGATTTTAGAAACCGGGGCTTCTTTGATTTTCTTGGGTTGATTTGGCACTATTTTCTTGGTTTGGTCAGGGACATCAGTGTTCTTTTTACTCCTTAGGTTATACTATTTATGCACTTCAAAGATGGAAGAATCATAACCTTGTTTATAATCGAAGACTCTCTAGATTGGATTTGCAATTGCTGTAGCATATGCAATTCCTGATCATATTGGGTTAAAAAAACAACATCTTCATCATCTAATCCAATTAGGTTAATCTATGTGTCTTGCTCTAGGTCTTTAGGATGGGATGTTTCTACATAATTTTCTTGAAAGGAGGCCTAATATTCTGACTAGGTCCATTTTTTCTAGTGTTTTGGTTTTGGTCTTTTCTAAAGTTCGGGTTTCTAATTGGAGGTGCTTGTTGATTATCCCATTGGGGTTTCCTTTCTATCTTATCTATTCTACCCATTATTCTTTCCATACTTTTGTATAAACTATCTATTTTGATGTTCGATGGTGAAGCTTCATCTTTAGCAGTTCCCCTCTTTTCATTTCTAACTCTAACTCTTTTAGCTAACAAATTAGCTTCAACACTAACAACTACACTTTGCATTTCTTCTAATGTTGGGGGGTTTCTTTCCCTAAGTTGGAATGCCATATCTGTGTCAAAACCATCAGGGAATTTTATTAAGGCTAAGTCAGGTGGGGGTCTAAGATTAACTGGGATTGCGTTATATATATTGTTAAATCTAGTGCAGTAATCTTGAATAGTTTCATTAGGTCCCCTTCTAATATTTTCATATTCTGAAAGGATTTGTAGGGGATTTTTCTTCTTTTCCCATCTATTCAAAAATTGTTGATGAAATGCTTCTAAACTATCAATACTATTATCAGGCAATGCTCTAAACCATTTCCTAACATCACCAGCTAAAGTCTGAGCAAATAGTCTCATTTGAACATCCACAATATCAATTTCATGTAGTTCAAAGTAATCTGTCATCTTATTGACATGGTGCTATGCAGTGTAGTGTCCAATGCCGTCAAATTGAATAATTTTGCTCTGGTAGTCTGCTGCCATAGCACCAAGTGGGGCAGGTAAAACAAGAGGAGCATATCTGTTTTCCATGGCTGTAGGCTGGAAGGGGTTAAGATGCGGATCAAGAATGGATGAAGAACCGAGACTAGTAGGTGTTGAATGGGATATGATAGGTTGGTGAGGGAGTGAAGGTATAAATGGTGGTGGAGAATGGACTTCAGAAGTTGAAGGGAACAACGGTGAACTGAAAGTGGTGGACAATTGTTCAGAAAGCTCAGGGATCTTAGCAGTACTCAGGGATGATTGTGGAGAATTCAAAATGTATTCATCAATTGACTGGTTGGCTTTTTGGACTTCAAGGTCTGCAATGAAATCAGGGTCTAGAACAGTATCGTATATTTCACTTTCAGACTTTGCTTTAAATAATGACAAATCAAATTGCTCATCAAAGGGAAGATCTTCTAAAAACAACCACTCATCAGGACATGAATTAGCTTTAATTAACGATGTGTGACTAGCTGAACTTTCTTCTTTTTTGGATTTTCTTGAAATCAGGTTGGGATTATCAACTACTGGGGCAAGGTTTGGATCTGGGTTAGCCCTAGTATAATGAGTTCTCCTTGAAGCCAGAATTTCAAAATTTTTCTAATTGTTTTCTTTTGTGAGATTTTTTTTTTAAATAACTTTCGATAAATTACTTTAAGAGGCTCAAAACACAGATTCAAAATTTCTTAAAGATTTATTAGGACTGAGGGTTTGAGTCCCTAGTATGGTCGCCACTATGTTATCACTCAGAATTTTTCCCTAGAAGTTACCAGAAGAAGGAAAAGACTGAGGTAACCACAAACCAATATTTTAAGTATAGGCTCTAATCAACCTATGACTTAGAGAGGGCTCTCTCTATATGATTTAGCTTTGTTTGCTGGGATTTTAGCCTAGTTCTTAAAATTCAGGGGGTTTTGATTTGTATTGAAGGTTGGATGGTGGAATCTTTAAAACAGATCAATAGAATGAAGTCTCTGGACCATTGGGCTATGGAGTCAAAGAAGGGCAGCAGAACTGGGATTAATTCATTAAAGGGATTGTTCAAAGGGTAAGCTAGCAGAGTAAGTGCAGGTCTTTGGGCTGAATGGGTGAGATGATCTTAACCAGGGTGAGAGAGAATTTAAGAATTCTCAAACCAAGATTAACATGAGGAAAAAAGGATGATCATGAGCAAAGGGAAATTAAGAATCCTTTACTATAGATCAGAGGGAAACTACCTAAACTAAGGAGCAATGAAGAATTCCTTAACTCAGATAATTAGCAGAAAACATTAAAATGCATAATAGTTAAAACAGAGTGCAATGAAGCATATTCTGAGATATCATTCCATATTATAGCATTCACATTTCAGATACATTAAATATTATGGAAAACTTTTAAAGAAAAATAACAACACAAGAGAAAATACTTGTCTGCACTTTCGCTCTACAAATGAATCTAGTGAAATGTCTTGGCTTTATTCACTAATCCAGCTTGGTAGTCCAAATAGTGATACAATAGCTTACAGTCTTCGATCAAGAAATTATATAGAAATGTCTAAGAATCCACCCTACATACTTCGAATTGTGAAGTATTTATACAAAAATTATTACAAAATATCTCAAAACAAACTTGAGATTTATTCTAGGAAATACAAATATCTTCTTGCCAGAAGATAGAGACAGCTAATGAACTGTTCCATGCTGTCCCTTTTTATTTGGTACTGCTGGCTTTTATGGTTGAATTTGTAGCCCTTTGTGCTGGCTTGCAGTTGTGGTGTTTTAAGCTGGACTCTTTTTCAATTTTGATCTTTCCCTTGATACTCTTTGACCCTAATACTCTTTGACTATGCTGCCCTATTTTTATCTGTTTACCTGGCTGCTTTCATTTTTATTGTGCAGTAAATTTTTGCTATAAATTTATCACAGTAAATCAATCATTGTCTCCCACCATTTTGCATTAGGTAATTCTACATTCATCATCCTTCTATAGATCTCATCAGATTCAGTATACTTGGCGAAATTGGGCTTGGTAAGGAACAAGTGTTTTATCTCATGCTCAAGGAAAAACAAGTTCTCAAATGCGTTGTACAAAACTTTCCCTATTGGCAGTGCTTTTATGGATGAAGTGCTTGCTTGTTCCTTAGTGTTATAGACATATTTGGGCACTGCAACCCCAATCACATATGTCAATAAACCAAGGGCTCTAAAACCCCTAAAAATTTTGTTTTATACCCTAAAGGATCAAGGTCAACTAATTACATCATTTCCCAGAAGTTCTCCCTGAAAAACTGCTCAGAACTGGTCAAAATTGGACCATACAGACTGCTCCATGCTGAGGGTGCAATGCATCTCACCTGCTACACACAAAGGGTGTGATGCATACTGAAAAACCCTTCTGTAGGGTGCGATGAGCGAGAGTAGACAAATGGGAGAGGTAGTTTGCAAGGTGGAAACTCAAAGAATCTTCTAAAAACTAATCATATGACACTTGCCTCTCTGAATTCAACTAGGGATGAGTAAGAGATCATGAAATCTCCAAGTGGGACCAAGAACTATTAGTGAAATAACACTAATCAAAATCCCATAAGCTAACTCACTCCTTTGCAAACATCTATATATGGATCCCTCATCCTAGAGATCCAGAGGCTGGAATTTTGTAACTTGTAAGGAAGTGTTGTTGGTTTCTCTATGAAGACATTGTATTGTTGGGTGATCTTGATTTTTTATGAGGTGAAGAGGGCTTTCATGCTGGGAGGATGATGCTGGATCAGACAGCTTGGCTGTAATCCTCTCTTCTACTACTTCTATCAATAAAGCTATTTGTGTTTTCCTCCATATACTTGTATATCTCTTAATCTTGTATTTACATATGCATTTGTATGGTTAATGTACATCTGATCCTATATTTTTTATGGTTATAGATCTCTATGCTTTGATGGTATTTTGCTTCTTTGACTCTACAGGTGTTCTTTGAAGCGGGACAAGTGAGAAAGGAGTGGCGAAAGCTCTATCAAGGAGAGAGGAAACAAGCAAGGAGACTAGCGAAACTGAGGTTGGTACTCTCTGCTTCTTTCTCATCTATCTCTCATAAAGGAAAACACAAGTAACTTTAGTTTGTTTGTTTCTAAGATAGCTACCCGTCTTAGTGGGACTAGCAGCTTTGAATGGACACTAGTTTTCCCGATAACACTTAGCCAACTGTCTGAGTCTGTTATCATAGTCCAGCTGTGTCATAAGTTTATCGTTAATAACTAATGGACTGGGTAGACCTTTCTCCCTCAAAATTTGGAATTTAGCCATGAACCTATCAATGGCTACTTGCATGTTGTGGCACTTTTCTTCTAACTTAAGCATAAGGTTCCTTTTGGAAAGGACCTTCCTTATTTCCAAAATGGTCTTAGTTCTATTTTCTATATTGAGTTCTTCGAGCTCATACCTATTTTTTTCTGTTTAGGAAGTGGATGAGTCTATTGGCATCCTCAGGCATGCCTCCTAATGATTCTTTGACCTTTTGGATAGCTTTTGTAGCTATCTTTACTAACTCTGTTTGCTCAAAAATAACATGAATTTACGGCCAAATATCCTTGACAGAGTCAATGATATTGGCCTACAAAATTTCCTTGGTTTGCCCAAGGGGTTTCTCCAATGTTAAGTCTTTCTCTAAGACTTTGATTCTTTCACTCATTCTTTGGGCCTTTTGTGCTTCTTCCTTTTGCTTAAGTTGGGCAAGTTTGTAGTTAGTTTCCAAACTTGCCACCTTTTCTCTTAGCCTGTTCATTTATGTAGCCTAGATAGACATCTCTTCCATGGCTTTTACTAATTCTATTGCTTTCTCTCCTAATGCACCTACTGTTGTAGATTCTATTGTGATTGGCAATGCTGTGGTAGGTGGAGTTGTAGGTGCTAGTGAAGTTGCCAGTGTAGAAGGGACTGTTGTGGATACTGTAGGGATGACATCTTTGGAAGTTGTGGCCAAGTCACTTTGCTTCAATTGAATTAAAGCATCCAACTCCTTTTTTGTCTCCTTTAATTGATCATTCAGCTTTAGGACCAAGTCCATCAACTCCTCATGTCTGGTTTGGCTCTCTAAGACTTCTAGAGTTTGAGGATGTTGCAGCTGGGGTATTTTTAATTGCCTCTTAAGTGCAACAATATCATCATTTTTCTTCTTTATAAGCTGCTCTGTAGCTTTTATATCCTTGGGATCGTGTCCCAATTCAATCACTAAGTCCTCTAAGGACTTGATCCTTGTATCCTTGTCCTATGAGGAGGCCTTCTCTAACTAAAATTGTGCCGAGATGTTGTTTAAAGAGTTTTGTAGCTGATACGCAGCTATGGCTTTGCCTGTCAGGGTGTAGTATATCATCTCTCCAGCCTGTTTATGCAATTCAATTTGGTCTATGGGATGAATATCCCTTGCCAACACTTTAAAATCAACCCTTTTGAAATCAGATGTTGTTTTGGGCTGCTGAGCTGTAGGTTTGATGAAGGACATTTGTAGCTTTCCCTCTTTAATGTCAAAGGCTGACATTAGTCTTGTTTGATTTGTCGGAGTCATATTTAGGTACTGAGAATATGTTTCGGCCTTAAGCCTCTCATTTCTCGCTTTGATTTTCTTGTACATGTCTTTTATGTCCTGGTCTTTATCAGTAGGCCTCCTGAAAGAAGATACTTCCACACTAAGCTTCCTTTCCAACATCTGAGTCTGTGATGTGGAAGGCTCTTGCATGCCTTCAAATTGAGTAGTGGGCCTACTTCTTTCTACCTTTGTGTTGGTAACCTGTGCTGATTCTTCTGTGTATTCCTATTCAGAGGCCGGATTGAGCCTTTGCCTCTTGCTTGTTTAATGTTGCAAATTAGAGGTGTCCATTCCTGAAGTGGAAGCTCTCTTTCTATTTCTTTTTGGAATTTTATACTCATTCTTCGGAGTCTACATTATTGGAGGGGTTCTCATGGCTCTTTCTTGCTCTTCTGGTACCTACAGGAAAGTGCTCTCATCAAGCCACTTTTCCAAATCAATCAGAGCATTTTCTACATCTACTCTTGTGCTGTCTCTGTCTACTAAAGTTCCTTCCACCCATTCTGTTTGATTGGCATATGCCTCTATTTCTGGTATGGGGTGGTGGATGAAAGTTCCCAGCTTAACCCTTTGTCTTTTCTTGGTAATGAATTCCAAAGAGTCATATCTCCATACAAAACTCCTTTGGAATTTCATTCTCTACAGGATTAGGTCTTCCTCTTTCCTTGCCTCTCTAGAATTGGATATGAAGGGGCCTAATTGGTCTTTTATTTTAAAATTGGCCTTCTTCTTGGCATTAACAAAGTTGACCTCATCTGCATTGATGATCTGTCTATAATATTCTAAGGCAAACAACCTCATAGGGAGCTATCTTGGAAACTTATATGGTGCAAGCAGGCAACCATATATTTTGATTTCTGTGTGGTTTTGGTAGAGGTACCAATCACCCACTTTGGTTTGCTTAGAAATCTGGAGGACTCTCTTTATTTCTAGGCTTATCCTAGGTGGAGGATTCCCAGTGAGCATAGTTATGATTGTATGAATAAAAGAGTCTATGAAGTTAGAATATGTATAAGGTGATCTAAACTCATGGAAGAGTGGGGTCCAAAAGATAACAGATCTGGGCTGGCCCCTAGTGTTAAGCTTTTGGAGAGTGAAAGGAAACTTATCCGATTGCTAGTACAAAAATAGATGGTATAATACAGAGGAGTATTTGAACACCCTCTCATTTCCCATTCTTGTGAATTCCTCATGCATTCTATCAGCTATGAATGTGGTAAAGTCATATATGGTTGTAGGAGTCTGTCTTGGAGTATAGATGGACATGAAAGCAAGGATGATTATCAATGTACTCACTTGTGGTGTAACTTAACACACATGATATCATAGCTACAATGTTCTGGCCCCATGGAGAGAAAATGGCTGATACATATGGAGGGGAGTCCTTGGGGATGTGTTTTTCCTCTCTAATTAAGGTTTGGAATAACTAGGCCAATTTGGCAGGGCTAAGCTTGGGATACTGGTCCAACAGGTCTCCAATTGAGAGTGGAGTTAGGTTTGGCCCTAGTTGGAACTGCAACATTTCATTAATGGAATCAGCTGTGATAGTGAGTAGGACCTTCTGGTCGTGAGACATTATGGTTCTATGGCTAGGGACGTAGCATGCATAACACATATGAACATTTTTAGGAAAGATGTGAACTTGGGGGAACTGGTATTTAGGCAAATTTGACTCCTAAAGGCCATCTCATCAACATGGTTAAGGTAACTATCCCTACTTTGACCATGCACTTTGAGCAGGGGCTCTAGGGTAGTGGTATCTTTTATTTGGAAGTCCTTGTCAGCCAGGCAAAGGTGGTCCAGGTCTAAATAGGGGGTGGTAATCGGTCTTTCGTCCATGGCGATAGGGGTAACCATAATTTGTGGATTTGAATTATTCTAAGGGGTTTTAGAAAAGGTTCTTGGGACTTTTGGAGTGTTTTAGGTAAACGGAAGTCTTGCAGATGGTTATGGCTCAGAGTGTTAAAATTAAAGTAAATTTGATATTTTTTTACTTAATTAACCGTGATGTGAGGGTGAATTTACTTGGAATTTGACAATGAAGTTGGTATTCCACGGTTAAATACATGGAATGGGGAGAAGTTGACTGTAAATTGTGGTTGATGATGGCTGTAAAGGTTCGCATGGTTTTGGTATGGACTCGTGAATGAGTTGGGCTATCTGCAGTGTCTGTGGAGCAATGGTAGAGGTCTGTGAGCAAATTCGTTGTTTGCAGGGGTCACAATGGCTTTTTGAGTTCTCAATAGCAAATGCACGAAAAGAGTGAAAAGAGGGGTAATTGGGCTTATATAGAAAAAAACGTTAATTTTGGCGGGTTCATTAATTGATGAACAATGGGTAGTTTTTTCAGTTATACTGGAAGGTGGTTTAATGGGGTCATCGCACCGCTTTTGAGAGGGAAGTGGTTTTCGGGAGGGGTCGCCCGATTCCATACATCATTTGACACATAGCATCGGGGGTCAGGAGGAAAACCACTTTATCGGGTGGCTATTATTCAGTCATCGCACGCGACTGATATGATTGCGTGCCATTGGATGTGGGGAAGGGACAATCAATGATATTCGGGAGGTAAAGATGTGCGGTGATTTACACAAAACGTTTTCGGGGGGCCCATGGGTCTAATCACCGGAGGTATATGATTAAATTAAAACTTAATCTTATCGAGGGTGCTTTAATATAGGATTAAGGACTGAGGGCAGGGTTTTAATATATTTTTTGGATATGGGGTAGTCATATAGTTTATAAATAAACTAAGGGGTGGGATTATTTATATAGAGGAGTTAAACATATACAGGCCAATGGGTTTTTTAGGAATTTTATATAATAAAGTTAGTTTAATTAATGTGTAAGTGATGGTGAAGTTGATTTTCTCAAGGATAAAGGGGCTAAGTGTATGCAATTGCGCATTTTGATTTACACTTAGGATAAAAACTTTTAGTGGGTTTTTTGCATAAAATATGTTTATCATGGGGTTTTCCTAGGAAGAAAAAATTTAACCTTAGGAAAAGGGGTTTTGTTAGGGGGATGAATGAATTGCAAGGGAATTTAACACCTTTCCTTCTTAAGTCATCAAGTCGAGGGTCCGGTCCCACCAGAAGTTAGAGAAATGCTCTGCGCCTCTTTGACTTAAAGAACTATAGGTATTAATATTTTTATTATGAAAGGGAAATTAGTGAGTGTTATAGGGTTGAAATGAATGATGGGGAATTAATCATTTTGAACTGGTGAACCATTGCTTTTGCCTTTGTAAAATGCTTTTTGTACATAGAAACATATCATTTAATCATAATGGATGTGCTTTTGTCAAGTGATCTTTGTAATCATGCAACCTTTCTATTACTTACCCATTCACCTACCCTACCATTTTTTCTTCCTTTATTTGGGTGCATTTAGGCTAGAAAACCCTTATCAATCCTTTTCTTTTCTTTTACAAAATAAACTATCTAATTCTAACCTTATATCATCCAAGGGCTCAGATTAAGCTGATGAGCTCCTTTTATTTACTCTACCTATCTAATGATCTTCCAATATTACACTGTTTGGTCAAATTTTATTTTCTAACTATAGACATAAAATTCAAAACATGAAATAGCCAAGTTTAAGCATTTTGACTATCATGGATTGTGGCATGAGTAACAATCTACACATAATCATTATTATGCATAAAAGTAAATAGTAGTCACATTTTTACTTGCACACTTTCATGGTCTCATTTTGTCTTTTGGGGTTCATATATCTTTCTTTACTTTGACATTTTCTTATTCTTTTGTCATTTGATTATTCTTTTAGGACATACCCTCTTTACATTTTTAAATTTTTTAATATGGAAAAAAATTGCAAAAAGCAAAGGTATGTACAATATTACAAGGCTTAACCTTAGTCATTCCAAAATTATGACTCCTATTGGTATAGGAACCTAACAGAATCCTTAAAAAAGATGGATAGAATGAGGTATTCATACCATTGGGCTATGGAGTCAATAGAAGAGCAACAGAACTGGATCAACTCACTAAAGGGAATGTTCAAAGGGTAAGCTAGCAAGGCAAAGTGCAGGTCTTTGGAACAGAGGGGTGAAAAAGTTTTAATCAAGGTGAGAGAGCAATTAAGAATTCTCAGACTGGGATGTAAACAAGGAATGGAGGTTAATCGAAAGCAAAGGGAACTTAAGAATCCTTTGATCTGGATTAGCAAGAAACAACCTAAACTAAGGAGAAATTAATAATTCCTTAACTTAGATATCAGTAGAAAACATTTATATGCCTAATTGTTAAAATAGAGTGTAATTAAACAAATTGTGAGATATTGTTCCAGTTATAGCATTTAGATTCAGAAATACATTAAAGATTGTGGAAAAACTTTAAGAAAGATAACAATAACATAAGAAAATACTTGTTTGCACTTCACTTAACACATGAATCCTGTGAAATATTTTGTCTTTATTCATCAATCCAACTTGCTGGCTCAGTCAATGATACAATAGCTTTACAGTCTTTTGATCAAGAAGTCTATAGAAATGTCTAAGAATCCACCTTACATACTTCGAATTGTGAAGTATTTATACAAAAATTATTACAAAAATATCTCAAACTAGCTTGATATTTAATCTAGAAAATACAAATATCTTCTTGCAAGAAGATAGAGACAATTGTTGAACTGCTTTCATGTTGTCCCATTTATTGTGGTGCTGCTGGCCTTTATAGTTTGGTTTTAGCCCTTTATGCTGCTTTGTTGTTTGATCATTTACACTGGAAGCTTCATTTACTTTTGGCTTTCATTTGATACTCTTTGACACTAATACTCTTTTACTTTGATGACCTGTCAATATCCTTTACTGTGTTTTTACTTTTACTGTACATTTTAACTTTTTACTGTGTATTTCAATAGTAAATTATTTAGTTTTTTTATATGTATCAGAATATGGTAATGGATATTGATCAACTTTCTGTATTTTTGATCTGTTTGTCTTTTGATTGTATGCTCTGTCTAGTTCCTTTGTTTTAACAGTCAATGTCTTTGTGTAAATGATTTCTTTCTCTGTTCTGTGTATAACTGTTTTCTTCTTTTCAATGAAGGTTTTTAAATAGATTTCCTTTCGAGTCTTGGAGTAAACAAGTTTTGTGACTAGTATCAAAGCAATTTATCCAAGCTCTAGTCTTCTGCTAATTACCTGCAAAATATAACAATCATTAAGAAAACATAGGTTGATAGGAAAGACAATTGATGGATTTATTGCACAGGGAGGTTTGGGGGAAGGAGTCGCGGAAATGTTTTGAAAGTAATCAAAGGTCGAATTGTGCTGCAAAGGTTTAGGGTGGCGCTAGAAGGGTTTGATAGGTTTTACTATAAAACAGGGCAAAAGGAATGAAAATGAGGGTTTTCAAGGTTTTAATGGGCAACTTTTTAAATTTGGCGCAAGATTAGTTAAGTGAATAGTGATGGCCTTGTCTTATGCAGGGAGGCAGTTTTCCAGGCCATCTCAATGCTTATGAGGGTCGGGCGGTATTTGGGAGGGGTCACCTGATCTACTCCAGCAATTGACACATAGCAGTCAGGGGGGCGGGGGGGCCAGGGAAAACTGCTTTATCGGGCGGGTAACGATCAGCCCTTGGGCGCTGCTGATATGGTTGTGGACTGTCAAATGAGGGGGATGCTGATCAAATGGAAATCGAGTGAGGGAGGTTCACGGGTGAGAGGAGCATGGGTTTTGGGGGGGCGTAGTGCTTTAAACTTCAGCACTATGGGATTATTTATAGGTTAATGATGGGTTAAAACGATTGGGCAGGGATTAATGATGGGATTAATTGGTTTTGTCAGGATATGGGGTAAATAGTATAGTTTATAATTAAACTAAGGGTTGGGATATTACATAGGGGATTTAATTAATATAAGGGAAAATGTATTATGGGATTTATATAATAAAATTAAATATTAATATGACACAAAATTAGCGGAGATGAAAATAGTATTAAGTGTAATGTAATATTTGTACATTTCCTTTACATACACTTAACATATGATAAAATGTCTTTTGTGGGTTTTTTGAGTGAAATAGGATATACATGAGGGTTTTCACTTTTCCTCGACAAATTAAGTTTATCCTTAGGAAAAGGGGTTTTATTAGGGAAATGAGAGGGAAATGAATTTCATGGCGATTCCAGCACTTGATGTCCATAAGTCATTAAGCTGAGGCTACGGTCCCACCAAAAGTTAGAGAAATGCTTTGAGCCTCTTTGACTTGAAGGATTTAAAGTGTTAGAATATACTTGTGGATAGGAAATTAGTAAGTAAGGGGAAAAATGAATGAGGGGGAGTTAAACATGTTAACTTGCAGACCTTTCTTTTTGCTTCCATAGTTGATCATACATATAGAAATATGTGTCTAAACATGATGCATGTGTTTTGATCCAACCAACTTTGAACTTCAGCAACCTTTCTTCTACTTACCCATTACTTACCTTACCATTTTTTCTTCATTTTATGTGGGTGCATTTAGACTAGCAAACCTTTAACATCCATTTTTCTTTTGAAAAGTAATATTTCTAATTCTAACCTTATATCATCCAAGGGCTCAGATTAAACTGATGAGATCCTTTTATTTTCTCTACCTATCTAATGATTTGAACCCCGCCACTAGAGTTACACAGAATGTAAATATTAACTGCGCAGTCCATTCCCAAAATGTAGTCCCAACCCAGAAAGTCAATTGCACAGGGATCAGCAATTCGAAAAAAGGCAGCTGCGCAGAAACCAATGCCTGTCCAAATGTGAACGCTGAAGGTAAAGACACAGGTATTAAACCTATCTGCGCAGGTATTAATAACAGCAAAGATAAGAAGGGTATAAAACCTATCTGCGTAGGTACTGAAGATGATCATAAAGACTGTGCAGAAATGGATAATATTGAAGATGACAGCAGAGATAAAAAGAGTGTGGACTGCGCAGTAATGATCAACGCAGGAGGTGGTAGCAGAGGTATTAACCACGCAGAAGATATTAACTACGCAGAAGATGGTAGCATTAATGTAATCAAGGTCAACACAAGGAGCTACGCAGGTATGAATAGCTGTGATTCAAATATGGTCAGCACTGGAGGTTTTAACTACGCAGGTGATAGTAATAACGCTGGAGAAAATAGCAGATGGGAAGAAAATTTGGGGATAATCAGTGGTTTTAGTGATGGAAACATTCTGGTTAGGGATCAGAATGATGGAGCCAATTCGTTGAATTCCCATGCAAAGGACAGTCACATCGCAGATGGCAAGGGGTTGTCGGCATTAGTGACTCCAATGATTCCTCAGAAATCAGATAACTTTGCCAACTCACAGAGCAGGGACACATTAATAAAGATGGGCAGTGAAAAGCAGAATGATAAATCAAAAAGAAAAGTGGTTAACCTGTCCTCTCTGGAATTGGATCCTGTAGTCATTAATATTCTCAGCAAAGGTCTGGGGTTTGCAGTGACACCTAAAAACCTTCCCTTTGAAAAGATGATTTGTAGCATAGAGGAGGGGATCAGTAACCTTACTGTGGAGGATAAAGAAACGTTGAGGCAAGAATGCTCTCTCATCATGAGGAAAACCAAAATTCCCAAAAGCAACCTGAGTAAAGAGGAACAAAAAGCCTTCAATTCCTTGCGAAGCAATGACAAGGTCGTGGTTCTTAAAGCAGACAAAGGAGGAGCTACGGTCATACTGGACAAAGAAGATTATGTTTGTAAGATGAATGATCACCTAAATTGTGGCAGTTATAAGAAGCTAAGCAGCAATCCCATCCCCAAAATCGTGAAGGATGTAAAGAAGATTATCTCTAATTCAAACCTCGACGAAAAGTTAAAGAAGAAGTTGATCCCCTCCTGTGAAACTGTTCCCAGAATCTATGGATTACCCAAAATCCATAAGGAAGGGGTCCCTCTTAGACCAATAGTTAATACTATTGGTTCCCCTACCTATGAGCTTGCGAAATATGTTGCAAAAATTCTTAAGCCCCTTGTCGGAAACACTGATTCCTTCATCAAGGACTCCCAGGACTTTGTGAATCTTATTAAGAATGAGAAATTGGAACATGATGATATCCTTGTAAGCTTCGACGTGGTATCCTTATTCACTAAGATCCCTCTTGATGAAGCCATTCAGGTTATAAAAGAAGTTGCTGATCCAGGGACTGCAAAGCTGGCTGAGATCTGCCTAAGGTCGACTGTGTTCACCTTCCAAGGAGTATTTTATGAACAGACATCCGGTGTGGCAATGGGGTCCCCCCTTTCGCCAATAGTGGCCAACCTATACATGGAATACTTTGAAAAGAAGGCCCTGAATTCATATCCTTTGAAACCAGCCTGGTGGAAGCGATTTGTCGATGACACCAATATAAAATGGACTCATGGTAAGGCAGAGCTCGAAAAGTTTTTCACTCACTTAAATTCAATCTCTCCAGATATAAAGTTTACAATGGAACTTGAAGAAAACAAGAGCATTCCGTTTTTAGACGTCCTAATCATCAGAAAAGAGGATGGCTCTTTGGGCCATAAGGTTTTCAAGAAATCAACCCACACAGAGAGTTACCTCCATGCTGATTCCCACCATCACCCTGCACAGAAGGTTGGTGTTCTAAACACGCTGGCTATCAGGTCCCTTCGAATTTCCGACTCAGAGCACCTGGAGGAAGAGAAGAAGCATCTAATCTTAACTTTTAAAAGTATAGGCTACAAGGAGCAAGACATCAAAAAGGCCATAGAGAAAGCTGAAAGAAAGTTGTTGTCTCATGAGCCTAAGGCTCAAGACCAGCCTAATTGTGGTATTGTTTTTCTACTGTATATCCATGGGATTACAGACAAAATCGCTAAAATCCTAAAAAAGAAAAACATTATCACTCATTTCTCAGCTCCAGGTACTATCAGACAAAGTTTGAAGTCTGTTAAAGATGATATCGACAATCATCAGCTTAAAGGAGTTTATAAAATAGAGTGTTCCTGTGGAAAAAGCTACATTGGTGAAACAGGTTGCTCCCTCCAGACAAGACTCAAGGAACATGGCGCGGATATTAAGAACGGAAGATCTCATACTTCAGCCCTGGCAGAGCACTCATTAA
Organism: Pinus tabuliformis; assembly: GCA_031772625.1. Taxonomy (NCBI): domain Eukaryota; kingdom Viridiplantae; phylum Streptophyta; class Pinopsida; order Pinales; family Pinaceae; genus Pinus; species Pinus tabuliformis. Next base: position 1,768,099,390 of record CM062818.1, read on the forward strand.
AAACTAAACACCATATCTGTCTGGAAAGCGCATCAATTATCGCTAGGGTAGAGCAACATCAGAGACGAAAGATGAGAGAAGCGCTTGAAATTATCAAACATCCTCAGAATCTGAACAGAGATAATGGCGTGGAGATTAGCGGGAGCTGGCTTCCCTTGATCAAGGAAATAAAAATCGCAAGCGCATCCCCTGGTAAAGGCCTCAGCAGGTAAGTTATCCCTCTCCTTTCTTGTGTCTTCAGTCTTTGTTTTCATTTAGATCTAGGTATAGAATTTCCATTAAATTCTAGGATTTATTAATTTCTTTATTGCTATTGAGTAATATATTAATCATCATATTAATTTATTAAAAAATTTTAATTATTTATAATAGTTAATATAATATAATTAATATTAATAATATTAATAATAATTTAATTAAATTATTTAGGAATTAATATTATATAAAATTAATTTCATTTTAGTATTATTATTCCCTAGGTATAAAATCAATTTCATTTTAGAATTAATATTTCCCTAGGTATAAAATTAATAAAGCAAATTAATATTAAATCAAATTAATTCTATATATTAAAACATATTAATATTATATATATAATATTAATAAAGCAATATTAATTTATTAGAATTAATTTTTCCCTAGGTATAAAATTAAATTCATATTAGAATTAATATCAATTTCATTTAGATCTAGGTTAAAATTAATAAATCAAATTAATATTATAACAAATTAATAAAAAAATTAATAAAACAAATTAATATTAAATCAAATTAATACTATATATTAAAACAAATTAATATTAAATCAAATTAATATTATATATATAATATTAATAAAACAATCTAATATATAAAAAACTTTAAAACAAATTAATATTAAATTATATAAAATTAATTAAAATTAATTAAAAATTATTTCAGCCGACAGTTTGTTATTCTAAAGATTTTATCCTCATCACTATTTATTATTTCTTTGTTGCTCTTCTGTCATCATCATTCTCATATCCTGATGATGGATCCCATTTGGGATCTGAAACGTTGGTACAAAAATGTTAAAACTGTGGATTCTCCGGTCAATGATTCGAAAGATTCAAGCCACAGATCTCTGAAATCCATGTTTGGTCATATTTTATTCTCTAACTATACACATAAAATTCAAAGCATGAAATAACCAAGATTAAACAGTTTGATTATCATGGATTGTGGCATGATTAACAAGCTGCACACAATCATTATTATGCATAAAAGTAAATAGCAGTGGCATTTAGACTTGCACACTTTCATGGTCTCTTTTTGTTTTTTGGGGTTCATATATTTTCATTTTTTTTTTACTTTCTCTTTTTATTTTTGTCCTTTGATATTTTTTAGGACATACCCTCTTTACATTTTTCAATTTTTAAATAATATGGAAAACATTAAAATGCATAATAGTTAAAACAGAGTGCAATGAAGCATATTCTGAGATATCATTCCATATTATAGCATTCACATTTCAGATACATTAAAGATTATGGAAAACTTTTAAAGAAAAATAACAACACAAGAGAAAATACTTGTCTGCACTTTCGCTCTACAAATGAATCCAGTGAAATGTATTGGCTTTATTCACTAATCCAACTTGGTAGTCCAAATAGTGATACAATAGCTTACAGTCTTCGATTACGAAATTATATAGAAATGTCTAAGAATCCACCCTACATACTTCGAATTGTGAAGTATTTATACAAAAATTATTACAAAATATCTCAAAACAAACTTGAGATTTGTTCTAGGAAATACAAATATCTTCTTGCCAGAAGATAGAGCTAATGAACTGTTTCATGCTGTCCCTTTTTATTTGGTACTGTTGGCTTTTATGGTTGAATTTGTAGCCCTTTGTGCTGGCTTGCAGTTGTGGTGTTTTACGCTGGGCTCTTTTTCAATTTTGATCTTTCCCAGGCTGATACTCTTTGACCCTGATACTCTTTGACTGTGCTGCCCTATTTTTATCTGTTTACCTGGCTGCTTTCATTTTTACTGTGCAGTAAATTTTTGCTATAAATTTATCACAGTAAATCAGTCATTGTCTCCAACCATTCTACATTAGGTAATTTTACATTCGTCATCCTCCTATAGATCTCATCAGCTTCAGTATACTTGGCAAAATTGGGCTTGGTGAGGAACAAGTGTTTTATCTCATGCTCAAGGAAAAACAAGTTCTCAAATGTGTTGTACAAAACTTTTCCCGTTGGTAGTGCTTTTATGGATGAAGTGATTGATTGTTCCTTAGCCAACTATCTGTGTCTGTTATCATAGTCCAACTGTGTCATAAGTTTATCATTAATAAATAATGGACTGGGTAGACCTTTCTCCCTCAAAATTTGGAATTTAGCCATGAACCTATCAATGGCTACCTGCATGTTGTCGCACTTTTCTTCTAAGTTAAGCATAAGGTTCCTTTTGGAAAGGACCTTCCTTATTTACAAAATGGTCTCAGTTCTATCTTCTATATTTAGTTCTTGGAGCTCATACCTATTTTTGCTATTGAGGAAGTGGAGGAGTCTATTGACATCCTCAGGCATGTCTCCTAATTCTTCTTTGACCTTTTGGATAGATTTTCAGCTATCTTTACTAACTTTGTCTGCTAAAAAATAACTTGAATTTATGGCCAAATATCTTGGATGGAGTTAATGATAGTGGCCCACAACATTTCCTTGGTTTGCCCAAGGGGTTTCTCCAGTGTTAAGTCTTTCTCTAAGACTTTGATTCTTTCACTCATTCTTTGGGCCTTTTGTGCTTCCTCCTTTTGCTTAAGTTGGGCAAGTTTGTAGTCAGTCTCCAAACTTTCCACCTTTTCTCTTAGCCTGTTCATTTATGTAGCCTGGATAGACATCTCTTCCATGGCTTTTACTAATTCTGCTTCTTTCTCTCCTGATGCACCTGTTGTTGTAGATTCTATTGTGGCTGGCAATGTTGTGGCAGGTGAAGCTGTAGGTACCAGTGAAGCTGCCAGTGTAAAAGGGACTAATGTGGATACTATAGGGATGATATCTTTGGAAGTTGTGGCCAAGTTGCTTTGCTTCAATTGAATTAAAGTGTCCAACTACTTTTCTATCTCCTTTAATTGATCATTCAGCTTTAGGACCAAGTCCATCAACTCCTCATGTCTGGTTTGGCTCTCTAAGACTTCTAGAGTTTGAGGATGTTACAGTTGAGGTATTTTTAATTGCCTCTTAAATGCAACAATATCATCGTTTTTCTTATTTATAAGTTGCTCTGTAGCTTTTATATCCTTGGGATCATGTCTCAATTCAATCACTAAGTCCTCTAAGGACTTGATCCTTGTATCCTTGGCTTGTGAGGAGGCCTTCTCTAATTGAAATTGTGTAGAGATGTTGTTTAAAGAGTTTTGTAGCTGATGAGCAGCTATGGCTTTACTTGTCAAGGTGGAGTATATCATCTCTCCAGCCTGTTTATGCAATTCAATCTGGTCTATGGGATGAATATCCCTTGCCAACACTTTAAAATCAACCCTTTTGAAATCAGATGCTGTCTTGGGCTACTAAGCTGTAGGTTTGATGAAGGACATCTGCAGCTTTCCCTCTTTAATGTCAAAGGTTGACGTTAGTCTTGTTTGATTTGTTGGAGTTAGCTTTAGGTTCTGAGCATATGCTTGGGCCTTAAGCCTCTCATTTCTCGCTTTTATTTCCTTGTACCTGTCTTTTATGTCCTAGTCTTTATCAGCAGGCCTGTTGAAGGAAGATACTTCCACACTAAGCTGCCTTTCCAACATCTGAGTCTGTGATGTGGAAGGCTCTTGCATGCCTTCATATGGAGTAGTGGGCCTACTTCTTTCTACCTCTGTGTTGTTAACTTGTGTTGATTCTTCTATGTATTCTTGTTCAAAGGCCGGATTGAGCCTTTGCCTCTTGCTTGTTTCCTGTTGCAAATTAGAGGTGTCCATCCCTGAAGTGGAAGCTCCCTCTCTATTTCTTTTTGGAATTTTCTCCTCATTCTGAGGAGTCTGCATGATTGGAGGGGTGCTCATGGCTCTTTCTTGCTCTTCTGGTACTTGTGGGAAAGTGCTCTCATCAAGCCACTTTTCCAAATCAATCAGAGCATTTTCTACATCTACTCTTGTGCTGTCTTTGTCTACTAAAGTGCCTTCCACCCATTCTATTTGATTGGCATATGCCTCTATTTCTGGTATGGGGTGGTGGATGAAAGGTACTAGCTTGACCTTTTGTCTTTTCTTGGTAATGAATTCCAAAGGGTCATATCTCCATACAAAACTCCTTTGGAATTTCATTCTCTACAGGATTAGGTCTTCCTCTTTCCCTGCCTCTCTGGAATTTCATATGAAGGTGCCTAAATGGTCTTTGATTTTAAAATTGGCCTTCTTCTTGGCATTGACAAAGTTGACCTTATCTACATTGATGATTTGTTTGTAATATTCTAAGGCAAACAATCTTATAGGGAGGTATCTTGGCAACTTATATGGTGCAAGCAAGCAACCATATATTCTGATTTCTGTGTGGTTTTGGTAGAGGTACCAATCACCCACTTTGGTTTGCTTGGAAAGCTGGAGAATCTCTTTATCTCTGGGCTTATCCTAGGTGGATTGTCAAACTAGGGATAATTACCTTAACCACGTCGACGAGATTGGTTTTTCGGAGTCAAATTTTCCTAAATACCAGTTCCTCCAAGTTCACATCTTTCCTGAAATTGTTCATATGTGCTATGCATGCTACGTCCCCAACCATAGAACCATAATGTCTCACAACTAGAAGGTCCTACTCATTATAACAACTGATTCCATTAATGAAATGCTGCAGTTCCAACTAGGGCCAAAGCTAACTCCACTCTTAATTGGAGACCTGTTGGACCAGTATCCCAAGCTTAGCCCTGCAAAATTGGCCTAGTTATTCCAAACCTTCATTAGAGAGGAAAAACACATCCACAATGACTCCCCTCCATATGTATCATCCATTTTCTCTCCATGGGGCCAGAACATTGTAGCTATGATATCATGTGTGTTAGGTTACACCACAAGTGAGTACATTGATGAAATTATCCTTGCTTTCATGTCCATCTATACTCCAAGACAACCTCCTGCAACCATATATGACTTTGCCACATTCATAGTTGATAGAATGCATGAGCAGTTCACAAGAATGGGAAATGAGAGGGTGTTCAAATACTCCTCTGTATTATACCATCTATTTTTGTACTAGTAGTCAGATAAGTTTCCTTTCAATCTTCAAAAGCTTGACACCAGGGGCCAACCAAGATCTGTTATATTTTGGACCCCACTCTTCCATGAGTTTAGATCACTTTATACATACTCTGACTTCATAAACTCTTTTGTTCATACAATCATGACTATGCTCACTGGGAATCCTCCACCTAGGATAAGCCCAAAGATAAAGAGAGTCCTCTAGCTTTCCAAGCAAACCAAAGTGGGTGATTGCTACCTCTAAGACATAATTTGTGGATAATTTGTGGATTTGAATTATGCTAAGGGATTTAGCAAAGGTTCTTGGGAATTTTGGAGGGTTTCAGGTAAACGGAAGTCTTGCATATGGTTATGGCTCAGTGTTAAAATTAAAATAAATTTGTTAGTTTTTTACTTAATTAACCGTGATGTGAGGGTGAATTTACTTGGAATTTGAGAATGGAGTTGGTATTCCATGGTTAAATACATGGAATGGGGTGAAGTTGTTTGTAAATGGTGGTTGATGGCGGATGTATAGGTTCGTATGGTTCTGGTACGGACTGGTGAATGAGCTGGGCTGTCTGCAATGTTTGTGGAGCAATGGCAGAGGTTTGTGAGCAAATTCACTGTTTGCAGGGGTCACAACGGCTTTTTGAGTTCTCAATAGCAAATGTTCAAAAAGAGTGAAAACAGGGGTAATTGGGCTTATATAGAAAAAACATTAATTTTGGCAGGTTCATTAATTGATGAATAGTGGGTAGTTTTTTTCAGTTATATTGGAAGGTGGTTTAATGGGGTCATCGCATCGCTTTTGAGAGGGAAGTGGTTTTCGGGAGGGGTTGCTTGATTCCATACATCATTTGACACGTAATGTTGGGGGTCAGGAGGAAAACCACATTATCGAGCGGCTATTATTCAGTCGTCACGCACAACCGATATGATTGTGGGCCATTGGATGTGGGGAAGGGACGATCAATGGTAGTCGGGAGGTAATGTTGCACGGTGATTTACATAAAACGTTTTCGGGGGGCCCATGGGTCTAATCACCGAAGGTATAGGATTAAATTAAAACTTAATATTATTGGGGGCACTTTAATATACGATTAAGGACTGAGGGCGGGGTTTTAATATATTTTTTGGGATATGGGGTAGTCATATAATTTATAAATAAACTAAGGGGTGGGATTATTTATATAAAGGAGTTAAACATATACAGGCCAATGGGTTTTTCAGGAATTTTATATAATAAAGTTAGTTTAATTAATGTGAAAGTGATGGTGAAGTGGATTTTCTCAAGGAAAAAGGGGTTAAGTGTATGTGATTGCACATTTTGATTTACACTTAGGATAAAAAAATTTAGTGGGTTTTTTGCATAAAATATGTTTATCATGGGGTTTTCCTAGGCAAAAAGAATTTAACCTTAGGAAAAGGGGTTTTGTGAGGGGGATGAATGAATTGCAAGGGAATTTAACACCTTTCCTTCTTAAGTCATCAAGCCGAGGGTCCGATCCCACCAGAAGTTAGAGAAATGCTCTGAGCCTCTTTGACTTAAAGAACTATAGGTATTAATATTTTTATTATGAAAGGGAAATTAGTGAGTGTTATAGGGGTTAAAATGAATGATGGGGAATTAATCATTTTGAACTGGTGAACCATTACTTTTGCATTTGTAAAATGCTTTTTGTAGATAGAAACATATCATTTAATCATAATGGATGTGCTTTTATCAAGTGATATTTGTAATCATGCAACCTTTCTATTACTTACCCATTCACCTACCCTAAAATTTTTTCTTCCTTTATTTGGGTGCATTTAGGCTAGCAAACTCTTATCAATCCTTTTCTTTTCTTTTACAAAGTAAACTATCTAATTCTAACCTTATAGCATCCAAGGGCTCAGATTAAGCTGATGATCTCCTTTTATTTACTCTACCTATCTAATGATCTTCCAAGATTACACTGTTTGGTCAGATTTTATTTTCTAACTATAGACATAAAACTCAAAACATGAAACAACCAAGTTTAAGCATTTTGACTATCATGGATTGTGGCATGAGTAACGAGCTGCACATAATCATTACTATGCATAAAAGTAAATAGTAGTGACATTTTTACTTCCACACTTTCATGGTCTCTTTTTGTATTCTGGGGTTCATATATTTTTCTTTATTTTGACTTTTTCTTATTCTTTTGTCCTTTGATTATTCTTTTAGGACACATCCTCTTTAGATTTTTTAATTTTTTAATATGGAAAACATTTGCAGAAAGCAAACGTATGTACAATATTACAAGGCTTAACCTTAGTCATTCAAAATTATGACTCCTATTGGTATCGGAACTTAATAGAATCCTTAAAACAGATGGATAGAATGAGGTCATCAGACCATTGGGCTATGGAGTCAACAGAAGGGCAACAGAACTGGATCAACTCACTAAAGGGAATGTTCAAAGGGCAAGCTAGCAAGGTAAAGTGCAGGTCTTTAGAACAGAGGGGTGAAAATTTTTTAATCAGGGTGAGAGAGCAATTAAGAATTCTCAGACTAGGATGTAAACGAGGAATGGAGGGTAATCGAAAGTAAAGGGCACTTAAGAATCCTTTGATCTGGATTAGCGAGAAACAACCTAAACTAAGGAACAATTAAGAATTCCTTAACTTAGATATTAGTAGAAAACATTTATATGCCTAACTGTTAAAACAGAGTGTAATTAAAAAAATTGTGAGATATTGTTCCAGTTATAGCATTTAGATTCAGAAATACATTAAAGATTGTGGAGAAACTTTAAAAAAGATAACAATAACATAAGAAAATACTTGTCTGCACTTTGCTTAACACATGAATCCTGTGAAATATTTTGTCTTTATTCACCAATCCAGCTTGCTGGCTCAGTCAATGATACAATAGTTTTACAGTCTTTTGATCAAGAAGTCTATAGAAATGTCTAAGAATCCACCTTACATACTTCGAATTGTGAAGTATTTATACAAAAATTATTACAAAATATCTCAAACTAATTTGAGATTTAATCTAGGAAATACAAATATCTTCTTGCAAGAAGATAGAGACAATCGTTGAACTGTTTTCATGCTGTCCCATTTATTGTGGTGCTGCTGGACTTTTTAGTTTGGTTTTAGCCCTTTATGCTGCTTTGTTGTTTGATCATTTATGCTGGAAGCTTCATTTACTTTTGGCTTTCATCTGATACTCTTTGACACTAATACTCTTTTACTTTTATAACCTGTTAATATCCTTTACTGTGTTTTTACTTTCACTGTACATTTTAACTTTTTACTGTGTATTTCAATAGTAAATTATTTAGTTTTTTTATATGTATCAGCATATGGTAATGGATATTGATCAAATTTATGTGTGTTCGATTTGTTTGTCTTTTGATTGTACGCTTTGTCTGGTTCCTTTGTTTTAACAATCAATGTCTCTGTGTAAATGATTTCTTTTATTGTTCTGTGTATAACTGTTTTCTTCTTCTGAATGAAGGTTTTTAAATAGATTTCCTTTCGAGTCTTCGAGTAAACAATTTTTGTGACTAGTATCAAAACGATTTATCCAAGCTCTGGTCTTCTGCTAATTACTTGCAAAATACAATAATCATTAAGAAAACATAGGTTGGCAGGAAAGAAAATTGATGGCTTTATTGCACAGGGATGTCTGGGGAAGGAGTCGTGGCAATGTTTTGAAAGTAATCAGAGGTTGAATTATGTTGCAAAGGTTTAGGGTGGCGCCAGAAGGGTTTGATAGGTTTTACTGTGAAATAGGGCAAAAGGAATGAAAACGAGGGTTTTCAGGGTTTTAATAGGCAACTTTTTAAATTTGGCATGGGATTAGTTAAGTGAACAGTGATGGTCTTGTCTTATGCGGGGAGGCAGTTTTCCAAGCCATTGCACTGCTTATGAGGTTCAGGCGGTATTTGGGAGGGGTCACCCAATCTACTCTAGCGATTAACACGTAGCAGTTGCGGGGGGGGGGGGGAACTACCTTATCGGGTGAGTAACGATCGGCCCTTGGGCACGACCGATATGATTGTGGACCGTTGGATGAAGGGGATGGTGATAAGACGAAAATTGGGTGAGGTAGGTGCGTGGGTGATAGGAGCATGGGTTTTGGGGGGGCCAGTGCTTTAAACTTCGACGGTATAGGATTATTTATAGGTTAATGACAGGTTAAAATGATCGGGTAGGGCTTAATGACGGGATTAATTGGTTTTGTCAGGATATGGGGTAAATAGTATAGTTTATAATTAAACTAAGGGTTGGGATATTACATAGGGGATTTAATTAATATAAGAGAAAATGTATTATGGGATTTATATAATACAATTAAAAATTAATATGACACAAAATTAGCGGAGATGAAAATAGTATTAAGTGTAATGTAATATTTGAACATTTCCTTTACATACACTTAACATAGGATAAGATGTTTTTTGTGGGTTTTTTGAGTGAAATAGGATTTACATGAGGGTTTTCACTTTTCCTAGGCAAATGAAGTTTATCCTTAGGAAAAGTGGTTTTATTAGGGTAATGAGAGGGAAATGAATTTCATGGAAATTCCAGCACTTGATTTCCATAAGTCATTAAGCCGAGGGTCTGGTCCCACCAAAAGTCGAAGAAATGCTCTGAGCTTCTTTGACTTGAAGGATTTAAAGTGTTAGAATATACTTGTGGATAGGAAATTAGTAAGTAAGGGGAAAAATGAATGAGGGAGAGTTAAACATGTTAACTTGTGAACCTTTTTTTTGCTTCCATAGTTGATCATACATATAGAAATATGTGTCTAAGCATGATGCATGTGTTTTGATCCAACCAACTTTGAACTTCAGCAACCTTTCTTCTACTTACCCATTACTTACCCTACCATTTTTTCTTCATTTTATGTGGGTGCATTTAGACTAGCAAACCCTTAACATCCATTTTTCTTTTGAAAAGTAATCTTTCTAATTCTAACCTTATATCATCCAAGGGCTCAAATTAAACTAATGAGCTCCTTTTATTTTCTCTACCTATCTAATGATCTACCAAGATTAAACTGTTTGGTCAGATTTTATTCTCTAACTATACACATAAAATTCAAAGCATGAAATAACCAAGATTAAATAGTTTGATTATCATGGATTGTGGCATGATTAACAAGCTACACACAATCATTATTATGAATAAAGGTAAATAGTAGTAGCATTTAGACTTGCACACTTTCATGGTCTCTTTTTTTTTTGGGTTCGTATATTTTCATTTTATTTACCTTCTCTTTTTCTTTTTGTCCTTTGATATTTCTTAGGACATACCCCCTTTACATTTTTTAATTTTTAAATAATATGGAAAACATTTGCAGAAAGAAAAGGTATGTACAATATTACAAGGCTTAACTTTAGTCATTCAAAATTATGACTCCTATTGGTATAGGAACCTAATAGTGGCTCCACTTGGGGATGGCATTTTCTAGTGAAATGTCAAGAATTTTAAAGAACTATAGCCTTTGAATTGTTCTTGATGTTACCTTGCAAAGTGTCCTTTTGTGAATCTGCATTATTGATATTTTTGATAGTAAAGCTCTTAAAGCTTAGGGCCTTCTCTTTGGGCTTCAACTTCAAAAATCACCATCTAATCCAAGCTAGACTTTGTAAATAAAGTATGTACAAATGGGAAGTGAAAATTAGTAACTTGGTTCAAAGTAATGTTTTAGCATTTGACCATTCATTGGCCCACATTCTATATCTATACCATTAATTTCCCTTAAGAAGAAGGCATTATTTCCTCTGTAAGCATAAATGACATAGGGACCTTTCCATAGGAATTCAAATTTCCCATGTTTGCCTTTGTCTTCCCTCCTAGAATCCCACTTGAGCACTTTGTCACCAATATAGAAATCTTTAGCCTTGGTTATCTTATCAAAAATCTTTTTAATCTTTTCCTGCACAACTTGAGACCTAACATAGACCTCTTCTCTGGTTTTTTGTAGATGAATAGTTTGGTTGATTCTTCTTTGGATACTATTTGGCTCAACCTGAAATTTTATAAGTATCTTCATTACTAGTACTCCCAAAGAGGATGGAAAGATAGCTTCCATCCCATGAAATAGTTGATAGGGAGAAGTACCAATTGATTTCTTAGTAGTCAATCTGTTTGCCCATAAGGCATTGACTAGCTTTTTATTCCAAGTTTTCTTATTTTCCTTTAGTAACTTCTTGATGATGTTTACTATGCTTTTCTTTGAGGATTTTGCTAGTCCATTACCTTTAGGGTAATAGGCTATGGAATGGACAAGGGTGATATGGTATTTATTGCAGAAATATATCATTCTTTTGGATTTAAAGGCTGTTGCATTATCAATAATGAGCTTAGTTGGACATCCAAATATTGATAGAATATTGGTTTCAAGCAAGGTTATGATAACAACATCTGTGTCTTGCTTTGAAGGTATGGCCTCTATCCATTTTGTGAAGTAGTTTGTGGCTATGAGGATCCATTTGTGCTGGGCAGAGGAGGGTGGGTGAATTTCACCACTGAAGTCTAAACCCCATTGCTGAAAAGGTATTTCTACAGAGATTGGCTTGAGGGGTAAAGGTAAGAGCTTTTTCTTCTCCTCAAAGATTTGACATTTGTGACAGGAGGTCACATATTTTTTGACATCAGCAAACAAGGTAGGCCAGTAGAAACTAGCTCTAAGGATTTTATCTGCAGTGGTCTTCCAGTAAAGGAGTCCTCCATAGTCACCAGCATGAAACTCTTGCAAAACTTTGTCAGATTCATCTTTTAATAAGCAATTAAGAAGAATACCTTCATGATCTCTCCAAAACAGAGCATTGTCTAATATACAAAATTTCAAGGATTTCATCTTCAAAAACCTACTTTTAGTCCTAGATAATTCAAGAGGACCTTGTAAATTCAGTAAAACATAAATAATATCAGCATACCAAGGAGATTCAATAAAGGCCTAGTTGATTAGTGGAGTTTCCATCTCCTCTTCATTATTTATTGCTGCAACAAAGTTTATATCCAAGGCCTGACAGTTTGATTCAGCCATGAGCTTGGCTAAACCTTCGCCCTTGATTAAATTAGTAGGTTTGATTTCTATATCATACTCTAAAATAGTAGCAGTCCACTTTCCTCTCTTTCCATCAGGACCATCCTGATTTAGGATGTTTTTAACTACTGAATTAAGAACATAGGCTACAATATGAGAATATAAGGTGTATACCTTGAAATCCTTAATGGCTTTGACTAAATCCAAGGCTTGTTTTTCCATTATATTATATTTCAAGGGGGCATCTCTCAGGGCTTTGCTGAAGAAAGCAATGGGTTGTTCATAGCCCTGGTCATTTTTCTGCAATATAACTGTAACAATTGTGTGCTCAGAAGCAAAGGAAAACAAGATGAAATCTTTGTCAAATTTAAGACTGATTAACACAAGTGTTTTTGTCAAGGCTAGTTTAATGTCTTCAAAAGATTTTTTAGCCTCAACAGTCCATTTTATGGTGGAGTCCTTTTTCAACATGTTGTTTAGTGATCTAATTAATTCTACTAGATTAGATATAAATCTTCTAAGAAAATTAATTTTTCCTAAGAAAGCTTGTAACTCTTTAATGTTCCTAGGGTGTTTTATTTGCAGGATGGCTTCTATTCTCGCAGGGTCTATTCTTATACCATCTTTTGTAATTATGTGACCTAACAACTTTCCTTCTTCTAACCCTAACAAGGACTTTTTAGGTTTTAAGAAGATTCCAAATTTCTTGCATTTAATAAAAACTTGCCTTAGATGATCCAAATGTTGATTGTCAGACTTTGAAAATACGGTAATATCATCTAGATATATCACAATGAAATCATGAATTTATTTTGCAAAGGCTATTTCCATAGCCCTCTAGAAAGTGGCTCCTGCATTCATTAGCCCAAAAGGCATTTTTACATACATAAATGTGCCCCAAGGAGTAGTAAAGGTAGTTTTGGGTTGGTCATCTAGATGAACCAAGATTTGATTATAACTAGAAAACCCATCCAACAATGAGATTCTGGTTGATCCAACTACTCTCTGTAAAATGTGGTCCATTTCAAGGAGAGGGTAATTGTCTTTAGTGATACTTTGCTGAGGTTTCTGAGATCCACAAAGAGTCTGATCTCACCAGTTTTCTTTCTAGTTGGCACCAAGTTTAAGACCCAATCAGAAAATTTGGTTGGTGCAATTATTTTGGCATCATACATCCTTTGAATTTCTTTTTCAATTGCAGGTAACAAGACATGATTAATCCTTCTGAGCTTTTGTTTGAAAGGATTTTGATTTTCTTTAATAGGAATTGTATTTTGGATGATGTTGGTGTCATAGGATTTGAGGTCCTCATAACTCCAAGCAAAGACATCCTGAAATTCTTTCAACAACTCAATGTATTTCACTTTTTTAGTTGGGGGTAATGATTTTGAAAGTTTGATCAGTTTAGGATTTTCATTGGTGCGTATATTACATTCCTCTATATCAGAACTTAAAGGTTCCATTTTAGGTTTCCTAGGAACATAATTTGAATCAAATAAATCTTCCAGAGGGGTTAATCCCTTTGGTAAGAAGTTATCCTTGAGATTAATTACTTCAGTTTCTTCATTGATTATTTTATCAATCTAAATTTGCTCTAAGTTATCTATATCTAATTTGGTAAATTTAGTTGGTTGAGTTTATCTATTTCGTCACCTTCTATCTCATTCTTAGTGTTAGGATATATTGATATATCAACATCTATATTGTTATTGGTAAATTCTTCTTCTGAAATTAAAAAATTATTTATTTGTTTATCATTAGAAAATATTTTCCAGTTCTTAAAATTATCTGGAATTGCAGGTCTGTGCCTAACTTCAGCAGTGTACTGATGGTTAGGTTGGAAGGGTAATTTGTAGGTGTTGGCAAACATTTCTAAGCTATGGGTTTGCATGTTGTGTTTTCTAGGGATTACTGCAAGCTTTGTTTCTAGGAAAGTGTTAAGTATTTCTACGATAGTTCCCCTATAACAACTTAATCTAGGGTCCTTTGTCATATATACAACATCAATTTGTTTTATAACTAGTTCAAAGTCTCCCATGACAGAAACTCTTTTAGCTCCTAGATTCCTAACTAACTTAAGACCTAAAATTAATGCTTCATATTCAGCCATATTATTGGTACATTTAAAATTCAATCTATATGCATGGCCTTCTGAGTAATTATTTTCCAAATTATATATCCACACTCCTGCTCCTGCTCCTAACCTATTGACTGATCCATCAAATTCTAAATGCCATAATATCTCATGATCTATATTTACACTATCTGGTGCAACAAACTTTTCATCATTTACAACAATTTGACCATCTTGTTCATTGAACAGTTTTGTAGTCTAGTTAGTTTCATTTTGTGTAGAAACTACAATTTCTTTTGGTTCTGTATTAGTACTGTCTAAAATTTGTTCTTGTGTTTGATCAACATTATACAGGATAAAAGAATCAATATCTGAGTGTATGGAGTAGATGGGAAAGTTTTGAGGCCAATCCTGGCTACTTACCATATATTTCATTAAGGTTTCTCGGTATAGTTTCTTAGGTTGTCCAAAAACAGAGATTGTTGCATATGACATATCTAGTTGTAAGGATCCTTGAAGTTTGGCTCCCCATGATCTGGATAACAGCATGCCATACTTTGGTGGGATGTCAACAACTACAATATCCATAAGGATGCTTTTGGTAGGATATTGGACTAAAGTGACACACAGGTCTTTAATCAATCCTAGACACTTTACCTGACTGGAGTCAAATGAGAATAAGTCTTTGTTAGGCCTTGTAATGTCTAGGTTTAAATTCTCCAATCGCTGATTTGGGAATTAAGTTGTGGGAGGCCCGAGAATCCAACATTGCATTGTGTAGAATTTTGTCATGGATACTAAGGCTATTGTAAAAAGGAGGAACTCCTCCTTCTAATGGTTTTCCATTACCATCTGGACCAAATATGAGTTCTGGTTGGTCATCAAACAAGTTGACTGAATCCTCATTTTCATCAATGTTTAAGGTTCGGTTTATCTGTGATTTATATCTTTCATTCTTGATGAGTTATATTAAAGGGACTAGAATCTTTAGCTTTGCTATCTTTGTTCCCAAGTTGAATGGCAAAGAGACCTTTTCTGTTTGAAGGTTTTGATTTTTTGCAGTAGGGATTGAGTAGGCTGGACTTCTTTTCCTTTACTGGGGACCTCCTTATGTGGATTTTCAAATCTGATGTTTTGAGCTTTGTCCACTGGTTCCTTAGGTGGAATTGATGTGGATGGTTGATTAGCAGAAGGTTGATCAAAGGTCATGTCTACAATTCTGGGGCTAGAAGGTTTTGGGTTTTCCCTAGGGAGAATTTGGAGGATTTTTGAAATAGGCGCTTCCTTTATTTTCTTGGGTTGATTTTTTACTGTTTTCTTGGTTTTGTTATGGACATCAACATTCATTTTTCTTCTTAGATTATACTATTTATGTACTTCAAAGATGGCAGAATCATATCCTTGTTTGTAATCAAATGATTCCCTAGACTGTATTTGTAATTGCTGCAACATATACAGTTCCTGCTCATCTTGGGTTAGAAAAATAGTGTCCTCATCATTTATTCCCATTAGGTTAATTTGTGTATCTTGTTTTGGATCTTCTGGATGGGATGTCTCTGCATAATTTTCTTGAAAAGGAGGCCTAATGTTCTGATCTGGTCCATTTTTCCCAATGTTTTGGTTTTTTCTAAAATTTGGGTTTCTAACTGGAGGTGCTTGTTGGTTATCCCATTGAGGTTTCCTCTCCATATTCTCTATTCTATCCATTAGTCTTTCCATAATTTTGGCTAAACTATCTATTTTAATGTCATATGGTGAAGTTTCATCCTTAGCAGTTCCTCTCCTTTCATTTCTAACTCTAGCCCTTTTAGCTAACAAATTAGCTTCTACACTAACAGCTACACTTTGCATTTCTTCTAATGTTGGGGGGTTTCTTTCCCTAAGTTGGTATGCCATATTTGTGTCAAAACCATCAGGGAACTTTATTAATGCTAAGTCAGGTGGGGGTCTAAGGTTAACTGGGATTGCATTATATATATTATTGAATCTAGTGCAGTAATCTTGAATAGTTTCATTAGGTCCTCTTCTAATATTCTCATATTCTGAAAGGATTTGTAAGGGATTCTTTTTCTTTTCCCACCTATCAATAAATAATATTTGGAAATTTTCTAGGTCTGTAATGTGGTTGGCAGGAAAGGCTTTAAACCACTTCTTGACATCACCAGTCAAAGTTTGGGAAAAGAGTCTCATCTGGACATCAGCTTCATCTATTTCATGTAGTTCAAAAAAGTTAGACATCTTGTTTACATGCTGTTGGGTAGTGTAATGACCAGTAGCATCAAACATGAAAATCTTACTTTGATAATCTGCAGGCATAACATGAAGTTGGGTAGGTAAAACAAGAGGAGCATATCTATTTTCCATTGTTGTAAGTTGGGAGGGGCTGAGATGTGGGGTTGAGGTACTTGGAGATGATGCAATAGTGGATGAAGAACTAGGGCTAGTAGATGATGAATGAGTAATGATAGGTTGGTGAGGGAGTGAAGGTATAAATGGTGGTGAAGAATGGACTTCAGAAGGTATTATTGTTGAAGTTGAAGGGAACAATGGTGAACTCAAAGTAGTGGACAATTGTTCAAAAAGCTCAGGGGTCGTGGTAGTATTAATGGATGATTGTGGAGATTTTAGAATGTATTCATCAATTGATTTGTTGGCCTGTTGAATTTCAAGGTCTGCAATAAAATTAGGATCTAGAACTGTTTCATCGATTGCATTTTCAGATTTTGTTTTAAATAATGAAAGATCAAATGGCACATCAAAGGGAAGTTCTTCTAAAAATAACCACTCATCAAGACATGAATTAGCTTTAACTAATGGTATTTGGCTAACTGAACTTTCTTCTTTTTTAGATTTTCTTGAAATTAGGTTGGGATTATCAACTACTGGGGCAGGGTTTGGATCTGGATTAGCCCTAGTAAAATGAGTCTTCCTAGAAGCCAGAATTTCAAAATTTTTAATTGTTTTTATGATATTTTTCAAAATAACTTCTAACAAATAACTTTAAGAGGCTCAAAATGTAGATTTAGAATTTTCTTAAAGCTTTATTAGCAATGAGGATTTGATGGTCCCCAGTGGAGTTGCCACTATGTTATCACTCATAAATTTCTCTAGAAGTTATTAGAAGAAAGAAAATGACCAAGGTAACCACAAACCAACTTTTGGGCATAGGCTCTAGCCAACCTAGGCTCAGAGAGGGCTCTCTCTATATGATTTAGCTTTGTTTGCTGGGATTTCATGCTAGTTATGAATGTTCAGGGGGATTTTGATTTGTATTGAAGATTGGATGGTGGAATCCTTAAAACAAATGGATAGAATGAGGTCTTCAGACCATTGGGCTATGGAGTCAACAGAAGGGCAGCATAACTAGATCAACTCACTAAAGGGAATGTTCAAAGGGCAAGCTAGCAGGGTAAAGTGCAGGTCTTTGGAACAGAGGGGTGAAAAAGTTTTAATCAAGGTGAGAGAGAAATTAAGAATTCTCAAACCGGGATGTAAACGAGGAATGGAGGGTAATCGAAAGCAAGGGGAACTTAAGAATCCTTTGATCTATATTAGTAAGAAACAACCTAAACTAAGGAGAAATTAAGAATTACTTAACTTAGATATCAGTAGAAAGCATTTATATGCCTAACTATTAAAACATAGTGTAATTAAACAAATTCTGAGATATTGTTCTAGTTATAGCATTCAGATTCAGAAATACATTAAAGATTGTGGAAAAACTTTAAGAAAGATAACAATAACATAATAAAATACTTGTCTGCACTTCTCTTAACACATGAATCCTGTGAAATATCTTGTCTTTATTCATCAATCCAGCTTGCTGGCTCAGTCAATGATACAATAGATTTATAGTATTTTGATCAAGAAGTCTATAGAAATGTCTAAGAATCCACCCTACATACTTCGAATTGTGAAGTATTTATACAAAAATTATTACAAAATATCTCAAACTTACTTGAGATTTAATCTAAGAAACGCAAATATCTTCTTGTAAGAAGATAGAGATAGTTGCTGAAATTTTTCATGATGTCCCATTTATTGTGGTGCTGCTGGCCTTTATAGTTTGGTTTTAGCCCTTTATGTTGCTTTTTTGTTTGATCATTTATGCTGGAAGCTTCATTTACTTTTTTCTTTCATCTGATACTCTTTGAAATTGATACTCTTTTACTTTGATGACCTGTCAATATCCTTTACTGTGTTTTTACTTTTACTGTACATTTTAACTTTTTACTGTGTATTTCAACAGTAAATTATTTAGTTTTTTTATATGAATTAGCATATGGTAATGGATATTGATCAACTTTCTGTATGTTTGATATGTTTGTCTTTTGACTGTATCCTCTATCTGGTTCCTTTGTTATAACGGTCAATGTCTTTGTGTAAATGATTTCTTTCTGTGTTCTGTGTATAACTATTTTCTTCTTCTGAATGAAGGTTTTTAAATAGATTTCCTTTCAAGGCTTGTAGTAAACAATTTTTGTGACTAGTCTCAAAATGATTTATCTAAGCTCTAGTCTTCTTCTAATTACCTACAAAATACAAGAATCATTAAGAAAACATAGGTTGGCAAGAAAGGCAATTGATGGCTTTATTGCACAGGGATGTATGGGGAAGGAGTCATGGCAATGTTTTGAAAATAATCGGAGGTCGAATTGTGTTGCAAAGGTTCAGGGTGGTGTCGGAAGGGTTTGATAGTTTTCATTGTGAAATAGGGAAAAAGGAATGAAAACGAGGGTTTTCAAGGTTTTAACGGGCAACTTTTTAAATTTGGCACGGGATTAGTTAAGTGAACAATGATGGTCTTGTCTTATGCGGGGAGGCAGTTTTCCAAGCCATCACATTGCTTATGAGGGTCGGGCGGTGTTTGGGAGGGGTCAGTCGATCTACTCTAGCAATTGACATGTAGTAGTCGGTGGGGCGGGGAAAACCACTTTATCGGGCGAGGAACGATCAGCCCTCGGGCGTGGCCGATATGGTTGTGGACCATCAGATGAGGGGGATGGTGATCAGATGGCAATCAGGTGAGGGAGGTGCATGGGTGATAGGAGCATGGGTTTTGGGGGGGGGCATAGCTTTAAACTTTGGTGATATGAGATTATTTATGGTTAATGATGGGTTAAAACGATCGGGCGGGGCTTAGTGACATGATTAATTGGTTTTGTTAGGATATGGGGTAAATAGTATAGTTTATAATTAAACTAAGGGTTGGGATATTACATAGGGGATTTAATTAATATAAGAGAAAACGTATTATGGGATTTATATAATAAAATTAAAAATTAATATGACACGAAATTAGCGGAGATGAAAATAGTATTAAGTGTAATGTAATATTTGTACATTTCCTTTGCATACACTTAACATAGGATAAGATGTCTTTTGTGGGTTTTTTGAGTGAAATAGGATTTACATGAGGGTTGTCACTTTTCCTAGGAAAATGAAGTTTATCCTTAGGAAAAGTGGTTTTATTAGGGTAATGAGAGGGAAATGAATTTCATGGAAATTCCAACACTTGATGTCCATAAGTCATTAAGCTAAGGGTCCAATCCTACCAAAAGTCAGAGAAATGCTCTGAGCCTTTTTGACTTGAAAGATTTAAAGTGTTAGAATATACTTGTGGATAGGAAATTAGCAAGTAAGGGGAAAAATGAATGAGGGGGAGTTAAACATGTTAACTTGCAAACCTTTGGTTTTGTTTCCATAGTTGATCATACATATAGAAATATGTGTCTAAGCACAATGCATGTGTTTTGATTCAACCAACTTTGAACTTCAACAAACTTTCTTCTAGTTACCCTACCATTTTTTCTTCATTTTATGTTGGTGCATTTAGACTAGCAAACCCTTAACATCCATTTTTCTTTTGAAAAGTAATCTTTCTAATTCTAACCTTATATCATCTGTTATCACAAAATCACTACTGAGGGCTGCAACCAAGCAAGATTTCATGTAACTATTTCAACCTAACTTTAGACCAAAGATTAGCCTCTTTGATCAGAGAGGGCTCTCTCACAAAGTCTTGATAAAATCCTTCACTACAATAGATGGCTAACTCTTTATTCATTCATGAAAGCAAAGCTGGTTGGAAACATATCAAAATGGTTCTCATTGGGCAATGGAGTCTAATATATTAAGTGAACAAGGAAAACATAGTCATCTCATGGAAGTCAAGGCTCTTTGCATTACATGTCAAACATACTCCATCAAAACATAGCTTGCCAAACACACAGGAAGTCAGAGCATAAGATTATGAATTCTGAGTGATTGTGTTACAACAAGGCTATAAAAGAACATAAAGTATAAAACACCATCATTATATTTGAACATAACAATCCATCGAGAATCTTGAGTAGAGAACAACACTGTTTTACTATTACTGTCAAAAAAGTCTTACAATGGCCCAAAACAACTCTGTTTTTCTATAAAATGTCCAACCTTTTTTACATATGAGTCATTTCTATATATAGCCAATCAAAACATTACTACCTGAGACTCCTCAACAAGCATGAAGGGAGCTCGGAATTCTAACATTAATTACCTTATCTCTATCATAAACAAACTAATTAATTACAAGAGATATCGTGCTACAAAAACAGAGGACTCCATTACATTGTCACTTCAAGTCTATCTCCTCGTGTACCTTGCTGCATCCTTGAAACTTGACACCTGTAGCACTTCAATAATAGCCAAACCAAACTGAAAACACATTCACTGGATGAGCAGCTTTGGATGCCTGATGTGTAGGTGATTCATCAACCAATAAGAATATATACCCTATGTTCACGGTTTCTGCCTCCCATTAGTGTTCATGCATTTAAGATCATGTTTCAAGCCATTTAATCCTCTGATAGTCCCGTATGATTGAAGAAAACTTATGATCTGGCCATCCCATAACTGAACAGGTGTACCACTCAACACCTCAGCAGCCCTACCAGAACCCTAAAAATTCGGACATAAAGTGAAAACTTTCAATAAAAGACAAAATTTCACCTTTTCTTCGAATACTTACACCTGGCACCTTTTTTAAACATCTGACTGACTTTCCATAGTCTCCATGCTGGCCTTAAGTCATCCCTTTAAATATTTGCTGACCTCAGCATTCAAACTCAAGTTTTCAACATAAACAGTCATCTACAGCAGTTTCGTAGCGCGCTACGAAACTGCTGTAGGTCATCAAAACTAAGCATATGAACCTTAAAGCAACAATAACTTAACTCTGTGATTTCTTCAGCCATTCTACACAGGTGTAAGGACATCAAAAAGTATCAAAAAGTTTTAAATGATGACAGCCAAAATATACCAAAATTTGGAAAGCAAATTTCTCCTTGGATCATTTAGCTAGTTTGCCTAGCTTCCCTTTCAAGCTGCTGACTTCTTCCTTTAACATCTTATTTTCTGCTCTTAAACTTGTATTCATTTGTTTCATGATTTTTGCCTGCTTCAGAGCTGGCACTGTCCACACATATGCATCAGATACTGAGTCAGCTTGGCTAATCAAACTTGTTCTGCCTTTCATTACAGCCTTTTTATAACTTGTATATCTCACTGCCTTTTCCTTAAAAACATTTTCAATCTGAGGTATTCTTTCCCTTGTTGCTCCAGCTTGCTTCTTAATAGCAATAACATTTCCACTTTGACTGATAATAACCTTATTATCCTTGCTCTTGCTTTTGGCTGCCTGAACTATTTCAGAGAAAACTTCAAGTGCCTCTGTCCTAGGCATTTCTAAAGGTGCTTTCTCTTTCTGAGCTTTCTCCACTTCTTTAATTTGCCTTCTTGTCACTGGTCTGCGTGGTTTAAAGGCATATTCTTCACTTGGCTCTTCAAACTTTAACCTTTTAGAAGCCCTTGATTTTTTAGAACTTTCAGGTGAGGACTGAGTTAGATCAATATGCATTGGTGGCACCAATTGATCTTGCTCAAGTTCTAGTGGTTCAATTTGAATTGGATGATCTTGCTCTAGTTCAATGGCTTCAAGTAAGTCATTTAAACTACCCTTTGAAATAGGACTTTCTTCCACAGGGACTGACTTTCCTTTCTCTTTGCTTAGTTGGCCTCTAGTTCTCACCCTTGAAACCCTTTCAACTTCACTGGATTTAGTTTCATCTTTCTTTTTGTGAGTCTTCTGCTTTGATGACTGAGGTGTTCCCTTAGGTGATGATTTAGGGGTTTCCTTTTCAGATACTCTAGATGACTTAGGAATTTTATCTACTGATGCTTCAGGTGTTTCTTTAGCTGCTGGCTTAGGAGTTTTCTTCATTGATGTTTCAGGTGTCTCTTTAGCTGCCACAGACCTCTCTGATTTCTTTGCTTTAGTTTTAGGCTTCTTATGGTCTGTCACTTCTCTTCTAAGTTCAGCCAAAGTGGGTTCCTCATTCCTTTCTTCTCTTTCTCTCACAGGTAATGGAGTGAGGCCTGTTTTGCTTGGGAAACCGGCCATAAACACAAATGAATCCCAATCTTTACCAATTTTTTGTAAACTATCCAACACCAGCAATTTTACTAGACCATGATGAAAAAGGGATGTTTCACAAGCATCTTTCTTTAACTGAATCTTATCACACATTTTGCTAATACTCCTAAACAAATAGAAAGGTATGTCTATCGAAACCTTACCTGTGAAGTGTAACAGAAGTTTGAAGTGGTAGGAGTAAACTTTATTGTACCTACCCTCACATGTCAGGTACTTCTGGATACATGTCAATAGCGTAGCATAATTCTCTTTTAGATAACTCCTTGGGACTGCTTTGGTGAGATCTTCATCTACATAAGGTGCCTTCAAAAACTCTTTGCAGGGACCCATGTCGAATTTGAAGTTTTTGAACCATTCTTGGCCACTCCTCGGAATTTCTGTGACAGTGGAAATAACTTCAGGAGACACCGGAAACTCCAACATTGCCACCTTCGAATTCAGTCCAGTGAAGTTTAATGCGAAAGCCTTAGTCACTTCTGCATGTCCTCCCTTCAATTTTTCGCAAAACCACCAGCAGCCAGCACTTCGAAAGGCCTTTGCTACCTCTTCATTCCTGAGATTAACATCTAACCCCTCCGGCTCTGTCCTCACACATTTACCAGATCGGTGTTCCTTTCTTTCCATGTTGCTTTGAATATTTTCACACAAGAAACTAATGGTGGCTTGTAGCATGAAAACAAACTTCGGCTTTGGAGAGCAGGCTCGCTTGCAGTAGTCCGTTTAAATAAGAACTTGGGCTTTTCATATAGCAAACACGTTCACATAATATGAAGAACCCATTATGAAATGACCATCTCTTATAACATCCCCTAAACTAACACACAAATACATGACTTCGGACCTTATGGCGAAATAATGGCTTATCATGACATGGAGAGGGTGTGAAATGACAATCATGAACGGACTTATGACTCACTACTCTCGGATTTGACATTCAAAGAAACAGCGCTGCAAAAAACCCTGAAACCCCGATTTCGTAGCGCGGGCAGTTCAAATTTAACAGGATGCACTACGAAATCGCTGACAAACAGAGCGCTGCGAAAACACGAAATCATCATTTCGCAGCTAAACTGACCAATCAACCCTGCGCTGCGAAACTGCGCAAGTACCAATGACATGACATGCTTTAACTAACAATGATGGAGGGTGTCTAATGATTTTTCCTTTACACGAATTCACATCAATAGCTCTTGAATTTCAAATTTCAAATTGACACATACTAATAAACCTATTCACAAGACTTCAAGACTTTATATAAAACTTATGGACAACCTTATATACATGCACTATAGTTTCAAGTGATAACATCATCAAAGGGCTTAGATTAAAATGATGAGCTCCTTTTATTTTCTCTACCTATTTAATGATCTACCAAGATTAAACTGTTTGGTCAGATTTTATTCTCTAACTATACACATAAAATTCAAAGCATGAAATAACCAAGATTAAACAATTTAATTATCATGGATTGTGGCATGATTAACAAGCTACACACAATCATTGTTATGCATAAAAGTAAATAGTAGTGGCATTTAGACTTGCACACTTTCATGGTCTCTTTTTGTTTTTTGGGGTTCATATATTTTCATTTATTTTTACCTTCTCTTTTTCTTTTTGTCCTTTGATATTTTTTAGGACATACCCTCTTTACATTTTTTAATTTTTAGATAATATGGAAAACATTTGCAGAAAGCAAAGCTATGTACAATATTACAAGGCTTAACCTTAGTCATTCAAAATTATGACTTCTATTGGTATAGGAACCTAATAGGGCCAAGCAGTCACTAGTGGCCAAGCTAAAGGTTTCAGAATTAGATGCATGTTCCGACTCTGAGTTAGAACCTAACAAGGGAAATGATAAAGGGAAGCAGATTATCGATGTGGAGCCTAACACCACCGTTTCCACCATGAAGATACAGAAGGAGAAACCCCAAGATCCAGAGGAGGAGGAGTATCTCTTCCACTCCTAGATGTGGTTAAAGGGATCCCTGCTACAGTTCATTATCGATAGCGGGAGCCAAAAGAACCTCATTTCGGTACATGTCATGAAGCAGCTGGGCTTCCTGGCCACAGAACATCCACAACCGTACACCATCGAGTGGCTTCACCAAGGACGAGAACTTCGCGTAAGCTAGCAGTGTCGCCTTCCATACAACATCAAGCCCTTCACAGATGATATATTGTGTGATGTTGCTCCCTTTGATGTTTGTGATGTATTATTAGGACAACCATACTTGTGGAAGTGACATGCTGTGTATGAATCAAGGCCCCGTGCTATTATTTTTACTTTGGGAAATAAGTTGTACAGGATAATAGAGGTAGCACCACCTACCGCCGTCTCTTTGGTTACTGCAAAACAATGCAGTAAGCTCATTTCCAAAATCAGGAAATTTGTTTTCCTGATGATATGCCCTCAAGGAAAGAAGAGGATAGTGGCCACGACCTCCAGACAAGGACCCTCTGCACGACAACTACAGATGGTCAAGGTCATGGAGGAGTATGAGGACATCTTCACCTCCTCTACACTGTCAGGTCAAGCACTCCATCGATCTGACCCCAGGTGCGTCGCTACCCAATGGACCAATATATTGGTGCTCCATTCTGGAGAACAATGAAATGAAGAGGCAGATTCAGGAGCTTCTGCAGAAAGGTTACATCCATCCGATTTCATCGCCCTGTGGGAGCCCAATCTTGTTGGTATAGAAGGAGGATGGGACTTGGATACTCTTTATTGACTATTGGGCACTGAACAAGATCACTATCCATAATAGGTACCTGATCCCACAGATTAATGACCTCCTATACCAACTGAAGGGGGGAAAATATTTCTGCAAGATCGATTTGAAGTCAGGATATCACTAGGTACCAATCGAACCCTTCGATGTGTGGAAGACTGCCTTCAAAGCCAAGGAGGGCCTTTTCGAATGGTTGGTTATGCCTTTTTGATTGACGAATGCTCCTGCAACCTTCATGAGGCTAATGGATGACATATTGCAGTGATTCACCAACTCATTTGTAGTGGTATACTTGGATGACATCCTGATCTTCAGCCAGAGTTGGGAAGAGCACCTCCACCGCATCCAACAGGTTCTCCAAACACTGCGACAACACAAGTTATGTGCCAATTTGGAGAAATGAACTTTTGGCATGACCTAGGTTCAATATTTGGGATACATTATTGATGAACGGTGGGTGCATGTGGATCCAGCCAAGATCCAAGTCATTCGGGATTGGCCATCTCCAACCACTTTGACAGAGCTCCACAACTTTCTAGGTATTGCCAACTTCTACCACAAGTTTGTGTTGGGATTTTCTCATATCACTTGGCCCTTGAGTCAAGTCACCAAGGGAGGAGCGAAAGCAAAATTATTTTGGTTTTAATCTCAACAAAATGCATTCATAGAGTTGAAAGATCGCCTCTACTCGACACCAGTGCTCACATTACCATACTTGCAACAACCATTTGAGGTCGAGATGGATGCCTTTGACTATGCTATTGGGGTAGTCCTTACTCAACATGGGCATCCAGTGGCATATCACAATGAGACACTTTCAGACACAGTTCAGAAGTATCCCACTTATGACAAAGAGATATATTCCATTATGCAAGCCTACTGACAATGGAAGCATTACATTTTGGGGAAGGAAACAGTCATCCACACAGACCACTGACCCTTGCAGTTCATATAGACCCAAGGGAAATTGCAGAATGATCACCATTAGAAGTGGTCCACATACCTGCAACAATTCCATTTGAATATCAAGTATAAGAAGGGCAGCACCAATAATGTTGCAGATTGCCTCAATCGACCTCCGATCATGGCGTTAACCACCGTGCTCAACTCTTGCGGGCACGAGACTTCTGAATGGACACTTTTCCACAAAAGTGATCCAGAATTTGGCCACACATACCAGACACTCTTGGAGGGTCAACATGTTCTATATTTTCACCTCCAGGATGCCCTATTATGCCACCCGGGTGACCTTTGTGTTCCTTCAAGCGAGCATGCCAAGATGATTTGGGAAGCACACTATAGTCGGGTTGCTAGGCATTTTGGGGTCGAGAAAATGGTGGTAGTACTGCATAATTATTTCTATTGGCCAAATCTTCGACAAGATGTCGAGAAGTACATCAGATCATGCAATTCCTACGCCATTGCAAAACTAACCATCAAGAATGAATCAAGGCCTCTGCCTACCCCTAATCGACCTTGGGATTCCATCTCCATGGATTACATGTCAGGCCTTCCTTCTACTAAGCATGAAAATGATTGTGTTTTTGTGGTCGTCGACAGGTTCTCGAAGATGGCCATTATGGACGCCTACAAGAAGAATATCACGACAGAAGCCACTGCTAAACTCTTATTTGAACGAGTGTAGGTAAACTTTGGGATCCCATAGTCTATTATCTCAGATCGAGATAGCAAGTTCCATAGTACATTTTGGTCCAGTCTCTGGTCGATGCTGGACACCAAACTCACTAAGTCCATAGCCTTCCATCCTCAAACTGATGGCTAGGTAGAGGTTGTCAATAGGATGATCGTACACATTCTGCGCATGTACAACTCAAAGCATCCATGCACATGGGATGAGAGGCTCCCCTATGATCAACATAGCTAAAATCAGGCTCTCCATAGCTCGACTGGCCACAACGCTTTTCAGGTTGGCTTGGGATTCCAGCCACTATGTCCCATTGATGTGGCCATGCCATTTGCATCTACTCACGCAGATTCGGCTCATGTCCAATCCGAAACGGATAAGGAAAATAGCTTCATTGAGAACATCCAACATATTCGCCAGTAGGTCCACGACAATATGGAGAAATCAAATGCCAAGTACAAGCAGCGACATGATCAACATTGGGTACCACACAAGTTTCACTTGCAAAAGGAACACCTTACCGGAGCCTATTGGAAACTTAGACCACTCCAATATGGTCCTTAAACCATTACCAATGTTGTGGGAGACAATGCATTTGAGCTCAGCATTCCCCCATTCCTTGGCCTACACCCAATGTTCAATGTGGACGGCCTTCGGCCATACTTTCCACCATTACTAGACACATCTGACATTATAGAACAACTCACATCCACAGAGTTAAATCTAGATTGCATGGAACAAGCTACAGCTGATTGGATCATGGAATAAGAGATCAAGCACACTCACTAACAAAATATCCAACTATATTGAGTTTTCAAAGTAGGCCAACTCCTTCACCAGGGCAACTAGCTCACTAGGGACCAAGTTCAGCAGAAGTTTCCTCATCTCATGGAGGAACTCAATGCAATGGGGACCATTGCTTCCTAAGGGGGGAGGAATGATCCAAGTGGATTTTGGTGGCCACCTGCCAAATCCACTTGAGCCCCCACCATTGTTTTTTTAGCTTTTCAGTTTCCTTAATTGTAGCACAATTTATTATTTTTAGCCTTTTTTCGGGTCTTGAACTTCCGGAGTCATTTTAAGACCCTAAACGACTTTTTTTGGGAAAACTAAGAGCAACATAGGTCCATGGACCAGTATTTCTCTTCCCAAAGTTGTAGTTCTCGGATGGATCTTTCTAACAAGATATCGTGCGCATCAAACAGAGATCGTATGCCAAAGTTACGACCCCGAGAAGTTGATGTACCAATTTACCCAAATGGGGCCCACAGTTTGGCGTTTCATCTTCTAGGGTTAGGTTTTTGGATGTTTAGGGTTTTCCATTGTTTCTCAACAATAAATAGGCCTTTGAGCCTCATTGTAACATAGTTTAGAGGCATGTAGCCGCCACATCTCTCCTTAGAGATAGGATACCATCGCCCTATCTAGTTTATTTCCATTTCTGCTTGTAAGCATATTTAAGTATTTTACAGTAATGAAATGAAGTATTATTTCTGCTGCATCTCTATATGTATGGTTATATCTATAATTTGTTGCATTCTTATTTAAATCCAGATCACTAATTAGGTTGGATAATATAAATGACACAAAGCAATGCTTCCATGTCCTCATCCTTTCTTAATAGTTCATCTGAAACAACATTTTTCTTCCCTTTTCTATAGATGATTTCAAAGTCATAACCCAACATCTTTGGGACCCATTTTTGTTTCTCTTCTAAAGATAATATTTGTTCCAAAAAGTATTTAAGACTATCATGATTGGTTTTTACCTTGAAGTGTCTTCCCATTTGGTAAGGTCACTAGTGATTTAGTGCATGTAGTATTTGCCAACATTTCCTTCTCATAAATGGCTTTATGTAAATACTTTCCTTTGATTGGGTGACTTTCAAAAGAAGTGGGTCTTCCTTCTTGCATGAAAACAACACCAGTTCCATTTCATGAGGCATCACATTCCACAATAATGGTTTTTGTTAAGTTTGGTGTAGCTAAGACTGGTGCTTGGCACATTTCCTCTTTAAGATGTTCAAAAGCCTTAGTTTCTTCTGGAGTCCAAGAAAATTCATCTTTCTTAAGTAATGTTGTTAGAGGTACTACTATTCTTCGATAATTCTTAACAAACTTGCAATAATATCCTGTCAACCATAGAAATCCTTGGAGATGCTTTATGGTTGTGGGATTTTCCATTCCTTAATGGATTTAATTTTTTTAGGGCCTACCTTAACACCCTCTTGAGATACAATATGACCCAAATATTCCACCTCTTGTACTCCAAAGAAACATTTGGAGGTTTTTTCATATACTTATTTCTCCTCCAATAGTTTGAGAACCTATTCTAACAGCTACAACACCCTCCAAAATTTTGGGTTACACTCAATTTTGGACCATTCCTTGGTTTTGTAGATTGTTTTTGCAAACACTGAAGCTTTTTTCATGAGCTTTCTTGAAGTATTTTGTTCCCTTTTGCATGTTGGGTAAAATGTCATCTTTTAGCATGTTGGTTGTCGCATCATGTGTATAAGCCCATTCTAGTGGTTCTAATAGGTCATCTTTGGGAAAATTAGTTGTTCTAACCTTGTAAGTACCCATCACACTCATTTCCAAAGTTTTGATCATTGTCACACAAGTGTCATCACGGTTGTCATAACGTGCATCTTTGGTGTCTCACTTGTCGTAACTTGTCATAAAGTTGTCGCATGGAGGGAAATGATTTGATGATGTGTTTGGATGATCTATCTTGTCATGTAATTCAAATATTCTAAGTGTGTGATCATAGTCAAAATCCATCACCGATCTCACCAATCCCACACTTAGCCATTTTCAGAATCAATTCCCAACTGAGCAACCTAGCTTCACCGGGCCTCCCCTGAGCTGCCCATTGCACAATCTTAGTCCTCAACCTGCGACCTTGCTACTTGGAACTGCGCAATGTGCAGTTACCACCTCCTAAGACTACTGCACTACGTAGTTTCTATGCCCAAGCCTTGACCTTGACCTCCATAATTGTGCAATCATGTCCCCTAGTCCACTTCACAACCTCAATCCTCAAGCTCATCCCCTTAGCCCTTGAATTTCATAGCTTTTCAATATCCTAACCTTCCTTGACTCCTAGAACTACACAATGAGCTCTCTCAGTGCCCATCCCTTCAACTTGTCCCATTGGCTCCAAAAACTGTGTAGTCTTGTGCCGCAACCTAGCCTGAACTGCACACTACGTAGTCTCAAGGCTCAAGTCTACCCCTTTACTATTTGAAATGTGCAACTGCACAGTCCCTAAGTCCATCTTCCCATTCTGTCACTTGTTCCAGGCTTAATGGTGGACCATAATGCATCATCTTAGAATAAGAGGTTTTTGGATTGATGTCGTCTCATCATGAGCGAATTGCAGGAATATGTACCCTATCATGTCATGGAAAGATGATGAAGAAGGAGAAGAAGGAGGGAATCATGCCCAAAGACTCTTTTGCATCTAAACTTACAATTTGATTGTTCAAGAGAAAGTGAAGGGACACTATTTTGCGACCACTATTCAAGACTTGAGATGATTGAAGATTCCTCATCACCAATCCATACAGAGGTGAAAAGAAAATCATCTTCAAGAAGACATCCCACACATATCAACAGTAGTGACTTGACATTTCCACATCATCAAGCAGTTCATGTTACCACTGTCATGTCATGTCATGATTGGTCATATGCCATATCACTATTATGGATCATGTATATTGTATTCAAAATGTATTCACACGCATGGAATGTAAAGGGTCATGTCAGTTGAAAAGTCATAGGAAGTCAAATAGTCATGAGGGTAGTCAAAGAGTCACCCTTGGTTATATATACTCCCTCATTATATGAGAAAAGGAATTTTCACCTTGGCCCCTCCCACTAGAATTAGAGAGAAGTTATTTCTTTGGGGAGCAAGCAGTGGCTCCAATGCTCCACTACAAGAGCTACTGATGTACATTGTAAAAATGTGTCTTGGAACTTTTACTTAATAACAGAAGCCTTCAAGGCTAGCACGTTCTTCATGCATGGACTATGAATGTTTGTAAGACTATTCTGCAGATGTTTGTACTTCATGTTTGCTTTCACATGTGCTAAGATAGTTGACCTATTTCTGTTTTTTAGTACTTATCTTGTTGAGAATGTGTTGTAATGGTTTTTATTGTTGTCCCATCCTTATGGACTATTCTGTAGGATATTAGACAAATATTTCTTCCTTTATTGGTTGTAACGGTTGTCGCATCCTTTTTAAACTATTCTGCTAGATGTTAGATCGGTCCTTCCGGTTCATGTGTGTCTCTTCTTGGGTGGTACTACTACCTCTTTCTCTTAGAGTCTCACTTTTCTCCCCTCTCCACAGTAGAAGAACCTTGATCCATTTACAACTGAACACTCACCAGGCACTCCTTCTTGCTTTACGAAGGCACCATTGCATCCCTTTCTCTTGCTGACAGTTAGTGCCAAGGAAAATATTTAAGGATTTTGAAATCAGGCCTTGATACTAGATGAGACTCCTACACCAAAAGGTGTGAGGTCTAATTGGGACTTCATATCGGGGAGACCCCCTAAATGTTGGCAGGTCCAACATCGTCAATATTTCTAGTGCTAGAAGGAGGGAAGCTAGAATTTTATGGTTGATAACCCCACAAACCCCAATCTTACTTCCTCTAGTAAAGGCAATAACATTCCCAAAAACTCCTCTACACACATTCCTGAAGTTGGTAATTCTTCCTAGTCTAATGCGGCATAGACTTATGAACTCACATACGAACAACTCTAGGCCATCCGCCCCATCACCTGAAAGTTTGCAAGAGAAATTGGATTGATACTTGGAATAGAAACTCTTCCATATTTTATGAAGAAGAAGCAAACCATACCTATTGGGATAGTGGTTTCAATGGTTGAAGAGTTGGTTCTCACCACCCTTGAAAAGTTAGAAAACTCTGAAGAAAACAAAGAAAAACCAGAACAACCTCCAACCTTCAACGGTGGTGACAGTGCTAACATAATCCTCTCAGATGATACTTTATGTGGGTTGGGCGGAGAAGAATAAGAAGAGAAAGAAGGTCAATCATATTTTGAAGAAAAGTGGAAGACAATGAAGAAGAGATGGTAGACCAAGATATAGATTGGATGTCTCAGGGTCCACTTACACTACCAAGTGTGTTACATAAGATTCCAAGGCATCCAGAGAAGCTTCTAATGAAGTATGACCTTTGCATAACAGTAAAGTCAGAGGATCATTTAGAAAAATTCTACCTACATTTGAAAACACTTGAGGTATGCTATGATGATGTTGCATGTAGACTATTTCCGTGTACCTTAGATGGTAGAGTAGCTATGTGGTATCATAGTTTTACTCTGAATTCTATCTAGAACTAGAGAGGGTTTAAGAAATATTTCCTTAAGAAATTTTCTAATGACAAGACCCTTGCCATGTTATTGAAAGAGCTAGGCAGTCTCAATAAGTTCTCAACAAGTTCTTAATAAGTTCTCAAAAAACACTAAAACTCATGATTCAATCACCATTGATTATTACACTTTTGCCTTGTCGACCAAAATTGTGCAGTTTGTAAAGAGAATTGTGAAATAAGCTTTGATTGAAAATTATGAAGAGGCAATCATGGTTGAAAAGGACTTGTGTGTGATCATAGTCATTGTAGACAATGAACTAGCTAAAGACTCCAAAGACACGGGTAAAAGGTCTCAGGCCTCAGTAAGTAAGTCCAAAGAGAAAGAAACTATTGATCTTGAAATGTTGACTCGTACTGTCAAGACTCTGTTGAATGAGTTGGAAGAAATGAAACAAAGGTCAAGCAAGACCACAGTAAGTAGCAAGCCTCCTAAGTTCAACCTATTTAGAAGGACTGCAAATTATGGCAGTAGCAACAACTAACTGACTAAGTCTGCGCAGAGCTCCAACGTTGTATTGAATAATGAAAACATGGGCATGGACCAATATTATTCTTATCATCAAGAATATCATTCTGTGAAAACATGTCCATAGTGGAATTAGACCATGATCATTCTTGTTATGTATCTTGTTGATGTAGTAATGGCTGAGGAGAATACCAAGCCTATAGAAGAAGAGCCAGAAGCTACTGCAACCGAAGAGACTTCAATTGTGGGCCACGCAGTAAACATGTTAAATTACATACTCACAGCCCAAAAGAGCACGATCGATAAACAACCTTCAAGTGATGGTCCAGCCCAAAATTAGGACAATCGATACGATATGAGAAGCCAAGGGTTGGATAATGGACCACATTTAACGAAGTAGAAACTCAAATCAAATTCGTTAAGAAACATCGGTCCACCCGTTAGCTCAACAGAGAACACGTAGAGCAAGTATGGTAATGTAGTTACAACAAAATGTGCTTTCGTAAGTAATAAGAGTAAGACCAACATTCTGGAAGTCACAAACCAAGTCATGCCCATAGACACTTTGGAAATCCTTCCCGCTGTAGAATAAAACATAGTTGAGGACATGAGGAAGATTTGTGCAAATATTTCAATGTTCGAGTTAACAAAGATCATGAGCCAACGGTACATTCTATTACACGCACTTGGGAAGTCCTCCACAAGTAACGATGCCCCTTCAGATAAGGGATCAGGTACATCCTCTTGTTCTCTCGAGTCAGTACTAAATGCTTTAACAATGGAAGAAAATACACTTTGCCCTCTGTTTTTGTTAACATTTGAAATTTTCAATTAGAATGTACACAATTGCTTGGTTGATTATGGTGAAGCAATAAATGTAATGCCATTATCTGTCGCAAATAAAATAAAAGAAAAATGGAATAAAATAAATGCACATATTATTCAACTGGACAAGACTCTTGTCCACGTAGTTGGTGAACTTAGAGACTTGATTATATGACTATCATTCGATGATCAAGTTCACCAATGTATAGACATAGTAATTATGGACATACTAGAGCCATATGGAGTAATGTTGAGCAGAGACTGGTCCAACAAGTTACAAAGGTGCTTTGCTATGGATTGGTCACACTTATGGCTTTCGTATAAGGGAAGAAACAATTAGATTCAATTCGACTGAGAGAAATACATGAAACACACTGTCACTCCCTTGAACAAACAAAATGAACTGGTGGATTTCACAAAACTCATTTTTTAAAATTGCTTCTTGGAAACACAACTGGGGTGTTATCTTGCACATCCATTCATAGTCCCATCAAAACCATAGTTGGAACTCATTCCTAGTCCAACTAGTGGAAATGACCTTTATAAAGTTAGTAGTAGTAGTACTAATAATAGTACTACTGTAGTTTATACTCCTTGTACATAGGACGTGTGGACTTTATACTTTGATGGTTCCAAAACGTATGAGGGCTCTAAAGCTGGTTGTGTTTTAATAGACCCATTGTAGAGAAAACATTTGATCTCTAGCCACCTGTAATTCTAGTGCACAAAAAATGATGTAGAATATCAAGCACTCATCCTGGGCTTGCAAAGAGCCATTGACCTTGACATTGAGTTCTTAAAAGCAGTAGGTGACTCAGAAATTGTGGTTCGATAGGTACGCCATACATTATGTGTCACCTCATCTTAAAAGTTATCAACAAGAGGTATGGCATTTGGTTTCCTATTCCAAAGCTTTTAATATCATTTATGTTCCAAGAATGCATACACAGTTGTGGATGCATTAGCAAATGCCGTTGGTAGGTTGTCACCATTGAGGGATGGTTTTTCCATTGAAATTATTTATAAGCCATCTGTC
Organism: Pinus tabuliformis; assembly: GCA_031772625.1. Lineage (NCBI taxonomy): Eukaryota > Viridiplantae > Streptophyta > Pinopsida > Pinales > Pinaceae > Pinus > Pinus tabuliformis. The sequence goes on from CM062818.1 coordinate 1,768,134,289, forward strand.
CTCGATAATATCACTAATTTACGCGTTTTTAAAGATGACCAGCAGATACTGTGCTTCATGGCGAACGCTGATGTGTTCAAAGACACAACAATTGATGAGGATAAGCACGAGAAGGCATTGTAGGATGCAGAAAGTACAAGTAAAGGAAATCTCATCCCAATGGGTGTGGTATCATTGGAGAAGTTGTATGACCTGTAGAATCACTTTTGGGGACCTGTTAATGTTAAAACCCATAGTTCCATGCTATCACATGAGAAGATTAACTTGGGAACAAAAAAGGATCTGAAGTACGTCAATCCTGGTACTTGTTGTACACCATAGGAGAGGCAAGCCTTTATCCCCCTATTCAAGAAGTACCAAGATGTGTTCGCGTGGATGTACAATGAGCTTAAATCTTATGACATGTGAATCATCCACCATGTGATACCAATAAAATACATGGCCAATCCATTCCAACAAAAATTGAGAGAAGTACATCCAACTCTTGAGCCTCCTATTCAGAAAGAGTTAAGGAAATCATTGGATGCCTGGATCATATACAGAGTGCGACACTCAACTTGGGTGTCAAATTTGGTCACAGTAAGAAAGAAGTCAGGGGAAATCCACTTGTGTGTTGATTTTTGGAATCTTAACCGCACCTCAGGCAAATGATAATTATGTCATGCCATCTATGGAGAAGATGTTGCAAACAATATTGGGGTTAGAAATGTTTCCGTTGCTAGATGGTTACTCAGGATACAACCAAGTTCTGGTTTGAGAGCCTGACAAACTTAAAACGACTTTCCACACGAAGTGGGGCACATTCGCATTCAAGTAGATATCATTTGGGTTGTAAATGTTGGTGCAACATTTCAACGCACTATGGACATTATATTCCATGGGATGATTAGATAGAATGTAGTGGTCTATCTTGACAATGTAACAATATTTTCTAAACAGAGGTCAGACCGCATACACCACTTAAAGAAAATTTTTGAGTGATGTCGCAAGTATAGGATATCTTTAAATCCCAAGAAAAATATCTTTGTGGTGTCCGAGGGTAATCTCTTGGGCCACATTATCGCGAAAAGTGGGATTAAGGTAGACCCAGATAGGGTCAAAGAAATCACATAGATTCGCTTCCCAACGAATAAGAAGGCCATGCATTCCTTCTTGGGGAAAATCAATTTCTTCCACAAGTTCATCTTCGACTACGCTCAGATTGTTAAGTCGATACAAGAGATGGTGAAGAATGCAATCTATAAATGGGATAAAAGGGAAAATGATGCATTTTCCCATATTAAATAGGCTATTGCAGAAGCACCTGTTAACCTCCTATACCAATAGGTTTCTTTTTTGATGATTGACAATGGGAGTGCCAAATATGTTCATCTTTGATGCTGCAAAGGTTCCATATTTTGTGAAAAAAAGAAAGAAAGGTTAAAAAATGTAAAGAGGGTATGCCCTAAAAAAAATAATCAGAGGGAAAAAAGAGTAAATTGGTCAGGAAAAATAATAAAAATGAACCCCAAATCAGAAGACCAGGAAAGTGGCCAGCCAAAATGCCACTGCTATCTCATTGGCAGCCTCACAATGTGCAAATACTGCTGCTAATCATACTTGATGGGTGGCCCAATAGTTCAATCTGGATCATTCCATGTTTAAATTGCTTGTTATAGAATAAAGAAAGAGTATCTGTCCAAACGGTGCAAGCTTGGCAGATGAGTAGCTAGATAGAGAAAGTAAAGGAGCCCAACTGCTTAATCTGGGCCCTTGGAAGAGATAAGGGTAGATTTGGATAGGAGGGCAGTCAAAAGAAAAATGGATAATCAGGGTTTGCAAGTCTAAGTGCACCCATTCAAAAGGAAGAAAAAATGTTAGGTGTATTAGGCTGGGTAAGTAGTTTGAGGTTGTAGAAGCAGGGTTTTGAGCTCTTTTTGTATGGTTAAACAAAACTTGTCTCATCAATGACAGAAGTGTCAAAGCAGTTGTTTGGTTGCATAACTATGGAAGCATGTCTAACTCACTTTCCCCCCTTTAAATTTTCTTACTAACACCCCCTTGAGGACATTGGCTTCTGCCCAACAAGTCCTGCTTTTAGTTCATTTTTGTAAAATATCAAGTCAAGTTTTGACTTTCTTCAATGAAAAGAAGCCACATTTCTTGTGTAAAATCACTCCTCCACATTCCATTCACTTCTTATGTCTAAGTTTCAGTTCATAAACTTAGCCTCTCCCCTATTCTTTCACCTCACAAACTCATATTAACCTCTAATTCTATTATATAGCTCCCTAACTACTTTCCCATCCCTATTGCTCCAAAAACTATATAAAATTCCAAAAAATATTACATATCCTACCCTATAGCATTATAGCTATGTAAATAAAGTTTCGGGAAATAATAGTCCATCTGGGACTGTTATGAACCCTTCCGCGTCCTAAACCCAGAGTTACTTTAACCTCTGGTTAAAGTAATAACCATGGTCCCCCTCCTTTGTATACAAACCTAACCCTGCTCCTATTCGCGCTCATTATTAAGGTTTGGTGTTAAATCTTTTTATTTTAACATTAAACTACGTTTCCCCGCATAAACCCATAAACCCATAAACCCGCTTTAAACCAAAGTTTGTGCCCCACCATGGCATATTATTATTTAATACTCGGGTGGGTCCTGCACCTGACCCCCTGCTGCCTCGCCTGCCCCGTCCTCTGTCCGATCTCCCAAGCCATAGATCAACGGTGGGCGGTTATTTTCACGCCCCGATCCGCCGGAGGTTAGCGTCCGAGGGATGGGCGGTTTCCCTGCCATACCCCCGCCACGCGTCATCCTCCCGGCGTGCTCGGAGGCCCCTCCCCCAATACCGCTCAGGCCGAAAGGTGGTGCGGGAGAAAACCAGAAACCACTCTCTGCCCTTGACGTCAGCGCCACATCGCCGCTTACGTCACCTTCGCGTCGACCCGCTGCAGCCCCGTGTCATTGCCACCTCATCCGCTTGCGTCCCCACCCTGCAACCGTGTCCTGCGCCACGTCGTCGCTCAGTCAGCTGCCACGTCACCCTGCCGTACACGGGACCCACCGATGATGTCATGCTGATGTCATCGCAAAAAAGTGCCAAAAGCGCTAAAATTCCAAATTTTTATAAAAAAGCACGCGTTTCGACCATTTTTAGTCATTTTCATTGGTTGTGTTGGAGAGATGCGTGTGCTGTTTTGCATCCGTTTGCTTCCAGAATTTGAATTCAACCAAGCACGCCCCTGCCATCTCCAAATTCGCCACCATTGTTCTCCATTGCACCAGCTCAGTTGCCCTCGGCGCCATTATAACCAGGTATTTGCCCAATTTCACCTGTTTTCCCTGTTCTTGCCATTCTCTCAGTTTTATATACTTAGAAAACCTACAAATTCCTAAATTGAAATCACTCACACGCCTAAAAACTGCCTAAATTCACTGATTACTCTCCCCCATTAGAAGAAAACCCTGGCAACCCCCGTCCATTCACAATTTCACCGTGGAAAACCATTTTTAAGCTCGGGTTCCCGACAAAATTCCACAACAGCTCGGCATTATCCTTTTCTGCCAAGTTCCACTCAAAAACTACAGTAAATTGAGCTGTGATAATCCTCATTTCTTTTGCAAGTTTCCCTTACAGTCTGTTAATCTAGAGAGTTTATCAAAAAGAGAAAAGCCCTTCCAAACTCTGCAAATTGTCCTCTTTGTGATAGCCACAAACATTGGAGGTTATTGTCTCATTTGAACTCATTGTGCAACCCCTTTGCAAAATCCTCAAAAAGCAGTTGGTCTCAGTCTGTTACTGCTCTAGACTTCACTTCAAATATAAGCTCAGAAAATTTCAGAATGGCCACTCCAACAGCTCTAAACATCACTCCTATGAATCCACCCAACAAAGAGCTTGAAGCAATGCCTCTAGCTGATAAGGATTACCTCATTCAAGATTTGGTTGGGGACAGGAATCACTTGCAAACCTTCTGCCAGTTGAGAAACAGTTTTTTAGGCAACTGTGACATGTATGGCATATGGGAGTCTAATTTGCCTTTTTACTTCCTTCCTTTTGTTAATATTTTTCCTGAGATTATCCGTCTGTGTGCTGAGAACTATGAGCCAACTCAGAGAGCTGTCAAGTCTCCATCTGGGAGCATACTTTTTCATATTACTCCTGACTCTATCAACCAGATGTTAAACTTCAAACAGACTCAGCTACTGGTTCCTTTTTCTATGAAATATTTGCTGGATGAAGGCTCCAAGCTCTCCAGCTCTGAGATTGCAAGAATTGCCAAGACATTCATGAGGGCAGACCGCCAACCTACAGAGCCCCCTCCTTTCCTATATGTCAATTTCAATGAGGTGGGCAAGCTGCTTGTAGATATGATCTCCTATGTGTTAGGTTTTAAAACAAGTGAGCACATTGATGAAACAGTGTTGGTTTTATTGTCTGCATACAACCCAGGACAACCCCCTGCTATCAAGTATAACTATGCCAAGTTCATAGCCAATAAAATGCATGACCAACTAGTGAAGTCGGATAGAGAGGGAGTCTTTAAATATTCATCATATATCTATCATTTATTCATGTATTACCAGTCTGAGTGCTTCCAATGCCCCATCAAAAAGTTGGATTCAAAGGGTGAAAGAAGGTCTGTTGTCTTTTGGTCATCAATTTTTCATGAGGTCCAAAACTCCCCATATTCTTACTGTGAGTTCATTGACCAATTTGTTTATCCAGTCTCTTGTCTCCTAATGAGAACTCCTCCTCCTAGATTGTCATATGACATGCAGAAGATATTGCAGCTATCCAAGAATTACAAAATTGGTGATTGGTATCTCTACCAAAATCACACTGTCATTAGAATCTATGGTTGTGAGCTCTGTCCTTACAGGCTCCCAAGATATGTACCAATGAGACTTTTTTCCTTAGAATATTACAGGCAACTCATCAATTCAGATCTCACTCATTTTCATAGTGCCAAGAAGAAAGCTCGCCTAAAATTCAAAGACCATCTAGGCCCCTTTATTATGAACAAGAAAGAAGGTTGGCAAGATGCTGACCAAATATTGAAGGAAAAACTCAAGTTGAAAAGGAGTTTCTGGTGGGTTCCTTATGACCCAGAGGGCTTTATCAGTGCCAGAAGAGTTAAATATAGGTTGACAGCATATGAGCATTGTAAATTTCCACAAATTGAACAATATGCCAACCAAGATGAGTGGGTGGCAGGGACATTAGTTGAAGAACTCACTCAGGAAGAAATAATGGAACAAAATGTCAAAGATTTGGAAAAAACTCTTGACTTGGATTCTTTTGACCAGGTGACTTTCAAACTGCCACACCAAGTTGGAGAGGGCACATCCACCACTGCAACTTCACAAGCTGCCCAAGAACCATCTACATCAGCAACAGGTACAGCAAAAGGAAAAGAAGTGATGGAGGCAGAGCAAGAAGTGGTTACAGAACAGCCTACCACCTCAAGTGAACAAACTCAAGGGCAGGTTCCTCCACAGCAAACAGAGGCACTGCAAGTGCCAGCTTTACAAACTCCTACCAATGAGGAAAGAGGAAAGAAACGAGACCGAGAAGACTCCACACCTGCTAGTGGGTCTACACAGCAGCCTGAAGCCAAGAGGCAAAGAGTTGATTCCCCAATTGAGGAGGAAATTAGTGAAGAGGTCCTGGAAAGTCCAAGGAGAGAGAGGGAAGCAAGTCAGCAGACACCTAGTAGCTCTTTCCAGCAAGAGCAAGAGAGGCACCAGGGAATGGAGATATCCTCTTCAACATAACAAAGCAAGCGACCACCTGGTATCAAAACTGCTTTCATGGAAATCAAGGCTCAAAATGAGCTGTTAAGAATACAGTTATATGATCAGTTTCTTAAGGCAACCCCTGCCAAACAACAGAGATTGATGGCAGCATATGACTTCAAAGAAGAAAAAATGATTCTCAGCCATTTCAAGCCCAAGATACAGCAGCCACAGTCAGCTGCAGATTATGTGAAGACAAATTTAGAGGTCCTTGCCAAGGACATTCACCCCATGGATCAAATAGAGTTGCACAAGAAAACAGGTGAGATGGTCTATGCCACTCTTGCAGATAAGGCCATGATGGCCCATGAATTGAAGGAATCTTTGAAGAACACAAATACTCAGCTAGATTTGGAAAGAATGTCCTCCTCAGCCAAAGATAACAGAATAAAAACATTGGAGGACATTATTGTGGACCTAGGACATGATCCTAAGGATCCTAAGGGTGTCAGAGCCCTTATGAAGAAAAAAGAAGATGATATTGCTGCCCTTAGAAAACAATTGGGGTTGTCCTCTACTTTGCACCCTCAAACTGCAGAGCTGGTACAAGAAAACGATGTTGAGGATACAATGGATCTATTGATGAGAATGAATCAAAGAATTATTCAGATGGAGAAAGAATTGGAAAGAACAGTCCAAGGCAAGCAGGGAGAGTCGACCTCCCAGCCACCTCAAACAATTCCAACTGATGTCCCTGTTCCTCCTGCACAAGCAGCAGCAATCCCTCCGGTCATCCCAACAACTACAGCAGCAACAACTACAACAACACCTGAATCTAGCATGAGCACGGAAGAAATGACGAAAGCTGTCAAGGAGCTAAAAATTCAGGCAATAGAGGTGAAAGAGGCCAAGGAAAAGTTGGCCAAACTAGAGGCAAACTATGACAAATCAAAAATGACAGTAGCTGAGAAACAAAGAGAAATAAAAGCTTTGGACAACAAGGTACAGGCCTTAGAGAAAGAGCTGGCTCTAGACAAAACTCTAGCAGAAATAAAGAAGATTTTGTGGGCCAAAATTCAATCAGTCAATCACTGACCAATGACGGTCAATACAGGCTATATATGAGCAGATCAACTTAATAGGCCTGGTGCAATTTGAAAATAAAAGAGCTAGAGCAGCCTTAGGGAATATGCCTGAGCAAGCCAATAAGATGATCAACTTTTTGAACAAACATACCAAAGAGGAGCTTGCAGCCATGCAAATCATGAGTAGAATAGATACCATATTGACAGCAAAGAGGGTGCTGACTTTAAGAAGTTTTGTACAAACTCTGGAAAGGAGATGTCATGAAATGCAAGTAGATGTAGACAATTTCAAGCTGAAGCTTGTAGTATTACAAAGCAGAGGATTGCCCAGCTTGTTGACCAGCGCTGGAAGACTGCTGACCCGAGAAGAATATGCCACCAGGGTGAACAATTATGTTACAAATCAGATTACTGCATCTTCAAGTTCCCCAACAGAAACAAGGCCTCCCTCAGGACAGATTCTCTATGACAAATTAGAGAACTTGTTTTACATTGAGCATGAAATCAATCACCTGTTTCAGACTCCACCCAATTTTTATAAGTATACAGAAGCTGATGAGACACTCATAAAGATACAAAAACATCAGCGACCTCTTGAGGATTGGTGGTAGGCAATGCTAGAAATTTTGCCAAGGTAATTTCGGTCTTTTTCCTCTTCTGTTCAGCTGCAGATTTTGGTTATCCACAGGTCATCTACAGGTCTTAGAATTGAGTATGTAGGCACCGGACAAAGCATAAAGACAACAGGTAGAGTAGGTCAACGCAGTGACTCAGCAAAGCACTGAGACAGCAAGCCCAAAAAACGCAAATTTGAGAGCGCAGCCCCAGCCGACTCAGTTGGTCTCAAAAGTCAAAATTCTCTGACAGAATGGAAAACTAATACACTAATATTTACTGTAGCATTTACTTTCTTCATTTACTTCCTTGGAAGAGTTGGTGATGTAATTTATTACATGAAGAATCATCATCCAGATATTTTGTATCTTATTTTTGTATATATACCTCCCCAAAGAATGTATTTGGGGTTGGTTGGTGATTTTCTCTCAAGGAGCTGCGCTGTAAATTTTCAGACTTTATAATACAACTGGCTGGTGAAGTTCATGGTTCCTGTACTGTCTGGATGTGAAAGTAATACGCTGCGTTCTGCTACAGAATTCCTGTGATGTTTAATGGAACAATAAGTTTTCCTAAACCATGTTTTGTCTTTTTTGTGTTTGCAAAATTCACATATATGTTTCATGATCTTAGAAATAGAGAAGAAGAATAGCTCAGGACTTGTTTGAATGCACCCTCTGCTCAATCTCTATTTCTAATTGTGTTTTCTTCAAAATTGGTCATAAATATGAATTCTTAGTTGCTCATGTTTGCACTGATTCTTTCATTATGAATTCTGTTTAGGAATTCTTAATTGCTCCTAGATAATATTCTTACACTTTCCCTCTATCAGCATAGTGAAAGATCCTTGACTACCTTTCACTCCCTGATTACATGCCATCAGTTCCCAGATTCGAAGAATTGTTCCATAGATGCCTGTCTAGCTCTGTAGCATTACCTTTTCCCAAGAAATACTTTCAGTAATACACCATAATTGACTCCATTTCCCAATAGTCCAGACTATTCTGAGACTGCATACCAGTTCTGCCTGAAATCATCACCCAACCAAATTTAAAACAAAATCTTGTACATCATAACTAGCCTAAGAATTATTCCAAAACAAAGCTAAATCATAAAGAGAGAGCCCTCTCTGATTGTGGGTAGGCTAGGACCTGCAGCTAAAAGATTGGTTAGTGGTTACCTCGGCCGTATTCCCTTAGGATGCGGGAACAACCTGAGTGTTAACATCATTGGCGACTCCAATGGGGAACTTGAATGTCTATTTGTGATTGCTGTACATTTTCTAGTTTTAGGATTTAGACAGCTGTTCCAAAGATTCAATTACTTTTCCTCATTTCAACATATTCAAAGAAAATCCAAAGCCTCCCTTGTTTCAAATAAATTCCTGTAAAATATTGTGAAAAATTGTGTTTATAAAATATTCCCAAAAATACCAAAAACAGGTTTAGAATCTGGCTCCAAAGAAGAAAACTCGTTATACTAGGTCAAACCCTGACCCGGATCCTCCAGTTGTTTTTGACAATCGCAACTTAATCCCAAAGATCCTTAGAAAACAAGGGGAACAAGAAGACTTTGCTAATTCAAGCCCTGAAACAGTTCAGCAAAACTATATTCCAACCCCTGCTAAAGCTTCATTCCGTCTTCATATTGCTCCTACTTCTCCTTCTTCCTCATCCACCTCTCAAAACACTTTCTCTGCACTTCCATCCACAACACATATTTCTGCTACTATCCTTGCTGTCCCAGCTGTCCCATTTCTTCCTGTTGCTCCATTTATCCCAGCCAATATGGCGAATCGTTATGCCCCTTTACAGCTACCTGCAAATCCAAGGGCTATGCCTTAGGATTATCAAAGTAATATCACCTATTTCGATGGTACAGGCTCTTACACAGCCCATCAACACACTAAGAAAATGCAGGACTATTTTGAGAATTATGAGATAGACGATGATGATGTGAGAATGAAAATTTTTGTCCAAAGTTTAACAGGTGAAGTAAGAACTTGGTTTAGAGCACTTGCTGCAAATTCCACAGCCAATTCGGATGCTCTTTACCAAACATTTCTCAATAGATGGGAAAAGAAAAAGGATCCATTGCATATTTTATCTGAGTATGACACTATAAAAAGAGGCCCACAAGAAACTGTCCTAGACTATTGTGCAAGATTCAACAATGTTTACAATGCCATTCCTCAAAACCTTAGACCTCCACCTGATTTAGCTTTGATCAAATTCCCTGATGGATTTGATTCTGACATGGCATACCAATTGAGGGAAAGAGCCCCTCCAACCTTAGCAGACATGCAAAATATAGCTGTTAGTGTAGAGGCAAACCTCATTGCTAAACGAAATCGGGCAAGAGCTGAAAGAAGAACAACTTTTAAAGAAGAACCTTCAGCTTTTGAGCAAAAACTTGATGCAATAATCAAAGGTATGGAAAGACTTGGGGATAGGGTGGAAACCATTGAAAGAAAGTCATCGTGGGAAGGTCAACCAAGTATTGCTAGAAACCCAAACTTTAGAAAGAATCAAAATCCAAACGTTGGGAGGGCTGGCCCTGATCAGAACATCAGACCTCTGTTCCAAGAAAACTATGCCGAAGCCTCGACATCTAGTGAACCAACAGAGGACCCCCACATCAACTTGATGGGTTTGGACAGTGAACACCAAGTCTTTCTAACAAAAGAAGATCAAGAGGCCCATAATTTCAATCAATTTCAAACCAAATTAGGAGAGTCATTTGATTTTAGAGAAGGCTATGATGCAGCAGTCTATGAGGTTCATAAACAGTATAAATTAAGAAGTAGAACCATAGATGTGCCTGAACCCACCAAGCTCAGGGATACTAAACACCCAAAGAAAACAAAGGATAAACCTGCTCTCACAGATTCCTCTGATAAAATAGATTTAAACCCAAGAGAAGTTACTGTGGAAGATGTATCAGACTTACAGCCCACTAAAAATCAGATATTTACATGTCCTCCCACAACAGAAAATTCAAATAGTATCTCTGAAGATATTTCCAAAACAAAGGTACCTCAAAACAATATTCAAAATCAGGAGAAAAGCGCAGAAGATTCAGTTGAAAAGGAAAAAACTGCTAGTCACAACACAAAGACTCAATTGGAGAAACCCTTCAATTTAGAAGCGGAAAGTAAACTAAAAATAGCTATTCCTCTCTCTGAATTGGCCAAACATGAAGTGTATAGACAACAAATCAATAGGTCACTCCAAATACCAGAGAATAGGGATGCTGTCAATGTTTTAGATGATCAGCCTGAATTACTCTTTGGTCCTGAGGTTAATGGAAAAACAGTGAATGGGGGAGTTCCACCTTTTTATGTCAGTTTAAACATTCATGACAAGGTGTTACACAATGCAATGTTTGATTCCGGAGCCTCACATAACCTAATGCCTAAATCTGTGATGGAAAAACTAGACCTAGATATCACAAGATCATACAAAGATTTGTTTTCATTTGATTCCAGCCAAGTCAGGTGTTTAGGCCTAATCAAAGATTTGTGTGTCTCCTTGGTTCAATACCCAACCAAAACAATTTTGATAGATGTGGTGGTAGCAGATATTCCACCCAAGTATGGTATGCTTTTTTCAAGATCTTGGGGGGCAAAACTCCAAGGATCTTTGCAATTAGACATGTCCTACGCCACTATTTTAGTCTTTGGGCAACCAAAGAGACTATACCGCGAAACATTGATGAAATATGTGGTTAGTAGTCAAGAAAAGCCCCAAAACTTCCCCATCTACTCTATGCATTCTGATATGGACTCATTCATTTTATATAATGTTGATATGTGTTCTACAACCGATGTCAAACTTTTAGAAGCACCACAAGCCCAAAGCATAGATGAACAATCTGATGCCCAAGATCAAAAATCTATTGATGTGATTAATACAACAAATGAAAATGACATATCATGCAACACACAAAATCCAAATCTGCCCACTGAACAAACTTCCAAAACTCTTAAGGTAAGTCATAACCAAGAAATTTTATGGTACTTAGAGTTTGATGGCTCGGTAAACAAATTAGGAGCAGGAGCAGGGGTTTGGATACATAACATGCAAAATGACCATGCTGAAGGTCACGCATATAGGTTAAATTTCAGATGCACAAACAATATGGCTGAGTATGAAGCCCTCTTACTAGGTCTCAAATTGATCAAGAGTCTAGGGGCAACTAAGGTTTCAATTCTAGGGGATTCAGATCTAATCATACAGCAGATGAAGGGAAATTTTGTCACAAATGATCATAGGTTGAGACTTTACAGAGGGGCAGCCATTGAAATACTTAACACCTTCTCAGAATCTCAACTCACCAAAATCTCAAGAAAGCATAATTTACATGCACATAGCTTGGCAACTTTTGCCAGCACATGCAAACTACCATTTGAGCCTAACCACCATTTCACAGCTGAAATCAAACATAGGCCTGCAGTCCCAGATAATGTCAAAAATTGGCAAGTCTTTGAAAGTGACTCACAGATAAATAACTTCCTGACTTTGAAGGAAGAATTTTCTAGCATGAACATTGACACAAATACTGTGGATGATCAACAACAGTTAGACATAATTGAACAACATAAATCAGCTGAAACAGCAAATTTGATCTTGCATCCAACAATTTTTGATAAAAAAAATTTACAAGAACTGAAGCAAATAGAATTTGATAAAACAGCTGAGGCAGAAGCTGAAGTAATTGAATTAAAAGACAATTTTCTGCCCACAGGCTTGACTCCTTTGGAGGATTTATTCGATTCAAATGATATTTCAAGGAAGCCAAAAATGCTACCGCTGAATGCTGAAATTGAGGACTGCAACATTGGAACTACACAAAATCCCAAAATAGTAAAACTCTCTAAAGCCTTGCCTGCTGATCAAAAATTGAAATACATAGACTTGTTCAAGGAATTCCAAGATGTGTTTGCCTGGAGTTATGAGGACCTCAAATCCTATGATACCTCAATCATCCAACATACTATACCCTTGAAAGAGAATCAAAAGCCTTTTAAATAGAAGCTAAGAAGAGTGAATCCTGTCCTTCTCCCTCTGATTGAAAAAGAAGTTAAACGTATGTATGAGGCAGGAATCATCGCTCCAATCAGGTTTTTAGAGTGGATTTCAAATCTAGTACCTACTAGAAAGAAAACGGGAGAGATTAGATTGTGTGTTGACTTGAGAAATTTGAACAAAGTCTCTCTTAAAGATCATTACCCTTTACCAAAAATGGATCATATTTTACAAAGAGTAGTGGGGTCTTCCAGAATTTCATTATTAGATGGATTTTCAGGATTCAATCAGATCTTAGTGCATCTGGATGATCAAGACAAAACTGCCTTTACAACACCTTGGGGTACTTTTAAATATGTTAAAATGCCTTTTGGACTCAAAAATGCAGGGGCCACTTTTCAAAGAGTGATGGATATAGCCTTTGCCAAAGAGATCTATGATTTCTTAGTAGTCTACCTAGATGATCTCACTCCATTTTCAAAATCAGATCAAGAACATTTAAAGCATTTGAGGCAAGTGTTCCTAACTTGCAGAAAATATGGCATATCCTTGAATCCAAAGAAATCACTGTTTGGCCTAGAAGAAGGCAAGCTCCTAGGTCATATTATTTCAAAAGATGGCATTAGGATCGACCCAGGCAGAATTCAAGCTATCCGTCAAGTTCCCCATCCAAGAAACATCAAATAACTACAAGCATTTCTAGGGAAGATTAACTTCTTGAGAAGATTCATTCCTAATTTGGCCGAGCTCATAAGACTATTAAACAATATGCTGAAGAAGGATTCTAAAGTAAAATGGACCCTGGAAGCCAAACAAGCCTTTGAGGATATCAAAACAGCCTTGACAAAAACACCAGTCCTCACCAGCCCTAAATTTGATAGAGATTTCATCATTTTTTCCTTCGCTTCTGAACATACAATTGCTGCTGTCCTATTACAAAAGGATGACCAAGGATGTGAGAAGCCCATTGCCTTTTTCAGCAAAGCTCTTAGAGATGCTCCCTTAAAATATCAGATCATGGAAAAACAAGCTTATGCCCTTGTAAAAGCCATCAAGGATTTCAGAGTTTACATTTTATACTCACATGTCATAGTCTATGTTCCAAATGCAATGGTCAAGGACATTTTAACTCAAGAAGGAATTGAAGGCAAAAGGGGCAAATGGATGGCCAACATCTTAGAATATGACATTGAGATTAAGCCTACAAAACTAATAAAAGGACAAGGACTAGCCAAATTAATGACTGAAATCAATTTCCAAGCCCTTGACATCAATGAACTGGACAACGAAGACGAGATGGCAACTCCACAGATCAATCAAGCCTTTTTACAATCGCCTTGGTATGCTGACATATGTTTTGTATTGTTAAACCTGCAAGCTCCTCCAGGGTTGTCCAGGACAAAAAAGAGGTTCTTAAAAATGAAGGCATCAAAGTTTTGTATTACGGATAATGTATTGTTTTGGAGAAATCATGAAGGTATTTTGCTTAATTGTCTAACATCCAATGAAACTGACAAGGTTATGAAAGAATTTCATGCAGGGGACTGTGGAGGACACTTATATTGGAAATCAACAGTTGATAAAATCCTAAGGGCTGGATTCTATTGGCCTTCCTTGTTTGTTGATGTGAAAAAATTTGTTGTCTCATGCCACAAGTGTCAAATTTTTGAAGGCAAAAGAAAGCTGTTACCTTTACCCCTTAAACCTATTTCAACTGAAATGCCATTTCAACAATGGGGTTTAGACTTCATTGGTGAAATTCATCCCTCCTCTTCAGGCCAGCACAGATGGATTTTGACTGCTACAGACTATTTTACCAAGTGGATAGAAGCCATCCCTTGTAGGCAAGCCAATGACTCTATTATCATGCAATTTTTACAAACCAACATCTTGTCAAGGTTTGGCTGTCCAGAGAAAATCATTACAGACAACGCTACTGCATTCAAATCCAAAAGAATGATTAATTTTTGCCATAAATACCACATGACCTTGGGCCATTCCACAACCTATTACCCTCAAGTCAATGGCCTAGCTGAGTCCTCCAACAAAAGCCTCATCAACATCATTAAAAAGGTCTTGGAAGAGAACAAAAAGAATTGGCATAAGAAGCTGGTAAATGCACTGTGGGTAGACAGATTGACCACCAAAAGATCTATCGGTACAAGTCCATATGAACTGGTATATGGTCTACAGGCAAGGTTCCTGATGAGCCCCAATTTTGGTACAATTTGGGCTCATTTTGGCCTATTCTACTTGCTCAAACCATTCATTTTTTACTGCTTATGCATGCATTTCTTAGTTTATTCATGTTGTTTGTAGGAAGAAGGGTAGGCACTTTATCTACGTGACTAATGCATTATGATTCCAGGTTTTGGAATTAAAAGGGAGCAAGAGACAACGAAAAAGGAGATAAAGAGACAATGAGGTGGCACTGCTGGTTTTTAGGAGAGGATGTCCACGGTCTTGGGACATTCCTCGTGATTCCCACCAAGAACTCCGAGCTCCAATCCATCTCCCCTCCGAGCTTAAGAAGCAGCCAGCTGTCCTACAGGAACAATAGTTATAACTGTTCTACAGGAACAGTAGTTATGACTGTCCTACAGGATCAGCAGTTAAACTCGAAGTTGGACAGCCGAGCTCCTAAAATCAAGGATACTTGTTGGATCATCGTTTTTGTATAAGTATAGAGGCCTTAGCCTTGGATAGGTTGTTGAAACTCTCGTATTGCTATTGTAATTTTGGAGCACAGTTCAGTTTTCGTTCCTTTTTGTAAGCCAATTTGGCATGACATCAGATTATGAATAAAGAAGGCAGTTTGTGATCTAGTTCTGAGTTTCTTAAGGAGACTATAGCTCTCAGGTTAGGGCCCAACCTGAGAGCCATAGATCCCCTCTGTTGTAGTGTTGTTTCCATTTCATTTCAGCACTTTGAGCTTTTCATTTGCACATGCAATTCGAATTACAGGTTGTTAAGTTGGTCTTTTTCATGAGTTAGATAGGATTTGCTTATGGTGAGTTTGTTTACAGTTGTTTAGTGTAGCAGAGGATAGATATAGTCCATTGGAGCTCCAATAAAAAGGGTTGTTAATGCTCACTGCCGTCTCATTTGGGATTGGGGTGCAGTCCATGACTAACCGCCAAAAATACGCATTTCTTTATTTCATGATTGCTGCAAACACAGTCACGTTATGTTAGATGCTTCCTTGTCATTCACACCTGCACCACACTCCTTTACCACAACTTCATGCACATTCTCCTTCGCGTTTTGGATTGCTGTTCATTGAATTTACAAGCACAGGTAGTTTAGGGTAATGCATTTTCAGTTTGGTAATAGTCACAAGCATTTGTTTCACTTGCACTGCCCTCTCTCGTCCATTACTTCATTCTCCATCTTGATCACGCATGCAACACATCTCCTCGACCTTTACCCCGCTCTGTTATCTCCCAAAGTCTTTCACTCCTCACGTACTTCCATTCTCTAGCCCTTTCATTGACCTAGCCCTCTATCTTCCAACCTACTCCCTACATTCACTCCCTATCCTATTCCTCCACTTCTACAGCCATCACCAGCCTCATTCCTACCTTACACATCTCCCCCTACCATTTCATCACTCCTCCATCACGCCAAACACTCACGGTAGGTCATCCTGTAGCCGTTTGTAGACATCCTGTAGAAACCAGAGTATCCTGTAGGATCCCCTGCAGACTTCCTGTAGGAGGCCACTCACTCGGTTGCCGAGCTTCTGAATGCGAGGAACCTCTGTGGATGGATGCTAAGGATCCCTAGGGACCTCTCCTAGCCTTCCCAACCTGTCCCACGTTCTCCTTCCTTCTCCATTCCATCTGCACAACCAAACCCTAATTAGCACACAATCACAATCATTCCACACACTTAAAGGAAAAATAAAAAAACATGTCTTTTATGATGCCAGCAGCTTAGATCCATGCATTTTCACTTATTAGAGGTGACAACAGCATTGGTAGAAGTTTCCTTCACATTCTTTGCATTATAGAGGTTAGACTAGTTAAATTAGGGTTTCCTAGGTTTACATGCTTTGATTTGCTTTCAGTTCATTTTTGTCAAGTAGATTAGTCTCCTTTGAGCTAGCTTTCATCCATCATTGATAAAGCTTCTTCTGTGAGCCTATAGAAGTTGGCTTGAGCCCTAGTGGACTTGTGCCAGTTGACCAAGTGACAGCTGCGACAAGAGCTAGTACTTGTGCATACAGCACCGTCGCTTCCAAGTTTGTACGAACTACCGGGTTGATAAAATGAGAGACAGGAAGCCCCAGGAGTTGTAGCATTATTGCTACAATACTGGAGCTCACCATCTTTTTGGTGCCATTGCCGGGGAAGCGTCAGAGTATTAGTAATTGTTGCTTTTCTTCTACTTTCGTACTCTTACTTCTGCTCAGTAGTTTATTTCATTTCCATTCTGCAAAAGTAGCTTAGTATTTCCTGCTTTCATAGCTTAGTATTTCCTGCTTTCATAGCTTAGTATTTCCTGCTTTCATAGATTAGCATTTCCTGCTTTCATAGACTAGTATTTCTCGCTTTCCTAGATTAGCTTTCTAATTCTGCAATTTCATTTGAGCAAGATAGTTAGTTGTAGATCACTCTGTTTCAGTTTTGCAGGTACCAAAGAAAAAGCAAAAGCAATCAAAGAAAGAAAAGTCTTTCCCATTTCATGCCTCGTAGGAACCGAGATAGATCAGGCAAATTCCTACCTAACACCCCCACCACATCACTTAGTCACCCTTCACTCTTCGGTGGCGACAGTGATCCAGAGGAAACTATAGGTGAACATCCCGAGACATACCAAAATCCTATAGAAGAAGAAGAGTTAGAGACCACTCCATCCGAAGCTATGGCTGACAATAGAGAAGATGAGAGAATAGAAGGAGCTTTCCCCATCCGAGAGACCAATGGAGAGATGAAAATGAAAAACATTAGCCCCTCTGCTTTGCCTCACTTCCATGGACTGACCACTGAGGATCCTGATACCTTCTTGTTTGAGTTTGCTGTCCTTTGTAGAACCTATGACTATACTGAAGATGAGCAAAAGCTGAAGCTTTTCCCTTCCACTCTTAAGGATGCAGCACTACGCTGGTTCATGGGATTACCTGGGAATAGCATCGCTACTTGGGCTCAGATGCAGCAAGCCTTCAATACCAAGTATAGGGATTATTGTAGGTCCAAGGAAACCAAGGGAGAGATCTTTCGAATGACCATGGGGAATGATGAGTCTTTAGAGGATTATGAGGAGAGGTTCCAACTTAGCTATAAACGGGCCAGGTGCACACTTGACCCTGAATCCCTCAAGTTGGTTCTACTCCGAGGAGTCCCTGAAGATCTCTTAGACACCCTTCACATGTTAGCTGGGGGGGACATTTACCAACTGCCTTATGAGGACATCAAAACTGTGTTTAGAAATCATTCTAGGGCAGCTAGGAAACGAGGTAGAGGAAATCTCCTCTCCACTGGTCTCCCTTTCTCCAAACATGAGTTTACAAACCAATTAGAAGATCTTAAGAGTGAGGTGAGACAGACCATTGCCATGCAGCTGGACACATTCAGGATCCAGCAGAAGAAAGAAGAAGCTGAGAGAGCCCTGGCTGTCTTCTGCCCTAGGTGCACAAGAAGACATCCTAAGAACGAATGCCCATTGCATTCGGTTGAAGTGTGTTTTGTTTGTGAGGAGGACCATCCTACCAATCAGTGTCCCACCTTACCTGGGTTTAAAGCCATGTACCAAGGGACTGAAGCCCCCACTGAACCTCTCTACTTCATCAACCAAAGGAGACCACAAGGATCTAGACCCTATCAACAGGGAATGCAAGGGGCACCACAAGCCTATTACAACCCCAACCAATCGACTCCTATGCCTTCCTGGGGTCCCCCTGCTCATCCTTCTTGGTCCATGCCTCCTCCATGGTCTTATCCACCTCAGTATCCTACTCAACCCACTACTCACTCATATTACTCACATGCCCAGTCACAGCCTCAGTGGAGTGCACCTCAGTCGGGGTGGAGGCCCCAGTACAACACTCCTCCCGCCATTCTGCCTCCACCTCCAGTTCAGCCACAACCATTACCTCCTGCTCCTCCAAGGCAACCTCAAATGCCTGCTCAACCGAACCCGAACCCCAACAATAGACAGGCTCAGCAGGTATATATTGGGGAGACCTCATGCCCTACCTATGCTGTGGAGATCCAGGAGATCAATCTTAGATCTGGAAAGACTCTTCCAGATCGCCAACCTCCTCCCCCAGAGGATGAGGAAAACCATCAGGAGAGTGAACCAAAGCCTATTCCACCCTTTCCTGAGAGACTAACAGCCACCACACAACCTAACCCAGAGGAAGATGAGCTTTTGGGTGAGCTCAAGCAGTTGTGTGTAAAAATCCCACTTCTCCAAGCCATCAAGGATGTGCCAATATATAACAAGCTGGTTAAGGAGAAGTGTTTCAAACACCCAAGCAGACGGAAGAAAGATGCCTCAACTATCAATGTCATAGGACAACTGTCTGACCTTATGCTAGGACAAGTCATCTGCCCAAAGTACTTAGATCCTGGAAGTCCTGTAGTAGATGTCCACATCAATGGCACCATCATACCCCACACCCTGATTGATCTGGGGGCTGCCATTAATGTAATGACCAGGGATACCATGCTCAAGCTCAATCTTCAAGGTTCCTTGAGGAAGACCTCGACAGTACTGCAATTAGCAGATCGCTCCACTGTGACTCCCGAAGGGATTGTGGAGGATGTCTTGGTCTCTATTGACTCTTGGGAGTATCCTGCAGACTTCCTGGTTCTGCAACCAAAGGCAAAGCTTACTGGATATCCCCTCATTTTGGGAAGGCCTTGGTTAGCCACTGCAGATGCCTATATCAGTTGTCGTGCCGAAAATATGACCATCAAAAATGGTCCTATGTCCAAGCAACTTGTCCTATACCCTCCTGCCCAACCCTCTTTGGAGCATGACTTACCACTCTGGTTGGAAGAAGGAGAAGAAGACGAGGTGTATTCAGCACCTCTGTGTACCATAGAAACCAATAGAAGAAATCCCCCAACCGAGGATGATTTGATCGAGAACTTGATCCAAAACCCACCTACCAGTGCACTACCTTTAGAAAAATTGGTGGAGGATGCCCAAGCTAGCACCTTAGTGGATCTTTGTACAACCAACCCTGTCACTCCCAGAGTTAAGAGTGTGGAGTTCGGCCCTGAGAGAGCATTGAAAATCAGCTCCTCCCTATCTCCTTCTCAGGAAAAGGAGCTGTGCAACCTGTTGGCCAGCCATCTAGATGCTTTTGCTTGGAGCTATAAGGAGATGAAAGGAGTCCATCCCTCGGTCTGTACCCATCATATATACATCAAAGAGGATTGTAAACCAGTTAGGCAACCTCAGAGGAGAATGAATTCAGCCCTTAAG
This sequence comes from Pinus tabuliformis, assembly GCA_031772625.1. NCBI lineage: Eukaryota > Viridiplantae > Streptophyta > Pinopsida > Pinales > Pinaceae > Pinus > Pinus tabuliformis. The sequence goes on from CM062818.1 coordinate 1,768,154,183, forward strand.
GACATTGTCAAGGAAGAATTGCAGAAACTGTTGGATGCCGGATTCATCTACCCCATCTTAGATAGTGAATGGGTGTCCCCTCTAGTGTTGGTTCCCAAGAAGAATGGGAAGTGGAGGATCTGTGTAGATTACCGTGAGCTGAACAAAGCTACCAAAAAAGACCATTTCCCTCTACCTTTCATAGATCAAGTGTTGGATGGACTGGCAGGAAAGAAGTTCTTCTCTTTCCTGGATGGGTTTAGCGGGTACAATCAAATCCAAATCAGCCCGGAAGACCAAGATAAGACCACCTTCACTTGTCCTTGGGGTACCTTTGCCTACCGAGTCCTTCCCTTTGGGCTATGCAATGCTCCTGCTACTTTCCAGAGAGCTGTCCTAAGCATCTTCTTGGAGCTGGTCCATGATGCAGTGGAAATCTATATGGATGACTTTACTCCTTATGGGGCCAACTTCCAGGAAGCATTGTCCAATCTGGGGAAAGTCCTAACCAAATGCATTGAGATGAACCTGTCCCTCAGTCCCGAAAAATGTGAATTCCTGATGACTGAAGGGACCGTGCTAGGCCATACCATCTCTAGCCAAGGATTACAGGTGGATCCTAACAAAATTGCTCTAATCAAGAAGGTTCCACCTCCACAAAAGGTAAGGGATGTTAGGAGTTTTTTGGGATTAGCGGGATACTACAGGAGATTCATTAAGGACTTCAGCAAGCTCGCCTCGCCATTGTTTGGCCTGTTGGCAAAAGATGTGGAGTTTAAGTGGACTGACGATTGTCAGAAGAGTTTGAATGAGTTAAAGGACAAGTTGGTGTCAGCACCAATCTTGAGAGGTCCAAACTGGGCCCTACCTTTCCACATCCACACTGATGCCTCGAACAAAGCCGTAGGTGCAGCTTTAGGACAAGTTGAGGAAAAACTTCCATATGCCATTTACTTTGTCAGCAAAAACTTGTCCAAAGCAGAGCTGAATTACACTGTAACCGAGAAAGAGTTCTTAGCTGTAGTCCATGCACTAAACAAGTTCCGTCATTACATTACCGGGTATCAAACATTTGTACATACTGACCATGCTGCTATTAGATATTTGATGAATAAACCAGATGTGAATGCTCGTATTATTAGATGGTTACTTTTATTGCAGCAGTTTGATCTAACCATTGTTGATAAACCAGGTAGAGAGAATGTTGTTGCTGACTTTTTATCTAGATTGGATTTGTCTGCAGGTGAAGATGGGACGGTGGATGACCAGATGCCTGATGAGCATCTGTTTGCTATCTCAGTACTCTCTCCATGGTTTGCTGATATAGCGAACTACCTTGTTTCAGCTCAGTTCCCTCCGCACCTCTCTTCAAAAGAGAAGAGCAAAATCATCAGAAAAAGTGCCTCATTTACTTGGATCGGGGGAAACCTGTTCAAGCTTGGCCCTGATCGGATCTTAAGGCGTTGTGTAAGGGAAGAGGAAGTCTTTGACATCCTCCTCACCTGTCATGATGGGCCTTGTGGAGGACATTTTGCAGCAAAGAGAACTGCCTTCAAGATCCTGCAGGCAGGCTACTATTGGCCCACACTTCATCAAGATGTCAGAAGATATGTCAGCCAGTGTGACCAATGCCAAAGGATGGGGAAACCAACCCAAAGGGATGAAATGCCTCTCCAACCTCAAGTGACTCTTGAGCCATTTGAGAAGTGGGGCATGGACTTTGTGGGTCCAATCAATCCCTCTTCGAGGCAGAGGTCCTACATCATTGTGTGTACTGACTACTTGACAAAGTGGGCAGAGACTAAAGCAATCAAAGCAACAACAGAAGAGAAGGTGGTCGAGTTCTTAAGAGAGAACATCTTCTACAAGTTTGGCTACCCAAGAGAGCTGGTGACCGATCAGGGGAGCCAGTTCACATCCAACTTGATTGAAGATCTTCTAGCTCATCACAAGATCAAGCACAGGACTTCCACCCCCTATCACCCTCAAGCAAATGGGCAGGTGGAAGTCACCAATAGAGCATTAGAAGGGATCTTGACCAAAGTGGTGAGCAGCAGCAGAAAGGACTGGGCAGATCGCCTGGTTGAGGCCACATGGGCTTACAACACCACCTGGAAGACCACCACCGGCTTCACACCTTATGAGCTGGTCTATGGGAAGAAAGCTTTGCTGTCCATTGAGTTTGAGTATAACACTTTGAGGATGGCAGCTCAGCTGGACCTAGATCTCAGCCATGCACAACAAGAAAGGTTATTGCAGCTGAATGGACTGGATGAGCACCGCATGCAGGCCCTCCTTCACTCAGAAGTGGTTCAACTTCAGAGGAAGGTGTGGCATGACCAACATCTCCATGACAAGCAATTTCAGCCGGGAGATTGGGCTTTGTTGTATGATTCCAGATACAAAGATTTCAAGGGGAAGTTGAGAACCAGATGGCTAGGACCATATTCAGTGGAAAAGTGTCATGACAATGGATCTGTCCTCATTCGAACCATTGATGAGGAAGCCATTCCCATGCTTGTCAATGGGCACCGATTGAAGATCTACAGAAGACCTCTCTCAAGACAAGAGTTTATCAGCACTATGGAGAAATCTGTTTTGGTCATAGAGAAGGGTTCTGCCTCCATTTTGGGCATACCCTGAAGAGAAAAAAAAAAAAAAAAAAGAGAGAGAAAAAAGAGAGAAAAAATAAAGATCCTTGGGTGAAAACCTCTCTGAGGCGCCCAAGGCAGGCAGTAGGGGTGAAAACCTCATTGAGGCGCTCCTATTGTCTTTCAAAAAAAAGAAAAAAAGAAGAAAGTTAAAAAAAAAAGATCCTTGAGTGAAAACCTCTTTGAGGCGCTCAGGGCAGGTAGTAAGGGTGAAAACCTCTTTGGGGCGCCCCTGCTATCTTTTCAAAAAAAAGAGAGAAAAAAAAACAATAAGCACAATAAAAGTTTTGCATGCAGATGTTCTATGGAGGAGAAGAAGCCTCTCCACTCCAAGCCAGGGGCCTTCATCATGCTATCGAAGGATGTCATCAACACCTCCTCCAAGAATAACAATGCTTTTCAAGGTATGTGCAATTTTTATCATGATTTGGATCTTCTACAGGAAGATACAGTTTTCTACAGGAACAGACAGTCTTCCTACAGGAAGACGCAGATCTTCTACAGGAAAGTGCAAAATTTCTACAGGAAGCTCTGTGTTCTACAGGAAACTTCCTGTAGAAGGTTGCGACGGCCGAAATGTGTTTCAAGTGAAGATCTAGCGACTGAGGAGTGGATTGAACGCATGCATGCCACTGATGGCACCCCTGAACATTGCTATTATCTTGCTCCACCATCCTCGTCGCCATGCAACCAAGATCCCTGCAGCAGCACAACAAAGCAATGAGTTCTCGTGAAAAAACATCTGTCAAAGAAAAACCAAGCACCGAGAGCCATACCACATCCCCGTTATGCATCAGAAGCGTTGGGATCGTGATCGAGAAGCCAGAACCGCCAGCATGCAGCATGTACCCAAGGAGAAAGGACTGTGACAAGACCCCTCGCGGGGATCCTGTAACAGTTCAACCTGCTCGAGTGAATACCGTCCACAGCACCGCCATCCGAGATAAAACACGGGCGCATGAACGCGAAACCATCCACTCCAGCGTCAGCAACCGGTAGCCATGTGCCTCCGGGTCTGTGTAAGCCGCGTGCAGTAGGTAAATCCATCGTCCACAAACTGGAAATCATGTGCAGCCGCGCACAGGTAAGTGTTCTAATCCTTCTCTCCATCAAATCGCATGGATATTACTTTGATTTGTTTTGCATGGCATAAAGGTGAATGGTTGAGCGGCCGTAAGGCCAGTTGACTGGCCACATCGGCTAGTGAAAGGATAGTCAGATGATGAGGTGGCAGCCACGACAAAAGACACACGTAGCACGCACGTGAAGATTAGTCCCGTCAACCGTGAAATGAGTTTAACCGAAAAGGGCGGCGGCAGATCTGTGGGAATGAATGCGGCAGCAAGCGAATGTGCAGGCGGATGATGGGTGACGTCACCCAACGGTCCGGCGGGGATAGCTCACCCCCCGCGCCATGAGCTGCGCTGATTCAAAATCTAATCGGCTCGATTAAGCGTGTATATCCATCAACCTCACTTCAAAACTCGAGTAGCTCCTCTGATTACCTCTGCATGTTGATACGCCAAGCTCTCGGCTACCTGAACGCTGGTAAGGCACCTCTCGACCGCTGTCCAACTATAGCTCCCCCCGAAGTCTGCGCACTGCTCCTACAGGAACAGTTTCTATAGGAACGCAGTCCTACAGGAAAGCAGTCTCTACAGGAAGCTGAAGTCTTCACGTAAAAAAGGTGGCGGAAAAGAGGTAACCCTGAAACTCCTTCCGCAATTGGTTTTCAAAGGTGGCAAGGTCATTATTCACAGTCTGGTCATAAAAGATATTGGATTGTCGTGCCCATACTATCACTTCTACAGGATAGAGGTATAATTAGACTGTGGTTTTGTGAATTCATTGCATGCTCTGTCTATAAGACCGAATTTCCTTTGTATCTACCGCCTTTGGTCAAAACCACTGTGTTCATCATGCCTGGTGGGTTTATCAGGCGAGAGCCCTCTGATTCAAATACACTAAGAAGAAATCCGGCAGTGGTTGAGCTCTTCACTAGAGCACAATGGATGTCTTTTTGTGATAAGTTGCAGGGGTACGATGAGGAAGTGGCCGAGGAATTCTTGCAGGCTCTGCAGCCTAAGTCCCAGACACTGGCCACAGTAAGCTTCAGAGGTCTCAGCCTCCAACTCACCCCAGAGCATATAAGTCGAATCACAGAACTGCCCATGGGTCTGCCGTGGGATAAAGAAGAGCGGAAGCAGAGCCAGCAAGCAAAGAAGGAGTTCTTCCCACCTGAGGAAGAATTCTCTGAGGATAAAAACGGGGTGAGGAAGACCAGCCTGTCACCACCATGGAACGAAGTCAGTTTGCACATTATGAAATATATTACTTGCGAAGGCCGGTTCAGTATCGTGTATGCATATCACTTCCGGCTCCTCACTGAGTTAAGACACGGAATTGACCTTCCTGTAGAGCAAAAACTAAGCATCCCTTATTATCTCCTGCAGTCCCTAATGGAGTGTGCTACAAAGCTAAGACAGGGCATCCCTGATCAGATAGCCCATCACGGGTTAATAAAATTGCTTGTGGAGGATGCACTGCACTCATATAAAGTTCCCCTCTCCTGGGAGTCGTTTAGGAATCTAACACGAGATGGGGACATTAAAATGTTGATCGAAGATAGTGGCTCCTCCAGCACTGAAGACGAGGAAGCGGTGGCTGAGGAAAAGAAGGCTGAAGAAAAAGCTGACTCCCCCATCCTGTCAGCACGAGAAAGAAGGTCAAAAAGTAGAAGAGACAAAGTTGGGGCAGGCCATGTTAGCCCAATTACCTCTTCAGCACTCACAAGCAAACAAAAGGATCAAACCCCTGCAGCAAAGCAAGTAAAAGTAAAGACACCTACCACTACAGGAAAGGAGAAGCGAGCTTCTACAGGAGGCACGAAGATCAGTGAGAAGCAGGCTTCTACAGGAAGCCCAAAAGCAAAAACCAAGGCTTCTACAGGAAGCCCGATAACAGCTTCTACAGGAAGCACAAAAGTGCAAAAACAGGCTTCTACAGGAAGCCATGCAAAACCAAAATCTGAGAAGCAGAAGGTGGATGTTTTAGCCAGAGAGGCAGCGGCTGTATTAGCTGGCCTCAGTACGCCACCTAAGCCAAAAGGAAATAGGAAGAGGGACCCTCCTCTCTACTTCAAAGCACGGAGAAGTGTTCGGATAAAAACAGGGAAGCCACAGCAGCAGTCCAGCAGCCCAATTGTCATTGAGGACACCCCTGCTTCGCCCAAAGAGAAATCCCCCTTAAAGGTCACAGTTACCTACGAAAAGGGAAGCCCGAAGAAGAGCACATGGCAAGACCGAGTGGACCTGTTGGACGAGAAAACCAGGCTACAGGAAACTGAAAACGTCCTACAGGATACCTTGGCTCGACTACAGGAAACCGAACAAAGAGAAGAAGGAGGACCCTCATCACCAAGGGCGGAGGAGGCAGAACTACCTGAAGAAACAGCAAGAGAACATATACCCGAACCTAGCCCTTCGCCCAATCTGAATTCATATTATACCTTCTTGGAGGCGGGCAAGGTCATTCCACAAAAATTTACTGTACCCCTATTCTTTGAATTAGAGAAAGAAAGAGTCCGCTCCCATACATGGATGCAAATTGCCAAATCAAAGGGGGTGGTTGACATAGGCCCTCTACAAGATCAGCTCAGGGAGGTCAGGAGCGAGTTCACCATGGCCAAACATGTGGCTAGTTGCCAGCATGCACTTCTACAGGAAGAAAACCAGAAGTTAAGGTTGCAGCTACAAGAACTCAAGGCAGGGGCAGAAACATCCTCCAAGGGCACCACAAGTGAACAAGAAGGCAAGAAGGAGCTGACCACCAATCTTGAAGGGCCAAAGACACTTCTACAGGAAGAAGAACAGCAGATAAGAATTGAAGTGCAAGCCTTAAAGGAACAGCTGCAACAAAAGGAAACACAATTGGCTTGCATGGCCAGTTGGGCCATGGAGGCCCTGCAGTGCAGACATCCTGCAAAGTCTTATGGGTTGTACTTAAAGGATCAGTGGCTACAGTTCTAGATAAACACACTAGCACAAAGAGGTATTGTTCAAATCCATAACCCACAGCAATTTGCTGAAATATGCAATACTAGCTCAGCAGAGGACAAAGCCAAGCTAGCAGAATTCTACATCCACAATCTAGTTTTGCCTAATGAAGTCTCTTGGGATCCCAATATCGCCTTGGGCGATCTGCAGTTGATGGCTTTTGCTTCGTGGCTGAATCATGAGGATTAGAGAGCCACTGAAGAAAAATCGGTCATGAGCCGAGAAGTGAGTGAGCCACTGTACATTCGGGCAGAACCAGAGGATCCGGTTGCCCTCATCTCAGTCCGCCAACAGTTATCCCATGATCCCACAGCTTCCTTGAAATTTATGGACCAGCAAGCCCAAGCAATAGCCCACTTTGAAGACATGGACAGATTATTGGGAGAAACTGTTGCCCAGGCTTGTGCACGTAGGTGGCATGCCTTGGCACATAGTTTGAAGATCCGGGAATACCATACCCCGACCAGAATGAGGGAAGCATTGGCAAGAGTGGATCTTTACAAGAAATCCGTGCAAAGACTTCAGGCCAGCTGGATTGGCCTTAAACTCAGCCCTCCATTGCTGCTAGGATTGGTTGAAGGAAGTACAGGAAAGGATGACAAGGCACAATGGGAAAAAGTGGAAAACGCAGCAGGGTTTCATATCGACCAAGAAGACATCACCACAGAAGCTTGGGATGTAAGGGGAGCAGTGAAAGCCATGAAGGATGAGGATCTTGACTAAGTTGCTCAAGGATGAGCAAATGGTTCAGCTGGGGGGTGATGATGAGCCCCAATTTTGGTACAATTTGGGCTCATTTTGGCCTATTCTACTTGCTCAAACCATTCATTTTTTACTGCTTATGCATGCATTTCTTAGTTTATTCATGTTGTTTGTAGGAAGAAGGGTAGGCACTTTATCTACGTGACTAATGCATTATGATTCCAGGTTTTGGCATTAAAAGGGAGCAAGAGACAACGAAAAAGGAGATAAAGAGACAATGAGGTGGCACTGCTGGTTTTTAGGAGAGGATGTCCACGGTCTTGGGACATTCCTCGTGATTCCTACCAAGAACTCCGAGCTCCAATCCATCTCTCCTCCGAGCTTAAGAAGCAGCCAGCTGTCCTACAGGAACAACAGTTATAACTGTTCTACAGGAACAGTAGTTATGACTGTCCTACAGGATCAGTAGTTAAACTCGAAGTTGGACAGCCGAGCTCCTAAAATCAAGGATACTTGTTGGATCATCGTTTTTGTATAAGTATAGAGGCCTTAGCCTTGGATAGGTTGTTGAAACTCTCGTATTTCTATTGTAATTTTGGAGCACAGTTCAGTTTTCGTTCCTTTTTGTAAGCCAATTTGGCATGACATCAGATTATGAATAAAGAAGGCAGTTTGTGATCTAGTTCTGAGTTTCTTAAGGAGACTATAGCTCTCAGGTTAGGGCCCAACCTGAGAGCCATAGATCCCCTCTGCTGTAGTGTTGTTTCCATTTCATTTTAGCACTTTGAGCTTTTCATTTGCACATGCAATTCGAATTACAGGTTGTTAAGTTGGTCTTTTTCATGAGTTAGATAGGATTTGCTTATGGTGAGTTTGTTTACAGTTGTTTAGTGTAGCAGAGGATAGATATAGTCCATTGGAGCTCCAATAAAAAGGGTTGTTAAGGCTCACTGCCGTCTCATTTGGGATTGGGGTGCAGTCCATGACTAACCGCCAAAAATACGCATTTCTTTATTTCATGATTGCTGCAAACACAGTCACGTTATGTTAGATGCTTCCTTGTCATTCACACCTGCACCACACTCCTTTACCACAGCTTCATGCACATTCTCCTTCGCGTTTTGGATTGCTGTTCATTGAATTTACAAGCACAGGTAGTTTAGGGTAATGCATTTTCGGTTTGGTAACAGTCACAAGCATTTGTTTCACTTGCATTGCCCTCTCTCGTCCATTACTTCATTCTCCATCTTGATCACGCATGCAACACATCTCCTCGACCTTTACCCCACTCTGTTATCTCCCAAAGTCCTTCACTCCTCACGTACTTCCATTCTCTAGCCCTTTCATTGACCTAGCCCTCTATCTTCCAACCTACTCCCTACATTCACTCCCTATCCTATTCCTCCACTTCTACAGCCATCACCAGCCTCATTCCTACCTTACACATCTCCCCCTACCATTTCATCACTCCTCCATCACGCCAAACACTCACGGTAGGTCATCCTGTAGCCGTTTGTAGACATCCTGTAGAAACCAGAGTATCCTGTAGGATCCCCTGCAGACTTCCTGTAGGAGGCCACTCACTCGGTTGCCGAGCTTCTGAATGCGAGGAACCTTTGTGGTTGGATGATAAGGATCCCTAGGGACCTCTCCTAGCCTTCCCAACCTGTCCCACGTTCTCCTTCCTTCTCCATTCCATCTGCACAACCAAACCCTAATTAGCACACAATCACAATCATTCCACACACTTAAAGGAAAAATACAAAAACATGTCTTTTATGATGCAAGCAGCTTAGATCCATGCATTTTCACTTATTAGAGGTAACAGCAGCATTGGTAGAAGTTTCCTTCACATTCTTTGCATTATAGAGGTTAGACTAGTTAAATTAGGATTTCCTAGGTTTACATGCTTTGATTTGCTTTCAGTTCATTTTTGTCAAGTAGATTAGTCTCCTTTGAGCTAGCTTTCATCCATCATTGATAAAGCTTCTTCTGTGAGCCTATAGAAGTTGGCTTGAGCCCTAGCGGACTTGTGCCAGCTGACCAAGTGACAGCTGCGACAAGAGCTAGTACTTGTGCATACAGCACCGTCGCTTCCAAGTTTGTACGAACTACCGGGTTGATAAAATGAGAGACAGGAAGCCCCAGGAGTTGTAGCATTATTGCTACAATACTGGAGCTCACCAGTTCCCTTCATCTTTGGGAATCCCAATGTTAAAATTGCTGCAAGAAATACAAGCAGAGCCTAATGATATGCAGAGAAGAATCAATCAGACTATTCATTTGCAGCAGACAAGAGAAGAAGTATATCACAGAACCCAGGTTCTACAAGATAAGCTCAAGAAAATCTTTGATAAAATAACAAAAGCTGAAGATTTCTTCATAGGAAACAAAGTGTTGAGATGGGACTCTAGAAGGGAAGACAAAGGGAAGCATGGCAAATTTGATTTTCTTTGGAAAGGACCATATGTTATTCATGCTGTACAAGGTAATAACACCTATTTTTTGAAAAGTTTGGATGGCATAAACACTGAGGAAGGCCCAGTCAATGGGCAAATGCTCAAGCACTATTTTTGATTCCCTGTAATCAGCATAACACCATTGTATATTGTGCATAAGTATTTGTATTTCTAGCAGTTTTAGTTACGGTAGTTTGATAAGGAAGCAAGTGCAGCAAATTTTGAAGAGAAATCAGGAGATTACACCACTTTGGATATATATTTCAGTCTATCATAACAAATCAAGAAAGGGAGTTGGGAGGTATGAAGGTGATAATAAGCACTCAGAGAAGTCAGCAAAAAGTAGAGCTATAATTTTATAGCAGATCAGCTCAAAAGGTATTGCTTATAGGTTACAAAGATTCAGATCAATGGTCTCCAAGACAATAAAGTTTCAGACTACAGCAAGAATTGAAGAATAAGGCCATCTGACCTGTTGTTCTTGGCTTTTCACATGGAAAAGCCATCCCCAAGTGGAGCCACTATTAACCTCCTATACCAATAGGTTTCATTTTTCATGATTGACAATGGGAGTGCCAAATATGTTCATCTTTGATGCTGCAAAGGTTCCATATTTTGTGAAAAAAAGAAAGAAAAGTTAAAAAATGTAAAGAGGGTATGCCCTAAAAACAAAAAATCAGAGGGCAAAAAGAGTAAATTCGTCAGGAAAAATAATAAAAATGAACCCCAAATCAGAAGACCAGGAAAGTGGCCAGCCAAAATGCCACTGCTATCTCATTGGCAGCCTCACAATGTGCAAATACTGCTGCTGATCATACTTGATGGGTGGCCCAACAGTTCAATCTGGATAATTCCATGTTTAAATTTCTTGTTATAGAATAAAGAAAGAGTATCTGTCCAAACAGTGCAAGCTTGGCAGATGAGTAGCTAGATAGAGAAAGTAAAGGAGCCCAACTGCTTAATCTAGGCCCTTGGAAGAGATAAGGGTAGATTTGGATAGGAGGGCAGTCAAAAGAAAAATAGATAATTAGGGTTTGCAAGTCTAAGTGCACCCATTCAAAAGGAAGAAAAAATGTTAGGTGTATTAGGCTGGGTAAGTAGTTTGAGGTTGCAGAAGCAGGGTTTTGAGCTCTTTTTGTATGGTTAAACAAAACTTGTCTCATCAATGACAGAAGTGTCAAAGCAGTTGTTTAGTTGCAGAACTATGGAAGCATGTCTAACTCCCTTTCCCCCCTTTAAAGTTTCTTACTAACACCCCCTTGAGGACATTGGCTTCTGCCCAACAAGTCCTTCTTTTAGTTCATTTTTGTAAAATATCAAGTCAAGTTTTGACTTTCTTCAATGAAAAGAAGCCACATTTCTTGTGTAAAATCACTCCTCCACATTCCATTCACTTCTTATGTCTAAGTTTCAGTTCATAAACTTAGCCTCTCCCATATTCTTTCACCTCACAAACTCATATTAACCTCTAATTCTATTATATAGCTCCCTAACTACTTTCCCATCCCTATTGCTCCAAAAACTATATAAAATTCCAAAAAATATTACATATCCTACCCTATAGCATTATAGCTATGTAAATAAAGTTTCGGGAAATGATAGTCCATCTGGGACTGTTATGAACCCTTCCGTGTCCTAAACTTGGAGTTACTTTAACCTCTGGTTAAAGTAATAACCATGGTCCCCCTCCTTTGTATACAAACCTAACCCTACTCCTATTCGCGCTCATTATTAAGGTTTGGTGTTAAATCTTTTTATTTTAACATTAAACTACGTTTCCCCACATAAACCCATAAACCCATAAACCCACTTTAAACCAAAGTTTGCGCCCCACCATGGCATATTATTATTTAATACTCAGGCAGGTCCCGCACCTAACCCCCTGCTGCCTCGCCTACCCTGTCCTCCATCTGATCTCCCAAGTCATAGATCAACGGCGGGCGGTTATTTTCACGCCCCGATCCGCCGGAGGTTGGCGTCCGGGGGATGGGCGGTTTCCCTGTCGTACCCCCACCATGCGTCATCCTCCCGGTGTGTTCGGAGGCCCCTCCCCCAATACCGCTCAGGCCGAAAGGTGGTGCGGGAGAAAACCAGAAGCCACTCTCCGCCCCTGACATCAGCGCCACGTCGCCGCTCACGTCACCTTCGCATCGACCCGCTGCAGCCCCTTGTCATTGCCACCTCATCCGCTTGCATCCCCACCCTGCCACCATGTCCTGTGCCACGTTGTCGCTCAGTCAGCTGCCACGTCACCCTGCTGTACCTGGGACCCGTCGATGACATCATGTTGACGTCATCGCAGAAAAGCGCCAAAAGCGCTAAAATTCCAAATTTTTATAAAAAAGCACACGTTTCGACCGTTTTTAGTCATTTTCATTGGTCGTGTTGGACAGCTGCGTGTGCTGTTTTGCGTCCGTTTGCTTCCAAAATTTGAATTCAACCAAGCACGCCCCTGCTGTCTCCAAATTCGCCACCATTGTTCTCCATTACACCAGCTCAGTTGCCCTCGGCGCCATTATAACTAGGTATTTGCCCAATTTCGCATGTTTGCCCTGTTCTTGCCATTCTCTCCATTTTATGTACTTAAAAAACCTACAAATTCCTAAATTGAAATCACTCACACGCCTAAATACTGCCTAAATTCACTCATTACTCTCCCCCATTAGAAGAAAACCCTGCCAACCCCCGTCCATTCACAATTTCACCGTGGAAAACCATTTTTAAGCTCGGGTTCCCGACAAAATTCCACAACAGCTCGGCATTATCCTTTTCTGCCACATTCCACTCAAAAACTACAGTAAATTGAGCTGTGATAATCCTCATTTCTTTTGCAAGTTGCCCTTACAGTCTGTTAATCCAGAGAGTTTATCAAAAAGAGAAAAGCCCTTCCAAACTCTGCAAATTGTCCTCTTTGTGATAGCCACAAACATTGGAGGTTATTGTCTCATTTGAACTCATTGTGCAACCCCTTTGCAAAATCCTCAGAAAGCAGTTGGTCTCAGTCTGTTACTGCTCTAAACTTCACTTCAAATATAAGCTCAGAAAATTTCATAATGGCCACTCCAACAGCTCTAAACATCACTCCTATGAATCCACCCAACAAAGAGCTTGAAGCAATGCATCTAGCTGATAAGGATTACCTCATTCAGGATTTGGTTGGGGACAAGAATCACTTGCAAACCTTGTGCCAGTTGAGAAATAGGTTTTTAGGCAACTGTGACATGTATGGCATATGGGAGTCTAATTTTCCTTTTTACTTCCTTCCTTCTGTTAATATTTTTCTTGAGATTATCCGTCTGTGTGCTGAGAACTATGAGCCAACTCAAAGAGCTGTCAAGTCTCCATCTGGGAGCATACTTTTTCATATTACTCCTGACTCTATCAACCATATGTTAAACTTCAAACAGACTCAGCTACTGGTTCCTTTTTCTATGAAATATTTGCTGGATGAAGGCTCCAAGCTCTCCAGCTTTGAGATTGCAAGAATTGCCAAGACATTCATGAGGGCAGACTGCCAACCTACAGAGCCCCCTCATTTCCTATATGTCAATTTCAATGAGGTGGGCAAGCTGCTTGTAGATATGATCTCCTATGTGTTAGGTTTTAAAACAAGTGAGCACATTGATGAAACAATGTTGGTTTTATTGTCTGCATCCAGCCCAGGACAACCCCCTGCTGTCAAGTATAACTATGCCAAGTTCATAGCCAATAAAATGCATGACCAACTAGTGAAGTCGGATAGAGAGGGAGTCTCTAAATATTCATCATATATCTATCATTTATTCATGTATTACCAGTCTGAGTGCTTCCAATGGCCCATCAAAAAGTTGGATTCAAAGGGTGAAAGAAGGTCTGTTGTCTTTTGGTCATCAATTTTTCATGGGGTCCAAAACTCCCCATATTCTTACTGTGAGTTCAATGACCAATTTGTTTATCCAGTCTCTTGTCTCCTAGTGAGAAATCCTCCTCCTAGATTGTCATATGACATGCAGAAGACATTGCATCTGTCCAAGAATTACAAAATCAGTGATTGGTATCTCTACCAAAATCACATTGTCATTAGAATCTATGGTTGTGAGCTCTGTCCTTACAGGCTCCCAAGATATGTACCAATGAGACTTTTTGCCTTAGAATATTACAGGCAACTCATCAATTTAGATCTCACTCATTTTCATAGTGCCAAGAAGAAAGCTCGCCTGAAATTCAAAGACCATCTAGGTCCCTTTATTATGAACAAGAAAGAAGGTTGGCAAGACGCTGACCAAATATTCAAGGAAAAACTCAAGTTGAAAAGGAGTTTCTGGTGGGTTCCTTATGACCCAGAGGGCTTTATCAGTGCCAGAAGAGTTAAATATAGGTTGACAGCATATGAGCATTGTAAATTTCCAAAAATTGAACAATATGCCAACCAAGATGAGTGGGTGGCAGGGATATTAGTTGAAGAACTCACTCAGGAAGAAATAATGGAACAAAATGTCAAAGATTTGGAAAAAACTCTTGACTTGGATTCTTTTGACCAGGTGACTTTCAAACTGCCACACCAAGTTGGAGAGGGCACATCCATCGCTGCAACTTCACAAGCTGCCCAAGAACCATCTACATCAGCAACAGGTACACCAAAAGGAAAGGAAGTGATGGAGGCAGAGCAAGAAGTGGTTACAGAACAGCCTACCACCTCAAGCGAACAAACTCAAGGGCAGGTTCCTCCATAGCAAACAGAGGCACTGCAAGTGCCAGCTTTACAAAATCCTACCAATGAGGAAAGAGGAAAGAAACGAGATCGAGAAGACTCCACACCTGCTAGTGGGTCTACACAGCAGCTTGAAGCCAAGAGGCAAAGAGTTGATTCCCCAATTGAGGAGGAAATTAGTGAAGAGGTCCTGGAAAGTCCAAGGAGAGAGAGGGAAGCAAGCCAGCAGACACCTAGTAGCTCTTTCCAACAAGAGCAAGAGAGGCAGCAGGGCATGGAGATATCCTCTTCAACACAACAAAGCAAGCGACCACCTGGTATCAAAACTGCTTTCATGGAAATCAAGGCTCAAAATGAGCTGTTAAGAGTACAGTTATATGATCAGTTTCTTAAGGCAACCCCTGCCAAACAGCAGAGATTGATGGCAGCATATGACTTCAAAGAAGAAAAAATGATTCTCAGCCATTTCAAGCCCAAGATACAGCAACCACAGTCAGCTGCAGATTATGTGAAGACAAATTTAGAGGTCCTTGCCAAGGACATTCACCCCATGGATCAAATAGAGTTGCACAAGCAAACAGGTGAGATGGTCTATGCCACTCTAGCAGATAAGGCCATGCTGGCCCATGAATTGAAGGAATCTTTGAAGAACACAAATACTCAGCTAGATTTGGAAAGAATGTCCTCCTCAGCCAAAGATAACAGAATAAAAACATTGGAGGACATTATTGTGGACCTAGGACATGATCCTAAGGATCCTAAGGGTGTCAGAGCCCTTATGAAGAAAAAAGAAGATGATATTGCTACCCTTAGAAAACAATTGGGGTTGTCCTCTACTTTGCACCCTCAAACTACAGAGCTGGTACAAGAAAAAGATGTTGAGGATACAATGGATCTATTGATGAGGTTGAATCAAAGAATTATTCAGATGGAGAAAGAATTGGAAAGAACAGTCCAAGGCAAGCAGGGAGGGTCGACCTCCTAGCCACCTCAAACAATTCCAACTGATGTCCCTATTCCTCCTGCACAAGCAGCAGCAATCCCTTCGGTCAACCCAACAACTACAACAGCAGCAACTACAACAACACCTGAATCTAGCATGAGCATGGAAGAAATGATGAAAGCTGTCAAGGAGCTAGAACTTCAGGCAACAAAGGTGAAAGAGGCCAAGGAAAAGTTGGCCAAACTAGAGGCAAACTATGACAAATCAAAAATGACAATAGCTGAGAAACAAAGAGAAATAAAAGCTTTGGACAACAAGGTAAAGGCCTTAGAGAAAGAGCTGGCTCTAGACAAAACTCTAGCAGAAATAAAGAAGATTTTGTGGGCCAAAATCAATCAGTCAATCACTGACCAATGGCGGTCAATACAGGCTATATATGAGCAGATCAACTTAATAGGCCTAGCCCAATTTGAAAATCAAAGAGCTAGAGCAACCTTAGGGAATATGCCTGAGCAGGCCAATAAGATGATCAACTTTTTGAACAAACATACCAAAGAGGAGCTTGCAGCCATGCAAATCATGAGTAGAACATATACCATATTGACAAAAAAGAGGGTGCTGACTTTAAGAAGTTTTGTACAAACTCTAGAAAGGAGATGTCATGAAATGCAAGTAGATGTAGACAATTTCAAGTTGAAGCTTGCAGCATTACAGAGCAGAGGATTGCCCAGCTTGTTGACCAGCGCTGGAAGACTGCTGACCCAAGAACAATATGCCACCAGGGTGAACAATTATGTTACAAATCAGATTACTGCATCTTCAAGTTCCCCAACAGAAACAGGGCCTCCCTCTGGACAGACTCTCTATGACAAATTAGAGAACTTGTTTTACATTGAGCATGAAATCAATCATCTGTTTGAGACTCCACCCAATTTTTATAAGTATACAGAAGCTGATGAGACACTCATAAAGATACAAAAACATCAGCTACCTCCTGAGGATTGGTGGCAGGCAATGCTAGAAATTTTTCCCAAGTAATTTCGGTCTTTTTCCTCTTCTGTTCAGCTGCAGATTTTGGTTATCCACAGGTCATCTACAGGTCAGCAGAATTGAGTATGTAGGCACCGGACAAAGCATAAAGACAACAGGCAGAGCAGGTCAACGCAGTGACTCAGCAAAGCACTGAGACAGCAAGCCCAAAAAACACAAATTTGAGAGCACAGCCCCAGCCGACTCAGTTGGTCTCAAAAGTCAAAATTCTCTGACAAAATGGACAGCTAATACACTAATATTTACTGCAGCATTTACTTTCTTCATTTACTTCCTTTGAAGAGTTGGTGATGTAATTTATTACATGAAGAATCATCATCCAGATATTTTGTATCTTATTTTTGTATATATACCTCCCCAAAGAATGTATTTGAGGTTGGTTGGTGATTTTCTCTCAAGGAGCTGCGCTGCAAATTTTCAGACTTTATAATAAAACTGGCTGGTGAAGTTCATGGTTCCTGTACTGTCTGGATGTGAAAGTAATACGCTGCGTTCTGCTACAGAATTCCTGTGATGTTTAGAACAATAAGTTTTCCTAAACCATGTTTTGTCTTTTCTGTGTTTGCAAAATTCACATATATGTTTCATGATCTTAGAAATAGAGAAGAAGAATAGCTCAGGACTTGTTTGAATGCACCCTCTGCTCAATCTCTGTTTCTAATTGTGTTTTCTTCATAATTGGTCATAAATATGAATTCTTAGTTGCTCATGTTTGCACTGATTCTTTCATTATGAATGTTGTTTAGGAATTCTTAATTGCTCCTAGATAATATTCTTACACTTTCCCTCTATCAGCATAGTGAAAGATCCTTGACTGCCTTTCACTCCCTGATTACATGCCATCGGTTCCCAGATTCGAAGAATTGTTCCATAGATGCCTGTCTGGATCTATAGCATTACCTTTTCCCAAGAAATACTTTCAGCAATACACCATAATTGACTCCATTGCCCAATAGTCCAGACTGTTCTGAGACTGCATACCAGTTCTGCCTGAAATCATCACCCAACCAAGTTTAAAACAAAATCCTATACATCATAACTAGCCTAAAAATTATTCCAAAAAAAAGCTAAATCATAAAGAGAGAGCCCTCTCTGGTTGCGGGTAGGCTATGACCTGCAGCTAAAAGATTGGCTAGTGGTTACCTCGACCGTATTCCCTTGGAGGCGGGAACAGCCTGAGTGATAACAACACCTACATTGTATAGCCCAGACATCAATAAATATTTTTTTCTCTACACATTTGTTTCTAACACTTCTCTCATTGTTGTACTCACATAAAATGATGATCTAAGCAATGAGTGACCTATTTCTTTCATGAGCGTGAGTCTACAAGGACTAAAACTCAACTACCCCACTTTGGATAAACAAGCTCATGCAGAATATAAGGTGGTAAAGCACTTTAGACCCTATCTATTGAAAAATCATTGCATTATCTTTGTTATGCACCCAGTTGTTATAGACATATTTGGGCACTTCAACCCCAATATTATATGTAAATAAACTAGGGCTCTTTAACCCCTAAAAGTGTTGTTTCATACCCTAAAAGATCATGGTCAACTGATTACATCATTCCCCAAAATTTCCACCTGAAAAACCATCCAGAACTGGCCAAAACAGGACCATACTGATTTCTTCACTGTCAAGGTGCGATGCATAATGACTTCTACACTATCAAGGTGCGATGCATACTAAAGAGGCCTTCTGTGGGGTGCGATGAGCGAGGATGGACAAATGTCCGAGACAGTTTGCTAAGTGGATGTTCATGGAATCTTCGAGAAACTTCTCCTATGACACTTGCCTCTCTGAATTCGCCTAGGGATGAGTAAGAGATCCAAGAAATCTTCAAGTGGAAACAAGAGCAACAAGTGGAATGACACTAATCAAAAACCTAGAGATGACTCACACGCTTACATACATCTATAAATGGATCCCTCATCTGAGAGATTTAGAGGCTGGAATTTTGTAATTTGTAAGGAAGTGCTAATAGTTTATGTCTAAGAAAGAGCATTATATTGTTGGGTGATCTTGCTTTTCATGAGGTGAAGAGGGCTTTGATGCTGGGAGGATGATGCTGGATCAGACAGCTGGGTTGTAATTCTCCCTTCTATTTAATAATGTTCTTTGAGTTTTCCTCCATACAGTCGTGTATTTGTAAATGTTGTTATTTGTGAATGCCATTGTATGTTCAATGTATTTCTGATTCTACATTGCTTATGATATAATAGATCAAGATGCTTTGATGGTGTTTTGCTACTTTGTTTCTAACGACATTCTCTAAGTGGGATAAGTAGGAGAGGAGTTGCAAGCTCTATCAAGGGGGAGAGAAATCAAGCAATGAGTCAAGCGAAAGATCCAGGTTGGTTCCTTTGTTTCTCTCTTACCTATCATACATAGAGGAAATCCCAAATTGCTTTGATTGTTTGTTTGCTAGGATAGCTGCCAATCCTAGAGGGCTAGCAGATCGAAAAGACACTAGTTTTCCTAAAAAAAAATGGTGACTCTGTTGGGGATCGAATAGTTTGTTTATTTGTTGTTGTTGTTCTTTTTATAAACTATAGATGGAGCCTGAATTTAGCCAGATAGCCTTCGAACTACTCTTGCTTTGCAATTGCAAAGTAGATGAATTCTGCTTCAGTCAATCTCCAGTTTAGTTTATGAATTGAACATCTGACTTACAAGCATTCTAGATGCCCTGTTGGTAGATTAGTAACCTCTCAAGATCACACCTCTGCACTTTGCTCTTTACTGTCTATCATAGCTCAGCTTAACTCACTGAAATCATCGCCAAATTTGAGCCAAAACCCACTTCAGTTGCGCTCTCTGGCCCATCGCACTGTCTATCACTGTCAACCAGTATGCATCACACTTCCTGAGTGTAGCAGGTATGATTCATACTTGTTTCTGTGAAGCATAGGTGCGATGACTGACTAAACCTATTTCCATTCTTGAAATTTGACTTTTTTGTCCTTGTTTTCAGTTCTATTTAGTTGATTTGCTGCTTATGAACAGTGTCTCATTACTGAAGCCTGCTTGCATTACATAGATCAACCTCCATTGATTAGGATTAATAAAATTTTTTATGTATCTTTTCATCATTTAAGATCCTTTGTCGAAAAGTTTCTTAAATTGAACTATAGTTTTGGTACAAAAAGTGTCGTAAGTGTCATGAAGTCTTCCTTCTCTAGATAGTCAATTGAACTTTTGGTCATGTACTTAATTTGATTTTTTGATATTTGAAGTGTCGAAAGCATTTTCTATTTGAAATCGAAAAGTGTCATTTAGTCTTCCTTTCTATTTTGAAAAAGAAATTGTCAAAATGTCGCTTTGAGTAAAAATATTTCAAATCTTTGCTATACTTGGTGTTCCTTTTTGGCATTTTTAACATTAAGGGGAATGAAAAAAAAAATACATGCATTTGCATTTGCATTTAGACTGTGTGCAAAAAATGATTTAGGAAAAGTGCATTTAGTGTGTGCTCTTTGCTCTTTGTTTGAAAGAATCGTAATCTTCTTTCCTTAGTAGCTAGGATTTTCATTGCTCAAAATAAACAACGATTGTTTATCATTGTAGATTGCATATTTAGGAATTTTAAATCTACATCACATGGTGAACCATTGAAAGGAAAAATTTTAAACAAGATCAACTCTAAAATAAATTTCAATGAACTTAACAATGCTTTGGAACTTAACGCAACACATCTAGAGGTCTAGGCTAGAGACGTGTTCCGGCGTCGTAAAATCTAGTAACTATCATTTTCATTGAAGGTTGGGTGATTCCTCCTCCTTGATACGACAAGTGCTAGCACGGACTTGTGCTCCCCATACCGTCGCGTATATATTAGGAAACCACAATAGGATTATATCCTTTATCCATAGGAAGCTGTGTCTGCTTCCCTATCGATCACAATGCACTGAACACAGCATTCGGGAAGATTGACTGCCATACATAAGTCCTTGGTAATTTCTCTTTAATTTATCACCAAGGTGTATTTTGCAGTTTTGCGATTGGTTTGGTAATCCCTCTGTCTAGATTTTGAGAGTATTCACTTTCGTTCCTTTTCAACTCTTTATAAGAAAAGGTCCATCTAAGCGCTTGTCACTTCAGGCTCATTAAAAATCAAAGGGGACTAGAGTCATATTTAGCTTTTTATCGACTCTTAAAAATTTAAAAAGCAAAGTTGTGTCAAAGCGTCATTAAAATTTATTAAATTCGGAATAACATCCCTGTTCCTTTGTTGATTTTAGGTTGAGATAATGGAGTCTACCAATCAAGGAATCCCTCTTGAGGGGAATCCTAGTCCCTTTACATCTTGGGGAAATATTGGTGCTCCTCATATGGCCACTTTGTCCCTTCTAGGACTTACCATTGGCTTGCTAGTATGGCTGTTCTTGACCTCTGTGGTTCAAAATAATATGATTCCTCAGCAATCGAATCAGCATCTAGTTGATACTAAAGTTGACCCCTCGCCTTCTTCTTCATTTGCTTCTCCCTCCCCTTCTTCCTCTTCACTTGGTGAAAGTATTGATGCTAATAACCAGGTGGCTAAGAAGAAGAAGAAAGGTAAGGAGAAGAAGAAGAAGCCAATTTAGCAAGGGGGCAAACAAGAAACCATAGATTTGGATGCATCAGCTGGTGAACAACCGCACATTAGAACTCCTAAACCCAGATTTTCATGCATAATCTATAGAGGAGACCATTTCCATCGAGATTGTCTATGCATTCCTCGGATCTTGAGAGAATGGTCCCCCCGTTCACACCAACCGGTGTCATCAACCTTTGCTGATCATGTTGATAATACACCATCAACTAGTGATAATGAAGTTCATGGACAGAAAGGAAAAGTAAAAGTTCCATGTAGGTTATGCGAAGGGGACCATACCCTCCCCTGTTGTCCTTTTTTGGATGAAGCCAAAAGAGTCTTGCATAACCATCCTACTTCACCGCAGCGAATTCCATCTAGATATAGGAAACTCTCCCCAAATCCTTTACTAGTTGAAAATCCGACTGATGTAAATGAACCGTCGATCGAAACACCTATCATTGAAAGTGAATCTTCTGAGTCCATACTGGACCAAAGTCAATAGGTCGAGATGGCAGTCGACCCAGTTTTACCTTCAGAAGATCATATCCTTCCCAAAGAGAGTGAGAACGATACAGTTCAAATTCTTTTTGTTACTTCAGAGTCCGATGAACTTGGGGGCAATCTGCCCATTCCCTCACAACAGGAGGAAAATCCCCCAGTTCCCATTACTCAAGGGGTTAATTCAACTGTTTATTCGGTACCCCCTCCAAGCAGTCTAATCGCTTCCTTTGATTGGAATCGACTAGCAAGATCTCGCTTTCCTTCTTATGTACCATTCCGGATCATAGTACAAGTGTACAAAATGATCGTGTCTGGAATTATCATAGATGAAGGTGCATCAGTGAGTATCCTTTCCTCAACTGCTTGGAAAGTGCTTGGTTCGCCAACGCTTATGCCTGTTACACAGAATTTGTCAGGATTTAACAAAGGAACCAGTCAACCATTAGGGATCCTTCCTGAGTTACCGATAACTTTGGGAAGGAAAACCATTCACCTGAACGTGATGGTAGTCCCGGGATCGTTAGATTACAATCCACTCCTTGGACGTGACTATGTTTATAACATCAAGGCTATTGTTTCAACACTCTTCTAAAAGATGTGTTTCCTGCTTGAAGGAAAAATTGTCACTATTGACCAGCTTTCATTTCCCAGTTCAAGCATAACTCCAAGTCAATCATCATCCCTAAATGGTCCTTTTATATCAATGGTGTCTCTTCAACCTCCATTCCATCCACCTAATTACCGCGAGTAGTCTGGTGAATGTAACGAAGCTTAGGGGGCATGCACCCTATTCTATTTGGTGGACAAACCCAGCTGAAAATATATTTTTTCCTGTAGAGATAAGTTTCCTTGTAAGTTATGTGATTAGTCTGGGTGACCTTTCACCTTTGTCTATTTGGTAGACGAAGTGTAGGAAGTGTTTTTTCTGTTCCATGGGTGAAACCATCCTGCATAACCACAGCAAGTTTCCATATGGTTACTGGAGACTCTCCTTTTCATCATGTTGGGGGCATGCAAACCTTTTTATGCAAGCTAAAAATGACCAATTTCATTTCCTAGTTTTTTTTTAACTTTTTAGCTTTTTAGCTTTTTAGCTTTTTAGCTTTTTAGCTTCTCAGGTTAGGTGATTGGTCTGACACACCATTCACCTTCGTCTATGCAACAGATGAAGCAAAGGAAGTGTTTTGTCTAAACTGCTGACAAAAAATCATCCTACCTAACCTCAATGGTTCCTTAGATTTTTAGTTTTTTTAGCTTTTTAGTTTGGTCATTTCTAGTTTGCGTAAAAAGAAAAACTAAAATCATGAGCATACTTTCCGCAAGGTTCGAGCTTATTAAAAAATGAACCAGCCTCTCCTGAGCATATGTTATCGCATGGTTCAAGCTCGTTAAAAAATAAACCTACCACTGAGCATATGTTATCGCATGGTTCAAGCTCATTAAAAAATGAACCATCATCCCACTGAGAATATGTTCCCCCAGAGTTCAAGCTCATTAAAAAATGAACCCACTTTCAGTAAATAACCTTTGTGATTGCCATGCTATCAACCTTTTGAGCCTTGGTCGTGTTATTGCTATCACCTCCATTCTCTTGGCCAATCATACGCTTCCAATTGATTGTTTACCCCTTTGAGGAATATCTGTGATGAGTGGTTTTATTAGTCAAACTCTTCACATCACCATGTTTTGAGAAGTTCCAAGCTTACCCGGAACCATTTGCTACCCTAGACACCACTCGTTCCTATAAAATGAGTCCTCTTTAAACCCTTTCCAGACTTGTTAAATATGAAAAGATTGTCGAGCTATTGGCCCCTCTAGCTCATTAAAGTGATTGGAAGTGCCATCCCTCTCGTATATTTTAATATTTTTTGGACCTGAGGGATTATCTCACAAAAAATATCAAGCACTTGTCTTTTTCGGCTCACTAAAGTGATTGGAAAAGTCATCCCTTTTGTATTATTTTAATCTTTTTTGGACTTAAGGGATTATGCTACAAAAAAGAACTATTGGAGTTTCCTTTTCGTTCCTTTTCAAACTCTCTAAACATGAAAAGGACCAAGTTATCTTTGTCGTTAAACTCGTTAAAACAATAGCAACAAACTTGTCCACCCAGACAAGAACGAGTTTCACTGTCGTTAGACTCGCTAAAACATAGTGACAAGTTTTCCTGAAGGGAAAATTATAGAACAAGCATATGTTATCCTCCTCAAGCTTGACAAAAATAAAGAGGTACTGATCAACAATGACTGGGGAAAAAGGGAAGAAAAATTGAAGAATTTTATGGTAGCAGGTCACTCTTGAACATGACATTTTCACTACATCACCATGATTGAGTCGGGTTGGGTTATTCCGTTCACCAGTAATTTCACCATTGGTCTTTTGCACCATCCATTTTTGGGGTTAACGCGACCGAATCCATCTCAGTGTCGTCGATATGTTCAAGAGAAGTCATTTAGTCGAGAATTCACCATCCAGTTAATGTCTCATCCACTGCAATACCCTCAACCTCCATTTTTCATGACCACCATTCTTGAACCTTGTGTCGTCGATTGTTTTCACCTCCAGAAAATCATTTGCTTCATTTCGTGTCGTAGATGTGGGATACATTAAGACCCTCCTATGACGGGTCACTTCTTGTCGACATCAGCTCATTATCCAAGAAGTTGACTTAGAAACAACCCTTTTAGTACTTTGAAGCTTGCATGCCTTAATGGCAAGTTTCTCACTTCCGGCGACAGGTTGACATCAATGGCCTTCGACCGAAAGATTTTGTGTGGTGTTCGACATCAGATCATATATTCACACCAAGTGAATTATACTATAGTACCTTGAGGGTCATCATCATTATCGTTGATTCCTCTCGCATCTGTTAACAACTCACATTATTGGCTGGTAATCAGGCGATGTCATTCCATGTTCGACTCCAGAACATATTTTCACATGGATCAACTTGTACATCGAGTGAAGATTGAACAAGTTTGAAGACCCCGGATCTAGTCTCATCCATCCGGGTTGTGATATATTCAGGGATATAAAGACATCAAATGTACATAGAAGCTACATAGATAGTCATCTAAGCTAGGGAAGATGACTCTACATATGAAGAATCACCAGTTTGCAACTGCAGATGATTATCTATTCTATGTACATGAAATGAATTTATAAAAGCTAAGCATGGGAATGCCCACCTCAGCTAGATCATGAAAATTATATATGATGATGTATTGTATTGTATCTTATACAGGTCACCTTCCAGTTTCAAAAACCTCGGATCCTCATGTTAAAGCATTTCACCCGACATCAAAGATTTACAACTTCATGCTTTAGGGGGCAGCTGTTATAGACATATTTGGGCACTTCAACCCCAATATTATATGTCGATAAACTAGGGCTCTTTAACCCCTAAAAGTGTTGTTTCATACCCTAAAAGATCATGGTCAACTGATTACATCATTCCCCAAAAGTTCCACCTGAAAAACCATCCAGAACTAGCCAAAACAGGACCATACTGACTGCTCCACTATTTGGGTGTGATGCATACTGACTTCTACACTAGCAAGGTGCGATGAATACTAAAGAGGCCTTCTATGGGGTGCGATGAGCGAGGATGGACAAATGTCCAAGATAGTTTTCTAAGTGGATGTTCATGGAATCTTCCAGAAACTTCTCCTATGACACTTGCCTCTCTGAATTCGCCCAGGGATGATTAAGAGATCCAAGAAATCTCCAAGTGGAACCAAGAACAACAAGTGGAATGACACTAATAAAAAACCAAGAGATGACTCACACCCTTGCATACATCTATAAATGGATCCCTCATCTGAGAGATCTAGAGGCTGGAATTTTGTAATTTGTAAGGAAGTGTTGATAGTTTATGTCTAAGAAAGAGCATTATACTATTGGGTGATCTTGCTTTTCATGAGATGAAGAGGGCTTTGATGCTGGGAGGATGATGCTAGATCAGACAACTGGGTTGTAATTCTCCCTTCTATTTAATAAAGTTCTTTGAATTTTCCGCCATACGATCATGTATTTGTGAATGCCATTGTATGTTCAATGTATTTTTGATTCTACATTGCTTATGATATAATAGATCAAGATGCTTTGATGGTGTTTTGTTACTTTGTTTCTACAGGTATTCTCTAAGCAGGATAAGTAGGAAAGGAGTTGCAAGCTCTATTAAGGGGGGCAGAAATCAACCAAGGAGTCAAGTGAAAGATCCAGGTTGGTTCCTTTGTTTCTCTCTTATCTGTCATACATAGAGGAAATCCCAAATTTCTTTGATTGTTTGCTTGCTAGCATAGCTGCCAATCCTAGAAGGCTTGCAGATCGAAAAGACACTAGTTTTCCCAGAAACACCAGTAGTCAGATCATTGCTCTTTCAACAAGAGGTGTGTGAAATGAGAGCGAATTGGATGGCTGTTTTGCAAGAATATGATCTAGAGATCAAACCAGTTCACAAAATCAAGGTCCATGGTGTTTGTCACTAGTGGCAGAAGCAGTGAATGCAAAGGAATAAGAAGAATATATTTCAGGATGGGAGAAAGAAACTGAAATGTACAACATTGAGCGAGCCTCCCCCACTACTAGCACAAAATCTTTGTGCACAGATGTGTGCCAATACATTGAGCATGACATCATGTCCTCCGATCTATCCACACGGCAAAAGAGGGCACTCAGACTGAAAGAATTATCTTACCAACTGGTGCATGGGGTGATTTTCAGAAAGCACCATAATGGAGTACTGCTGAGGTGTTTGGAAGCACATGATTTAGAGAAAGTATTGTGTGATTTCCATGACAGAACATCTAGGGGACATTTTGCGGGTAACACAATAGCACATAAAATCATGCGGGCTGACTTTTACTAGCCTACATTATTCGTAGATGCCCATGCTTATGCTTGCAAGATTTTGTTATGTTAGAGGTATGTTCACAAAAATAACAATTCAACCACCCCATTGCAACCCATTGCAGTGGAAGAACCTTTTCAACAGTGGGGCTTGGATATTATTGGATAAATCTTTCCGCATTCATTGAAGCAACACCACTATATTTTAACTGCTATATATTATTTCACGTGGTGGACAAAAGTAGTTCTTCTCAAACAGGTGAATGATAACAAAGTCATAAATTTCCTTCAGCAGAATATCCTTTCCAAGTTCGACATTCCTACTTCACTTGTTTTCAACAATGCAACATACTTTTGATCACTAAGACTTTACAATTTTGCATTGGAAAATGGCATTATATTGAAAGATTCAACTAATTATTATGCGCGGGGAAATGGTCTTGCTGAATCCACAATTAAGAACCTAATTTGCATCATCAAAAATACGACAACTCTAAGCAGTGAAACTGGCAATCTTCTTTGGTTAATTATTTATGGGATGATCGAGTCATGCCAAAGCCTTCCTTGAACACCTCCCTTTACTTCCTGGTATACAGAAAAGAATCCATCCTCCCACCCAACATCTGCTTTCTTGCCCTTCAACTCTCACAAGAATCCCAAGGCAAGCCATGTTGGTTAGTGCAACATAGGATGAACACCCTTTGCAAGCTACAAGAAGAAAGGTTCAAAGCAAAAGAACAAAATTCAATTCATTAAAACTGTATCAAGAGGTGGTTCGACAAGAAGTCTGTAGGGAAGAACAATTTTAGTGTGGGTGACTTAATCTTGAAGTGGGACAAATCCCACGAGAACAAAGGTGTAAACAATAAGTTTCAGTCCCTACAGATTGGATCGTTCACAGTGAACGAAATGCTTTGCTAGCAAACTTATCATCTTCAATCACTTAATGGGAATATTGAATCTCTCCCTGTCAATGGCTAAGACTTAAAACACTAATTCCAATGAATATTTGTGGCTCTGCCCTACAATGTATACATAGTCTTTTATTTTTCTTTTGTCTATTTTTTTTTAGTCGTGTTAATAAGTTTTGTGCATCAACATGTTGTGGCATCTTAGTATTTGTGTGTCCGAACTCTAAAGAGTCATGTGACACTTCAACATGTCGCTAAACTTCTATTCATCTTCCTTATGTTGGTTATATCTTTTGTTCGATGAAGTTCCAATGGAAAATGCGATTTGTCCGTAAGGAGAGTTTTGGTCCAACCTGCATGAACCCATGTCTATTCCGGAAACCTCATTCCCACAATCAATTTTGTGTTTCAATGTTCTCATGCTTACCAATCAGTAGAAGCGAAGAAGGGGAAAAATCTAAATGAGAAAACATAAATCAGAGGTCTTTATATGCGTCTCTAAAGGAATGACCTCTTCTTCTTTCAATAAGTTGGGGTCCCTCTTCCACCCCAAAATAAATAAGTGTCGATGCATAGTCCTCTTTAAAATAAATAAATAAAGTCGAAAGAAGAGAAAGGCTTCCTATGGAGAGAGTTGAAGGAAGCAACTCTGCCAGGGTACTGTCCAAGCTCACTGGCAGCAGAGCAATGTTTTTGTTCTTGTGTGACTCCATCGAGGTACTTTACAAGCCTATTGGCAATGAAGCAACACCAAAGACAAAAAATTATACCCTAAAAATCTTAAGCTCGCGATCTACACTACCCTTCCCAACTTGAAAACTTGTGATATCGTTGAATCTTATGTTGTGTTAAACTGATAAAGCATAAAGGGGACCTTGTCTATTCATGGGGTAAGTGGGAAGACCAAAGTAATTTTCATGATGAATTAATACTCCTTGAAGAACAAAGGCCCCGCACAGAAGAATTTAACCAAGATAGAGAAGTTGGAATTCAACCAGTGTGTCGCCAAGTGTTGTAGCTACTATAAAACCCTCCAAAATTTTGGCCTACACTCAATTTTAGAGGTCTTGTACATTATTTTCGTAGCTACCAAACTTATTTCATGAGTTTTCTTGAAGTATTATGTTCCCTTTTGCATGATGGGTAAATTGTTGTCTTTTAGCATGTTGGCTACTACATCATGTGTATAAGCCCAGTGGTTCTAATAGATCATCTTTGGGAAAATGAGTTGTTCTAACCTTGTAAGTACCTCTCGCACTTATTTCCAAATTTTTGAGCACTATCGCACAAGTGTCATCATGGTCATGGCAAATTACATCTTTGGTGTCGTAAAATGTTGCACTGAGGGAAATGATTTGATTACCTATCTGGATGATTTATGTTTTCATTTCATCAAAATATTCTAAGTGTGTGATGATAGTCAAAGTCCAACATTGATCTCACTGATCCCACACTTAGCCATTTTCAGAAAAAATTCCTGACTGAGTAACCTATCTTCACCGAGCCTCCCCTGAGCTACGCACTGCATAGTCTCAGTCCTCTAGGTATGACCTTGCTGCTTGGCACTATGTAATGTGTAGTTTCTGTGCCCAAGCCCCGACCTTGACCTCCAAAATTGTGAAATCATGTCCCCCATCCTGGCTTAAACTATGCACTTCACAACCTCAAGCCTCAAGCTCATCCCTTGAGCCCTTGAACTACGTAGCTCCATAGTATCCCAACCTTTCTGGACTCCCAAAACTATGTAGTGATCTCTCCTAGTGCCTATCCCTTCAGCTTGTCCCACTGGCTCCAGAAACTGCACAATCTTGTGCCTCGACCTAATCTGAACTATGCATTACATAGTCTTGAGGCTCAGGGCTTTCACTTTCCTTCATGAACTACAAAATTGTGCAGTCATTGAGTCCCTCTCCCCATCCTGTCACTTGTTCCACGCTTAGTTGGTGGATCAGAATGCATCATCTTAGACTAGGGGGTTTTGGATTGATGTTGTCTCTTCATGAGTGAATTGCAGGAACATGTACCCTATCATGTCATGGCAAGATGATGAAGATGAAGAAGAAGGAGGGAAGCATCTCAAATACTTTCTTGTAGATGAACTTACAAGTTGATCGATCAAGAGAGAGTGGAGGGACAATAGTTTTCAACCACTATTCAAGACTTGAGATCATTGAAGATTCCTCATCACCAAGCCACACAGAGGTGAAATGAAAAGAATATTCAAGAAGACATCCAACACTTAGCAGCAACATTGGCTTGACAGTTCCACATCATCAAGCAATCCATGTCAACAATATCATGTCATGTAGTGTCATGAGTGGTCATATGAGACATCACTATTGTGGATCATGTATATTGTATTCAAACTGTACTATAAAGTGGAAGTCCAAAGGACACACATGGAATGAAAGGATTCATGTAAGTTGAAAATTCATTGGAAGTCAAATAGTCATGAGGGTAGTCAAAGAGTAACCCTTGGTTATATATACTCCCTCATTGTATGAGCAACGGAATTTTCACCTTGTCTCCTCCCGCTAAGCATTAGAGAGATAAGCTAGTTATTTGGGGACAAAGGCGTGGCTCCAATGCTCCACTAGTAGAGGTAGTGATGTACATTGTAAACATGTGTCTTGGAAATTTACTTAATAAAAGAAGCCTTAAAGGCCAACACGTTCTTCATGCATGGAGTATGAATGTTTGTAAGACTATTCTGCAGATGTTTGTACTTCATGCTTTCTTTCACGTGTGCTAAGATAGTTGAACTATTTTGGTTGTTTTAATACTTATCTTATTGATAATGTGTTGTAATGGTTGTTATTGTTGTCCCATCCTTGTGGACTATTCCACATGATATTAGACAAACCTTTCTTCATTTGTTGGTTGTAACAACCGTCGCATCCTCTATGTACTATTTTGCTGGATGTTAGACAGATGCTTATGATTCATGTGTGTCTCTTCTTGGGAGGTATCACTACCTCCTCTTAGAGGGTCACTTTTATCCCCTCTCCACAGTAGAAGAACCTTGACATATTTACAAATGCACACTGACCAGGAAAACCTTCTTTCTTTTCGAAGGCACCATTGCATTCCTCTCTCTTGCTGATAGTTAGAGCCAAGGAAGTAAAAACTTTAATGATTCAACAACTAGGCCTTTATACTGGATGAGACTCCTACACCAAACGGTGTGAGTTCTAATTGTGACTTCATAACGAGGAGATCCCATGAATGTTGGCAGGTCCAGCACTGTCAACAACACCCTGTCAACATGTTGAACATGATCATTCCAAGACTTGTTGTAGATTAGCATATCATCAAAAAATACTAACACAAATTTTCTAAGAAGGGGTTTGAAAATGGAATTCATCCAAAGTCAAAATGTGGAAGGTGCATTAGTAATGCCAAAATCATGACCCAAAATTCATTATGACCCTCATGAGTTCTGAATGTTATTTTTGGAATGTCTTCAGTCTTCATTCTAATTTGATCATATCTTGAATGAAGATCCAACTTGGTCAAGTAAATTGCTCCATGTAATTCATCCAACAATTAATGAATTACAAGAATGGGAAATGTATCTTTAATAGTGAGCTTGTTGATATCCCTATAATCCAGACACACACACCATGATCCATTATTATTTTGCACCAATGCTACTAGAGAAGAGAAAGAACTGTGACTAGGTTGAATTATACTAGTCTCTAGCATTTTTGCAACCATATGTTAAATTTCACTCTTTTGGGAATATGGATATCTGTGAGGTCTAATGTTTGGAGGAAAACTTATGGGAATCGAATGAATAACATGATCATCATCAGGGATAGGTGGGAGGCCTTTGGGAGTCTTGACTACCTTGGAATGATTGTCAAATACATTTTTGGGATCTTGAGAAATAGATGTTTTCGATGTTTGAACCTCTAGCAAGAATAATTGTGCAATTATGCCCCGTTGTTCTTTCTTCAAAATCTTCATCATGTAATTATAGATCACTATCTTTCTTGGTTTCCCTGTGATACCCCTTAGTTCAACTTTCTTTCCTTCCCAAAAAATTTCAAGATAATTTCTTCAAAATTAAAAGCTATCGTCTCCAATGATTGTAACCATTGAACTCCTAGTACAACACCAACAAAACCCATTGGAATGGAAATCATTGGAATATTAAACAAATATTCCCCCATGGTTAGCTTGATATTATGAGACTCTCTAGAGAAAATTATAGTTCCTCCATTTGCAACCATCACTTGGCACTTTCGTGTTGGATATAGGAAGCAATTCAATTCCTTGGTTATCTTGCAATGAATAAAATTATGGGTAATACCTAAATAAATCATCAATATTACCCTTTTCAACATTCGTCGCTAAAAATGATACAAAAAAATATAGTCCATGCAATTTTCGTCACTTTTTACAAAATTAATATTTGATGCTCAAAGAGAAAGTTATGACAATTTTCGTTAGATCACCTATTTGAGATTAAATTTTGGAGCTTTCAAAAGCCCTAATTTCCTCGGATCCTATCTCTGAAAATATAGTGAACCAAGAGCTGAAATTCATATACTAAGTTAATCAATATTTAGTATCTAGGTGGATGTAATTTTAGCTTCTGAAGCCTCGTATAAAAATAGTTATAGAAAAAATTCCAAGATGACCTAATTGAAGAAGCGAAACCCTCGAATTGAAAGCTCTTATACCAAATGTTATGAAACCAACTCAGAGAATAGAAGAAAACATAGATCAACGACTTAAAAAGTGTCATCTTCAAGGGGGAAACCTCCTTTACTTTACATAAATAAACAATTTTTATATGATAGAAATGATAAGACCTCCTTGGTATATATAGGAGTCTAAGGGATCATAATATAATCAAATCCTAAATAACAATAATAATGTAAGGGCACAACAATAACAATGGTGGGCTTCTATGGGGCACAATAATAAAAACATGGGGGATACATGGGAATAACAATAAAAATAGGGGGTACACTAAAAATAACAATAAGGGGGATACACTAGTATTATTATAGGGACCTAGCAGAACATGAGATACAATTGTTTCCATAGTTTCCATTTCCCAATATTGAGTAGTATAGACAATCCATTCTAGAAGCAAGTGAAATGAAGAAATAGTTGTAGCAATTGCTGGTGTAGGCTATGATTCGACCAAGTACATAACCTTATGGGCCAGAAATCGTAATTGTACCAAAAAAAGGATGGGAATTAGTGAATGTGCATCGATTGCAAAGCATTAAACAAGATTATGCTCAAGAATCAACACAATCTACCCATGATTGATGATATTTTAAAACATTTGTATCACACCAAGATGGACATAAAATCGAGATACCACTAGGTTGAACTCAAAGAAGAAGACAACTAGAGGAATTCCTTCAAAACTAGGTGTTAAAGACTTTGAAAAAACACCATCTAGTGTCTAACCTTAAGAAATGTGACATTTCCCAACTATATTTGGGGTATTTGGGGTATGTTATTCATGGAGGGGAGGTTAATGTAGATCCTACAAATATGGAGTCCAACATGAAATGGCCAGTTCCTATAAATGCATTTGAAGTTAGGAATATTTTTTTGGAGGCAACATGGTAGTTATGGCAGTCCATAGCTTCATTTTTAGTATTAGTTGCACCATTCGACACCATGAAAGCAACCAACAAGAGATTCTCTCGGGGAAATAATTACCAGAATACTTTTGATGATATGAAAATAAAGAATTAGTTAGACAATAGTTCCCATGTTACCGAACTTGTAGAATCCCATTCGAAGTGGAGATAGTTGCAAGTGTGTATGTCACAGGAGTGGACTTGACACAGGGAGGAAGGCCTATATTCTATCATTATGAAGTATTTTTTATAGGCCATTTTGTAGAATCTGGTCAATAGGCATGCAAACTGGATCAATTGCCATCCGTGAACACCTTGTCATTATCCCTACACAAATCCATAAGCATGACCTTTCCAAATCCCTTAGTTTCTAGGTCTGACTACCTCAAATTAGTGCTTTTAAGGTCTAGCACACCCTGCCCCTTTAGAGACTTGTGTCAAGTAGCAGGTTGCTCCATTTTGTACTAGCATTGATCAACAATAACTTGTTCCTTGCTGGTGGTGTGTTGATTCTATAAATTGAGGAAAATTAAAAAGGATCCTGAAGCTTCCTCTTCCAGAAGCTTCCAGGGATTGTTTTAACCATTTACCTTGGATAAGAAGTTTGAATCCTATCTGATCATAGCTTGGATATTTTACTTATTATCCCTTGACATCATCCTCCCATCTTAAGTCGATCTCAAGCATAGATTGGTAATGGACAAGAATTCCTAAACTACCATACCTCTCCTATAAATTTACATCTACAACATTAGGGTTGGATTTTGGACACTGATCATGCCCTCATGTTATTGCCTTGAATAGAAGAAAGTCATCATATTGATGAATTAGGGTGACATTGAGGTGTGCTTTGTGACAAGGAAGGACAAGTTAAATTGGTGTGATCCCTACAAGATCAGCTACTATTCTTGGTCGTAAATTCTCTCTTGTTCATATTAATAGAAAGAGTATACAATTTTCCTATATGTGTTATGTTACATTTACATTCATGTATTTCAATTCTTTGTTGATCCATTGAATAAAGTAATTGAATTATGGTACATAGATCTTGTGAATCCTTGGCTTGTTTGAATGTATGTGTAGGTTCTAATTATAGAAATTGGAGCTACGATTGGAGCTTACAATCCGGGAGGAAAGTAAATCTTGTGAGGGATTCAAAGTAAGCCTCTTTACCATTCTTAAATTTCTCTAAGGGAAACTTTATATTCTTTGCTTTTTGTTGTTCTAGACTAGTCCCCTACGTCTAGGGAAGACACTTTTGTCTGCAATCCTAAATTCCAAATAACAAATTAGTGGCTCCACTAGGTATCATTTCATTCCTATAGTGGTTTCCTTGTCCCTCGTACTTCTTCCACCTCTTAAATAAACCTTCATTGCCTCACTTAGCTCTGAATTAACCCTAGAAAGACTTTTCATTGAGCTTCATTTGATTTTTTGTGTCAAAACTTAGCCTTATCTTGATCAGCGCTCCCCCTAGTCCGGAGATAGAGCATTGCAGTGCTTCCCAACCTTCTCTACACCTGCACCGCCGAGCAAGTGTCCTTTTAGCACCTCTGCTAACCCCTGTTTGATGCAAAAAATTGCCATTTTGTGCTTTTCTCTCTAATTAGATTTGTTTCAGATGGTTCTTCTCGTGTCCTTGAGTGTGTCTTGGTGTCTTAGAAGCCTTCAACTTTTTTTATTTTGGTTTTGATTGCCTTTGATAAGAATTTGTTTGGATTTTTATTTGTTCTTGTTAATTAGGTCATTAGCAAACTGATTTCTTGATCATTGTTTGCTTGAAAGAATTGGTGTTTCAGTCATCATTTTGAATAGTTTCTTTATTATTGATTTAGAAAATATCTTAGTTTTTATCTAAAAATTAAGTGGATCGAAAATAAAAATATCATGCATCATGCATTACATTTAGGGCTTTGTGTGTGAAACTGAAATTTGGAATAGTTTCATTAGGGGAATTGATTTAACAAACTTGTTGGTTTCATCTTGTATGTTGCATCATTATTTATTCTCTTCCCTCTCGTACATAGATTTTCATTGAAAAGAAGATTTCATTTTGTCATGCTAAATTGCATCTTTAGGATATTCAAGGGAAATTCACAGTGAGCCTTGAAAACTGAAACATAATTCAAGATAAAATTTAAAATTTATTGAATCAATCTTAAGGAGCATTCAAAACATTAATGCAAACATCTAGAGGTCTAGGTTAGAGATGTGTTTCGATGTCTATAAATATAGGAGTTGTCATCTTTTTCCAGTGTTACATTCCGAGGGTGATATCTCGTTCCATGTACGTAAGTGTATCAGACCGTTCTCCATGTACCTCTAGGTATATTAGATGGCACTCCACGCATGAAAAGTATATAGGAATGCTCTCATCATATGGTTACACATTAGAAAACACTAATACAGACTACACTTCCACGTATCGTCGAGTATATTTTGGAAGTCCACCATAGGTTGTGATCCTCACCTTGGGTAACCGAGTCGGTCGCCTTGTATACTGTGATACACCTAACACAACATTCAGGGAAATTTCATGCCCATACGTAAATCCTTAGTACTCCAAGGTGGTATATTGTACTTCACGGTTGCTTGGTAAACCTTTATGCCTAGATTACCCCCTTTGATTTATTTTTGTTATTAATTTTTAAAATTCATTAAGCCAACGTGGAAGAACAACACCCTACACTCCATCATTTGTGTAGAATGCAAAACAAGCCTTCTCTTCCACCTGAGGAAACTCTTAGTTGTCGTTAGAATCACAAAAAGGCGTAGACTACCGAATGTAGTACTTTAGGAATTATTGCTTCTAGTCCTCCACCTAAAATAGATCCACTAGAATCATCTTTTCTTTTGAGTATTGAACCCGAGATTACTTCTCCATTTGTTGGTGAGTCCGACAGAGTTGAAATAGAAGCACTTGAAATATTATTACCCAAGGATATTGAACCTGACTATAGTAAACCTGAGGTTATACATCCTGATGCACCCCAAATATCTACACCTATTACTTGAGGACCTTCCTCTTCTCTTCCTCTGTCTCAGACCCAACCACAACCTATATATCTTGGACCCAGTGGTGAACCACTTCCACCTGGTCTTGTGAGAATCTAACATATTCCACAAGAAAAGAGTCAAACTTCCTCTCTTATTTGAGTAAGGGCTCATTTTTATAAAGCCCATCCTTTTCCTTCTCCTCATACTCCATCACAAGCTCCTTTCTCTAGTTCTTTTCCTTTCAACTCTCCTTTGAGTTTCCCTCAGAAACCCTCTTTGTACAATTAACCATGAATGAATCTTATATTGTTTCTCAGTCTCTATCTACTACCATGATCGAGACAACCCATGTTGTAAATTCATCTATGTTTGTAAGATCACCAGACACATTTATATGGTGGCCCCTACATTCTGCCTGGTTACCAATATTTGTCTCCTACCTTTTCTGGTGCAACATCCAGTCCATGGACCTATCCCATGTCATCTACATATGGAATTCCATATGGCACTTCTTTGATGAGTGATACATAATCTGCTCCTCCTCCTCCATCTACTGAAACGGTTCAACAGCAGGATGGTTCTTATGTTAGTGGGTATGGACACCTACAAGAGCCTAATCCATCTCCTATTGGGAACCCTCCTATTGGGGGGAAGTTTCCTCCTTATAACCCTCCTCTTGGGGGTCAACCTTTTGTAGGAATATTTCCATCCCCTCAAGTTAGTGCTCAACCTCATCTGATTCCTCCACATTCAGGAATGGATCCTAATGTTTGAAGACATACTCCACCCATGCAACCTAGTTTTGTTGTGGCTTTATATTTAATTTCTCAACCTATTCCACCTACATCTCATATTCTTGTTCATCAACCTATATCTCAACCTGTTCAAGCTCAAGTGAATGTAACCCAATGTTTATAGGTTGCATCTTTAATTCAACCTATTCCATCGGTATCTATCACTTCACAAGCCATGTATTCCCAGCCTTTTCAAGGTAACTTATAATCAAAACCACTTCATGAGGCCATTCCTCAAATTCAAGTGGGTCAGAATGTATATGGTATGGTGCAGGCACAACCTAACCAACCTTATGTTGGGATGATGCAAAACCCCACAGGGAAACAATATCAACCATATCAAGGTATCCCTCAAATGC
This sequence comes from Pinus tabuliformis, assembly GCA_031772625.1. NCBI lineage: Eukaryota > Viridiplantae > Streptophyta > Pinopsida > Pinales > Pinaceae > Pinus > Pinus tabuliformis. The sequence goes on from CM062818.1 coordinate 1,768,191,319, forward strand.
CTTACAGTCAACAAATCCAAACCTAGCCATTTCAAACTTTACACGGTTATCCTAGAGCTGGGTAGTAAGGTTATGTGCATTTTGGTTATCAAAATCCTCCCTATCCCATAACATAGATACCTATGGGTCAGGCCATCCCATTTTACCCTGTGTATCCTCCATCGAACCTCAATAGAAGTTGCCATTTGTAGCAACTATCGAATTACCAAATTTGGCCAGGCTCACAAATGATCCCATTGCTCATTCTCCTTGGTGGTCGGTTATTACTACAAAATTTCCTAGTGATATCCATAATTTCAATGGAAATCCTGGGGAAGGCCCATATACACATGTGATGACTTATCATTTATGGTGTTCTTTGAACTCTCTCAATAATGACTATGTTCGTTTATGTCTTTTCCAGCGTGCGCTCAATGATATGACAACAAAATGGTATATTGAACTACCATGAGCTTAATTTGATAATTTCAGTGCCTTGGCTACCACATTCCTAGCGAATTTCCAGCTACCCATCTGATATGAGATTGGGACTGAATTTTTAACCAATTCAAAACAAATTGATGCCACTCACATTTTGCATCACATTGATGAGTGGTGACATCGTTGTCATTTGGTTAAAACTTTTGTTCCTCACCAATTCTTAGATGAATACTTGATTAAGTCATTTTTTCCATCCATTATAGAAGATGTCACTAAGAGCGGAGTCATGCCAAGTATCTTTATGGGCGCGGGATCCCTCAAGGGTAGTTTTGAGGCTTAAAGCCCATATTTTGGTCAAAATTTGTAATCCAAGTGTACAGACTCCACATTTTGTGGTCGCGGAGCACATAGGTGTTAAGAAGTCATAGGGTTGCCCGTCCTTATTTTGGAAATGTAATGTTGGTTGTAAAAGACCTACCCATGGTCCCCAGACCACGGGATTGTATAAATAGAGCTAAGCTCTAAGTAGTTAGAAGAAGAAGGCATCGACATGTATGAGATATAGCTCTGAATTAGAAGTCTAAGTCTTGGGTTATAGCATAGGTAGAGGCTCTACAACTGAGTGTGCAGAGGCCTAGAAGTTTGCAGTTGAGTGCGCAGACCCCTACAGCTGAGTGCGTAGGGTGGGTCAAGTCTGTAATTGTTCGGAATTATCAACAAAGAGAAGTATTCTACAAATTTGCGTCTTTCTTTCCTGTTTATGCATCTTGTTATGTTGGGTATGAACTTCACTTATAATGTTTATATGATCCATGAATATATGCAATTGTGTTAGTTAAGTGAATGCAAGTAAGAACATCTGTTTACACAAAGCTAACTAAGATTAATTAAGAAGATAAGTAAGACACTTAGCGTAGTTTTGGAGATATCACAGCTCGCTGCCCTAGCAACGGGAAAGCCCCTAAGCCACAAGTTAGGGCTGCAAAAAAGCCAATTGTACCCTTTTGCGAAGGTATTGAAGGGTGGAGCAGAGGGCTAAGCAACCTGTGCGAAGGCAGGTATAGCTGGAATAAACTGACATCACATCCATCTTAAGGGTGCAGAAACTTGGTTCCAGCATCCCCCCATACTACTTCGGGTGAGACTTTAGTCCATGCTCTGTGGGATGATGCCAAAAGGGCCAGTAGTATAGGGAATTGTTTGGCTAACTAATGCTGAACCTTGGTCAAGCCCCCTCAAGCCAACAAATGGTTCCATTGTCGGGACCGTAATCTCCATAAGAGATGTGTGATGTCCTATCACTGGAATCCAACTAAGAAAGAAATCGAAGGTTGGTTGGACAGAAGGATTCACGAGTTCACAGCACAAAAAAATAGAAACCCACAACTAACAAAAGAACAGTGGCTACAAAGGTACCTATATATGGAGATCCACGAAATCCTTTTCACCCCCTTTCTTACTGAGCTATATGAGTGGATTGCAAAGCTAGCAGATAGCCAAGGAAGGTGGAAACTTGACAGTCCTATTGTTTGGACACTGGAGTTAGTGCGAAGGTTGGAAGCCTTTGAGGATAATATTGGGCATGTTTTTGATCACTGGCTCGATTGCATCATGGGAGGAATTGTGACTGAATTCACGGTTGACACCTCAGTCAACTATAGCGAAGCGGAGCAATGCTTTTTCAAAGGACTGCGAGGTAAGTACGTAAAATCTCTGAATACTTGGATAGAAATGTTGTTGTGCGAAAAATGGGTTATGTAGCTACCTTGATGTTCAGGACTACGAGAAGCAAAAAAAGTTACAAAAATGAAGGAAATAAGGGTTCGGAGTATAGCCCCTTGATTTCACCTCTGCAAAGAGACGAAGAAGGAATAGCGAAGGTCTCTCTGCGAAGCACTATTCAGTTAATAAGACAATGATTCCTGCGAATGCCACCTCCGCCCACACCACCTCTGACTTCACCGCCATTGCCTCCAACTTCACCCGTACCACCTCCACCTCCACCGCGATTCAGTATGGCGAATACAGTGAAGTTGACTTTGTTCAAAGGCTTGGGAAATGAGGACCCAGATCAATTCTAGTTTGTTGTAAGGGCTATATGAGAAGCTCAAGGTGTTACACATGATCATATAAAGAAAGCGACACTGGTTAGCGCTCTTCAGGATCACGCGCTAACTTGGTATATTAAGTAATCTAATGATAACCTGAATGCTGGAGTAGCAGACATCTAGGAAACACTAAACAAGGAATTTAGCAGGCCTAAATCTGAGGTGCAGTCAATTGTGGGCTTCAAAGAGATCACGATGCAACCAGGAGAGACACCTTGGGAACTAGATTAGAGGTTGAAATGTATAATCCACGAAGCCAACATGAATTTGACAGATGGACAACATCGCGAGTGGTTTTTGGCTTCGCTACTACCCCACATAAGGAGCACACTGTCATAGAAGAAGACAACAACTCAAGCATAGGCCTTGGAGATTTCCATGAGACTACATGAGACTCCAATGCAAGATCCTAATCTAAGAGTTCAGTAGATCCACGTGCAGCTGCAAAATCTGTGCCTTGAGATGCAAAGTCTGAAGTAGGATGGGACGGTTTAGCAAGAGGTACGTGAGGAGGTATGGTGCTTGAAATGCAAGAATCAGGGTCATGACAAAGACCATTGCCCGGTCTTTGCAAATTACATTTCAGGAGGAGGATCGATGCCTTTAAGGCTGGAAGCTCAAGAAGGACCTAGCATGACACCTACTTTATGGTACCCTATCTGTCATGTAACCGAAAAACATGCCACGGATAACTGTCACTTGCTGCAAAAGTATGTGCAAGCACCACAACAGTTGTTCTACAACTTTTGTAGGTTGATAGGACATGATGAGTGTACTTGTAGGAGTTATGAATTGATGATGGATAGAACTCCCACCTACAGGGTTCATGTGGAAATGCAGCCCTTGACCAGAATGTAGGGATGGCACAGATAGGATTTCAGGGGCGTGGACGAGGCTGAGGCAGAGGAGGACTTGGTAGAGGTTGAGGAAAATTGATTTTCTACAATTATGGAGGACCAGGACACTATGCTCGCAATTGCACTAATCCAACACATCCATCGTGCAAGCATCGCATGTTGTTTGATCATGAAACAAAAGATTGCCCTACACTGATAGCTAGGATACATGACAAAGGAGCGTTACCACCTCCCCCAACTCAGAACCTATAGATGATGAGGTCTGAGCCATGCGTGGAAGATCCAAACATAAATATAGTGCTTCAAAGTGGAAATGCGATGGGAGACGACAAGGGAAAATAGCCGGAAGACAGTATGTGGGTTCGCAAAGCTTCGATGAAAGAGGCTGAGTTTGATTTGGAATGTGCTCGAGAAGCCTTCATGGAAGTTAAGAAGAGCTTCGCTAAGGCCTCCACTTTAAGAAGCAAGGATAAGCCTGAGCCAGAGATGGACCCCTCTATGCTCACAACTTTCCTCAAAACTTGTATGAAGTTACTACGCGATAATAAGGCTATGAAAGGGTTATAGGAAATCATCAATAGATGTGATGGGAACGTGCCAGGTGAACCGTGCGTAGTCCAAAAGATCGAAAAGCATAAGACAACAATGGGCATGAAATGAGACTCACCACGTAGATCAGAGAATACGAATGGATCAAGCCATTCTAGATCTAGGGTCAGATGCGAATGTTATACCAAAATAGACATGGGAGCGAATGGGGAGACTTGTGCTACAATGATCTCTGATTCATCTAAGGATGGTGAATCAACAGAAAATCATATCCATGGGGTGACTATGGATATTGAGGGAGCGAGCATGCAGGGAGATTTTGAAGTAATAGAGATAGTAGATGATAGCAATCCCTACCCTACTCTCTCGGGAATTGACTGGGATATTGATATGAACATAATTATCAATCTGATGAAGTGAAAGATGATCTTTGAGAAGAAATCACTGCACGTAATAATACCCCTGGATCCTGCTGAAGGATCGCCCTATACAGAACTAGCCTGCGATTATGAAAGTGATGATGATCTGGACTGTATCTATAAGATAACAGTGCTAGACCAACACTGGGTGAATCCCACTATGGATGGATGGATTACATGAGATCACGAGAGTTCCTGCACTTCGAATTTTGACAAAGAAATAGAACGCTGGTAGAATCGGTTACATGAACCAACTATGGTGAATTGCAACATGATGACCCGGTCGTTGTGCTATGTGTCATTAGAGGTAAGAAACCTATCTATTTATGATGGTCTAAATGAGGTAGATACCTTTTTGGATGCATTTGAAAGAGAGGTGCCAGAAAATAAATGCTTCAAAGCCTTGGACTAGGCACTGCGCATTACGCCCACAAGATGGTGGAGTATGCACAAGGGAAGCTTTGATGATTGGCATGAATGTAGGAGGATGATGAGAGCATGATTTGGGAAACCTATGATGCGAATGACAGACAAGTACGATGGATAGAATGATCTGCACGTGCAATTGGCCAAAGCAAATAAAAACTACTCTACCACTGAACGCGAGGGGCTAGCTATGGTATATGTGCTCCAGAAGTACTGAAACTACTTGCTAGGAGGCCACTTTAAGATGTATATGGATCACTCCGCGCTAAAGTACCTAGTCAATAAGCCTGTGTTGGGGGGGCGAATTTGCAGATGGCTCTTATTGTTCCAAGAGTACGATTTTGAAGTTGTTGTGAAGCCTAGATGATTAAATGCGGAACCAGACCATCTATCATGCATTGAGATAGGGGAGGAACCTACTAACTTGGAAGAAGGATTGCCTAACATGCAGCTCTTTGTAGTGCATGTCGTGGATGGTCATTTCGAGGATATAATACACTTCCTAACAAGTGGAACCACACTAGAAGGATACACTGTCCAGCAAAAGAAGGATTTTTTTGTCATTGCTGGGCATCTATAAAAGATGGGGACTGATGACATATTGCGAAGGTATGTACCTGAGTTTGAATGAAGCATCATCCTCATGGATGCTCATGGGGGCACCACGAGAGGACACTACGCAGGGAGAGCAACTGCACAGAAGATTCTATGCATCAGGTTGTGGTGGCCAACCCTTCATCAGGATTCAAAATCATATTGCAAGGTGTGTGATGTATGTCAAAGAATAGGCAGGCCATCACAGAGGGATGAAATTCCTTTGAATCCAAAATTGACGTTGCAACCTTTTGAGAAGTGGGCAATAGATTTTGTGGGACCCATTCCGTCTTAAGGGAAGATAGGAGTGGGGTATATCATCACCGCGATGAAGTATTTGACTCATTGGGTAGAAGTGTAGCCAATGAAGGATTGCACATGCACGACGACTGTGAAGTTCCTATTTGAGCATGTACTAACATGATTTGGATGTCCAAAGATTGTGATGAGTGATCGGGGTATGCACTTTCTGAACGAAATGATTAGTGTGCTGATGGAAGAATTTCAGGTATATCACCAAAAGAGCACACCTTATCACCCACAGGCTAACGAGACAATGCAGGCATTCAACAAAGTGCTTGAAAACACACTGACCAAGGTTTTCAATGCTCAACGAAGTGATTGGGACCTACACATACCTGCAGTGCTATGGGCTTATCGGACGACATGCAAGAAGTTAACAGGAAAGACACCCTTTAGGTTGGTATATGGTGTTGAAGCGGTGATTCCTATGGAGTACATTGTGCTTAGTCTATGCATAGCAGTGCTCACAAGTATTATAGATTGCGGAGCCCTAGAAGAGAGGCCCACAAAGTTGGATGAGCTTGAAGAAGATATATTTTTGGCTAGATTTCACCAGCAGGTCCAAAAGCAATGTGAAAAGGCATGGCATGATCGACACATCAAGTTGTGCACCTTTAAGGTGAATAACTTGGTGTTGTTGTATGAAAATAAGTTTGATAAATTTCCAGGGAAATTTAGAATGCATTGGCTAGGGCCCTATGTTATTAAGGAGATTACCGACGATGGCGCGGTCCGGTTGGTTAAGTTGAATGGAGATCCCTTCCCAGGAAAGGTGAATGGCAGTTGATTGAAGCTATACACAAGTGGCTTGGCCATCGGGCTATGTGACAGAAGCACAATCTTAGTGCTCTAGGCAGCTGAAAGGAGGCGTGGGACTATAAACTACACTGCTCAGGTTGGGGAGCTATGCAATTTTAGGACTACGTGAAGCAGTGAAGTGTCACAAGGTCCGCGACAGTGCAAAGGCAACTGTGCTACTGGTGTAAATAATGTGTAGGTCTGCCAAAAAGTGATTGTTAAAGTGACTATTCATGATTTCATGGTCAGTTTGTGGCCAAATGGAGTAGGTAACAGGAATTTAAGGCAAACATTATGGATTAGATTCTTGAAAATCTGCTGCCAATCTAGCATTAATGGATCGAATGTGGGGGGAATGGTTAGATTTCAATTCAAAAAGCCCTATAAATCACAGATGGTTGTCCAGAAAAAAACACTTGGCATTTTGAAAATTCAGTTGTTGCGCGATCAAGTGCGTATGGACCTTGCGAATTTTGAGGTTTTGACAGCAAGTGCAGTGTTTGAGAGATTGTCGAAGGGGACACAGTACCTCCTAACTAGAATGATGTCGACACCCAAGGAAGCCCCAGAGAGTGCCAGAGTGATAGTTGAAGTCCCTAAATCACCCAGAACACTGAGACCAAAGAAGGATAAGCAGACTATGATCCCAATGCGTGTCTCACCAAGAAACCCATAGAGGACCAAACTCAATTGGCACGAAAATGGGAAGGCCATTAATCTGGAGGACCATGAGGAAGAATCTGAAGAAATCCTGGTGGATGAGGAGGATGTGGAAATGGAAGTTGAAACACACGGTACGAACCCTATTACCAGGTTACCAGAATATGTTCCTCCATGCAAGGGTAAAGCCAAGGTGCCGAAGTACATAGAAAAGAGCAAGAGCTCCCTACAAACTTCGTTGCTCCTGGATGACATTGTTTTCGAGGGGCCGCACTTAGGGAAAGTTCCTGTACTAAAGTTAGAAGATTGGGACCTCGCAGATCACGAGAAATTCTCGCATTTAGCGACTGAGCAACTAATGCGCCAACAGATTGATGTGACTGTTGGAATGATTAAATTGGAGCCACGGACATGGCTCAGGGATGTAGAGAAAGCCGGGTTGCTCAACCCGCTCTAGGTGTCACATTACCACCGTGCCCCAGTGACCGTCTTCGTCATCAGGCAGCTGCTCTGCTTGCTGCATGATGGGTGTTTGTGGCTGGAGGAGCCCATTCCCATCATAGACCACTTGATTTATCGAATCGCACGACTGCCTTACATAGGGGAGGATCCAACCAATATATTAGAAGGAAAAGGTGGTGAGTTGGCCCTCGGAAAAGCTATGAGGAAGAAATTTAAGTTGGAGAAGAAGAAGCGAGGAAATGCCATCTCAAGCATTAACAACCCTACAGTTAAGGTAGCAACACAAATTTTAGCAAGGACGTTGATGCGGAAGTGTCGTGCGGATGATGTGCCTGCGCTTGTGATTGCACTAGCGGCTCAATGCGCTGAAGGAGTCCAATTCAACTGGGAAAATTATCTATGCGGTGAGTTCCTTGCAAACTATTGCAAGGCATAGGAGAAGGGCAAGATGTTTCACTATGCGTGGCTCCTGTTGTCGATCATACTAGTGGAATGGAAGCTACCAGAAGACAGCCAATTCCCTTTGGTCACGCCGAACATTCCAGAGGCTGGGAGGTATGCTTCATTGTGGGCGACCAAGGATGTGCAATGCATAAAAGAAAGCAAAATCTTTTGGATCTTGATGGAGATGAGTATCCAGTTGGGGATCAATTGCAAGCCATGGTTGTCACCCACAGTCTACGCTAATTTGTAGAGCTTTGCAGAGTTCAAAGTGGATTTCCACCATGTCTTTATCAAGGCATGAATGACCCTATGAAGACATGGCATAACTTACCATATTTGGCGACTGATGATGTTATTTTTGCAGTCCCTGAGTCTTGGCCACCTGAGTGACGCGCTCCAGCAGACTCCACGGTGGAAATGGACAAGTCCATCGCACACCGTAAGAAGGAAGAAACAAAGCTCTGAATGGTACAGCTGGCTGAGAAGCATAGAAAGGAGGAAGCAGAGGGTAAGGCGCAAGCAGTGCGCAATGTCGTGAAATTGGTGGAACAACAGGACATAGGAGAAGAGCATGAAGGACAGAAGCCACCTTCGCCCAGGGCTGAGGTAGAAATAGAGATAGAACAAGGTGGCATGGAGCGACAGATGATTTGCACCCAACTCAAGCGCCAGCAACTGCAAAAGAAGGTAATGTCGTGGAAGAAAACCAAGGCTTCAAAGACATCCTTGGACCCAATCATCCTCACTGAGGGGGATTGGCATGATATCAGAGAAACGGTGAGGGTTGTCACTGTGGAGGCCCTCCAATAGTTCGAAGAGCAACAACAATTGGTCTTAGGGGCTCTCTGGATAGAGTTGTAGGAGTTGAAATTTCACACTCCATAGGATGGAACAGTGTCCACCAGCCTCACGATTGGCACTTCGCTGCTGAGGGGATGTTGTGTACAAGGGTGACCAACACAATACTGGTACCAGATGAGGTACTTACTATAGAAAATGAGGCCGCCAGGCCCATGATTAGCAGTCTGAAAGGGGTGGGATTGAGCATGGCCATGCTCCCTTAAAAGACGCTCTACCTCTTGTAGGATGGAGTCATCGTGGAACTTAGGGCCCGAGAGAGTCGTGCTCTACAGGTGATGAGTGAGCAGTGCATCAACATCGAGTAGTTGGGCCTGTAGTGCAATGAGGCAGTAGAACAGAATAAGCAAATCATGCAGGTAGTGGAGGAAGCTTGCCGAATGGTCCCAGAGTTGGACATTCAGGCAGAAGAACTGGTTGAGGTGTGCATCTACAAGTTAGCCACAGGAGTGTGCGATGCTCGAGCAGAGATGGCCAAGATTCAACTGGAGCTGAACTTGCAAATCATAGAATTGCAGTTGAGGGCTCAGCCTTCAACCCCACCGGAAGTCAGGGAACAACGTATCACTATTGTTACAACAGCAATAGCGGCGGTTGACAGTGCAGTGGTAGACTGCATGCACCTTTTTGAACAGTCATTTGAGGTTCTAACCACCCTATAGGAGGACCCAAATAGAAATCACCTGGAGACAGAGACGCACAAGCTACAAAAAGGTATGAAACGGTCAATGGAACTACACAGATGGTCACCCTTACACAGAGGCTCGCACAGATGCAGGAGGCAAAGGCGCACAAGGAACAGGTGGATGCCGCTTGACACAAAGGAGCGATCCTAAAAGCGCACCTAGAACCATGGATAGACGAGGCTTATACGATCACAACTTCCATTGAAGGAAGGCTTGTGACACTGTAGGCAACTCAGCAGAATATTCAAGACAGCAGTTTAGTGGCAATCACCGAGTAGCAAGTGGAAGAAGTTCAGCAGGCGGCTGCTCAGTGCATTGCCGAGGTTGCGGTTATCCAAATAGAGCTGGGAGGTCTTCATGCCAAGATCTTTGTGCCTACAGAGTGACTCAAGGGTGAGTCACGATGTTTGTGTTGGGTGCCTGTTGGGCACGGGATCCCCCAAGGGTAGTTTTGAGGCTTAAAGCCCATATTTTGGTCAAAATTTGTAATCCAAGTGTAAAGACTCTACATTTTGTTGTCGCGGAGTGCGTAGGTGTTAAGGAGTCATAAGGTTGTTTGCCCTAATTTTGGAAATGTAATGTGGGCTGTAAAAGACCTACCCATGGTCTGCAGACCATCGGATTGTATAAATAGAGCTAAGCTCTAACTAATTAGAAGAAGAAGGCATCGACATGTATGAGAGATAGCTTTGAAGTAGAAGTCTAAGTCTTGGGTTGTAACGTAGGTAGAGGCTCTACAGTTGAGTGTGCAGAGGCATAGAAGTCTACAGCTGAATGCGCAGACACCTGTAGCTGAGTGCGCATGGTGGGTCGAGTCTGTAATTGTCCAGAATTATCAATAAAGAGAAGTATTCTACAAATTCTGTGTCTTTCTTTTTTGTTTATGCATCTTGTTATGTTGGGTATGAATTTCACTTATAATGTTTATATGATGATCGAATATATGCAATTGTGTTGGTTAAGTGAACGTAAGTAAGAACATCTATTTACGCGAAGCTAACTAATATATGTTAATAAGATAAGTAAGACACTTAGCCTAGTTTGGGAGATATTGCAGCTTGCTGCCTTAGCAGCGCAAAAGCCCCTGAGTCGTAGGTTAAGGCTGTGTGAAATCCAATTGTACCCTTTCGCTAAGGTCCTGAAGGGTGGAGTAGAGGGCTAAGCAACCTGCACGAAGGCATGTATAGCCGGAATAAACTGACATCACATCCATCTCAAGGGTGCAGAAACTTGGTTCCGGCATCCCCCCATAGTGGTTCAGGTGAGACTTCAGCCCGCACTCCGCAGACTAATTCCGAAAGGGCCAGTAGTGTAGGGATTTGTTTCACTAACTAATGCTAAACATGGGTCAGGCCCCCTTAATCCAACACATCTCCATCTGATCCTACTCCAAATGCAATACCTACTGAGCTGATGATTAAGCCTCCAAAGGAGTTATCCATAAATTTGATTTCAACCCTCGTTTGGGAGCCACTCAGAATTATAACATAGGTGAAGATCTAACTCAATCTCCTTCAACTATTTCCACTCTCGAGGTGTTGCAAATTTGTCTCACCCAAAAGAAGGATTGACTTTCTGCAATTGGATGTATTGATCCCTCAAATTCCAACCTAGTAATTTTTAATGATGAGAACTATACACCTCAACTTCCAACTCAATTAGCTTTAATAATCTAGATTATTGTTCGCGGGAAGAATATCCACCATTCCATTGTTGAATAGGGAGCCTCGGTTTGTATTATGTCTCTGTCTTGTTGGCAGGCCATTGATTCTCCCCAATTAAGTCAATTACCGATCACTTTGAAGGCTATTGATGGAAGAAACTACAAACCTTGTGCAATTTTGAATTTTCTACAAGTAGAATTAGGTGGAAAGACCGTATCCATAGAAGTCAAAGTTATCGACAAACCACTAGATTATAACCTTCTACTGGGCCTTACGTGGGTTTATGCTATTGATGTTTATGTTTAGACATTTTTCAATATGATTACTTTTCCTCATAAGGGAGGTATAATATCCATTCATCAACTCACTTTCTTTGTCACTAGTTCTCAAGTTACTAGAAGTGTCCCTCTCATAGGGGAAACCCCTCACCTATATCAGCTTATCGGGGTTGGACTGCTTAAGGATTCCTCTCTCATGGGAACCTTTTCACTTTCTCCCCTTCACTTCCCAATAACTCTACTTTGGTTGCCTATATCAATATGATATCTTGTGTACTACTCCAGTTGATCCTTGGATAGTATCAAATGAATCTAATATCGATAGCTTTGGTGACCGTATGCCACTCAACCCCATTGAGCTTGATTATGAAGGCATTTATTTTTCCTATGCGACACATTCTTATCTCTCCTGTTCGACCAATTGGGTTGATCATTCCTTATATATTTCACATCCTTTGTTCTTTTGGCTCATAAATTTTCTACTAATGAGAGAATCATGGAGATCATGCTACTTGATGATGCTTCGTGCGATGATCATCACCATCATTCCTCCTTGTGAGATTCCTACGAGGACAATCTTAGTGAACTCTATCGATCTAATATCATTGACTTGTCTATGAATTTTGTATCCATTCATGATGTCGATTCTGAGAAGAACTTGTTGAATATTGAAGAGACTATCCCAACATTGTCGAGAATCTACATATTGGTGTGTCTTTCTCTCCCAATGAGATCAAGACCTATAAATCCCTATTCCAGGTTTTTAGAGACATTTTCACCTAGTCTTATGGAGAGATGCCAGGTATCAACCCAAAAATCATTATACATTGTTATAGCTCCAAATCTCACTCTTATGGTTTGTGATGCTACATTCATGGCCTAGGGCAACCCCTCCTTCCAGACCTGGTCCTAAAATTTAAAAAACAATGTTTTATCCCTTATATGCGACATTACCCTAAATTAAATGCGTGTGTACACGAGTAGGCATATACCCAACCCACGTATATGTATTAAAACACTTAAAAAAATATAAAACTCCTTAATTTCGGGCAGAGATCGTGGGTTTTACCTGCTGATCACCTGTTAGTGCCTGTGGCCCAACTGTTCCCAACCAACTCCCAACTAAAAAAATACTTTGGGAGAGGTATAAAAAGACCTCAATGGGAAGGCCTAAAGGAGGAGAGAAGAGAGAGAAAGGTTATTATGCTGAGATTTTTCCCCTGACCAGGTCTGAAGTCCCTTGTGCCTTCTGCACTTCCCCCATTTGTACAGGAAACCCTTGTTTCCTTGTGTGTTGATGTTCATCCACTACTTATGACATCATGGAGTAAGTCATGGAAGGAGTTTGTTAAAGGCTTGAGGCTGGACGGATCTGGAAGGAAGCTTTGCTTGGAGCCTGCGAAAGGTGACTCAGGTGAAATTATTCCTTTTCTGTACTTTATTTGTCTATAATAAAAAAAACACGTGTCTTGCTTCCTGATATAAATCTTCTTTATGTTTATGATATTCATGTTAGAATACATATGTGAATGGTTGTTTATATTTCATAACTAACTACCTTTATTTATAACATGAAGATGGTTTCTTTATAAGGTTTTGTCCATATACTGTTGTGTTCTTTGGAATTGGTTGTTTTACAGGACAAAGGAGCAAGAGGAACTTGAAGAAGGGTTTGGACCCTTGAGGACCTTCTCAAACGTAGGACCTAAGGTACGTTCCCTTATCATAGAATTTGCTTATAATAGCATAATGGCTGTGTGAATGTGTGTTTCTCTCTATAGACAACTTTCAGTCTGCTAGGGTTTCAACCCAAAAAGCCCTAGGCGAGCATCTTGTTCCAAATTCTCTCTGATTGTAAGGGGTATTGGTCTTGTTTTTGTTGTTGCAAGCATCATCCTTCCTTGTTTAAGCACGAAAGATTTCTTGTTTGGAATCTTGGCTGCTTTGATTCATCAGGGTAGAAAGATTGATCTCAATCTTTTTGTTAAATCTTACTTTTGGTGACTTTTTGTTTGCTTCACAAAATCGCTTTTTGTGACCATCCACTTCTTTGTTTCATGAAATTTGTTGATTGATACTTTCTTCAAATTGGTCTTTTTGATCTTTTTGGTCTTTGTTGCCAAAGCTTTCATTGCTACTTTTGATTGTTAAGAGCATCCTTAAACACATTTCTTTTTGTTGAGTTTTCATCCATTGGGTGGTGTCAACTTGCAAAAGTGTTTGTTGCCTATTCTTCAATCACAAAGTTTCAGTCTTGTTGAGAGCATTTTTGAAAAGACTCTTTTGTTGTTGCTTTGAAGAAAACTTTTTGAAAAACTTCATTTTGCTTTCTTGAACTTTGTTTTCATTTGGTTTCCTTTTAGTGAATGAAAGTGCTTTATGTTTGTCTTGAAACTTGTTTTTAGTGTTTAGACAAAATGAATAGTAACATCTCATGTTCCATCTAGACATTTTAAGTGGAAAAATAAAAAGTGATAAGCAAGCAGCTTTCATTTCTTGTTTTTAGAGTAGTTTTGAATCTTGCATCAGCATATATTTGTTGCATTAGGATAGATTTGCATATATTTTTAGGCATACATAGCTTTGTTAACTTTTGTGAGTGTGAAGTGTGAATTAACGAAAAGAAAAGAAAAGTTTGTTTTATTAGAAGTTCCTCTGAACCCTGTAGAAATTGCTTTTCATCGAAAAAACGAAAACAAGTGCATGTGCATGTAGTTAGTTTTTATTAATTTCTTTTGCATTAAAAACACCACTAGTTTCACTTCCGTTATTCCGTGACTTAAAGAACAGCCTATTTTAAAATCATGCACTAACTAAAATTCACTAAAACTTTTTTTTAAGTTAGATACACCAACAAGTTTTAGGATTTTAGGGCCTTGGATTAGGTGAGTGGAGAGTTAACTCTCCAAGGCCATTTAAACGTCAAACGTAGGAGTCTGAAGAACGAGTGAAAATCTAATAGTGTTAAGAAGACCAGGAAAGCTCCAGATCTGGGAGTTAAGCACGACGGTCTATGAAGACAGGGAAGAGAGATACCCCCTCTCCTACTTGTCTGAACTTACCTCACGACTGTTCTGCCTGGCTTCTACGACGAGTTGGTATCCATAGTTGCTACTCCTAGGGATCTACACAGGTGGCTGCGAAGGGGAATCCCGTGGCACCTGAGGTCAACGTTGCATCACTCTCAACGGTACTACTGGAGGGCACCCTTGCGAAGCTTGGGGGCTTGCACCGGCATAGGCTATTGTTAGGAGGTCAGCGTAACTTCCTCTGTTACCTTCGCTGATAGGACTGGGCCGTTATTATCCCAGACTATCTTCGGAAGGCCCCTTACTCCACTTTCTTGTATTTTGGTGTCCGGTCCTCATCACCCGGAGCGAAAATACTTGGAATTTGTTTGATTGGCTGACTTCTTTTAGGGACTTTTAGTGAGTGCTCTTTGCTCCTTGTATATAGTTGGCTTTAGGTATTTTTGTCTAGTCACGTTTGGACTTTGTGTTCTGAGTGACTGGCTTACCACTCTGCCGATCTTGAAAGGCTTTTGGTCACTCTTTCAGAAGTTGTGGAGTTGCCTCTTCAAGGGCAAAGGTTTTGATTGCCTATCTATATTCCTTGAAAAGTTATTTCTACATTCCCATAAGGGAAGGGTCTTTGGATCAGTTAGATATGGCCAATATTCCTGTGGAAACCAACCAAGGTACCCTCCCAAAAGGGGATCCTTGTGCTTTTCCTTTCTTTGGAAACATTGGTACTCCCTTGATGGCCACTTTGAATATTCCTGGGTTGAATGTTGGACTACTCGTTTGGCTGTGGTCCACTCCGAATATTCCAAATGCTCTTGAAGCTTCTCAATTGAATGCTTTATTTCAAGGGCATCACGTGGGTGCTAATTGTTCATCTTCTTTCAAAGAGAAATCTGGGATTCCTTCTTCTCCTCCTTCTTGTAACAAGAAATCTAAAAAAAGGAGAAAAAGGAAGTCAAAGAAGAAGAATAATTCTATCCATTCATCCTCAACCTCTGCCAGTCATGTTGGAGATGAGCCTTCAACCACTGCAAGTCATGCTGGGGGCACAAGTCTAGTCACTGCAAGTCACACTAGCACTTCCTCCTCAAGCTCTACCAGTCATGTTGGAGATGAGCCTTCAACCACTGTAAGTCATGCTAGGGGCACAAGTCTAGTCACTACAAGTCACACTAGCACTTCATCCTCAACCTCTGCTAGTCATGTTGGAGATGAGTCTTCAGCTGCTGCAAGTCATGCTGCGAGCACAAGTCTAGTCACTATGAGTCATACTAGCAAAGAGTCACTGACCTCTGCAAGTCATGTTCAGGACTCTCCGCAAACCACTGCTAGTCATGTTGGCGAAATGGAGGTTGATAAGAAACCTGGACGTAGAAGTTTTAAACCTAAGTTCCCTTGTAAGATATGCAAGGGAGACCATCTTGATCATTTATGCCCTGGTATTCTAGAGGTTCAAAGGATATGGTTCGAGTCTGAAAGTACTTCTACTCCTAGATCTGATATTGTTTCTCATCAATCCCATCAACCATTGGTTGATAATGTGGTAGAACCAGTGCAATCGCTGGCTGATTACACTCCTCTTTTGGGGGGTGAAGGGCCTAACAAAAGAGTCTGTTTGATCTCTAGTAGAGATTCTTCTGGCATAGGGGGCATTCCGGTTTATTTGAATGTTCCCCCTCCAAGTTCTAAGAGTATTTCCTTTGATTGGGATAGTCTTGTTGAGCCTCGTCTTCCTTCTGCTGCACCCTTCCAAATAAAGGTCAGAGTTAATTCCACAAATTTCTATCGATGTATGGTGGATAAAGGATCCTCTACAAGTATTATATCCTCTTTGACTTGGAAATATTTGGGTTCCCCAAAGTTGTTGACAGCTCAGAGTCAGTTGTTAGCCTATGATAGAAGACCTGGTGAATCTATGGGTGTTCTTCCTCAATTGCCTATCACTTTAGGTGGGAAGACTGTCTTAATCGATATGATGGTGGTTGATAGCCCTTTAGACTTTAATATACTACTTGGGCATGATTATGTCTATGCTATGAATGTTGTGGTGTCTTCACTCTTTCGAGTAATATTCTTTCCTCATAACGAGAATATTATCACTATTGATCAGCTTGCATCTGATAATCACCACCCTAATTCGACTTTACTGCAGAATGCCCCTTGGTTTGTTCCAAGTGTTCAAGTAGACTCTACCCCGCCACGGGTGAATTATGTTGCATTGAATCCTCAATGTTCAATTGCTTCTAAGAAGGATCCTTTGACTTATTATTTTCCTTCTTGGGACTTGGTCCTGGTAGTTGACCGAGAGATTCTTCCTATAGGGACATGGGACCCCTTAATTCCCTCTTTTGATCCTTATAGTTCTCATGATTTCTCGGATCTTGCTTTGCCTTCACAGGAGGAACTCTTTGAAGCCATGATTTATGACTACCAAAGGAGCCCTTGGTCCGATCCCTATAGGGGGTTTGTCCAAAAGAGCTATTATACGTAAGCCGAAAGGTTGTGTGGTTCCCTGTACCATATTGTATATATGAGGTACGCATTTTCAAGTTTTGTATTCTATAACACAAAGATTTTATATGAAGTTTATATGTGGGATGTATTAACTTCTTGTCTATTGTTCCTATTTTATGTATACAGAACTTGGAAAATTTCTTTGGAAGTTTATGGTTGGTCCGTTCTGACAGGTATTGGTTCTCGAAACTGGCATATAGGTTAGGTTTTTTTCCGTCTGCATTGTGAACTTATCAGTTTCCTTTCCCATTTGGCCTTAGGATCGACCCCACCAAGTTATGGTGTGGAACCTTCTCATTGCTTAGAAGTATCATGACTTGTGTGGTAGAGCCTACCTTATCATGGGTGCCCTAGTTAGCACCTTGTTGTCGCTTGGTACTCATGCTGATTTTTTGTCTCTAGGCTTGGGAGTCCTCTTTAGTCCCGCCGTGACTTATGCGATCAAGACTCATTCCTCCTTGCTTCTTTGCTTTGTTCTGGCCTTATACCCTAGAGGCTCCCTTGTGTTGAGTTGTACTACTGCATTGCATGTTGACCATTTGCACCTTTTGGCCTAGAGCCGGCTTCACTTGGACTCGTGTTTAAGCCAACTTTTGACCATGACGATTGCAAAATCAACCTTGCATACCTTTGACTTCTGCAGCTTGACACACCTTGACCCGTGGAAGGAGCACACCTTTGAGTGTCACTGACCAGTTTTCACCTCCCTGCATTGAGCATAGGAACGTTCCATTCCCAGGAACTAGATCATCTGTTTCACCGACACTCGTTCTTTCCACTATACCATAGCATTCTTTTATTCTTTTTCAAGCTTAATAGAAAAAGACAAAAAAAATTAAATATTCCAAAAAAGAGTGGGAACATGACAGTATTTCCATTTATTGTTGGCAACTAGAGTCAGTCGTGTCGCCCTTGAACAAGCACTCAAAGCAAAGTCTCCTCCGTTTGGGCGGGATTTAGTTTGACTTAGGTATGTCATAACCTTGTTATTGAGTCAGTTCTCCCCCGATTGGTTATCTCTTCCAATCATATGGAGGGTTCGTTCATGCCTCCTGCATGACGAACTTATACAGAGTCATCATATGCTGCCACATAGTCACATTGAGTTGTGGTTTTGTTTAAGGGAAGTTAGCCTGAGTCTGCCTCTCTGCGGTGTCTCTTGACTCATTTTTTAGTCGACCATCCCTGGTTGTCAGTATCATGTCTATCATCACATCAGTTATATTGGTCCTTTACTCGTGCTGGTTTGAGAAGGTCTCCATTGACTTCTTGCTAGCGGGTCTTGTCCTTATCGACGACGACACCTTGCTCTGAGGACAAGCCTAGAGCTGCACCCTGGCCCTATTTTCATTATTGATAGGTCACCTTGTGCTCAGCATCGATCAGTATCATGGGTCTCTTACTGAGTGGTTTCCCTTGTGTTCGACATCAGCTTACATTATCACACATTGGGATTCGTGTAGTACCTTGGTTTCCATTTGACCCTATTGGTGGATACCTCGCCTCTGTGCAAGCTTCCATTATTGGTTGGTTCAGAGGGTTTCTGTCATGCGCTAGCCACATCTTGTGTACACCTGAAACGTACTTTGGTTGGGTTACTACATCTCTTTCGTCCAATTCCTTCCACATTATTGGCCTACAAGTTACACTCGTGCTAGATTGATGAAGGATGCCTTAATGCCTTCCTTCTAGTGGATCTTTCCCTATCAACTCCGACTCATTGCTCTGGGGCAAAGATCTAGAGTCCATTTGGCAGTACCTTGGGGTTTGCAGTCATTAGTGGCAAATCCTTCGCTATCGACAGTGGGAAACCATCATTGTCTCCCGATCGATAGATTCTTACAGGTGTTCAACTCTAGCTCATCTATTCACACTTGTTAGCTTGTACTGGGTACCTTGACGCTCATTATCATTTTCGGTGAGTACTCTCGCGTTTGTTAATGGTATACATCAATGACCGGTAATCAAACGATTTCTCACATGGTCGACTTCAGATCATTTATTCCCATGGTGTAGAAATGTACCACGACGGTCGGTGAAGACCTCAGGTTGTATCAGTATTCATTGGTTCACTTGACAGTTGCTCCTGTTGCTGCTAGTTGATACCACTCCACCTTATATGCTGGCACCTGAGTTTGCAGTGTAGTACCATCCTATTCCATCATGTTCAGTTGGTACCTTTTGGGATTAGTCTTTGATATCAGTGATCCGTTGCATCTTTCAGCATCATTGATAGTCTTATATGTGATATTCAGACATGTACTTGTTCATCATGATCAAATGATCCATTATGTATTTTCCAGTCATTTATACTTGTATACTTAGTGGATCCGCTTGTATTTGATATGCGGACATGCTTTACTTTTTTTGAGCATGGGTATGCCCGCCTCAGACAGTGTTTCTTTCTGATCTCCTTTTGTGGCTTGGTAGGCTAAATTATGGTGAAGTCCTCCTCAGTTTTTGACAGATTTCCTTTCCATGTACTTGCATAATACATTTCGGCCATCATGTACCCCTTCTAACCTCATATATTAGGGGGCATCTGTTATAGCTCCAAATCTCACTCTTATGGTTTGTGATGCTGCACTCATGACCTAGGGCAACCCCTCCTTCCAGACCTGGTCCTAAAATTTAAAAAACAGTGTTTTATCCCTTATACGCGACATTTCCCTGAGTTAAACGTGTGTGTACGTGGGTAGGCATATACCCAACCTGCATATATGTATTAAAACACTTAAAAAAATATAAAACTCCTTAATTTCGGGCGGAGATCGCAGGTTTTACCTGCTGATCACCTGTTAGTGCCCATGGCCCAACTGTTCCCAACCAACTCCCAACTAAAAAACTACTTTGGGAGAGGTATAAAAAGACCTCAATGGGAAGGCCTAAAGGAGGAGAGAAGAGAGAGAAAGGTTAATATGCTGAGATTTTTCCCCTGACCAGGTCTAAAGTCCCTTGTGCCTTCTGCACTTCCCCCATTTGTACAGGAAATCCTTGTTTCCTTGTGTGTTGATGTTCATCCACTACTTATGACATCATGGAGTAAGTCATGGAAGGAGTTTGTTAAAGGCTTGAGGCTGGACGGATCCAAAAGGAAGCTTTGCTTGGAGCCTGCGAAAGGTGACTCAGGTGAAATTATTCCTTTTCTGTACTTTATTTGTCTATAATAAAAGAAACACGTGTCTTGCTTCCCGATATAAATCTTCTTTATGTTTATGATATTCATGTTAGAATACATATGTGAATGGTTGTTTATATTTCATAACTAACTACCTTTCTTTATAACATGAAGATGGTTTCTTTATAAGGTTTTGTCCATATACTGCTGTGTTCTTTGGAATTGGTTGTTTTACATGACAAAGGAGCAAGAGGAACTTGAAGAAGGGTTTGGACCCTTGAGGACCTTCTCAAATGTAGGACCTAAGGTACGTTCCCTTATCATAGAATTTGCTTATAATAGCATAATGGCTGTGTGAATGTGTGTTTCTCTCTATAGACAACTTTCAGTCTACTAGGGTTTCAACCCAAAAAGCCCTAGGGGAGCATTTCCCTCAACATACATGAAATTAGGATGTACCTTGATGCTAAGTCAGTTCGACAATGCCCCATCCTGCTCATCACAAGAAGGATGTCGCTATTAAATCTAAAGTTGAAAAACTTCTACGCGCTAGTTTCATCTACACAATACCTCTAACTGATTGGGTTTCAAAAATTATTCCTGTCATGAAGAAACAAGGAACAATTCATGTGTGTGTGTCGATTATCGAGACTGTTGGGAATGGGATCCCCCAAGGACAATATTGGGGTTAAAAGCCCATGTTTTGCCTCAATTTTGTAATAAATTAGTAAAGTGGTCTGAAAGTCACTCGTGAGTGATCTCAGTTAAATAATTATTGAATGAAGGTATTACAAACTCATGTGTTGGTGTTTGTCTATGTTATCTTAGGGAACAGATCGATCAGATTGCAAAATACATAGACACTGAAAAATAGAAAATAGTAAGAGAAACACAGTAAGCAAACACAAGAACACAATGAATTAATAAGGAGTTCACCCAATCCTCCTAGGCTACGTCTCCGGTCCAACTTTCAATGGTGGCCTTTTCTTATTGTGTCTTTAAAGAGGAGTTTTTACAATGAGGAGCTCAATTTGAGTCTCCTAAAACAGATAATGCTTAGTAGGGTGGTTCTTGTATTCCCCAAGCCACTAGAGTGCACCGACTCTTCCTTACCAAGTCTCGACCTCAACTGGTCTTGAATGGGGTGAGTCCAATTTGGTGCTCAGTTCCCGATAGATATCCTCTCAGGGATTGCTCGAATCTCTCAAGCCTTCTGTTTTCTCGATGCTACCTTACTCTGCAGGTTAGCTCGGCTCTCTGTTTTCTGCTTCTTGCTTATTCTCAGTTCTCTCTCTCTGTCTCACTGTCTCCTTCTTTCTTACAGTGCTCACTTGTTTTTGTTCTCTATCTGTTCATGGCTTAAAGCCAAGGTGTCCTTGACTGTTCACTTCCTCTTTCGCCTCTTCGGATTTCCTGCTACTGTTCACTTGGAGTTCCCTGCCTCTGCATCATCGCCACTGTGTAACGTCTCACAGGGAAGTGGCCACTTGTCCTCTCATGAATTGCACCATCTCTTCCTCAAACGGTTCAGTATTTCAGTTACATTGTGAAATGATTCATCTGCCAACTCAACGGTCAAATTGGACTTCAGACTTTTATATGACGCAACTTAATTCTCCCTCCAGATCCGGTTTCTCATCGGGCACAATCTCCGCCGTTAGATCTGGAGCCCCCAGATCCTACGGTGTTTGCTCTTATCGCGTGGTTGACTTTCTTGACCATTAGCCCGTGATGAGAAGTGGTTTTCTCTCTCATCCACTAGACACGCATCGTGCAATGTGTGGAATCGCTCATTCTCCTACAAAATCCACTTACTGCCCAAAGTGCCTCCGATATTCTAGTGCTTTTGGGAGTGTGAGACCCGCCTTTCGCTTTAGTGCTTTCCCTACAGTTTCCCGGCTTTGCATGCGACCGAGCACTCGGGGCTTTTCCTTCTTGAGGGGTTTTGCCCAGCGATGCATGATTAGTGCTTTCAGAAATGGCCTCCATTTTTTGATCCGGACTTCCTAGCTGCTAGTTTGCATCCTACACGATCTCCATGGGCCTCGGTCAATATGCTTTGACCAAGGTCTTTGTCGTTCCTTGCTAGCTACAAACTGCCATTGTTCAGAGGTCCTTCCTCATATCTCTTTGTTCACAATTTTTTGAAGTCTGTCCTAATTTGATACAGTCATAACACTTTGATAATTTTCATGGATCCAATTCAGATCACGGCCTTCCCATTGAAAAAGCTTTTGGACCACCAAAAGTTGGTTTTCAAGCATTGAATAAGTGAGGGTACAATTGTCTCACCTGTCCAATCTCTATCCACTTTGCATTACTCAGCTTTGAACCCTTGAGCCCAATTCTGAGGTACTCAACATCTCCCCTGCACGTCGTCCTCACCTTCCTATCCAAAACTGTGTCTTCCTGCAATTCATTAAGATATTCAGGTAGCAGGTCATCAATAGAAGGTAATTAACTTTGCTCTTCGGGATCCTCAATTAGTGAAGGTTCAAACAATCTCAAGAAATCTTCATTTATGACAGAGTAGATGTGCATGTAAGCTGGTAGATCAAGGCGAAAAACATTCTCACCAATCTTCTCGAGTATCTTGAAGGGTCCATACCTGATAGGCTTTAGCTTTTTACCTTCACCTTGCAACCTGTCGTTATTGATATACAGCCAGACTTGGTCACCAACTTGGAAATTATGCTCCATCCAATGCTTGTCATGCCTTGCCTTGTATTTGGCTTGTCTCTTTTCCAACTGATCCTGTACTGCCTGGTGGATTTCTCAGATTTTTTCAATGAACCTAGTTGCTCTATCCACATCACTGTGTCCCTCAACTGTGGTGTCTTTACCAAAGACAAAATCCAAAGGAGGCCTTGAGGTGAAACCAAAACAGGTCTCAAAAGGAGATCTTTATGTAGAGGAATGCTTTGCTCTGTTGTAAGCATGTTGCACATAACATAAATGTTCATCCCAAAGCTTAGGATGCTTGCTGTAATATTCCCTAAGCAACTAGATCACTGTCCTGTTGACTACTTCGGTCTGGCCATCGGTTTGTGGATGGAAAGTTGTGCTTTTCTTTAGTTTGGTGTCCATCAGTTCCCACAGACTTGGCCAAAACTTCCCCACATATCGAGTGTCTCGATCAAATACAATGGAAGTGGGTAATCCAAAATGAACCCATACATGTTGAAAGAACAGTTTTATAGTTTTTTCAGCTGTAATTTGTTTATTACAAGGTATCAAAATACACATTTTGTTGAACCTATCCACAACAACATACAGATAATCATGACCTTTCCTAGATTTAGGCAACCCTCCAACAAAATCCATGGAAACACTTTCCCAAGGGTGAGAAGGAACTGGTAATGGAGTGTACAAGCCTAGTTTTCTATTGCTGGGCTTGCTTTTAGCACACATAGTACACCCTCTTACATATCTAGAAACTGTCTCATTCATTTTTGGCCAATAACAAAATCTTTGCAGTTGTTCAACTGTTTTACTTGCCCCAAAGTGACCTGATATTAGAGAAGTGTGTGCTTCTCGAATTATATTTACTCTTTCAGTTTGTGGAATGCATAGCTTCCCACAATGATATAGGATTTGGTCCTTTACATGATAATCCAATTCTTCTACTCATTTGCCTTGACTTATAGTTGCATATACATCTTTGAAATCTATATATTGAGCATACTGTTCAATGTAGCTCTCATGTAACACAGAATTATGCTTAACTATAGTAGATGCATTTATAATGGGTCTAGATAACATATCTGCAAATTTATTGTGTATTCCCTTTTTATATCTGATGACTAAATGAAATTGTTGTAGAAAACCCATCCATCTATAGTGTCTTGATTGCTGCAGCTTAGTTTGGGAGTGTAGATATTGAAGTGGTTGATGATCAATATGTATTACCGTCTCTTTGCCCATTAAGTTATGTTTCCACTTTGTCACACTTTGTACTAATGCATACAATTCTTTATCATATATAGGATAGTTAACTACTGCAGAATTAAATGTCTCAGAATGATAACATATGGGTTTACCATGTTGTGTCAACACTGCTCCCATGGCATAGTCACTAGCATCCGTTTGGATCTAAAATGGTCTTTGAAGATCAGGCAGTGCTAGTACAGGTGCTATACTAATCTTTTCTTTCAAGGTGTCAAAGGCTTTCTATTGTTTGCCTCCCCACTGAAACACCTTGTTCAATGTTGTTAAAGCATGTAAGGGAGATGCAATTAAGGAAAAGTTAGAAATGAACTTTCTCAAATATTGTGCTGCTCCTAAGAAGCTCCTAACTTCTGTAGCAGATTTGGGTTTAGGCCAGCTTACAATGAATGCCACCTTAGAGGGATCTATCTTCAATTCACCACCCCCTACTATGTGTCCCAAATAATTCAAAGATGTTTTTCCAAATTCACATTTTGAGAGTTTAACATAAAGTTTTTCTCTTTTCAAAACATCTAATGTCTGCTTAACATGCTTTAAATGTTCTTCCCATGTTTTGCTAAATATTAGAATGTCGTCCATATACACAATGACAAAATCATCAAGAAAAGGTTTGATATTAATCTCATGAAAGTAGCAGGAGCATTAGTTAAGCCAAAAGGCATAAACAGCCACTCATACAATCCCTGCTTTGTTTTGAAAGCAACCTTCCATGCATCTTGTTATGCAACACTGACCTGGTGTTATCCACTGTGCAAGTCTAGCTTGGAAAAATAAACAACTTCTTTCAGTTGATCTAACAGATCATCAATGTGAGGAAGGGGATAATGATTTTTGATTGATATCTTATTCAGTGCTTGGTAATCAATGCACATTCTCCACGAGCCATCTTTATTTCTCACCAAAGCGATTGGTGACCCACATGGTGATGTGCTAGGTCTGATGAACCCTTTCTCGAGCAACTCCTGCACCTGCTTCTTGATTTCTTTGTTCTCTAAAATGGACAACTTGTACATACCAATGTTAGGCAATGGAACATCTTGCTGCAAAATAATATCATGCACTATTCCCTTTTTGGGTGGTAGACCTTTAGGTTCTTGAAACAAGATATCATACTCTGAAACAACCTTTTCTAAATCAGCTTGTTGTTCAGCATTACATCCCTCAAATACATTGGTTTTGTCAGGTTTCTCTTCCTTTACAACCATCAGTAAGAATTGTTTACACGAATTTATCATTTGTTTCATCTACCCTGAGTTTATGAGAGTATAATTATTCTTGAGCTTATGAGCTCTTACAAAGTATTCGATTCCATCTTTAACAAGTAGATACTTTTTCTCAGCTCTATAGAAAATAACTTTTCTGTCATACGAGTAAGGACTTCCTAAAACAATTCCACATATATCCAAAGGAATTATGTCTAACTCAACCTCATCTACAAATGCTAACCCAAAAGAAAACTTGAGTTTGCATTGTCTAGTCACTTGTAGTTGTGCTTTATTATTCAACCATCCTAATGGGTATGGTTTCTTGTGAGGTGTAGTTTCTAATCCCAACTTCTTTACAATTGCTTCAGAAATCAAATTTACTTGTGAGCCACTATCAAACAAATTATCGATCTTTTGATGTTTGGAAATAACTCGAATATGGAAAATCGCATTTCTTTTTCTTTCATTTTCTTCATCAATAATATATTGTGTAGAATTACTAGTAGATGCTTCAGAATTCTTAACTCTTATACCTGTGGCTGCAATAGTTGTTTCATCTCCTGAGTCTGACCCCAAATCTTTCTGAATAGCTACAACAATCTTCTTCTTCTTTCCCTCGAACTTCTTAGGTCTCAGCTCTAGATGCAGAATCCCACAATGCTCATCATCATGCCCATTCTTTTTACAGTGAGTGCATGAAGCCTTTCTTTTCTGTGCAGTGTTAGCCTTCCTTGCTTTCCATTTCTTCATTCTTTTCTCCTTATTCTTGCTTGCAGTGTGCTGGGATGATCCCCCAACTTCTGGACTTCCATTATTTCCTCTAGCTTCTAGATGAGTAGCTTGTACAAATACCTCATCTATACTAGTGGGATTAAACATGAGGATAGTGTGCCTCATGTAGCTGTGTAGACCACCAATGTACTTCAACAGAGTCTCAGGTGAGTCTAATGAGATTCCTAGAATCAATGCTCTCTTTCTAAATTCTTGAGTGTATCCCTGTACACTTTTCCCTTTCAACTGTCGAAGATTTTTCCAGCTCATCATGGCTTGCTGCATGTAGGCCAATGGATAGAACTATTTTTTGATTGCAAAAACAAATTCACTCCAGACATAGATAGTCTTACCATGTCTCTTCAGGTTAGCTTGGGTCCTACCTTCCCACCAAACCAAGGCAGTGCCTCCAAGGCGTAGGCTTGCCAGCTAAACCTTGCTCTTGTCTAAATCGATATTTTTCACTCTCTAATAAACATCAATTTTCCTAATCAAATTATCCATCTTTTCTGCATTCAACTCTCCATCATATATAGGTAAATCAAATTAACATCTAATTTAATCAAAGATGCCTTCTTTTTATGTTCAAGGCTATTAGGAGGTGCGAGAAAGCTTTCTTCTTTCCCTTTGCCTTCTAAGTGGTCATGGAAGTGAGACTCATCTTCTCCTTTGTCTTGTTTGGAGCATGATGAATCTTCATCCTTGTGTTTTTAAAGTCCCTATACATTTCCTATACCATGGACTTTATGGCTAGGAAACTATCTATGAATTGAGGGTCTGGCCCCATAGAACCTTCTTCTAACATTGTCTTCTGAGGGTAGACTCTCCCAATTTCAGGATTAGTTTCGACAAACTCTCCTTCTCCTAATTTGAGCTTTGATCTAGTTAGAATTCAACAACTAAATCCAACACAAGCTTGTATAACCTTAATAGCCTTTTTTCTCCGATACCACTTGATCTGAAAGTCACTCATGAGTGATCTCACTTAAATAATTAATGAATGAAGGTATTATAGACTCATGTGTTGGTGTGTGTCTATGTTATCTTGGGCAACAGATTGATCAGATTGAAAAATGCATAGACATTGGAAAATGGAAAACAGTAAGAGCAACACAATAAGCAAACACAAGAACACAATGAATTAAAAAGGATTTCACCCAATCCTCCCAGGCTACGTCTCCGATCCATCTTTCAGTGGTGGCATTTTCTTATTGTGTCTTTAAAGTAAAGTTTTTACAATGAGGAGCTCAATTTGAGTCTCCTGAAATAGATAATGCTTAGTAGGGTGGTTCTTGGATTCCCCAAGCCACTAGAGTGCACAGACTCTTCTTGACCAAGTCTCGACCTCAACTGGTCTTGAATGGGGTGAGTCCAATTTGGTACTCAGTTCCCGATAGATATCCTCTCAGGGATTGCTCAAATCTCTCAAGCCTTCTGTCTGCTCGATGCTACCTTACTCTGCAGGTTAGCTCGACTCTCTTTTTTCTGCTTCTTGCTTATTCTCTATTGTGTTTCTCTGTCTCACTATCTCCTTCTTTCTTATAGTGCTCGCTCGTTTTTGTTCTCTGTCTATTCATGGCTTAAAGCCAAGATGTCCTTGATTGTTCGTTTCCCCTTCTGCCTCTTTGGATTGCCTGCTATTGTTCGCTTGGAGTTACCTACCTTTGCATCATCACCACTGTGTAACATCTCACAGGGAAGTGGCCACTTGTCCTCTCATGAACTACACCATCTCTTCCTCAAACAGTTTGGTATTTCAATTACATTGTGAAATGATTCATCTACCAACTCAATGGTCAAATAAGACTTCAGACTTTTATATGCCGATGCTTAATTCTCCCTCCAGATCCGGTTTCTCATCGGGCGCAATCTCCGCTGTTAGATCTGGAACCCCCAAATCCTACAGTGTTCACTCTTATCACGCAGTTTAATTGCTCGACCGTTAGCCCATGATGAGAGGCGGTTTTCTCTCTCATCCATTGGACACGTGTCGTGCAATGTGTGGAATCGCTCGTTCTCCTGCCAAATCTGCTTATCGCCCAAAGTGCCTTCGATATTCCTCTGGTTTTTGGAGCGCGGGACCCACCTTTCGCTTTAGCACTTTCCATACAGTTTCCCAGCTTCCCGTGTGACCGAGAGCTCAGGAATTTTCCTTCTCGAGGGGTTTTTCCCAACGATGCACGATTATCGCTTTCATAAATGGCCTCCATTTTCTGATTCGAACTTCCTAACTGCTATTTTTCATCCTACGCACTCTCCATGGACCTCCGTCAGCGCGCTTTGACCTAGGTCCTCAGCATTCCTTACTGGCTACAAACTGCCACTGTTCAGAGATCCTTCCTGATAGCTCTTTGTTCACAAGTTTTTGAAGTCTGTCCTGATTTGATATAGTCATAGCACTTTGATAATTTTCATGGATCCAATTTGGATCATAAAGTCTCTGCATTGTGTGGTCGCGGAGCGCGAAGGTGTCAAGAGTCATAAAGGGTTGTCCACCCTTATTTTGTAAAGTGTAAAGTTAGCTGTAAAGATCCACCCATGGTCTGTGGACCATGGGATTATATAAAAAGGAGCTAAGTAAGTAAGCTCGAATAAGTCTAAACTGTTTAAAGAAGAATGAAGTGATGAATCTTGGTAGAGAAGTTTAAGTTCTTTGGGTCTTAGCGTAGGTATAGGCTTTGCAGCTAAGTGCACAGAGGCCTAGGGTGGAAGTCTGCAGCTGAGTGCGCGGACCCCCTGTAGCTGTTTACATAGGGTGGATAGAGTCTATAATAATATGAAGATATGAATAAAGAGAAGTATTCTGCAAATTCTGTGTATTTATTTCCTATTAATGCATCTATTTATATTGTGTTTGAGTTTAATTTACAATTTTTATGTGATGCGTGAACACATGTGATTATATTGGTTAACTGAATGCAAGTAATAATATCCGTTTACGCGGCACTAACTATGACTGTTTAGTAAGATAAGTAAAACACTTAGGATAACTTGGGAACCTATACAATACGCTGTCATAGTAGTGCGAAAGTAACTGGATCGCAGGTTAAGGCTACGCGAAGGTCAATCGTACACCTTCGTGGAGGTTCTAAAGGGAAAAATAGAAGGGTAGACTAATAGAGCCCTAAGGCTTAGCGACCTACACAAAAGTAGGAATAGAGGATATAAACCAACATCACGACCATCTCAAGGTGTGGAAACTTAGTTCCAGCATCCCCCCATACTGCTTTGGGTGAGACTTCGGTCCGTGCTCCGTGGGCTGATGCTGAAAGGGCCAATTGTGTAGAGATTTGTTTGGCTAACTAACACTAAACCTGGGTCAGGCCCCACACAACCGACAGAGACATTAATCGTGCTTGTCCTAACGACAATTATCCTACCTTGTTCATCAACTATATTTTTGATGATTATGTTGGTTGTGAGATATTTTCATTTATGGATGTTTTTTTGGATACAATTAGATTAAAATTCTTCCGGTAGACCAACATAAAACTACATTTATTTTCCCCTGGGGCACATTTTCATATCAAAATCTCCCTTTCGGATTGAAAAATGTTGGGTATACGTTTCAAAGGGAAATGAATTATCCCTTCCATGACATAAAACATATTGTACAACCATATTTGGACGATCTACCTACTCACTCGAAACTTCGTGTTGATCATCTAATGCACCTTAAGGATATTTTTTACGTTGTCGACACTATAAAATTAGGCACAATCTGCACAAGTGTTTATTTCTTTTTTTTTTTTGTACCAAAACATGGAATTCGTAAATACCCATTAAAATTCCAGGCGATCATAGATCAACCTACTCCTTCTTCCCTCCTTCAGCTTCAATGACTCCAAGGGAACGCTAACCTTCTTCGAAGTTTGTTTCCAACCATGCCGAACTAACCAAAGGATTTACTCGCTTGTTAAAGAAAAGGGTTCCCTTCCATTGGGATGACATTGGTAAAAATTCATTCGATGCCTTGAAGGATGTTCTAATTCAGTCATCCTTGTTCTATCCCCCATATTACCAATGCGATTACTTCATATACCTCATTACTGCAGTTACTACCATCGCTATTGTATTGGTCCAAGAGGACGATGTGGGGACCTAAAATCCTATTTATTATTTGAGTCAAAACTTGAATGATACTGAGATAAAATATACTCATGTTGAAAATTTTTCTTTGGCGGCTATCCAAGCTGTCCAAAGGTTTCTCCTTTACACACTTCTCTGCAAAACTATGGATGTTTCCCATTGCAACCCCATGACATACATCTTGTCACGACAATTTATAGGGGGCAAGTACTCTATGTGGATTTTCATCCTCTAGAAGTTCATCAAATCCAAGTCGAAGAAAAACAAGTTTTTTTTGAGCTAATTTGTGACCTTCCCACTACTGAAACTAAAACAACACCTGGGGATTTTATTCCAGAT
This sequence comes from Pinus tabuliformis, assembly GCA_031772625.1. NCBI lineage: Eukaryota > Viridiplantae > Streptophyta > Pinopsida > Pinales > Pinaceae > Pinus > Pinus tabuliformis. The sequence goes on from CM062818.1 coordinate 1,768,221,852, forward strand.
GAGTCATTGTTCTTGATCATGTATGATACCTCTCACTCTAACCAGTGACGTATTTGATATCAAGATAAGAACTATATTATAATCGATGACACCCTTTATTGTTGTGGTATTGATACCATTTTTCAAATGTGCCTCACTCATGGGGAGTTCGAGAAAGTCCTGAATGAATGCCATGTTGGGGCATGTGGTGGTCATATGTCTGGTTATGCCACTGAACAGAAGATATTATGTGCTAGTTGATTTTGGCCTACTATGATTCGAGATTGCATTCTCACGGTTCAAAAGTGTCATTCCTACCATATATATGATCATAAAACCTGTGCTCCACCTGCTCCTTTACACCCTATTATCACCATTGGACCATTTGCAAAATGGGGCATTGATTTCATGACATGTAATCATCACTTGGTCGGGGGGCATGGTTATGTCATTATAGTGGTTTACTATTTTACCAAATGGGATGATGCAATGCCTACATAAAATAACATCGGTGAAACAAATCCTCTCCTTTTATTTAACCATGTTATTGCATAGTTTGGTGTTCCACAGGCTATAGATACGGACCATGGAAAACATTTTTGCAATCACATGATGTCTGAATTGACTGCCAAGCTAAGACTCTCCCATGAGAGTTCCACTCCTTAATACCCTAAGGTGAATGGGAAAGTTGAGGCAATCAATAAGGTTCTAAAAATGATGAAGCCTTGTGGGCATATCAAACCTTTGTTAGGACTTATTCCGGGCTCACACCATTCCAATTGGTTTATGGTTTGGTAGCAATCCTTTCAATTGAATGTGAAATTCTGTCTCTTAAACTTGTTATCAAACTCCTCCCTTCCACTTTCATGAAAGAGGAACATCTCTTACATCTAACGTGCTTAGATGAAACCTGACATGATGTCATGATGGCTAATGAAACCCATAAGAAATTTATCTAGGTGAAATATGATAAGAGTATCAAGCCTCATGTCTTCTTAGGATCGGGGAATTTTGAGCCAATGTAGCTAGGTTCATACATTGTCAAATGTGTTCATGATAAAGGGGCCTATGATGTTGTTGATTTTGATAGATTTCCATTGGTGCAACCAAGAAATGGGTTGTATCTTAAGAAATACTATGCTTGATTTGTTGTGTAGTGCATTACATAAAAACTAAACAGGGCATCTCTCCTTAATAAACCAATCAAAAAGTATATATCTTCCACCTATATCTTGAGCATATGTGCTCCAAGTTTGAGTTCTTGTGCCTAAACATCCCATGCTCGCATAATATATTCTAACAGCTCCATATGTTGCCTCATACAAGGAAGCCAGAAGAATTTTGGTAGCCTACAATTCCATAATGCCTGGATAGTGGCTAGATCATTTGTTGCATTCATATCTTATTTCTCATGTTACCTTTCCTGCCATATTAAAGCAATTTTGTTATGGTAGAAACCTGAAACATCGTAAGAAGGATCATGAAGACAAACCTCATTCAAAAAATTGAAGAAATTTTGAGAGAAATGGGCAAATGAATTTGGGAACTGCACTCAGCATGCCCCCCTATGGGGAGAAAGTGCATTGCAACACCCTCCTCAGTGCATTTATTTCCTGTTCAACACTCCTTTCGACTTGCTGGGGGTGCACTGAACCTACGGAGACAAATTAGAGCCCTAGGGCCCTCAAAAACTGAAAAAACAAATGCATGAAAAGAAAGAGGAATGTTATATCTACTACTTGGAAGTGATAGTGCTCAAAAAGGTCCGCTGGATTGGTTGCAATAAACTGTAGAAGATCGTGGGAAAAAGAACTCAGATCTCACTCACCAAGAGGTAAAGTGTGAAATGGTAAAAATGAATTACTTTTTTTTTTAGTTATGGTAATTTTTACAATTATTTTATTAATATTTTAATGTTTAACCAAAATATGATTCAATTTTATCATGAAACAAGTATTTTTAATCATTTTATGGTGTTCTGAGCAGGTTGACAACTCTCTAATTTATTTTACCATGTTTTGAATCAAAACAGATCATTTTTACCAAAGAGCACACTTTTATCACTTTTTCGGGCTCTGTAAACTTAGGAAAAAGGAACCCCATGAATTCCTCTTTCAGCTCTTTTTAGACTCCCAAAACATGAAAAGATTTTCGAGAACTTGTCTTTTTAAAATCATTAAAGTAAATGAAAATACGTCTACTCAGTATAAGTTTAAACAATTTCCAGACTGAGCTAGACTATTTATGAAAAAGGAATACCTTAGTCAAACATGACTAGGGGGTTCTCCTGAGTATTTTTTCTGCCTTTTTGGACTCAAGAGACTACTTATGAAAAGGAACATTTGGAGTTTTCTTTTTCTCCACTTTTTCAAACTCTCTAAACATAAAAAAGGACTCAAGTTAGACCTTTGCTGGACTTGTAAAAACATCAAACAATAATGGACGCGTCGAACATGATGGGATTGAACCACTCCTTCTCAGGGTTTCTTAAAGTTACTCAAAGGGATTTTTCAAAGGATGAACCTACATATCAAGAATATGTTATCCTCCTCAAGATTATTAAAAAATAAAGAGGTACTCACCAAAAATGGTTGGGGAAATCGGGAAAACAAGGTACTCCACTTATTAATGACAGCGAATCGCTCTTGAACATGACACTCTTCCACTTCATCTCCATGGATTTTTGGGTTGGGAAATATGCTTGTCCTTTTGGTTCATCACACAATATCAAAGCCATCTCTTTCAGTTTTGCATCAATGCTGCAAACTCCATTCAATGTTGTCAATATGTTCAAGAGAATTCATTTAGTTGATATCTGATGTGATACTCTTAACCCTTCATTCCATTCTATCATTGTTGAACCAGTTCCACATTATCATCATTTTGTCTCAAATCATGATACCTATTTTGTGTTGTTGATGGAGGATACATCAAGGCCCTCCTGTGGTAGTTTGCTTCCTGTTGACATCATCTCATTGTTATACAAGAAAATGACCTCCTCATTAGCTTAGAGGAGAAAAACACATTAGTTGAAGACAATACCTAAATTGCAGACCTATTTTCCAGGGTAACACACCCCAAAAATAGACAAGGAGAGTTATAACGCATTACATCTCTCAGCAAAAGGCGCTAGTCCCCTTTTTACTCAATGGAACTCATGAAAGAATTGGCAAGGATGATCCTCTCAACATCTATATCTTAGAGGCTTGATCATTGTGAAAGAGGTCGAATGGTTGTCAAAACTTGGCAAGATATTTAGTATTGTTATGTTGCCAAGAAGTTGAAGGAGAGAAAGAGAGAGGCTTGATCCAACCAAGATGGTTGTAATCATTCTTCTTCTATCTAATAATATAGATTTGTTTTTGTGTTGTCTACTTGATGGTGTCGATATTGTATTCCTTTACATGTTGGTTCGATTCCATGATTAATAAGTAGCTTAGATGCATGATAGTTTATATTCTCATATATTGATGTTTTGATTATGAAGGTTTACATGTTGTAGGATTACACTTTGTCTTATCTATGTGCAGGTTCTATTGGCTTGAGGAGGCCTGACCCAGGTTCAAATTTAATTAGCCAAAAAAATCCCTTTACTACTGGCCATTTCAGCAACAGCCCACGGAACGCGGACTGAGGTCTCACACGAAGTAGTATGGGGGGATGATGGAATCAAGTTTCCTCACCCTTGAGATGTCCGAGGGTTCGGTTTAGTCCAACTTTGAATACCTTCATGCAGGTCGCTTCATGCACTATCCTAACCTGCGAGGCCTTAGCGATCTTCTATAATCGCCTTCACACAACCCTAACCAAGGGCTGAGGCGCTTTCGCGTTGCTAAATCAGTGATTCACACTATTTCCCCAAGTTACACCACAAATCGTACTTATCTTCTTATAACAATTAGTTATCTTCGCGTAAGCAGATACTTTATCTTATATTCCATTTATCAACACATTCGTATATGTTCGCGCAACATATAAACAACAGAAATTGAATTTATACCCAATACATTCAATGCAAAAGACAGTAAATAAATACAAAGGAATGGTATAAAACTTCTCTTTATTAATTATTCAACCGATTGCAGACTCAACTTGCCCTGCATACTCAGCTACAGGGGTCCGTGCACTCAACTGCGGACTACTAGGCCTCTATGCACTCAGCTATAGAGCCTTCTCCTACTCTATTACCCAAAGACTCAATTCTCCATCTATTACTTCATGACTCTACCTCTCTTCTCTTTACAACTTAGAGCCTCGCTATATTTATACAATCCCATGGTTGTAGGTTTTAGCCCCCTACAGAAATTACTTGCATACGAATTCTAAAACACAGAAAATAAACAATGCAAGAGCATAACACATAAAACACATATACACAGAGATTTCCCCTGGATCCCAAAACCGGGACTACCAGCTTGATTTTTCATTATGTTCCTTTCAATTTTATAATACATATTTATACATGCCGAAGCATCCAATACCATGGACCGAAAAACATCGCGTCCAATACCATGGACCGAAAACCATCGCATTCAAAAAACATGTGCGAAAATCATGCACAAAAACATAGGTGGGTCCGCCCAACCTAACATAGGGTCCAAAACCAAAATTTTCTGGGGCACTGCCCCGGACCCCATAAAGTGGGGTTAAGGGTACACCTCAAACCCCTTGTGACCCCCCCCCCACTACACAATCGACGCAACGAAGAGGGTGCTCTACCCCCCCTCTAACCCCCCCAGTTAACTACGTGGGCTAGTTGTGGAAAGAATATAACACAACCCAACATTCTCCCACTTGTTGTTTTCTTTCCATAGGGGGCCACAAGAGCTTAGTCATTTATCCAGCCCTGCAATGCCCATTGTTTCTCTACACCAAGAGAACTTCTCAAAGCTCACAGATTTTGTCAATGCATCTGCAGTATTCTTCAAAGTGTCCACCTTTACCAGCAACACCTTTTTTTCTTCTATCATATCCCTCACAAAGTGATACTGAAAATCAATGTGCTTTGTCTTTGAATGATATGCAGGGTTCTTTGCTAAGAAAATTGAACTTTGGCTGTCGCAGTCTATATTTATAGCTCCCTGTACTAACCCCATACTTGAACACAATCTCTGCAACCAAACTGCTTCCTTGCTTGCATGAGTGACTGCCATGTATTTTGCCTCTATAGTTGATAGTGCCACTACAGATTGTTTCTTACTCATCCAACTGACTACACCTCCAAATAGGTTAAACACATACCCACTTGTAGATCTTCTCTGATCTAGATCTCTAGCCCAGTCTGCATCAACAAAGCCATGAATATCCAACACTCTGTCCAATCCTGGTCTTCCTTGGTAGCACAAACCATAATCACTAGTGCCACACAAATACCCGAAAGCCCGCTTCGCTGCTATCTAGTGCTCCTTCCTTGGTTTTGACATAAACCTGCTCAATACCCCCACTGCATGTGCAATGTCTGGTCTAGTATAGACCATTGCATACATCAGGCTACCAACTACACTTGCATATGGAACACGGGACATGTCCTCTTCCTCTTCTTGTGTCTTGGGACACTGTTCAGTAGATAACCTCACACCTACAGGAATAGGAACCTTCACGGGTTTACTATCCTACATATCAAGCCTCTGCAGTATTGTCTTGACATACTTCCTCTGGTTTAAACAGAGCTTCCTCTTTGTACGATCTCTTTTAATTTCCATGCCCAAAATATAGTTTGTAGCACCAAGATCTTTCATGTTGAATTTGGAGGACAATTGGGTCTTCAAATCATAGATAATTTCTTTGTCATTTCCAACCAGCAACATATCATCCACATACAAGACCAGATAAATAACATGGTCACCAATTAATTTAAAATACACATAGTGATCTGCTTCACTTCTGGTGAAGCCCAGTCCCCGTATAAATGTATCAAATTTTTGATACCACATACTTGGTGACTGTTTTAACCCATACAGAGACTTCTTTAACTTGCATACCAGTTCTTTCTTACCCTTCACCGCAAAACCTTCAGGTTGCTTCATGTAGATCTCCTCTTCTAAATCCTCGTGAAGAAATGTTGTCTTCACATCCATTTGTTCTACCTCAAAATCAAAAGCAGCAGCAACAAATAAAAGTAATCTAATAGAAGTTACCTTGGCAACAGGAGAAAAAATATCACCAAAATCAATTCCCGACACCTAGGAATAACCTTTTGCTACCAAATGAGCTTTGTATTTCTCCACTTTTCCTTCTACATTTTTATTCTTTTTGAACACCCATTTGCTGCCAATGGGTTTCCTTCCAGCTGACAACTCCACCAGATCCCAAGCCTCATTTTTGTGCAAAGATGTCATTTCATCAACCATGGCCTCTTTCCAGAGTTTTCCATTCTCTGAATCCACTACTTCTTTCACATTTATGGGATCATCATCAGTAATAGACAAAGCAAAATTTGAACAGAAAGTAGATGGACTATACCTTTCTAGCTGCCTTCTTTCTTGAACTGATCTTCTCACAACCGGAGTTTGTGGCTCTTCATCTTCTGATTCATCCTCTGCTGTAGAGTCTGATTCTTCCTCCTTTAGCTCAAACTCTATCTTCTCAGGTTCCTTTGGTTGGACTTCATGTTTAATAACATCTTTCACCTCTGTGAACACCACATCTCGGTTGTATATAACCTTCCTTTTTATTGGGTTCCAAAGCTTATAACCCTTTAAACCATCCTTATACCCAATAAAGATGCACTTTTCAGATTTACTATCCAACTTTGTTCTTTTCTCCTTTGGAACATGTATATATGCATCACATCCAAATACCCTTAGATGTGAAAAAGAGGGTTTCTTACCAGTCCATACCTCTTGTGGAGTCTTATCCTCCAACGCTGATGAAGGTGACTTGTTGACCAGGTAACATGCAGTATCTACCGCCTCTGCCCAAAATTCATGTCCTAACCCAGCACCATTGAGCATGCTTCTTTCCCTTTCCATCAACGTCTTGTTCATTCTTTCTGCAACTCCATTTTGCTGAGGTGCATATGGAGTAGTCTTTTGCCATGACGTACCACACTTCTTACAGAATTCTTCAAATTCCTTGCTGCAAAACTCTCCACCATTATCTGTCCTTAGCACCTTTATCTTCTTCTCTGTCTGGCTTTTCACCAGAGCTTTAAATTCTTTAAACCTGTCAAAGACTTCATATTTATTCTTAAGGAAATATATCCATGTATTCCTTGAGAAGTCATCTATAAATGATACATAGTACACAGACTTACCCAGTGATGGAACCTTTACAGGTCCAAACACATCATTGTGCACAAGCTCTAATATATGTTTCGCCCTCTTACCACCAGAGGGGAAACTCACCCGATTATGCTTCCCGTATACACAATTTTCATAGAAATCAAAATCCAGAGAGCTATTACTCATACCTTCTACCATACCTTTACCATGAAGTATTCAAAGGCCCTTCTCTCCAATATGTCCAAGCCTTTGATGCCATGGCATGGTCTTTTCTCCAGAGACCACTAGATTTTCTGCTCCATTTTCAAGAACCATAGAACTATTGCACCCATCAATAACAGTGCTACCTTGTAGCTTGTACAGAGTTCCTATATGAACTCCCCTCATCAATACTAGTGCTCCTCGTACCATTTTGCAGGTATCCTTCGAACATTGTTTTTACACCTGCATCATCTAGCTTTCTTACAGAAATCAGATTTATGGCTAATGCAGGATATGTAGAACACCTGGAAGCGTTCTAACCCTTCCACCTTGCAACTTCAACTTTACTTTTCCATGACCAATGATTCTAGCCTTCCTGTCATCACCCAAGAAGACATCACCACCATCATATTTCTCATACTCATAGAACCACTCTCTATGGGGAGTGAAGTGAAAGGATGCACCTTAGTCAATCAACCATGCCTCATGATCTACATGTGTACTTGAAGAAGCCAAGTACACATTCCCACCTTCATCTGAGGTGGTTTTCACCTCTGTAGAAGTAGCCTCATCAGATCCCTTTCCTTTGTTAGGAGCTTTAGATTTACAGTCCCTTTTAAAGTGGCTTTCCTTTCCGCATTTCTAGCACACCACCTTTACAGGTTTTCTTGGAGATTTAGATCTCCCACTCGATGACTTATTTTTGTTTCTGTTCTGGGACCATCCTCATACAGAAAAGGCATCACCATTCTAGCTCTCCATATTTTTCCATCTTGTCTCCTCCGTTAGCAAGGCTGAGACTATTTCATCAAACTGCAAGGCAGTTGCATTGCTACCTATTGCAATAACCAGACTATCCCACGAATCTGGTAGAGAACACAACAAACTGATGCACTTATCTTCATCTGAAATTTTAATATCAACAGATGCTAACTGACTTACCACAGTATTAAATGCGTTCAAATGCTCTGTCACCGAGTCTCCATCTTTCATCCCAAGCTTATACAGCTTTTTCCGCAGGAACAATTTATTCACCAGAGACTTACATTGGTACAAAGTCCCTAACTTGTCCCACAAAGCCTTCATTGTAGCCTCCCCTGATACATTCAGCAATAATGAATCTAAGACACACAATCGTATTGTGCTCTTTGCCTGCTGATCCAACTTCTTCCATTCTTCATCGAACACTCCCGTTGGTTTAGTACCCAGATCTACCGCGATCCACTGATCTTTATCCACCAACAAATCCTCCATCGTGAGTTTCCAGAACTCAAAACTCTGACCATTAAATTTCTCGATCTCTATCTTTCCACTGCTCGCCATATTCTTTCACCACCCAAATCGATCTCGCAGATCTCCCACTGAACAGGGTCTACCACAAGCCCGAGCGAAACCCCTCAACAACAAAGGCATCCCCTTGAAGCCAAAATAGCTCTGATACCAAATGTAGGTTTTAACCCCGTACAGAAATTACCTACATACAAATTCTAAAACATAGAAAATAAAAAATGCGAGATAATATCACATAAAACACATATACATAGAGATTTTTCCCTAGATCCCAAAACCGGGACTACCAGCTTGATCTTTCATTATGTTCCTTTCAATGCTATAATACATATTTATACATGCCAAAGCATCCAATACCATGGACCAAAAAACATCACGTCCAATACCATGGACCAAAAACCATCGCATCCATAAAACATGTATGAAAATCATGCACAAAAACATAGGTGGGTCCACCCAACCTAACATAGGGTCCCCATAAAGTGGGGTTATGGGTACACCTCAAACCCCCTGTGACCCCCTCGCTACACAATCGGCGCAATGAAGGGGGTGCTCCCCCCCGGTTAACTACATGGGCTAGTCGTGGAAAGAATATAACACAACCCAACAATGGTCCGTAGACCATGGGTAGATTTCTAAAGCTAATAGTACATTACAAAAATGAGGGCGGACCACTGTATGACTCATTTACAATCTTTGTGCTCCGCGCCCACAAAACGTGGAGTCTTTACATCAGATTTGGTCGAAATTTGGGCTTTAAGCCCAAAAACTTGCCTTGGGGGATCCCTCGCCCAACAGGCCCCAAACACAAACATAATGACTCGCCCTTGAGTAACTCTATTGGTGTGGAGATATTCGCATGGAGACCTCCCAATTTTGCCCAAACTGCTGCAAGATCAGCAGCGCACTAAGCAGTTGCCTGTTGTACCTCTTGCATGCGTTGTTCAAAGACTGCTATAGTTGAAGTTCTTCTTTGTATCTTCTCTTGCGTTCCCTATGTCTGCTTATAGTCTCGCACTTCCTTTCAGTTGCCTGGAGCACTAAGACTGTTCTTCGGTTGGCTAGTTAGAAAGCTGGGCCACCCATGTATGGCTTCAACTGACTATCGTTTACTCTTCCTGGTAAGGGCTTGCCATTTGACTTTACCAACTGCATCACCCCACCATCTGTGATCCCTTTAGTAATATGTAGCCCAATCCAAGGCATCACACTGATTAACTCTTGGCGGTAGCTCCTAAATTTGTCAATAGAATTGTGCGCCTCTTGTCTTATCAGCACAACCTTTCTATCAAGAAAGTCCTTCTTTATTCCTTCCTCAAGCTTCTTGACTTATTCTTCTATTATGGCACTTTTTTCCCTTAACCAAACTCTTTCCTTCATGAGTTGTTGGACCCTAAGATCACCCTACTAGATCTCTTCATGAGGTCCCAAGTGTTCTTCTTCATCCAGCTATGCGATCCCTTCTTCCAAGGCTCCATGATCCATTATATTTGTGGGCATTGCTATGCATGGACTAGGCATAATATACTCCATCGGCATTACAGTGTTTGCTCCATAGGCTAGCCTAGAAGGCATCTGTCCCATCAGTTTCTTGAAGGTTGTCCTATAAGCCCATAAAACTACTGGTACACACAGGTCCCAATCACTTCGTTGTGCAATACATACCTTGTTCAATGCTTTGCAAACTTCGTTAAATGCTTCCCTGTGGATAACATTTTGCGCCCTCATTTTCTATGGAATGTTCACGCATTTTCTACCCCAACACATGCTTATTGACCATATCTCCCAACATGAAGTTCATGTGCATCTGCGCAGGTTGTTTACCATATGCCTATACGCACCTGAACATATGCACATGCAAACCATCCTGTCCATTGTATTTATCTTCCATTCACACTATAGGTTTCTCAAACCGCGAGCGCAACACTTTTCTACATGCGCACTAGTCTTCAAATCTTCCTTTGTGTGTACCCCACCACCTTGCGGGTGTAGCAAACAGTAACTAATTCAAGGCCTAGAAATGTTGCTTTTCCAGCACCTCCCTTTCGAATCTATCCAAGAAAGCATCTACCTCACCTAATCCATCATACGTAGGCATATATCTCACTTATGTCGGTATGCAACGCAGCGATCTTCTCATCATAATACAGTTCAGCATGGTTACCTCGTGTAACCAATTCTACCATCGCTCTATCTCCTCATCCGAATCTAAAGTATAGGAGATTTCCCACTCCCATGAGATTCATCCATCCGCGGTGGGATTTAACAAATCTTGCTCTCGCACAGTTATTTTATAGATGCAGTCCAAATCGTCATCACTTTCATAGTTGCGCACGAGTTCTGTATAGCGTCATCCCTTAGCAGGGTCCAAAGGTATAACTACGCGAAGAGACTTCTTCTCAAAAATCATCTTGCGCTTCTTCAGATTAATCACCCTGTTCATGTCAGTGGCCCAATCAATTCCTAAGAGCGTGGGGTAGGGATTGTTGTAATCAACAATCTTTATCACCTCAAAGTCTACTAGTGCACTCGCTCCCTCAATATCCACAATGATTCCTTGCAATCTTCCCATAGGTATTATCTTTTTCTGGTTCACCATTCACAGTTGGATAGGAGACCATTGCAATGTAGGCCTCCCCATGTGCTCCCACATCTGTTTTGGCAGAACGTTCACATCCGATCCTAAATTCAAAATTACTTGGTCCATCTCATATTCTCCAATCTGCGTGGTTAGCCTCATTTCTCTCCCCGTCCTCATCTTATGATTTCCAATCTTCTAGACTACGTGCAGTTCTCCTAGCGTGGTCCCAGCGCATCTGTTAATGAGTTCCTGCAATCCTTGTACATCCTTACTGTCGTGTAGTAGCTTCATGCATGTTTCCAGGAATGTCGTAAGCATAGATGGGTCCATTTCTCGGTCCGGTCTATCTTTGCTTCCTGAAGTGGAGGCATCAACGAAGCTCTTCTTAGCTTCCATGAAGGTTTCCTTAGTGCATTGCAAATCAAACTTTGCTTCTTTCGTCAGAGCTTTGCGAACCCAAGTACTATCTTCGGGCTTTTTGTCTTTATCATCTCCTGTCGCGATTCCACTTTGGAGCACAATGTTCACATTTGGATCTTCCTTGCGTAGCTCAGACCTCATCATCTGTAGGTTTTGAGTTGAGGGAGGAAGTAGCGCTCCCTTGTCGCATATCCTAGCTATCAGCATAGGACAACCTTCTGTTTCATGGTCAAACAAGGTACAATACAGACATGATGGATGCGTTGGGTTCGTATAATCATGGTCATAATGTCCTAGCCCTCCACAATTGTAACATATCATTTGTCTGCAACCTCTTCCAGGTCCTACTCCACCTCGGCCTCATCTGCGTCCCTGAAATCTGGTTCGCGCCACTCCTGCGTTCTAGTCTAGGGACTACGTTTTGACTTGAACTCTATAGGTGGGAGTTATATCCATAATTAGCTCATAGCTTCTACAAGTATGCTCATCGTGTCCAACCAATCTACAAAAATTACAAAAAAACTGTTTCGAATTCTGTGTGTACTTTTGTAACAAATGGCAGTTGTCTGTAGCATGCTTTCCTCCTATTTGACAAATCACACAACACAAAGCAGGCATCGTGTCTTGCTTATGCCTCCGGTATTAATGGCATGGGTCCTCCTCCCGCGAGGTAATTCATGAACACAAGGAAGTGGTCCTTATCATGACCCTGACCCTTTCTTTTTACGCACCATACTTCTTCACACACTTTTGGTCGGGCTGTCCTATCCTGTTTCAGACTCTACATCTCAAGGCATAAGTTTTTCAACTGCGTGTGGATTTACTGGACTCCCAAGTTAGTATCTTGCATCGGGGTCTCATGAAGTCTCATCGTGATCTCTAAAGCCTCTGCCTAAGTCATTAACTTCTATTGTGATAGAGAACTCCTCAGATGTGGCATTAGCGACACTACAAACCATTCGCGATGTTGTCCATCCGTCAGCTTCATATTAGCTTCGTGAATTGTACAATTCAACCTCTGATCTAAATCCCAAGGAGTTTCACCTAGTAGCATTGTGATCTCTTTGAAGCCAATAATTGACTATGCCTCTAACTTCGGCTTGCTAAATTCCCTATTTAGCACTGCTTGGATGTTTGTGATTCCTGCATTCAGATTATCATTTGAATGCTTAATATATCAGGTCAATGCGCGATCCTGCAGAGCGCTAACCAGCATTGATTTCTTTATGTTATCATCTGTAACTCCCTGCGCTTCCCATATAGCTCTTCTCACGAACCAAAACTAGTCTGGATCTTCATTTCCTACTCCCTTGAACACAAGAAACTTTATCGTGCTTGCCATATTAACTCATGGTGGTGGCGGAGGTGGTACGGGTGAGGATGGAGGTGAAGGTGGTGAAATTGGTGGTGGTGTGGGTGGGGGTGGTATGCACGGAATCCTCTGCCTTATCAAATTGATCACACTTCATGACGAGACCTTCGTGAGTTGTTCCTCATCCCCTCGTGGAGGTGAAATCAAAGGGCTATTCTCTGGTCCCTTACTTCCTTCATTTCTATAGGCTTTTCCACTTCGTGGAGCTCTGGACATCAAGGTAATTGCATAACCCTCTTTTCACAGAATAGCATTTTAATCCAAGTATTTAGAGACTTTTATGTACTTACCTAGCGGTCCTTTGAGAAAGTGTCACTCTACCTCACTGTAGCTAACTGAAGTATCTACTACAAACTAAGTAATGAATCCTCTTATAATCTGATCAAGCCAGTTATCAACAACGCATGAGATCTTATCCTCTGATGCTTCCAATCTGCACACTAACTCTGGGGTCCACACAATAGGATTGTTGAGTTTCCACCTTCCTTGGATATCCACTAGCTTCGAAATCCACTCATACAACTCAGTAGGGAAATATGCAAAGAAGATTTTGTGGATCTCTATGTATAGGTAGCAACCTAACCACTCTTCTTTTGTCAGTTGCGGATTCTTGTTCTCCTGCGCTGTGAACTTGTGAATCTTTCTGTCCAACCAACCTTCAATTTCCTTCTTAGTTTGATTCCAATGATACAACGTCAGACATCTCTATGAAAATTTTGGTCCTAGCAACAGAACCATTTGTTGGCTTGAGGGGCCCTGAGCTAGGTTTAGAGTTAATTAGCCAAACAAATCCCTTTACTACTAGCCCTCTTGGCAACAGCCCGTGGAGCATGGACTGAGGTCTCACCCGAAGCAATATGGGGGTGTTATCGGGAAAGCTAGTGTCTATACAGAACTGCTAGTCCCACTAAGGGTGATAGCTATCTTAGAAACAAACACAGTAAAACTACTTTCATTTTCCTTTATAAGAAGTAGATGAGAGAAGAAAGAAGGAGACCAACCTCTATCTTGCGCTTGGTTCCTTGCTTGATTCCTCTCTCTTCTGGTAGATCTTTGCCACTTGCTTCCTTGTTTACCCAGCTTCAAGGAGTACCTGTAGAATCAAAGCAGCATAATACTATCCAAGAACAGAGATCTACTATCATAAACAATATAGGATCAGATGTACATTGACCACATAAAAGTATATATCATTAATCATACAAGAATGTGGAGGAAAACTTGAATAGCTTGATTAATAATCAAGAAAGAGAAAAGGAGATTACAACCAATTGTTCTGACCCAGCGTCATCCCCTCAGCAAGAAGCCCTTATTCACCTCATGAAAAGCTTAGATCACCCAACACTATGATATTGCACCAAAACACCAGCAGCACTTCCTTACAAGATACAAAATTCCAGCCTCTGGATCTCTGGGATGAGGGATCCATATATAGATGTTTGCAAGGGGGGTGAGTCAGCTTTTGAGATTTGACTAGTGTCTTCTCTCTGATAGTTCTTAATTCCACTTGGAGATTGATGATCTCTTACTCATCCCTGGTCGAATTCAGAGAGGCAAGTGTCATAGGAGAGGTTTCTAGAAGATTCCATGCTCCTCCACCTTGCGGATTGACCTTGCCATTTGTCCCTTCTCGCCCATTGCACCCCATAGAAGGGATTTTTGACATGCATCGCACCTACTGTGTGTATTCAGGTGGGATGCAATGCACTTTACCTATGGAGCAGGTGAAATGGTCCAGTTATGACCAGTTCTGAGTAGTTTTTCATGGAGAACTTCTGGGAGAAGATGTAATCAGTTGACCTTGTTCTTTTAGGGGTCGGAACAACACTTTTAGGGACTTAAGAGCCCTTGATTTATTGACATTTATGATTGGGGTTGCAGTGCCCAAAAATGTCTATAACAGTTGCCCCCTAAATCATGAGGTCGTTAATTTGTTGATGTCAGGTGAAATGCTTTATCATGAGGATCTGAAGTTCTTTCAAGCTGGAAGGAGACCTGTAATAAGATACAATACAATACATTATCTTCATAATATTTTCATGATCTAGATGAGGTGGGCATTCCCATGCTCAGCTTTATAAATTCATTTTCATGTACATGAGACAGACAATCATCTGAGTGTAGACTGATGATTCTGGTAGAGCCATCATCCCTTAGGTTGGATGATTATCTGTGCAGCAATGATGTACATTTGATGTCTTTATTTTCCTGAATATATATCGCAGCCCGGATGGATGAAACTAGATCCGGGGTCTTCAACCTCGTTCGATCTTCACTCAAAGTACAAGTCGATCCATGTGAGAGATGTTCTGGAGTTGAACATGGAAAGACATCACCTGATTATCAGCCAATGATGTAAGCTGTTAACAGGCGCGAGAGGAATCACCGATAATGATGATGACCCTCAAGGTACTACAGTATAATTCACGTGGTGTGAATTAAGGACTTGGTGTCGAACACCACGCAAAATCTTTCGGTCGAAGGCCATTGATGTAAACCTGTCACCGGAAGTGAGAAACTTGCCATTGAGGCATGCAAGCTTTAAAGTACTGAAAGGGTTGTTCCTAGATCGACTTCTTGGATAATGAACTGATGTCGACAAGAAGCGATCCGTCATAGGAGGGCCTTAGTGAATCCCACATCAATGACACAGAACGGAGCAAATGATTTTAATGGACGTGAAAACGATATGGTGATATAAGGTTCAGGGTGGCAGTCATGAAAGAATGGAGCGTAAATGTATTGCAGTGGGTGAGACACAGGTGAATTCTCTGAGCGACTTCTCTTGAACATATCGGTGACACTGACATGATGGATTGGTAGCATTAACCCCAAATGTGGATGGTGTGACGGAACCATGGTGATGTGACCAGTGAATGGAACAACCCAACCCGACTCGGATGCAGAGTGAAAGTGTCATGTTCAAGAGCGACTTGCTACCAACAAAGTTTCTTCAAGTTTTCTTCCCAATTTTTTCCCAGTCATTGCTAACCAGTACCTCTTTATTTTTGTCAAGCTTGAGGAGGATAACATATGCTTGTTCTATAATTTTCCCTTCAGGCAAACCCATCGCTATGTTTTAACGAGCCTAGCGATCAGGTTTTAACAAGTTTAATGACAAAGATAACTCGGTCTTTTTCAATTTTAGAGAGTCTGAAAAGGGACGTAAAAGAAACTCCAAAAATCCTTTTTCGTCATCTAATCCCTTAAGTCCGAAAAAGTATAAAATAATACAGAAGGGATAAATTTTTCGGTACTTTTAACGAGCTGAACAAAACAAGCGCTCGATCGTTTTGTGTAATAATCCCTTAGGTCCAAAAAGATTAAAATCTAAAGGAGGGATAGCACTTTCGGTCACTTTAATGAGTTGGAGAGGCCAATGGCTCGACAATCTTTTCATATTTTATGAGTCAGTTGAAAAGAGCTTAAAGGAGACTCGTCTTTGAGGAACAAGTGATAAATTCGAGTAGCAGCTGATTCCAGGTAAGGTTTGGAATTTTCCAATCACGGCAGTGTTACAAGGATGGCTAACAGGGTCACACTTCGCAGCTGTTCCTCAAAAGGGGTAAACAATCTAATGGAGGTGAATGATCAGCCAATACAGAGTGGAGGTGATGATGAGAACACGACCAAGGCTTCAAAAGCTGAAGTACTACATTCACGACGGTCATTTACCGGAAATTGGTTCATTTTTTATTTTAAAATGAGCTTAAACGTTGGGGGAAACACTTGCTCATTGCTTATGTTTATTTTTTAACGAGCTTGAAGTCCGCGTTAAAACTGCTCGATCCAGTCGTATAATAAGAATGTCTCATCTAAAAAACGGCATTATTTCAAAGCTTTGCCCTGCTGCCTTTCACATGCAAGCTAGGGGCAACCAACTACTATTTATGGGGTTAGCTAACCACTAAGGTTAGGTAGGAAACTCTCTCCTTTACTTCGCCGGTGCCTTTTGGAACAAAAGGCCCCCTGCGAAACGAATGGTTCGCCCGACCACTCACCTAACTTAAGCAGTTATAGTTAGCGAATGTATGAAGTTAGCGTTACACTGGTTGCTTTTCACTTGTACACCGAAAGGTTTGCATGCCCCCAGGTATAGCGAAAAATTTCCAGGTTACCAAAGATTGTTCTATTTGCATTGTAGACAAAACATTTCCTCGGCGATGTCTACCGAAACAGACAAAGGTGAGTGGCGCAGACGCCTCCACTCACATAACTTTGATGAGGGAATCTTATTCCAGTCTAATCCCATTTTCCTAAATGGACGGGTGTGTCAGACTGGTCATATGTCCCTCGCGGAAACCTACCCTATACCTGAGGTTTCCCTGCCGAAGCAGACCAGGGTGCATGCCCCCTGGGTTTTAGTGATATCCTCCGAATCACTCGTGCTCATCAGGAGGACGGACTGGGGATTGATGAGACATTCCTTGCGTGAAAAGACCATTCAGGGTTGGTATATGACTATTTGCTATGTGTGAACCGGGAAATGAAAGTTGGTCTACGAGCTTGACCACTCTTCCTTCATGCGGAAAACACATTACTCTAAAGAGTGATGAGACAATGGCTCCCATGCAATAAATATAGTCTCGTCCAAGGAGTAGATTATAATCTAGGGGTCCTTGGACTACCATTACGTTCATGTGAATGGTTTTCCCTCTCAATGTTATGGGCACATTGGGAAGGATCCCTAACAGTCGACTGGTTCCTTTGTCAAAGCCTGTTAGATTTCTCGTCTCAGGCAAAACTGATGGCGAACCAAGTGCTTTCCAAGCAGTTGAGGAAAGGATACTCACAGAAGCCCCTTCATCTATGATGGTACTAGCCATGACCATTCTATATATTTGAGCAATTATTCGAAATGGTACACTAGCCGGTAAACGGGGTCTGCCTAGTATATTCCAGTCAAAGGAAACAACCAGGTTGCTTGGAGGTGGGACCGAATAGACAGCCGGGTACGACTCTGATGAACTTCCTTCCTGCGGTAAAGGAACGGGTAGACTACCCCCATGTTCATTGGAGTCTGTGCTCACGAAAAGAATTTGGACGGTGTCATCCTTGTTCTCTTCGGTGACTGTATCATCTAAAGATGGAACCTCTGAAGGCAAGACCAGGTCAACTGCCGCCTCGACCTTTTGACTTTTTTCTGGCATGGATTCAGATGGTTTATCTTCAATGATAGATGCTTCAGCCGACCACAAGAGTGTGTCAGCCGGATTTTCAACTAGTGACGGACTTAGCAAGAGTTTCTTATATCCAGGAGGAAGTCGTAACGGTGAAACGGACGGTCGTCCAAAACTCTTTTAGCCTCATCTAAGAAGGGACAACGGTGGACGATGTGATTGCCTTCACACAGTTTACAAGGAAATTTACATTTTCCTTTTTGTCTAGGGGCTTCACTTTCACTAGTTGACGGTGTACTTTCAACATGATCATCAGAGGTTGATGACACCGGATTGTGCAAACGAGGAGACCAGTCCCTTAAGATCCGAGGGATGTAAGGACAATCTCGATGATACTGGTCTCCTTTGCAAATGACACATGGCAATTTAGGCCTGGTCTGTGCAATGTGTGGATTTTCGCTAGACGATGCTTGGTTGCCCCTTTTCGCCTTTGGCTCCTTCTTCTTCTTCTCTTTCTTCTTCTTTTCCTTCTTCTTCTTCTCAGGTACTTGATTTTTGGCTTTACCAGCTTCATCAAGTGAAGAGGAAGGAGGAGAGGAAGAATTTGATGAAGTAGAGGGTTGGGGGGTAACTCTGGTATCGTTTAGTTGCTGACTAGATTGTTCAGGAATCGCGGTGTTCTGAATGACAGAGGTTGAGAAGAGCCATATGGGCAAGCCAATTGTCAATCCTGGAAGCGACAATGTGGCCATATGGGGTGCACCAACATCTCCCCAAGAGGAGAAGGGACTAGGATTTCCTCCAAGGGGAACTCCTTGGTTGGTGGACTCCATTTTCCTCAACCTAAGACCAACGTAGGAAAGGTGATAATTATTCCGTTTAAAATAAATTTTAGACGCTTTGACACAACTTGTTTTTTCAATTTTTAAGAGTCGAGAAAAAACAAAAGATGACTCTAGTCGCCTTTGATTTTTAATGAGCCTGAAGTGACAAGTGCTCAGATGGACCTTTTCCGTTAAGGAGTCTGAAAAGGAACGAAAGGGACTGCTCTGGAAATCTAGACAGAGGGATTACCAAACCAATCGCAAAATTGCAGAATACTTTTTATGGTATGGCAGTCAATCTTTTCGAATGCTGTGTTCAGTGCATTGCAATTGATAGGGCGGCAGACACGACTTCCTATGGATAAAGGATTAAGTCTATTGTGGTCTCCCAAAATATACTCGACGGTACGTGGGAGCACAAGTCCGTACTGGAACTTATTGTCTCACAGTGGAGGAATCACCCAACCAACAGTGAAAACAACAGTTACCAGGCTTTACGACGCCAGAATACGTCTCTAGCCTAGACTTCTAGATGTTGTGCGTTAGGTTCCAAAGCGTTTTTAGATTCATTAAATTTATTTTATAGTTGATCTTGCTTAAGAAATTTGCCTTTTAGGTTCACCACGTGATGTAGATGTACAATTCCTAAAATGCAATCTAAGATGATAAACAATCGTTTAATCTTCTTTTTACAAATGAAAATCCTAGCTACTAAGGAAAGAGAGAGGCATTCTTTCAACAAATAGCAAAGAGCACACACTATATGCACCATCCTAAATCAAACCAACAAACAGTCTAAATGCAAATGCACATGCATGTATTTGTTCTCAGCCTTCTTAATGTGTAAATGATAAAAAGAAAGCTAATGCGCAAATCTGAATTATCTTTCAAAGCGACAATTACTAACAAGTTTATTTTCAAGACAAAATGAGGACAATGACAACACTCTGCGATTTGGAATTGAAAAATTGCTTTCGACACTAGAAAAACTACTAATTCAGATCAAATACAAGAGTAACAGGGTAATCGACTATCAAGAACAATCAGATTCTCTTCTATCACTGAAAACGACACTTGCGACACTTTCAAATCAAGAAACGATAGTACAATTATGCTACTTCTTTGTAAAGGAGAACTGAAAATGACTCAAAGAATACATAAAAACATTTACAGTTCTTTGCACAATGGAGGCGGAATATCAGCAAGGAAGGGGGTTTCAACAGAGGTGTACTGACTACAGGTAGCAAAACTCCTGAATAGAGCTGAAAAGAATGAACACAGAAACCAAAATTTAGGAACAAGGCCTTGTCTGATCAACGCACCTGTAACATAGTGAAACGGAAATGCAGCGCACCTACTACACTCGGGAAGTGCGATGCATTTGAAGTTCACAGAACAGACAGTGCGCTGGACTAGGGACGAGACTTTGATTGGGTTCCGGGTCACAGTTTGCAGTTCAGTTCAGGGATTTAGGCAGAGCAAGTGGTAATCAATAAATCAATCACAGGGGTAGATCTAAAGAGGTTACTAGAGCCACCACAAGGGCAATTAGAGAGTTTGTAAATCAATTGTTTAATTCATAAACAAAACCTAGAGATATACTGAAGCAACATTTATCTACTTTTCATTTGCATAGCAAATGTAGTTCGAAGGCTACCTGGCTCAACTTCAGGCTCCGTCTGTAAGTTTATAAAGTAAACAAATGTAGATAAACAAACAATCTACTCGTTCCCCAGTGGAGTCGCCATTTTGTTATCGGGAAAACTAGTGTATATACAAAAATGCTAGTCCCACGAAGGGTGATAGCTACCTTAGAAACAAACACAGTAAAACTACTTTCGTTTTCCTTTATGAGAAGTAGATGAGAGAAGAAAGAAGGAGACCAACCTCTGTCTTGCGCTTGGTTCCTTGCTTGATTCCTCTCTCTTCTGGTAGATCTTTGCCACTCGCTTCCTCATTTACCCAGCTTCAAGGAGTACCTGTAGAATCAAAGCAGCATAATACTATCCAAGAACAGAGATCTACTATCATAAACAATATAGGATCAGATGTACATTGACCACATAAAAGTATATATCATTAATCATACAAGAATGTGGAGGAAAACTTGAATAGCTTTATTAATAAGCAAGAAAGAGCAAAGGAGATTACAACCAGTTGTTCTGACCCAGCGTCATCCCCTCAGCAAGAAACCCTTCTTCACCTCATGAAAAGCTTAGATCACCCAACACTATGATATTGCACCAAAACACCAGCAGCACTTCCTTACAAGATACAAAATTCCAGCCTATGGATCTCTGGGATGAGGGATCCATATATAGATGTTTGCAAGGGGGGTGAGTCAGCTTTTGAGATTTGACTAGTGTCTTCTCTCTGATAGTTCTTGATTCCACTTGGAGATTGATGATCTCTTACTCATCCTTGGTCGAATTCAGAGAGGCAAGTGTCACAGGAGAGGTTTTTGGAAGATTCCATGCTCCTCCACCTTGCGTATTGACCCTGCCATTTGTCCCTTCTCGCCCATCACACCCCATAGAAGGTATTTTTGACATGCATCGCACCTACTGTGTGTATTCAGGTGGGATGCAATGCACTTTACCTATGGAGCAGGTGAAATGGTCCAGTTATGACCAGTTCTGAGTAGTTTTTCATGGAGAACTTCTGGGAGAAGATGTAATCAGTTGACCTTGTTCTTTTAGGGGTCAGAACAACACTTTTAGGGACTTAAGAGCCCTTGGTTTATTGACATTTATGATTGGGGTTGCAGTGCCCAAAAATGTCTATAACAGGGGGGATGCTGGAACCAAGTCTTCGCACCCTTGAGATGTTTAAAGGGTTGGTTTAGTCCAACTATGAATACCTTCACACAGGTCGCTTTGCGCACTATCCTGACCTATGAGGCCTTCGTGATCTACTATAATTTCCTTCACACAACCCTAACTAGGGGCTGAGGTTCTTTCGCACTGCTAAAGCAGCGATCTGGGCTATTTCCCCAAGTTATACCACAGATCTTACTTATCTTCTTATAACAATTAGTTATCTTTGCATAAACAGATAGTTTATCTTATATTCCCTTTATCAACACATTCATATATGTTCGCGCAGCATATAAACAATAGAAATGGAATTTATACCCAATACATTCAATGGAAAAGATAGTAAATAAATACATACGAATGGTATAAAACTTCTCTTTATTAATTCTTCAACTGATTACAGACTCAACCTGCCCTACGCACTCAGATGCAGGGGTTAACACACTCAGCTGCATAGCCTTCTCCTACTCTACGACCCAAAGACTCAACTCTACACATAGATAAGACTCAATTCTCCATCCATTACTTCATGACTCTACCTCTCTTCTCTTTACAACTTAGAGCCTTGCTCTATTTATACAATCCCATGGTCCATGGACCATGGGTAGATTTCTAATGCCGACATTACATTACAAAAGTGAGGGTGGAAACCCCTATGACTCATTTACAATCTTCGTGCTCCGCACCCACAAAATGTGGAGTCTTTACATCGAATTTGGTCAAAATCTGGGCTTTAAGCCCCAAAACTTACCTTGGGGGATCTTGTGCCCAACAGGTTCTGATCTAAGATTTGGTAGAGAGGTCTTCCACTTTGCCATGTTGGGTTCTCTAGTAAGGCTACACCAAGGACTAAGGTAATCCTTCTCCTTTCGCTTTGTCATTCATGCATTAATATGAATATATGTATGTTTCTTTGTGACAGTTGCAGCTAATCTTAAATAGTCTACCTTGGATGCCAAGAAGATCCGAGAGGGTATTTCATACACAACCACCCATGCATTAATCCCTATAGTAGAAATGGCGACTCCACTGGGGACTAATACTTAGTTCCCAGTTTTGATCTTCCAACTTCCCATATCTTTCTTTCTTTCTAGGCCTTCCTGTTCTTCTTGGTTCCCATTCTAACTACTCAAGATGCTTCACAACCTCCTCTATTGTGTATGGCCTTTAATTAAGCCCTGAATGACCCTTTTTACAACCTCTACCTCTGTAACGCACCCTTTCTATGCAGTCTAGTGAGTTATAATGCTCCCCTGGATTTTTCATAGAGCATTAGTCCTATTATTAACTCCATGTGCCCTCTTCAGAGAAGCGCTAGTCAACCTTTATAATGATATTCACCCAATTTTGTGAACTCTTGGGTTGGGAGGCTGCTTATAGTCTATTCTAGGGATATGAAACTATACATTATGTTTGGTTTCCTGATTCTATGATCATTTTTTTTTTAGGAAAATATCTTAAGTGCATTTGATTTTCAGGAAAAGAAAATGAAAAAAATTGTTTAAATTTTCTATGTTAGTTGGTTTGATTCACATATGTATATTGGGTTATTTGTTAGAGAGAATTTCACATCTACAAGTTGTGCATGTGTTTACTACATTGGATTCCTGGTACTAACTTGATGTATAGATAAATATCTCCTTGTAGAATAAGTTCTTCATCGAATTGAAATTTAAAAGCATATTTTCTACATGGTTTGAGTCAGAGTCTCATAAAACTCCATATGTCAACACCCCTTCCAAAGACATTAATGAAGTACCTTTAAAATAAATCTTGTAATAAGAACAATTAGCAACTCTTTTTGAGCTTACACATAGATTAGTCTAAGCTAGGATCCTGGGTTAGACATTTGTGAGTAAACTACCCAAGATCGCAAAATTGAGACTAGTGTCATTAAAGAGAGTAAAACCTTGTTGCACTCATATCATTCGAGACCGCTCCCCTCTTAAAGGAGTTAAATGCGAGACAACATTGGAATGTGAGAGAAGGTAGTCTGCCCTCAATTGCATCTCCATTGGGTATTATGTGTATTGGGGATCCCCTTAAGGATATCAAAATTGAGTCGAGGACTCAGGTATACTGCCCACACAACATACTATCTACGACCATGTCCCCCCCGGTGGTGTCTATGATTTGAGGTAACCTTAGTGGCTGGAATTTTTTAGGGACAAACATAAGGTGACTAGGGTAGGCTGCCTTGGTACCTAAACATATGAACCTACTTTGTCTTCAGTTTTTGTGAGGGTGCTCTTCTTCACGAGAGTTCTTGGCCCCTTAATTTGGGGTTCGACGAAGCTCAAGAGTAATCATAATTGTACATTTGGTCAGCTCTTTATTTTATCCATTGTAATATTGAGTTTCATCTCCAACAAATAGTGGTTATCAGACACAGTCATATCCCCTGACTGCTTGCTGATTGACTTTTAGAGTATTTTTTATTTTAAGGTGTTTTTTTGTTCACTGAGACTATAATAAATATCACTTTAAATTTATTTGATAAAATATATCGATCACCATGGATACATACAACGCTCATCATCAATCTAGGAAATAGCAAGGTCTTCCTCCGATAACTCTAGAGGGTTGGCCGAGCCTTGGTGACCCAGATTCTCCCTCTTTAGGAAATCAATCCCCAGTGTCTAACACTGACTCGCATAACACCTCCTAGGAAACTATACTGCTTGAGGACTTTTTCAGCGAAGGATCTGTACCTCATTATAATCCTCCCCTCGCTAATCCTTTAGGACCATGATTGATTCAGGTAGCACCTGTACCTATCATGTATTCAACAGTACCCACATTCAACATCCCGTCGATGCCTAATGGGTCATGGTCTTTTGTGGACAACTTTGTTCCAACATCACTTCCCCCACCAATAGTTAGTAACACACAACTAATTAATTACCATACTATACGGACTATGCCTAGATTGAGCAACGTAATTACACCTACTGTGATTGGAACCGAGTACATGTCGGTTTCCACTCCTTTTGTGTCTACTCTTAGACCTTCGGCCATCACTCCTAATAGCGTAGTTAGCATGACTACCTTCAATAATCCTTTTCGTTAGAACCCTTTTCTAAGTTCAAACCCCCAGGCTCAGATGCTTGGGGGAAATGTTCCCAACATGCACATATGGGTCGGGGGCATCACTATTCCTCCCCCACCTATAGGACAACCTGGATCATCATTGATCGACTTAACTCCTCCAAGCGGACATTATCCTAGTTTCATTCACGTGCCTATGGAAAATTATATGGCTAGCGGTATCCCTCAACCTAGTCCTACTCAGTCCTTTAGGGCACCCCCTCCTCAACCTCAATTGAGTCAAGGGGGCACTTTTTATGCTGGGGCAAACCAGCCATTTTCCCCCCAACCTAATGTCCCATATGGATAGCCACCCTATATGGTTGTTCTAACACAAAAAGGAGGCTATTATCTAATGAATCCTATGCATCCTATTGGAAACAACATGATGGGAGGACCCCAGGGTCCTTCAAGTCATTCTTCATCACCTTGGTTAGATTCAGGGACACCTAACTCTTTGCCTTTTTTGGTAAAAATCGATATCGCTGATCTGTATAAACTGACTAATGACCCCATATACCATAACTTGAATTGGCCCCCAACATTGCACAAAATACCTGCAAACATCCCAAAGTTTGAAGGGAAACAAGGCGATGACCTGGGTACACATGTCACCAACTACCATCTATGGTGCATATCGAACTCCATGGTGTATGACAGTATCCGACTCCGATTCTTCCCTCGCACCCTTACTAGAAATGTTTCCAAGTGGTACGTTCAATCACCATGCACATCATTCAATACCTTTGGTTCCTAGAAATGGAATTTTTAAATCACTTTCAGCTTCCTATCCTCTATGAAACCGGAATGAAACTTCTTACTACCTTGCACCAAGACACCTCCACCCACATCTCTGATCACAGCCATGAATGGAGGCATATGAGGAGGCTTGTTAAGGCCCCCATTTTGGATTACCTGTTAGCATATTCATTCTGCAAATAACTTCTTCCTCATATTTCCAAGGATGTTGCCTTAGATGGTGCAGTCACAGAAGACCAATCCATTTGCATTTAGATCTTATTTATTCTCAGTCTAGCATGTTATAGGATGTAATTCGCCATCCCTTCAAACTTCCAATGCTCCTGCTACTCAGCAACCTAGTGCACACACTAACAGTCTCATTAGTGCTACCTCTGGGGTTGTCGTAAAACAACTTAGCGGGCGCATTTCCCAGTTGTCTATCGATATCGCTACTTCTACCCAATCGTTTTCTCTTCCAACCGATGTGATCAAGTATGTGCACTCTACACAAAAACCCAGTGGAAAGAATAAGGAGAACAAGAAAAATACCTCTCCTTCTGAAGAGTAGCCCGCTATGCAACACAACCCCAAACAGAAAGTTGTTTCCAAATCTGACAGCGAAAAGGAAAAAATTGTCAAGTTCCCTTGCAAAACCTATGCAGAGGACCACATAAAACCCAAATGTCTTTTTCTTCAAGAATGCATGGATATTCTTGCTCAAAAGGACACTAACCGAACCCTAGTGGTCCTAGACAACCCTTTCATGCTCAACAACAGCATCATGTTATTTTGAACCCATTGCAACCCCCGCAAGGGGGAAACAACGGTTCAAACCATCCTTCCTCTAGTGAAGGTTCGTCAACAGTTTACACCTTTGAAATAGTTGATATTAAAACGCGATCCAAAACTTATGGAACTGTAGTCTCTAATGCTCCGGACAATGCCTCGAGTTCAAATCCACCACTGTCTAACGATTTTCATATCGAAAGGCCAATTGCTAATCTTATGATCTACCCCCTTAAATGGGTACTTCATCACATGACACACAATACATTTGCATCCGCTTCCTAGAACTACAATATTGTAGAATATTTGGTGCAAGAACCATCAGCCATGTCTACACTCAAAGTATTGCAAACCTGTCCAACACAATGGAAAGCTTTTGTTTCAACCATTTGTGGAGTTGACGCTCAGGATTCCATGCTAGCAATTTTTGGCATGGAGAAATGTAAGCCTTGCCTTTCCCACCAACTTGAATTCTAGGTGTAGGTTATTTCGAACGACAAAGATATCCATAGAATGATCATTGACGAAGGTGCTTTGACCTTCATCATGTCTAATTCATGTTGGCTTGCCCCGGGTTCTCCATCCTTTACTCTACGATCAAATTACCTTAAAGAATTCAATGGCCATACATTCATCTGAAAAGGATACGTTGCCAGCTACCCCATTACTCTAAGTGGGAAAACAGTAATGGTAGACATTAAAGTCATAGATCGTCATCTCAACTATAAGCTACTTTTGGGTCATAGTTCGACTTATGCCATGTCTGCCATTGTTTCTTTGGTCTTATTTTGCCTCGTCTTTCCATTGGATGGGAGAATAATCACAGTGGACTAGTTGTCCTTTTGTACCCCAGATTACTCCCCATGGCCTAGTAGCACCGTGCCCTTAGTGGGTGGCATACTTGACTCCTATGTCAGTTTTGGTACCAGTCTTTTGAAGGGTTCCTCCCTGTTGGGTTTCTTTCCTCTCCCTCCGCCTGAGGTTCCACAAACGGTTTCTATGGTCTCCATCATTCTTCTTGACCCAACTAATACCTGGATCCTCCTGACCCCTTTAGACATTGAATCTTATGGAGAACAAATTCCGCTCTCACTAGCATAATTGGCTTATCAAGCCATTCAATCTACATATTATTCTTTTGTTGCTTTGGTTATGACCATCAGTACCACCTCCTCTCCTATCATGGATCCTTCTAATGATCTCCTCAATGAAGTCCTACCTTCGGACGAAACTATTTGAGAGATCATGTCTTTAGAAGAGAGACATTGGAAAACCTCTCACCATCACGCTTCGATCTTTGATTCAGACGTGACATCTATAAAAATCTTGCCTTTTGAACCACCTGAGGGATTTCCCTCGACTTATACGACTTTCCAAACCATAGATTCAGAAGAGAACTTGGGAAATCTTTCAAATACTATGATCATCGATATCTCAGTCAAAATAGGTATCATGGAAAACATTCACATTGGAACTAACTGCAATCCTGAGGAAATTGCATGCTTCACCTTCCCTTTTAAGGACTTTTGTAATGTTTTCCCTTGGTCTCATGAGGAAATGCTTGACATAGATCCTTCTACTATCAAGCATGAGATCAAGAAGCTATGGGAATTATTTTCTTGGTATTTTTCTTGCTTGTTAATCCAAAAAACCTCGAGTCTACTGCTTTAGGCTCGTTAAACTACTACAAAGAAGATATGAGCACTTTCCTTTTTGGGACTTTTTTCACGCTCTTAAACTAAAAAAACCCTAAGTTACCTTCTTCGAGCTCATAAAAATCCTACAAAGAATATATGAGCACTTTCTTTTTGGGGCCTTTTCTCACTCTTAAACTGAAAAAATCCCTAAGTTATCTTCTTCGGACTCGTAACACTCCTATGAAGAAGACCTCAACAGTCCTTTTATCTCTTTTTTCTCACTCCCTAAACTGAAAAAAGACATATAAAGTTTTCTTCATCTGACTCGTTAAAATTTTATAAGGAACAATTGAGCTTTTCTTCATCTGAATCATTAAAATTCGACAAAGAATATCAAGTTTACTTTGTCCCCTCGTATTCATAAAAAAATGAGGTAGATGTCTATTGAGCATAGGTTTATCACTTTATCTAGAATCAGTAGACTAACTTACAGAAAAGGAACTATGTCGGTTATACTATTAAACCTTTGCCACACCCCGTTATCATCCATGACAAAGGGACCCCCATGGAGTTTCTCTTTAAGATCTTTTTAGAATCTCTAAATATGAAAAGACCACCGAGTTTACCCATCTTGACTTGTTAAACTTAATTAGATGGGGAAAAATTACACAACACAGTGACTCAATATTTGTATTCAGAAGGATTTTTTGGCAACATTCTACCACTTGAACATGAAACTCCCTCAGGAAACCTCTTTTGTCAACTTCTCATTGAATCTTACCATCCTATGTGTTTAGCCTTCAGACTCTAATGTTCCTGCATCCCTGTATTGTAACCATATTTGGTGTTAATGAGTCTAGGTTTCCTAGTAAACATTTGTGTCATGCCTTCTATTGCTCAAGGGACCCATCTATCCTCTATTTCCTGTATCGACCATCCCTCATATACTTCAAAAATTCCCTCTGTTTGTTTGACCCATTACTCAAAATTTATCTCCAAAATAATAATTCTTGTCCTGTTTCGTGTCAACTGATGTAGGAAACCTCATTTCCTACCTTTTGATAGATCTCTTCCTATTTAATTCAACACTCTATTTAGGAAGAAGATCCAAAACATATCAGTACCCTAGAACTTGTAGTCTTTAGTGGCAGGTTACATTATGTTTGATTGGTGGTTTTCATCATTGGCTCCCAGTTTAATGATTCTATGAGTGTTCGATGACAACATCCTTCTAACACTCGCTATATTGTACTGTGAAACTTGGAGACCATCATCATTATCGGTGGTCATCCTCATAGATTATGTTAACAATTTTCATCATTGACTGGTAATCAGACAATTTCTCACATGTTCAATTTCAACTCCTTTATTCACATGTGCATAAATATGTTTTTCACATAAGTGGCGACCAAGACCTTGGGTAGAGGCTTACATCACTCACCATTTTTTCCTCACCCAAGCTATGTATATTGTTTTCAGAGATATCTCGTCAGGTTGATCATATTATGACACAGTTTCACATTGTGCTTATTGATGGACATGATAGTAATATCTCTTTCTAGGAAATCACTCTAACATAACTACTAAGCATGGGAATGCCTGACTGAGCACATGATCTTATATTTTTTGAAATATGTGGTTTGTTTCATGTCTCCCACAATCCCAAAGCTCCAATCCTCTCTCTCTCTTTTATTACAATATCTATAAAGTATTTCGGCCATCGTCTTCATCTTTGACCTCACACTTTAGTGGCATCTATTATACAAGACAATGACCTCCCCATTAGCTTAGAGGAGAAAGACACAGTGGTTGAAGACAAGACCTAAATCACAGGCCTATTTTCCAAGGTAACGCACCCTAGAAATAGACAAGAAGAGTTATAACGCTTTCCATCTCTTATAAAAAGGTGTTAGTCCCTAGGTTAGCACTGTTTTATTCCTATACGGAAACATTACTAGATATTTGTGAGATTTTGGAGGTCAAAGCATGAGTTGATTAACTGACACTCCACTTTTAACTAAAATGTTAGCTCGAAAAGCAGGAAACATCTGCCTCTAGCCTAACTAAGGAAATTGTTATTCCTAACGGAGTCTCATGAGAAGGGAAAGAGAAATAAAGCGAGGCAACATCCAAGCTTTTTCCTCAATGGAACTCATGAAAGAATTGGCAAGGATGAGCCTCTCAACATCTATATATTGGAGGCTTAGTCATTGTGAAAGAGGTCGAATGGTTGTCGAAACTTTGCAAGAGATTTAGTATTGTTATGCTTCCAAGAAGTTAAGAGAGAAAGAGAGAGGAGTTGAAGGACCAGAGGAGGCTTGATCTAGCCAAGATGGTTGTAATCATTATTCTTCTATCTAATAATATAGATATGTTTCTGTGTTGTCTACTTGATGGTGTTGATATTGTATTCCTTTACATGTTGGTTTGATTCCATGATTAATACGTTTCTTAAATGCATGCTATTTTATATTCTCATATATTGATGTCTTGATTATCAAGGTTTACATGTTGTAGGATTACACTTTGTATTATCTATGCGTAGGTTTTTATCTAGGAGTTGGCGGAGAGGTCTTCTATTTTTCCACATGGAGTTATACAACAGGGCTACACCAAGGACTGAGGTGATCCTTCTCCTTTCGCTTTGTCAATCATGAATTAATATGAATATATGTATGTTTCATTGTGATAGTTGGAGCTAATCTTAAATAGTCTGCCTTGGATATGGAGAAGATCTGAGAGGGTATTTCATCCACAACCACCCATGCATTAATCCCTATAGCACTCATTATACAGTAAGTTGACTTAGAAACTCTTCCTAAGGTACATTAGGACTTGTATACATCAATGGAAATTTTCCTCACTGTCGGTGATAGGTTTTCATCATTGTCCTTCAACTGAAAGATTCTGTGTGGTGTTTGACTTCAACTCATTCATTTACACCGTACATATTTTACTATAGTACGTTGAGAGCCATTAACATCATCGATAGTTTCTCTCGCATCTATTAATGACTTACATCGTTGGACGGTAATGAAATGGTGTCTACCATGTTTGACATCAACTCATTTATTCATATGGTTAGACTCGTATGATGGATGTTCGAGTGAATGAGAAAGAAGACCCCAAATCTCGTTTGATATATCTCGCCAATTGTTTTATGATTAATGCAAGATTACCAAGCATAGTGGCTATGATCATACAGTCACCCAATCATGGATCAACATATTGACATTAATGGACATGACTTCTTGACCATTGTACATGTGATGTTAGCTTATGTGTGGAGCATGGGTATGCCTCCCTCAATAACTAAATCATGATGAAATTTATTGTAATCGATGATGGTCTTGATTCGAACTTGTCACAAGGTAAATCGCTTCAGTGATCATCTGTCATTTCTGACTTTGTAGTTTATGGAGCAATTAGTTATAGGAAATTTTGTCACATCTAGTCAATAGGCCTGTAAATAAGATCAATCACCATCTGTGAACACCTTGTCGTCATCCTTGCACAAAGCCCTAAGCATGACCTTTCCAAATCCTTGATTTTCTAGGTCTGAATACTTCAAATCAGTGCTTTTAAGTCCTAGTGCACCATGCACCTTTAGAGACATGTGTTCAACAAAAGGTTTCTCAATTATGTACTAGTGTTGATCAGCAGTAGCTTGTCCCTTACTAGGGGTGCGTTCACTCTAGAAATTTGGGAAAATTAAAAAGGATCCTAAAGCTTCCCCTTCCAGAAGCTTCCAAGGGTTGTTTTAACCATATACCTTGGATAAGAAGTTTTAATCCTATCTGATCCTATCTTGGATATTTCACCTCTTATCCCTTAAGAGCATCCTCCCATCTTAAGTGGATCTCAATCCTAGATTGTTAAATGGATAACAATTCATAAACTACCATCCCTCTCCCATAAATTTACAACCATCAACAACATCAGGGTTGGATTTTGGAGATTAATCATGCCCTCATGCTGCTACCTAGAATTTAAGTGATGAGAAGGGGTCCCCTAGAATCTCGGCCTTTGATAACTTCCTTCTAGTGAAGGCTATAGGGTGGTCCATTTCTCCTTCACATGCCTGAGTTAGCATTGCACCCAGGCAATGCAAGAAGAATCCACATGTACATGAAACTCCTTTTTCCAATTAGGAAATACCAAGATTGGCACAGTTAACATCTTTTATTTCAACACATCTAAGATGTGCTGACATTCTTCATCCCAACAAAATGTCGCATCCTTCTTTAGCAGTTTTTCAATGGGCATGGTAATTTGAGCATAATCTTTGATGAATTTTCCATAGTATCCCATGTGTCCTAGTGTCACGCGCTGCTGATTGACATTCCTAGGGGCCTCTAAGTTCACAATCATCGTAATATTTGTAGGGTCAACCATTAATCCTTGTTTTCACACAACATAACCTAGGAAGATCCCAAAAGGAACATAGAATATACATTTTTTCAAATTCAGTACTATCTGCTATCTTCGACATGTATCCAACCTAAGCGTAGACTTGCTACATGGTGCTTCACTAAGCCAAACACCGTCCAATCATTAAAGTACACTTCTAGGAACTTATGAATGAATTCTTTGAATGTTTCTATGACTACGCGAGAAAATATCGCAGGTGTGTTCTTCAAGGAAAATGACATAACAGTGTACTGAAAGCAACCCCACTCTGTTGCGAATGTGGTTTTTCTTCTATCCTCTAGGGAAATTGTAATTTGATGATACCAAAAAATCTATCAGTAAAGGAATAGGCCTCATGCCCTCCAATGTTGTCTAACACTTCATCTATAAACGACGTCGAAAATGGATCATGAACACATGCATCATTGAGCTTCTATAGATCTACGCAAATCCTTATTTCACCCTTTTGTTTCTTCTCTTGGACCACCATCGAGCTCACCCAATCAGAATCTTCAACAGGTTCGATAATGCCTGCCATCAGCATTTTATCCAGCTCTTGGAGAATCTTTTCCTTATATTTATGGTTAAGTCGATAAGGCCTCTATTTAATATGCTTCTCGTTCGACTTCAATGTGATCTTCATAACGCTAAAATCACCAATTATGCCCTTTAAATCCAAAAAATTAGTGGGGAAGAGATTCTGGTATTCATGAAGTAATTCAGCAACATTGTCTACTATAGCATCATCCCATTAGTCTCCAATCTTCATGAACTTCGGTTCTTCTTCAGTGATAATGTTTACTTGCTTCATTTTTAAAGGTGCGGAGATGTCTGGGTTCTCTACTTGTGGGCCTTCGACTTCGCAATGTCCTTGCTACACAAAATATTGTCACCATGACTTTTTTGCAGTCAGTGTGAGTCTATCACCACTCATATTGTCCTCCTTTGCAAGTATTAAACCTCAGCTCTTCATGTCAAGCCTTAAAAATGAGAGAAAGTCCTTGAAAATCTCTAAAACTCTAGTTCCGCACTTTCTCTTAGCATTACCTGCGGTCCTGCACCCCTTGGTCATGTTACTTGCGGACCTGCCCACTCTGTCTCTAAAGGAATGGGTGCGGACCCCTGTAAAAGTCAAAAAGGCGCAAGTTTATTATTAAAAACTCACTTTGGATTAATTCTGGATGCTTCTAGAAGGAATCTTGAGGTGGAAAGCTCGCTCCTAGGTGGTTCATGCATCCCATAACTAAAGGAGCTAACCCCTTGATGATAGGAGATTATCCCTTTGAAGGAGGACTCTATCCCTTTGAAGGTGGACCTGGTAACTTCCTTCCTCTACACTATAAAATGAGGCATTGGGCTGGTTGCTAGGGAGGTTGAAAGCTGAATATTTTTTAGGGTAAATGTTGTTGGAATTTAGACTTCCTAATTGAGCTTGAGAGGAGAGATTACATACCTTTTGATCTCTTTGGGAAGAGAGTGAAACTTGTCAAAGTAGAGGAGATTCTTGCTGGACCCTGGGAGGAGCTTGTACAGCATCAAGGCACCAAGGTTGTAAAGTTCTTCTTTGTTTAAAGTTAATACAATCAGATTCATTTTTCTCAATAAATTGTCTTCTATGGTTTATTTCATGAATTCCTTGATCATCATGATAAATATGGTTTATTATATTGGCTATGCAGGTGTTATTTGATGTGTGCCTATTTGTGTTTGCTGGTTCTCAAAAAGGGAGCTCATTTGGACAAACGGAGCATGGCTTCCACAAACTAGCACTGGACTTGAGGTAGGGTCTAAAACATCTATTAGCCTTTATTTATAAATCACAATATTTAGAGAAAGATAGAATTTGTTTGGTTTGCTTGTTGCTAGATATCCATAGATACTAGGGAGATCAGTCTTGTCTGCAAGAACGATTTATCCACCCGAAAAAATGGCGACTCCACTGGGGACTTGAATTTTTGGTTTTTGCCTTTGCTTTTACTTTGACGTGAGAAATTTTTTCTCTGTTTCTAGTTTTTGCTTGATGTGTGTGGGATTGGGTAGTTTCTTTAGATTTTGAATTGTTTTTGTTTTTCACACTTTTGAGAGAGGACCGCACGTTCTAGTTGTAACACAGTGCAGACATCCCCACACTATGGCTTTACTACACAAAGCGGTACCGCACCTGGTTATACTGGGGGCCTGCAGACCCTGTCAAATTTTTGAAAAACTTAAAATATTTTCATTCAGTTAAGCTTAGGATTTGTTTATGTGTTTTAGCCTCTGCCCAGATCTGAACGTGTCTTGTCAGAATTTTTTTGTAGGTGAATTCCATTGGCATTTAAGTTTTAGATGACTTTCTAGAAGTTTTGTGTGCCTGGCCTGATTTTCGTTTGGTATTTGTAGTAACTCAGAGCTTAGAAGCCTTAGAAACCTCAGATCACCCTGGTTTTTGCTGGTCTTCTTTATGAGTCTGACCGATTTGTAAAATTTGCCTTTGGTGAGGAATACATCTCATTTTTCTCTTTGCGAAGCTTCGAAAGAACTTGTTTTGAAAGTTTTGGATTTCATTTAAAAAAAAAAAAACATAAGCTGGTTGTTTTTGATTAATTTGTTATTCTGAACAAATTAGTCCTTAGTTTGCTCATAACTAAGTAAAACATCCTCGAAAAGAAATTTTGTAAGCTTTTACTTCAATTAGGTTTTTAGAATTTATAGATCTCAAGATTAGATTTTTAATAGTTTTTAGTGTGTTCTAGAAATTAAAAAAAAAAAAAAATCACTTTTGAAAAGTTTGTTTTTGTAGTATTTGTGTGTGGGAAAAAGAAAAGGATATTTTTTGTGAGCATAATTAGTAGTCTCGTTTTTGAGTTTATTGAAAAAGACAAAAAAGTTTTTCTTTTCATTTGTTTGTTAAGGAAAGATTTGTTTTTCAAGCATTTGCATTCTCAACTCTTTCTTTAGCTAGAAATTCATTGAAGAAAAAGGATTATTTATCATCTTAGGTGCATTTTTAGTGTTTTGGAGTCGAGTCTTCACACCATAAAGTTTCATCTCCACACCTTTTGACTTAAGAAACAACCATAAAAATAATGCTTAAAGTAAAATCTATCTAGCAATCTTTTTATTTCTAGGGCTCTTTATCACCAACATAGCTTAGGCTAGTATCTTGGAGTAGGGAGTAATTAACTCTCCAAGATAGTAAAAACAAACAAGTAGCTATATCTTACGGTAGGAGATAAATTCCAATTGTTACATCTATGCTCTGGGAAGCTCCTCTTAAAGGAGTCAAGCACGAGGTCATATCCGAACCAGTGGGGTAATCAATCCTTCCTCATTGGGAACGATAGCAGATATACACGTATTAAAAATGGTAAACCTCGGATTAACCATTGTCGAGGAGCCTGGGGTCACTTGTTGGTAAATCTTGGGTTATGTCAAGGAGCCTTTAAGGGGATTGAGCTTTGCTACTCTGCCCTTGTGTGTGTATCGGATCATAGACTGTTCCCCCAGGTATATTTGTTTCTGTTGGTAACCATAGTGACCATAATCTATAGGATTCTTTCCTAAGGTGACGGTGGAGGGAATATCCCAATGTACCTGGAGCAGACGTCGACTAGACTCACTTGGACTCTCTGGGGGTTCTCTTCACTCGAGAAGGTTTAGTGGAGAAACTTGTGCCAGTCTGTTTCATTAAGCAGGTTTTCGGGGTA
This sequence comes from Pinus tabuliformis, assembly GCA_031772625.1. Lineage (NCBI taxonomy): Eukaryota > Viridiplantae > Streptophyta > Pinopsida > Pinales > Pinaceae > Pinus > Pinus tabuliformis. Next base: position 1,768,258,028 of record CM062818.1, read on the forward strand.
ACTGTTCCAACCGCCATTTCTGTATTGGATTCTGCGACGTTGGATTTCATCACCAATTAGTGTTTTCGGTACGGAAAGTTATTGTTTGTGTGTGGTTTGACCTCCTAGATTCTTTAGGCGTGTGCTTCAAATTGTTTGGTTCTTTAGAGACTTTAGGTGGTTTTCATTGAGATTTTTCTTTGTTTGCGTGTGAAGTAATTAAAATATTTAATCGTGGCTGAATTACCGAGACAGTCCCGTAGAGTTCAAGGCCAACCTCCTGAGTTTTCACCAAGCCATCTTGAAGGGCTACGAGCTCTTGTAACTCCTAGTGATAGTAGAGTTGGGTCACCAGAAGAAGGAGAATCTTCTTTAGTTGTGCATCCTGATTATCAAGTTCAAGCACCAGAGTATATTATTGAACCTATTTCGTTTTCCGAAGTTACTAGTAGTTTTTCTTCTACTAGTGAGTCAGCTGAGGAACCTAAAATTGCTGAACCTGAAACTGAACCTGTTGCTACTCCATCATCAGGATTTTCCTCTCCAACTTCCAGTGGTCCTAGTTCACCCAGGGTAGAAAGAGTTATTACCCAAAATCTTCCTTCTGGACTCATTGTTATTGAATAACTTGTTACTCCGGAAGAATATATATCTATCCCTGAAAATCAACCAGCTATAGAACTTAGGGAGTGTGAATCGATATTTTACAGTCCACCTAGGAGGACGCTTGGTATCTTTCATTGACCAATTTTCTAGAAAACCCGGGACTAAGTTTTTCACCACCTTGCATTCCTTTTCATCCAACAACTATAGGTTATTATCCTCCTTTGAATATGTCAAGACAATCATCCATGTTTTCTCAATCTCCAAAAACATTTTTATATGGTGTTCCTTCTGTTCCCTCTGGGCATCAGTCACTTACTGGTACTTTTTCGGGAGCATCTCCTCAACCTGTTGAACAAGGGTTATTAACTAGTAATAACGGAACTAAGCCTCTGATGATTTGGTATCTATGCATGGGGTAAGCCTCGGTCAAACAACGAACAACATTGCAGAGTATAGTGCAGTGATTGAGTAATTATCTGAATCCATCTCATTTGGGATTCAGAGTTTGATTGTGAGGTTAGATTCTGAACTCATTGTGTTACAACTTAATAGAGTTTATGCCCTTAGAAATCCAGTGTTATTGAGATTATTTTTGAGAGTTCGTCTCTTGGAATGTGAATTTGACTATATTGAATATCAGCATATTCCAAGATATTTAAATACATTAGCAGATGCAATTGCTTCTCAAATGTTAAGTAGACATTTGCAATAATCAAACAGTAAATTTAAAAACATTCCATAACATGTTTTACAAGATAGCCAGTAATAGTGATATAGCATAGCATAGAAGTGTGTCAAATATACATCGTCTTCGATCATAGGTTGAAAAACACCTCATGATCGGCAAAAATGATAGTACAAAAAGCAAAAATTTCATATGAATTCTACAATAGGCGATCATCCTATCACTGGTGATGATCACGATAAGAAACCATTGTATGGGCCACCCTACAAAGGAACCTACTAAAAGGTCCTGGGACCCCAATCACATAGCGCTGTAGCCTAAGAGGAATGTCATCTATGCTAGTCTCTGGAATGTCTACTGTCAAACGCTCTAGATGGTTTTCCAATTCGGCCAGGGTCTCTGTAGATTCATCCCGTGGGGCTAGTGCTGCTGCAGCTGGCTATTTCCTCTCATAGGGCCGGAGAGTGGCTGGTCGCCGTGGACCTACATCTGCATTTGAAACTTTTTACTATCAATTTTGGGACGATTTAAAAAAAATAAATAGAAAATGTTGAAAATGATTTTACCTGAGTCATCCCATTGCTCTCCTGGTGGAAGAGCCATGTCTGGGTCACCACGATAATCCATCCCAGCATAAGGAAAATCTTGAATCGCAAAAACTTGGTTCTCCAACCAATGAAAATACTCAGGAGGAAATTGAACAACCTCTGAACCCTCCTTAGGATGACGGGCCATAACTACAACCCAACGCATCCGCTTGGGCTCTTAGGGAAGTCCAGCTTCAACGGAAAGATGTTGTGGGACCAACATTGGGACCTTGTCTAGACCAAAGCTCACAACTAAGAAACCATATCTAAAGTTTTTCAGTTGTTGGTTCTTTGCTCTAGTCAGTTGGCCTTTTATGTTAGCCAACACAACTTCACACCAGTTGAAGACGGTGCCTCGAAAACAGTCTACTGCCATCTGCCTTTGGGATCCGATGACCATATACAGTGTTGCGCTTCCACAGAGTCTGCTAACAATAAATGTAATCAATTTGAGTTCAGGATGGGAGATGGTTTTGATATCAATCCCTTTGTCCTTAGTTTGATCATTACAAAACTCTAGCCGAAGACTATCGACAGACTGGCCACCTAGCCTAGTCCTGAATAGAGTCAATTGTTCACCTCTCTTGGGAAAACCAGTCAAAAAGTAAATGTCCTCTGGCTCCATTTCAAGCTGGTGGCCACCAATAATAAAACACTGGTCCTGCACATTCCACCTGTCCACCAGCCACTGCAGAAATTCTACTTGGGCCCTCATGCTAGGAATGGCCCAGAATTTAAATAACCCACATGCCTTCAATGCATCTATCGAAGGTTGATGATTAATTGCAGCGAGGTCCACATCTTCTTGCTCCCATTCCCACCAGCTAAGCATGATGTATACCCTACATTGAAAGAAAAGGCGGATTAGAACATTTTAAATCGAAGTTTTTGGGTGAAATTTGAAGAATTTGGAATTTTAGAACATATGCCGCGGGGACCGCACTCTCTAGTTAGAGACAATGCATAGGTCCGCACTCTTCTTGAATAGTAGGTGCGGGCCCCTGGCGTTTTCTTGCATAAGAAAAAGTTGAGGTCCGCAGGTTTCGCCTGTTGCGCCTGCGGACCCCCGCGAGCGGACTTTTAAACAAATTTCTTCCTAAAAATCAAAATAAAACCCTAAAAACAAAATTTCAAATAGTTGAAATGCAAGAGTAAAGTGATGTGGACTACCTAGAGGTGATGGTGTTCAATTCCAACAGACTGCCCTCATCGTGCTGAGGTTGCGAAAATTGTCAAAGGTTCTCAAACGCCTGCTGTCTTGAAAGATCCTTTTCCTAGTCAAGATAGTAAGATGATAGGTTCTTCCTCGAATGCCTTAGAAGAACCCATAATGATGATGTCCCATGTTATGATTGCGACACGATCGCAAGATTATGGAAGTAAAAGTCTTGTTGGTGGTAAGGAAGCAAAATCTTCTAATTTGAACCCATCAACTTCAACTCCTGGTTCCGATCCACTAAAGATCGAGAAACCTAACCCAGACTTAGTAATCAAACCGCCTGCTAAGGGTATACTTCGAAAGTCAGCTTTCAATCCACATGCGAGCGCTGCTCAGAACTATAACATTGTTGAAGATTTAGCTATTTCACCTTTAGCAATGTCGGCTTTGGAGGTGCTACAATCATGTCCAGCACAACGTAAATTTATATTGTCGGCTATAGGAGCTGTTGATATTCAGGACCCGAACCTTATAATCTTTGATTTAGACAATAGTACACCTTGCTTACCTCATCAAATGGATTTCCAAATTCCACTGTTAGTCAAAAACAGACCTTGCTTTAAGACTGTGATTGATGAGGGAGCTTCAACATGTATTATGTCGATCCAGTGTTGGAGATCACTTGGTTCTCCTACACTTAGTCAATCCCCGATGATTCTAAAGGCTTTTGATGGCCATGGATTCCATCCTTTTGGCATTCTATAGGATTTACATATAGGGGTTGAAGGAAAAACTGTTAATCCAGATGTGAAAGTGGTTGATGCCCCTCTAGATTACAACCTTCTCTTGGGTCGTAGTTGGTCTTACGCTATGACTGCTATTGTTTCATTGGTCTTTCAGCTTATAAAGTTTCCTCATAACGGAAAGATCATAACTATAGACCAGCTAAATTACTTTTCATCCGACCCAGCCTCTTCTGAAAGTATTCAGCATGTCAGCAAAACAACTATCCCTTATAAGGATGTTGGAGTAGGATTAGTTAAAGATTCTGGTTTACTAGGAACCTTTTCCTTTCCTCCACCTAACGTATCGCCTTCTACTGTAACCATTCATATGATTTCATCAGACACTATTGTCTATGATGATCCTTGGATTGTACCTTCTGAATCTGAGATGGATTAATTTGGTGATGCTATGCCTTTGAGTCCCTATGAAATTGCGTATCAGGCCATACAGTCATTTTCTAACCCTTCTTCAACCGAAATTGACTTAATGAATGTGGTCTATGGAGAATCACTTTCAACATCAAACTTAGATTTAATGACTTTTTCCAAACTTGTTCACATAGATGAGCAGATTCGAGAAATTTTGTTTGTTGATGATTTACCATGGGAAGATCTTCATCATAGATCTTCGTTCTTACCTGAGATTGATCATTTTGAAAGTGATTTTTCATCTACTTTTATGACTGATTATGTCAAAGAACCTCAGAATCCATTGCAAAATCTTGATTCTGAGTTAAATTTGGGAAATATTTCTCGAATTGTTCCTACTGACATTTCAGTTAAACCTGGAATTGTTGAAAACATTCATATAGGTGCCTCTTGTACGGAAAATGAACTTCAAACATATAAGGCCCTATTTCAAGAATTCCAAGATGTGTTTGCCTAGTCATATGAAGAAATGCCAGGAATTGACCCAGCAATTGTTGTTCATGAAATCAAAACTTTCCCGGATGCTAAACTCATCTGGCAACGTTTGCATCAGATCCACCTGCGAAAAGCTGCTGCTATCAAAGCAAAAGTTGAAAAATTACTTAAAGTAGGTTTCATTTATCCAATTCCTTTAACAGATTGGGTATCAAATATTGTTCCTATTAACAAAAATCACGGAATAATAAGAATATGTATCGATTATAGGGATATTAATCGAGCCTATCTAAAAGACAATTACCCTACTCCCTATATTGATCAAATCATTGATGATTGTGCCAGCAGTGAAATATTCTCCTTTATGGATGGTTTTTCCAGTTACAATCAAATCAATATTCTACCTGCTGATCAACCAAAAACGACTTTCATTTGTCCATGGGGGACGTTTGCTTACTGCAAATTACCTTTTGGGCTGAAGAACGCCAGAGCAACTTTTCAAAGAGCTATGTCTTACGCGTTTCATGACATCAAGCACATTGTGCAACCCTATCTTGATGATTTACCTACTCATTCATTACGTAGAGCCAAGCATCTCATTCATTTATGAGCACTCTTTATGAGATGTAGGCATTATCGAATTAGGTTGAATCCACACAAATGTGTTTTCTGTATAGAAACGGGTCGTTTACTGGGATTTGTTGTTTCGAAAGCCAGCATTCGTGTCGATCCCTCGAAGGTTGAAGCTATTGTCAAATTGCCTCCTCCTTCGACTCTTCGCCAACTCCAAAGTTTGGAAGGGAAAGCAAACTTTTTACGTCAATTCATTCCTAACTACACCGAGATAACAAAGGGTTTTACCAGGTTGTTGAAACAGAATACTCCATTCTTTTGGGATGAGATAGCTGACAAATCTTTTGATGCACTAAAACACATGTTGACCCATGCACCGTTATTACATCCTCCCAACTACAACCAGGACTACTTCTTATATCTCTCTGCCTCTCATTCCACCATCGGAATGGTGTTAATTCAGGAAGATGAATTCGGTAGTGAACATGTGATTTATTACCTTAGTCGAACTTTGAATCCAACCGAGCTAAAATATTCACATGTGGAGAAATTGGCCTTGGCTGCTGTTCAAGTTGTCCAACGTTTTTGTCATTACATTTTACTATGCAAAACTACTGTAATTTCTGAATGTAACCCTATGATATATATTTTCACAAAACAATTGCTAGGGGGCAAGTATTCCAAATGGATTGTTATCCTGCGGGAATTTGACTTGGAGTTTGAAAAATCTAAGTCAAAGAAATCTTTAGTTTTTGTGGAGTTGATCTGTGACTTCTCGCGTGCTAATACTGAAACTGTGGTGGAAGAGCCCATTGTGGACGAATCCTTGTTTCTTATCAGCACTCTTGATCCATGGTATGGAGATATCATAGTTTATATCCAAACCCAATCCTTTCGGCCTGAAGTTTCAAGATCTCAGTGTCGGAAAATACGATTCCAATCCCAACAATACAAAATTATTGGAGATACACTCTATCGTCGTGGAGCGCACTCTGTTTTCCGACATTGTTTAACTCATGAGGAAGCTGAAAGGATTCTAAATGACTGTCACTCTGGAGCGTGTGGCGATCATATGTCTAGGTTTTCCATAGCCCAAAAGATATTTCACACTAGCTATTTCTAGCCGTCTTTGTTTAAAGATTGTATTGACGCAGTCCGAAAATGCCACAATTGTCAAATTTTTTATCAAAAGATGTGCGCTCCACCTGCTTCTCTCCACCCTATAATTGTCGTCGGTCCTTTTGCGAAATGGGTTATCGATTTTATTACATGTAACCCTCACTCGGCTGGGGGGCATGCGTATATCATCCTTGCGGTAGATTATTTTACCAAGTGGGCCGAGGCGATGCCTACATTTTCGGCAGATGGAAAAACTACTGCGATTTTCATTTTCAATCATATAATTGCTAGATTCGGTGTTCCACAAGTGATTATCACTGATCATGGGCATCATTTTCGAAACATTATGATGACTAAACTAACAGATCAACTTGGCCTGCGTCACGATAGTTCTACTCCATATTACCCACAGGCTAATGGTGTGGTTGAAGCCATCAACAAAGTTATAGTCATTATGATCCGACGAATCATTGGGATTCATAGGTCGAATTGGCATAACATGTTATTTTTAGTGCTTTGGGCGTATCGAACCTCAGTAAAAACATCAACTGGTTTCACTCCTTTCCAACTAGTTTATGGTTTGGAAGCTGTGTTACCCATTGAATGTGAAATCCCGTCATTGCAAATGGCCATAGAATTACTTCCAGCCACTTCTGAAGAGGAGAAATGTTTGTTGTACTTGGCTCAGCTAGATGAGAATTGATGTGATGCTGCACTAGCAATCGAAACTCATGCCAAACGTATTAAAGCTCAGTACGATCGAAATGTTACACCTCGTAATTTTTCGGAAGGAGACCTAGTCTTACTGTACAATCAAGCAAATCATAAGTTAGGCGCTGGAAAATTCGTACCCATGTGGCATGGTCCTTATGTTGTCAAGCGAAAGCTGGAAAAAGGGGCCTATGAATTGGTAGATTTTGACGGTGTCTCTTTAGGTAAACCCAGAAATGGTCTTTACCTGAAGAGATATTATGCTTAAATCTGGGTGTGGAGATTTCAGTTAGGTTAGTTTTCTTTTTAGCTGGTGTATTTTAGATTAGAAAAGTGTGCTTAGTTTAGAGAGTGTTTTTGTCATTATTCCTGCTTATCTTGATTTTACTCTTGATATTACAGATGTATACGTCTCTCCAAACATACATCGGTTTTGCTGATGGTGCTTGTCGTAATACATGGAACATTTCTTCCGCAGCTTGGGTTATCTATTCACCCTCTGATGATTTGGTATCTATGCATGGGGTAAGCCTCGGTCAAACAACGAACAACATTGCAGAGTATAGTGCAGTGATTGAGTAATTATCTGAATACATCTCATTTGGGATTCGGAGTTTGATTGTGAGGTTAGATTCTAAACTCATTGTGTTACAACTTAATAGAGTTTATGCCCTTAGAAATCCAATGTTATTGAGATTATTTTTGAGAGTTCGTCTCTTGGAACGTGAATTTGACTATATTGAATATCAGCATATTCCAAGATATTTAAATACATTAGTAGATGCAATTGCTTCTCAAATGTTAAGTAGACATTTGCAATAATCAAACAGTAAATTTAAAAACATTCCATAACATGTTTTACAAGATAGCCAGTAATAGTGATATAGCATAGCATAGAAGTGTGTCAAATATACATCGTCTTCGATCATAGGTTGAAAAACACCTCATGATCGGCAAAAATGATAGTACAAAAAGCAAAAATTTCATATGAAGTCTACAATAGGCGATCATCCTATCACTGGTGATGATCACGATAAGAAACCATTGTATGGGCCACCCTACAAAGGAACCTACTAAAAGGTCCTGGGACCCCAATCACATAGCGCTGTAGCCTAAGAGGAATGTCATCTATGCTAGTCTCTGGAATGTCTACTATCAAACGCTCTAGATGGTTTTCCAATTCAGCCAGGGTCTCTGTAGATTCGTCCCGTGGGGCTAGTGCTGCTGCAGCTGGCTGTTTCCTCTCATAGGGCCGGAGAGTGGCTGGTCGCCGTGGACCTACATCTGCATTTGAAACTTTTTACTATCAATTTTGGGACGATTTAAAAAAAAAATAGAAAATGTTGAAAATGATTTTACCTGAGTCATCCCATTGCTTTCCTGGTGGAAGAGCCATGTTTGGGTCACCACGATAATCCATCCCAGCATAAGGAAAATCTTGAATCACAAAAACTTGGTTCTCCAACCAATGAAAATACTCAGGAGGAAATCGAACAACCTCTGAACCCTCCTTAGGATGACGGGCCATAACTGCAACCCAACGCATCAGCTTGGGCTCTTAGGGAAGTCCAGCTTCAACGGAAAGATGTTGTGGGACCAACATTAGGACCTTGTCTAGACCAAAGCTCACAACTAAGAAACCATATCTAAAGTTTTTCAGTTGTTGGTTCTTTGCTCTAGTCAGTTTGCCTTTTATGTTAGCCAACACAACTTCGCACCAATTGAAGACAGTGCCTCGAAAACAGTCTACTGCCATCTGCATTTGGGATTCGATGACCATATGCAGTGTTGCGCTTCCACAGAGTCTGGTAACAATAAATGTAATCAATTTGTGTTCAGGATGGGAGATGGTTTTGATATCAATCCCTTTGTCCTTGGTTTGATCATTACAAAACTCTAGCCGAAGACTATCGACAGACTGGCCACCTAGCCTAGTCCTGAATAGAGTCAATTGTTCACCTCTCTTGGGCAAACCAGTCAAAAAGTAAATGTCCTCTGGCTCCATTTCGAGCTGGTGGCCACCAATAATAAAACACTGGTCCTGCACATTCCACCTGTCCACCAGCCACTGCAGAAAGTCTACTTGGGCCCTCATGCTAGGTATGGCCCAGAATTTAAATAACCCACATGCCTTCAATGCATCTATCGAAGGTTGATGATTAATTGCAGCGAGGTCCACATCTTCTTGCTCCCATTCCCACCAGCTAAGCATGATGTATACCCTACATTGAAAGAAAAGGCAGATTAGAACATTTTAAATTGAAGTTTTTGGGTGAAATTTGAAGAATTTGGAATTTTAGAACATATGCCGCGGGGACCGCACTCTCTAGTTAGAGACAGTGCATAGGTCTGCACTCTTCTTAAATAGTAGGTGTGGGCCCCTGTCTTTTTCTTGCATAAGAAAAGGTTGAGGTCCACAGGTTTCGCCTGTTGCGCCTGCTGACCCCCAGGAGCGGACTTTTAAACAAATTTCTTCCTAAAAATCAAAATAAAACCCTAAAAACAAAATTTCAAATAGTTGAAATGCAAGAGTAAAGTGATGTGGATTACCTAGAGGTGATGGTGTTCAATTCCAACAGACTGCCCTCATCGCGCTGAGGTTGCGAAAATTGTCAAAGGTTCTCAAACGCCTGCTGTCTTGAAAGATCCTTTTCCTAGTCAAGATAGTAAGATGATAGGTTCTTCCTCGAATGCCTTAGAAGAACCCATAATGATGATGTCCCATGTTAGGATTGTGACACGATCACAAGATTATGGAAGTAAAAGTCTTGTTGGTGGTAAGGAAGCAAAATCTTCTAATTTGAACCCATCAACTTCAACTCCTGGTTCCGATCCACTAAAGATCGAGAAACCTAACCCAGACTTAGTAATCAAACCACCTGCTAAGGGTATACTTCGAAAGTCAGCTTTCAATCCACATGTGAGAGCTGCTCAGAACTATAACATTGTTGAAGATTTAGCTATTTCACCTTTAGCAATGTCGGCTTTGGAGGTGCTACAATCATGTCCAGCACAGCGTAAATTTCTATTGTCGGCTATAGGAGCTGTTGATATTCAGGACCCGAACCTTATAATCTTTGATTTAGACAATAGTACACCTTGCTTACCTCATCAAATGGATTTCCAGATTCCACTGTTAGTCAAAAACAGACCTTGCTTTAAGACTGTGATTGATGAGGGAGCTTCAACATGTATTATGTCGATCCAGTGTTGGAGATCACTTGGTTCTCCTACACTTAGTCCATCCCAGATGATTCTAAAGGCTTTTGATGGCCATGGATTCCATCCTTTTGGCATTCTATAGGATTTACATATAGGGGTTGAAGGCAAAACTGTTAATCCAGATGTGGAAGTGGTTGATGCCCCTCTAGATTACAACCTTCTCTTGGGTCGTAGTTGGTCTTACGCTATGACTGCTATTGTTTCATTGGTCTTTCAGCTTATAAAGTTTCCTCATAACGGAAAGATCATAACTATAGACCAGCTAAATTACTTTTCATCCGACCCAGCCTCTTCTGAAAGTATTCAGCATGTCAGCAAAACAACTATCCCTTATAAGGATGTTGGAGTAGGATTAGTTAAAGATTCTGGTTTACTAGGAACTTTTTCCTTTCCTCCTCCTAACGCATCACCTTCTACTGCAACCATTCATATGATTTCATCAGACACTATTGTCTATGATGATCCTTGGATTGTACCTTCCGAATCTGAGATGGATTAATTTGGTGATGCTATGCCTTTGAGTCCCTATGAAATTGCGTATCAGGCCGTACAGTCATTTTCTGACCCTTCTTCAACCGAAATTGACTTAATGAATGTGGTCTATGGAGAATCACTTTCAACATCAAACTTAGATTTAACGACTTGTTCCAAACTTGTTCACACAGATGAGCAGATTCGAGAAATTTTGTTTGTTGATGATTTACCATGGGAAGATCTTCATCATAGATCTTCGTTCTTACCTGAGATTGATCATTTTGAAAGTGATTTTTCATCTATTTTTATGACTGATTATGTCAAAGAACCTCAGAATCCATTGCAAAATCTTGATTCTGAGTTAAACTTGGGAAATATTTCTCGAATTGTTCCTACTAACATTTCAGTTAAACCTGGAATTGTTGAAAACATTCATATAGGTGCCTCTTGTACGAAAAATGAACTTCAAACATATAAGGCCCTATTTCAAGAATTCCAAGATGTGTTTGCCTGGTCATATGAAGAAATGCCAGGAATTGACCCAGCAATTGTTGTTCATGAAATCAAAACTTACCCGGATGCTAAACTCGTCTGGCAACGTTTGCATCAAATCCACCCGCGAAAAGTTGCTGCTATCAAAGCAAAAGTTGAAAAATTACTTAAAGTGGGTTTCATTTATCCAATTCCTTTAACAGATTGGGTATCAAATATTGTTCCTATTAACAAAAAGCACGGAATAATAAGAATATGTATCGATTATAGGGATATTAATCGAGCCTGTCTAAAAGACAATTACCCTACTCCCTATATCGATCAAATCATTGATGATTGTGCCAGCAGTGAAATATTCTCCTTTATGGATGGTTTTTCCAGTTACAATCAAATCAATATTCTACCTACTGATCAACCAAAAATGACTTTCATTTGTCCATGGGGGACGTTTTCTTACTGTAAATTACCTTTTGGGCTAAAGAACGCCGGAGCAACTTTTCAAAGAGCTATGTCTTACGCGTTTCATGACATCAAGCACATTGTGCAACCCTATCTTGATGATTTACCTACTCATTCATTACGTAGAGCCAAGCATCTCATTCATTTATGAGCACTCTTTATGAGATGTAGGCATTATCGAATTAGGTTGAATCCACACAAATGTGTTTTCTGTATAGAAACGGGTCATTTACTGGGATTTGTTGTTTCGAAAGCCAGCATTCGTGTCGATCCCTCGAAGGTTGAAGCTATTGTCAAATTGCCTCCTCCTTCGACTCTTCGCCAACTCCAAAGTTTGGAAGGGAAAGAAAACTTTTTACGTCAATTCATTCCTAACTACACCGAGATAACAAAGGGTTTTACCAGGTTGTTGAAACAGAATACTCCATTCTTTTGGGATGAGATAGCTGACAAATCTTTTGATGCACTAAAACACATGTTGACCCATGCACCGCTATTACATCCTCCCAACTACAACCAGGGCTACTTCTTATATCTCTCTGCCTCTCATTCCACCATCGGAATGGTGTTAATTCAGGAAGATGAATTCGGTAGTGAACATGTGATTTATTACCTTAGTCGAATTTTGAATCCAACCGAGCTAAAATATTCACATGTGGAGAAATTGGCCTTGGCAGCTGTTCAAGTTGTCCAACGTTTTTGTCATTACATTTTACTATGCAAAACTACTGTTTTCTGAATGTAACCCTATGATATATATTTTCACAAAACAATTGCTAGGGGGCAAGTATTCCAAAAGGATTGTTATCCTGTAGGAATTTGACTTGGAGTTTGAAAAATCTAAGTCAAAGAAATCTTTAGTTTTTGTGGAGTTGATGTGTGACTTCCTGCGTGCTAATACTGAAACTATGGTGGAAGAGCCCATTGTGGACGAATCCTTGTTTCTTATCAGCACTCTTGATCCATGGTATGGAGATATCATAGTTTATCTCCAAACCCAATCCTTTCGGCCTGAAGTTTCAAGATCTCAGTGTCGGAAAATACGATTCCAATCCCAACAATACAAAATTATTGGAGATACACTCTATCGTCGTGGAGCGCACTCTGTTTTCCGACATTGTTTAACTCATGAGGAAGCTGAAAGGGTTCTAAATGACTGTCACTCTGGAGCGTGTGGCGGTCATATGTCTAGGATTTCCATAGCCCAAAAGTTATTTCACACTGGCTATTTCTGGCCGTCTTTGTTTAAAGATTGTATTGACGCAGTCCGAAAATGCCACAATTGTCAAATTTTTGATCAAAAGATGTGCGCTCCACCTGCTTCTCTCCACCCTATAATTGTCGACGGTCCTTTTGCGAAATGGGGTATCGATTTTATTACATGTAACCCTCACTCGGCTGGGGGGCATGCGTATATCATCCTTGCGGTAGATTATTTTACCAAGTGGGCCGAGGCGATGCCTACATTTTCGGCAGATGGAAAAACTACTGCGATTTTCATTTTCAATCATATAATTGCTAGATTTGGTGTTCCACAAGTGATTATCACTGATCATGGGCATCATTTTCGAAACATTATGATGACTAAACTAACAGATCAACTTGGCCTGCGTCACGATAGTTCTACTCCATATTACCCACAGGCTAATGGTGTGGTTGAAGCCATCAACAAAGTTATAGTCATTACGATCCGACGAATCATTGGGATTTATAGGTCGAATTGGCATAACATGTTATTTTTAGCGCTTTGGGCGTATCGAACCTTATTAAAAACATCAACTGGTTTCACTCCTTTCCAGCTAGTTTACGGTTTGGAAGCTGTGTTACCCATTGAATGTGAAATCCCGTCCTTGCAAATGGCCATAGAATTACTTTCAGCCACTTCTGAAGAGGAGAAATGTTTGTTGTACTTGGCTCAGCTAGATGAGAATTGATGTGATGCTGCACTAGCAATCGAAACTCATGCCAAACGTATTAAAGCTCAGTACGATCGAAATGTTACACCTCGTAATTTTTCGGAAGGAGACCTAGTCTTACTGTACAATCAAGCAAATGATAAGTTAGGCGCTGGAAAATCCGTACCCATGTGGCATGGTCCTTATGTTTTCAAGCGAAAGCTGGCAAAAGGGGCCTATGAATTGGTAGATTTTGACGGTGTCTCTTTAGGTAAACCCAGAAATGGTCTTTACCTGAAGAGATATTATGCTTAAATCTGGGTGTGGAGATTTCAGTTAGGTTAGTTTTCTTTTTAGCTGGTGTGTTTTAGATTAGAAAAGTGTGCTTAGTTTAGCGAGTGTTTTTGTCATTATTCCTGCTTATCTTGATTTTACTCTTGATATTACAGATGTCGACGTCTCTCCAAACATACATCGGTTTTGCTGATGGTGCTTGTCGTAATACACGGAACATTTCTTCTGCAGCTTAGGTTATCCATTCACCCTCTGATGATTTGGTATCTATGCATGGGGTAAGCCTCGGTCAAACAACGAACAACATTGCAGAGTATAGTGCAGTGATTGAGTTATTATCTGAATCCATCTCATTTGGGATTCGGAGTTTGATTGTGAGGTTAGATTCTGAACTCATTGTGTTACAACTTAATTGAGTTTATGCCCTTAGAAATCCAGTGTTATTGAGATTATTTTTGAGAGTTCGTCTCTTGGAACGTGAATTTGACTATATTGAATATCAGCATATTCCAAGATATTTAAATACATTAGCAGATGCAATTGCTTCTCAAATGTTAAGTAGACATTTGCAATAATCAAACAGTAAATTTAAAAACATTCCATAACATGTTTTACAAGATAGCCAGTAATAGTGATATAGCATAGCATAGAAGTGTGTCAAATATACATCGTCTTCGATCATAGGTTGAAAAACACCTCATGATTGGCAAAAATGATAGTACAAAAAGCAAAAATTTCATATGAAGTCTATAATAGGCGATCATCCTATCACTGGTGATGATCACGATAAGAAAACATTGTATGGGCCACCCTACAAAGGAACCTACTAAAAGGTCCTGGGACCCCAATCACATAGCACTATAGCCTAAGAGGAATGTCATCTATGCAAGTCTCTGGAATGTCTACTGTCAAACGCTCTAGATGGTTTTCCAATTCGGCCAGGGTCTCTATAGATTCGTCCCGTGGGGCTAGTGCTGCTGCAGCTGGCTGTTTCCTCTCATAGGGCCGGAGAGTGGCTGGTCGCCGTGGACCTACATCTGCATTTGAAACTTTTTACTATCAATTTTGGGACGATTTAAAAAAAAATATATAGAAAATGTTGACAATGATTTTACCTGAGTCATCCCATTGCTCTCCTGGTGGAAGAGACATGTCTGGGTCACTACGATAATCCATCCCAGCATAAGGAAAATCTTGAATCGCAAAAACTTGGTTCTCCAACCAATGAAAATACTCAGGAGGAAATCGAACAACCTCTGAACCCTCCTTAGGATGATGGGCCATAACTGCAACCCAACGCATCAGCTTGGGCTCTTAGGGAAGTCCAGCTTCAACGGAAAGATGTTGTGGGACCAACATTGGGACCTTGTCTAGACCAAAGCTCACAACTAAGAAACCATATCTAAAGTTTTTCAGTTGTTGGTTCTTTGCTCTAGTCAGTTGGCCTTTTATGTTAGCCAACACAACTTCGCACTAGTTGAAGACGGTGCCTCGAAAACAGTCTACTGCCATCTGCATTTGGGATCCGATGACCATATGCAGTGTTGCGCTTCCACAAAGTCTGGTAACAATAAATGTAATCAATTTGAGTTTACGATGGGAGATGGTTTTGATATCAATCCCTTTGTCCTTGGTTTGATCATTACAAAACTCTAGCCGAAGACTATCGACAGACTGGCCACCTAGCCTAGTCCTGAATAGAGTCAATTGTTCACCTCTCTTGGGCAAACCAGTCAAAAAGTAAATGTCCTCTGGCTCCATTTCGAGCTGGTGGCCACCAATAATAAAACACTAGTCCTGCACATTCCACCTGTCCACCAGCCACTGCAGAAAGTCTACTTGGGCCCTCATGCTAGGTATGGCCTAGAATTTAAATAACCCACATGCCTTCAATGCATCTATCAAAGGTTGATGATTAATTGCAGCGAGGTCCACATCTTCTTGCTCCCATTCCCACCAGCTAAGCATGATGTATACCCTAAATTGAAAGAAAAGGCGGATTAGAACATTTTAAATCGAAGTTTTTGGGTGAAATTTGAAGAATTTGGAATTTTAGAACATATGCCGTGGGGACCGCACTCTCTAGTTAGAGACAGTGCATAGGTCCGCACTCTTCTTGAATAGTAGGTGCAGGCCCCTGGCTTTTTCTTGCATAAGAAAAAGTTGAGGTCCGCAGGTTTCGCCTGTTGCGCCTGTGGACCCTTGCGAGCGGACTTTTAAACAAATTTCTTCCTAAAAATCAAAATAAAACCCTAAAAACAAAATTTCAAATAGTTGAAATGCAAGAGTAAAGTGATGTGGATTACCTAGAGGTGATGGTGTTCAATTCCAACAGACGGATTTTCCGCAATCTTCACGGGAAGTTTCTTACCCAAAAGCTCTCTTTCTCACTCTGAAGTCAAACGGTAAAAATGAATTTACAAAATCCCTTTTTATAAGCTTTTTTGAATAAATGAATTTTTAATTTGTTTATTTTTCACTTTAAAGAGGTAACTTTTTGATGCATTTTAATTTATCTTAAACAGGTATGAGTAATGTTTGAGTTTTTGTGCAGAATATCAGATTTTTCAGGCAAAATTGATCATTTTCAACAAAAAACATTAGAGTCATCTTTAAGCTCTTTTCTAACTCCTAAAATATGAAAAGATTACCGAGTTTTTCTTTTTAAGCTCGTTAAAATAGAATTAAAAAGACGTTCCACTTACAACTCTTTTCTGACCGCATAAACATGAAAAGATTGTTGGATTTTTGTCGTTTCAAATTCGATATTGGTTATAAAAGGACGTGTCGTTGATCGCTTTTTTACTTTTTCGGATTAGAGACACTAATTATGAAAAGTACTCCTTGATCATAATGGTCAAGCGGTTCTCTCAAGTATTATTTTATACTTTTTCAGGCTTGGGAGACACAAATTTACGAAAAAGGACAACCATGGAGTTTTCTTAAGTTTTTCAGACTCCCTAAGTTTTTCAAACAACCATGGAGATCTATGATTTCGTGTTGTGGGATTGCCTACGATAGATCGCTTTCTATCGACTTTAGCTTATTATCTAGAAAGATGATCTAGAAATCATCAGTACCTTGGAATCTGCATGCCTCAATGGCAGGTTTCTTGTCTTTGACGACAGGTTGCATCATTGACCTTCGATCAAAGGATTCTGTGACATGTTCGACATCAACACATCTATTCACATCTCATGGATTGTACTGATTACTTTGAGAGCCAATGACATTACTGGTGGTTTCTCTCACACTTGTTAACAGTTTACATCATTGACTGGTAATCAAGTGGTTTCTACCATGTTCGACTTCAATACATTCATTCACATGGATAGAATCGTACTATTTCGGGAAATAGAAATCAAGACCCTAGATATAGTTTCCGCCATCCAGGCTGCGAGGAATTTTGTTATTCATTATACAATGGACTATTCATAGACAGATGGCTGCGCCCATACTGTGTCTACATGTGTCTATACTTGTGATGTATTACAAGATCATTCCTATATCAGAGTAGTTTAGTTAGTTTTCTAGTCAGTTTTGATCTGAGTATGGGAATGCCTACCTCAGCGATGATATGATCTCATATATATATTTTGTATTGAATGTTTTTACAGGTTCTAACCGGGCTCTCCACAAGATGATCCTCGAAATTATAAAGTACTTCACTCTTCTTAGATGACAAATACTATCTATTATAGACTTTGCACTTTAGGGGGCAATCTGTTACACAAAATATTGTCACCATGACTTTTTTGCAGTCAGTGTGAATCTATCACCACTCATACTGTCCTCCTTTGCAAGCCTTAAACCTCAGCTCTTCATGTCAAGCCTTAAAAATGAGAGAAAGTCCTTGAAAATCTCTAAAACTCTAGTTCCGCACTTTCTCTTAGCATTACCTATGGTCCTGCACCCCTTGGTCATGTTACCTATGGACCTGCCTGCTCTGTCTCTAAAGGAATGGGTGCGGACCCCTGTAAAAGTCAAAAAGGTGCAAGTTTATTATTAAAAACTCACTTTGGATTAATTCTGGACGCTTCTAGAAGGAATCTTGAGGTGGCAAGTTCGCTCCTAGGTGGTTCATGCATCCCATAACTAAAGGAGCTAACCCCTTGATGAGAGGAGATTATCCCTTTGAAGGAGGACTCTATCCCTTTGAAGGTGGACCTAGTAACTTCTTTCCTCTGCACTATAAAATGAGGCATTGGGCTAGTTGCTAGCGAGGTTGAAAGCTAAATATTTTTTAGGGTAAATCCTGTTGGAATTTAGACTTCCTAATTGAGCTTGAGAGGAGAGATTACATACCTTTTGATCTCTTTGGGAAGAGAGTGAAACTTTTCAAAGTAGAGGAGATTCTTGCTGGACCCTGGGAGGAGCTTGTAGAGCATAAGGCACCAAGGTTGTAAAGTTCTTCTTTGTTTAAAGTTAATACAATCAGATTCGTTTTTCTCAATAAATTGTCTTCTATGGTTTATTTCATGAATTCCTTGATCATCATGATAAATATGGTTTATTATATTGGCTATGCAGGTGTTATTTGATGTGTGCCTGTTTGTGTTTGCAGGTTCTCAAAAAGGGAGCTCATTTGGACAAATGGAGCGTGGCTTCCACAAACTAGCACTGGACTTGAGGTAGGGTCTAAAACATCTATTGGCCTTTATTTATAAATCGCAATATTTAGAGAAAGATATAATTTGTTTGGTTTGCTTGTCGCTAGATATCCATAGATACTAGGGAGATCGGTCTTCTCCACAAGAACGATTTATCCGCCTGACACTTCGGTCTCTAGATTATTGATATTCCTAGGGTATTCTTCCTCCTCTTCAGCGGTCACATTATAAAATTCCAAGGTGTGGCGCAGCTGGGTGCTCCAATCTGGTTGGGTCCATTCCATAGGTTCCTTCAGTGTTCTAAAGATAACCACTTTGATCCCTTGAAGCGCTTTGTTGATGCTTGCAAATCTATCCTCGAAGCTGAAAGTCAATAAGAAACCTTCCTTCAATACATCCCATTCTGCAGTGTCATGGCAGAGCTCTATTTCGAGGTATCAGTTCATGGGGATTGTATCCAAGGTATAAAAAAATAGCTCTACTCACTCTAGCTATGGATCCATCCCCCATGCCCTAGTCACGTTGCCAGGTGATCGCACGGATCATCCTTCCCATGATAGTTTTCAGTCATTCTAGTATTAGCATGTCCAAATCATAGCTTCATCATTCTTCTGTAATCTCACCATCTAGTAAAACTATCCTCATATATACCCCACCATCATGTAGGCATAGCACTCAACGCCAACTCCAAGATTTAAAGTGGTGGTCCTCTAGGACTT